>JAOTON010002205.1:0-718300 GCA_034440635.1 Lepas anatifera
GAGTGGACTTTAAGGATTGTGGACACAAGGATATGGGTTCTGCGTGGGTGGGTTTTGGGGCTTGTGGACTTTTTTGATCCGTGTGCAATTTTAACTGAGGGCCTAATCATATAGACCCGATAAAACATACAATAAAAAATTTGGGATAACCAAAGCCGTTGTTTTTGGTGGGATGTGCTGTCAGTACATTGCTCGAAACAATTGCGCAGGTACTCGCCTAGAACTACCTTGGATGTTGAAAACGTCATTTACATAATTTTAAGCAGTTTCATCAATATCTGCCAGGCAACAATTGATGAAAAATTTTAATATAATAAAATATACTTTTTGTATCTGAATAATGCCAAAAAATAAGGTCTTTGACCGAAAAATGATTATGACGCCATTGAAAATCTCTCCAGTCAACTACTACCCCAATCACCAATCCCGAGCCACGTTTATTATGACGTTAAGCTGGCGATAAAATTATGCCTTGCCCGTAGGCTCGCATGTCAAACTTGATCATTTTAAACTGTTTTTGGCAGATATATAATACCATAGAGGAATTAAATTTTCCTTTTCTATAATATTCAGCGCAATTTCATTATAAAATAGAGCTTTAAAGGGCTCTATTCTAATTATTTCACAATTAAGCATCTAAAGTTAGCTGTGCTGCATTCCTCGCGGTTTTGCCTTAGATACTGCTGCCATCATGTATTTCATCATGTATTTCTCACACTTCCACACAAATGAGGTGGCTTCTAAAGTGTTGTCACAATGAAAATGAAGTAATTATAGACTATGGAAGGAGATGGTAAGGATGAGGAAAGGTGAGGATCAAGAGGATGGGATTCTACCTGGAGGGGTCGCTGCAGCCACAGGCGCATGCGCTCACAGCCTCCAGGTAGAGTAAGGATAAGGATAAGGATTAGGTACGGTAAAACGCGCACATCACACACACACACACACACACACACACACAATCACACACTCACTTCGAACATTTAAACTAAAATAATATGAGGATGAAAATGTTCGATTCTTCGGCTTCGTTTTCATTTTATCTTCGCCATTTTGTCTTTAGTTTCGTCACTGCCATACCCTTTTATGACGTATTTCTGGGGAAAAAACTTCTTTAATGGGCCAACATTTAAAAGCATCCTTGACCACAACCCATGCGGTGCTCAGCGTGGTTCGCCACTTTCAAGCGACGGGTCTTTTCCGTCGCCGCACGTGTTGTGGTGAGACATGGCGCAGTTGGGGGAGATCGTGTCGTCTCTCGTGGCGTCCCATTTAGCAGATGTGGATGTTGAGCTGGCAAATTTGTACAAGAAGAAGCGTAGATCGGTAAGTTTCTGTGGTATTCTCGACAACCTATTTCATTGGAGACGTAGGATGTGTTTCTTTGCTCTGCGGCAAGTTCGCCTCTCTTATCGTCTGCCTACCCCCGTCGCTCTTTTGGTATTTAATTGTCAGGGGTTCGTAAAAAATGATGTGTAATTGAGTGTCTACTGCTTGGAATTCAGGTTTTGTAGGGACATTAGGTTGAGCCACTGAACATCTTAGGAAAAATAAATAGTTAAATACTATTTGAGTTCCCTCCTCTAATTTAGGTCTAGGTCTTGATAGACTGTTGAAAAGTCTAAATAGCACTTATGAGATAAGGCTGTATTAGCATATGCGCCCTTAGGAATGATATGGAGATGAGAATTTTGTTTGTCCAAATTCAGCAAAAGACTATTGCCTTAAAGGCTGTCAAACATCTTATCTTAAATTTAACTGAAATAATGTTGTATATTACCTGAGCTATTGTATTAGTGAGTTGCCTTTGATTTAAATTATACATCTCTGCACAGTAATTCTGCCCATTGCTTACTTCTGAAGTGTAGGAAACTGTCATTATTTTTTGTGTAAGCCCAGGGAACACTTTTACACTGTAGCTGCTCTCTGTCCCTGTAGTTAATGTTTCCTTTGCTGGTGCTTACTTGTACAAACATGTTTGATGAGGAAAATGGGAAGAATTTTTCAAATTAATTGTTGCCTCCTGAATCTGTCCGTGAATGGCTTGGAGATTCTGGCATGGACATAAAAGGGGCTGAGGATCAAATTGCCTCCTGAATCTGTCCATGGATGACTTGGAGGATCAGGCATGGAGATGAGAAGTGGCTGAGCATCAGCCCAACTTGAAGATCAGGGAATATTCCCCCAAATTTTGTACACTTGCATAGGTTTTTTTCATGTTTCCCTTTGGCCTGTGCTGTCCACATGAATGTATTGGTACTGTGTTTCAGGGTTAGCATTTTGTTTTATTTATTTTATTTGGGCCACTCCCAACAGGCACACTTTCAAAATTGCAGGGAATAATGGCTTGAGTGTTTAAGGATCTCTCCATCTGGGCAGATGGGACACAGAAGGTGATTTCCCCATCATGGGGATTGCAACCAAACTAATCCATGCTATTCAATCCAAAGACTGGTAACAAAGCCACTTGGCCACTCTGGCCCCTGTTTTGCTGAGACAGCCAAAATGTTGGCTTGGGAGGATTTGTGCCTCCTTGAATCTGCGCCGGCAGGGCACACATGTCCTTCCTTGATCCAAAGGTGCCCATTTTGCGTACCAACTCTCACCCTGCCAGGATAAGGGCAATCCAGGAGGTTGCACCACCCATGCATGTGTATTTTCCCCTCTCCACTCATGGAACGGCTTATCCTATAAAGAACATCTCACTGGGCAAAAGTGGAGGGGGCTGGGCTGTCAGCAAACAATGACTTCTTTTTCACAATATTTTTCAATTTGTCAATCCCTGGCTTGAAAATATTGATTTTAGATAAAACAGGTTGATATTCCCATTCCACTTTGCTCGGAAAACTTTTTGGTTTTGGTGCATGCTTGCTGTTGCAGTGTCCTGAAATCACTTTTCTGCAGAGTGTGGGATGTCAAAATTTAGGGAAAAAGAGGTCAAAATTAATTGGCAAAATAGGGGAAAAAATGTAGGATCAGAACATCTCGGAAAAAAGTACATGTACTAAACATCATATGCACGTGAAATACAAAAACAAATGAGGGATGACCTATATTGATATTAAAATTAACTCTATTAACAGAAGTTAAACCAACTTGAGAATCCCACAAATCCAACTCCTGCCGAGTTCAGCATTTTTCTAAAATAAAAACATCAGAAATGTACAAGTAAATACATTAATAAGCCGCAAACCTACAGCATTAAGATGTAAGTAAAGCAAAGTCTGGAATACCTACCTACCAAAACAACACTTTGGGTGAGGTAGGTCTTGCTTTAGAACCTTTCACAAGTTTAAATGTCTAAAAGGCAGGGAAAATTCCAAAACTTGTCCATTTGAACAAAATATTTTCAAACTTATTTTTGAAATTATACCTACACCAGCGGGATTCACTCCCTCTGTTTTCACTTGCATTCATAGAGAAATTGCAGCATGCAATCACACAATAAAAATACCTAGTCAAATGGCCCCCCATGAAAATATTAACTTACCTTTACCCAGGTGCCTGGATTTCTCAAACTTGAATTATACTACCCTCATTGAAATAAAGAATGAACAACAGGTTGAGGTTCAGAATTACCCTACTTAAGCCATAAGACATATCAACACTGGCTACTTAAAACTTACCAACTCTCAAATGTACTTATGAGCTTCGATACCCTGCATGCAATCCAGAAACGTACACAAACACCACGGTTTGGGAAACATCTTTTAGGGCCTTGGGCAAACACTAATCTCAACTGCAGAAAATTCATTTTCACAATGCTAAGAGACATCTGGCGTCAAATTCAGGCAAGCTTGTCGACACCGGTTGCCAAGCACGGTTTTCTAATGCGAGTAGACTGACCAGGCAGGCCCGTGAGCGTGAAAAGGATGTCGAAATTCTCCACCTTTGAATCACGCAGAGATTCGGCGTTTGTAATGGAAAAAACTAATTTTACCTTAATCCTTCGTTATTTTTCTAAAAGCATCCTGAAATGCATCTCAATATTTTGGCTGCCTTTGGAGATATTCCGAGAAATACATAAAGGTGCAATTTTCATGATCCGTGAAGATTCGCTCTTTAGGTATTATTGCTTTAAAAACTGTAGAACAAATGTCCAATATTGTGATCGTTTTATCAAACTAAGACAGCAGAATTTTTAATTTTATATATGGTAAACCACAAAATATCGTAAAACTATAGTATTTCTCTCTAAAGTCAAGGATGTCGAAATTATTTGACAATGCTTGCATTGTTCCACTCAACATTTCGAGTGACATGACTCAAAATATTGCTAAGCAATATTTTTTCCGAATAGAAAAGATTCTGATTTCATATTTGGTGTACTCTCAAAAGTTTCGTTTGCACAGAAACTTCAAAAATAAATGTAATAATTCACCCTGACCGGCGCGATTTCTAAGGATGTCGAAATTCAGTCGTAAGGAGCTGATGTCATCAAACTATATATGACGTCAGAAGTACTACTTTTCAAGGCCTTGGGCCTTGGTTAGTAGTAGCCTCCAAGAATGGTGTGGTGACGCAACATGGTGACGATTGATTGGTTTTTTGAGCAATGTGAATGTCATGATGTCTCATACCAATTTTAGCCTCAGGCAGTTTTAACCATCAGTTTCGGCTAGCAAAATTACAAGCAATATTTCGGGTTTTTAATTTGTCCATGAACTTCAATTATCTAATGGTACCGCGAGTCAGCGCTGCCGCTAGTCATTACGTTTATTTTTAATTCAGCTATATGTTTAACCCGCGCCCCACCGGGGTCCGGCGCCACCTTCGCCCCACCGGGGGGGCCATCGATGGCCCCCCCTCTAACTCCGAAAATATGGGCGTTAGCGCAAATCTGCAAAGTGCAATAGAAAGCTCGCGTGAATTCAGTAAGAAATTACTTCGCATGTTTTAGTGCTCAGGTCAATGGTTTGACCTCCAGAGGTCAAATTAAGTCAAGATCGGCTATTTTCACTCAAATATGCAATGATTAAGCAAACTGGGCATAACTCTTATGTCATTAGAGCTATTGAGGCCTGGTAAAGTACATTTGATAGCAAATTGCCAGTACTTTTTCCGCTATGTGGAACGTAAAGACCTCCCGCCAGTGGTTTGACCGCCAGAGGTCACCTCGTGACCTAATATGACCTGAGGTCACGAAAGGTCAAAAAGTGACCTTGCCGTATATCAAATGAAAGCCAGTGACAAGACAAACACGATGGTGTTTGTTTCACCGCTCTAGCTCAATTAGGTCAAAAGTTATTGTCAAAACTGTTTTTGACCTCTGGTGACCTTGGATGACCTTGGAAAAGTCAAAGGGCAAATATGACCCCTGGGATCCGTGAAAGGGTGTCCAAAAACGTTGTTCTGAGCAGTCTGAGTATTTGCAATCATTTTTGTGGGTTTTATATCATGAAATAGCTTTTCCCCATGCTTTTCCAATGGGAGAGGTCGCCTCGTGACCTGACCTCAGGGCACGAAATCGAAAAAATCCCGGATATACACCTTGTAGACCCTGGAGGGGTCATGAAGTGTAGGAAGTTTCAAATCGATCGAGTTTGAAATGTAGCTCTTACAGAGCTCTAAAGGTGAAGTGAGGTGACCTTGGTTGACCTCGTCTGGTGACCTGACCTTGGGTGACCCGGGGTAAAAATTTCAGGGATGATGGGAAAATGTTGCAGTGAGAGGTAGAGCCCTCAACCGCGGTGCTGCGCCTCGTCGTTTTTCGGCTATCCCGGAAAAACCTTAGGGGGGCCATCGATGGCCCCCCCCGGTGGGGCGAGGGTTAAGACGAAAGCGTACATCCCAAGCGTGTGAGGCGTGGGAGCCTTTGTTGTTGAAAGAGGAGAGAGAGGAGAGAAACGGCGAGGGTTAGTGTGGTTTATAATGTGGGGTATATTATTAGTAGTCGTACTTTATAAGTACACTAAGAGACGTGAGGGGTCGATGGCTGACTTTATTTTTGTTATATGGTTGATTCAGCTTTTTGCATCTCCGGGTCAGGCATCATCTTTCACATTCTGTGAGGTCTCAGTGTGCTTGTGAAGAAGCAATTGTTAGGAATGTTCTCTTGCAGGGTTTTGTCCTTTTGAGCATTCATTGTAAAATGTTTGTGCTAGAATCCTTCAGTATTTAAAGTTCCTTCTCTCCAAAGATGAATGCTGTGTTCTATTTTGACATGGAATCAGTCCTGACGGGACTGTTTAAAGAATGCTGCATACCATTTGAAGGTAATAGGTTCACAAAGCTAGTGTTGCAGCATCTTTATCGAATGGTATGTTGGCTTCAGTTGCTGTTCTGGCCCTCCTTCCATTCCTCAACTTCTGAAACAAGGAAACTGATAATGCTGCATTTTTATTCATTTAGATCCATACATGTATTTGCGACAACAGCAAACAAGCAATAAAAGACCATGCCGGTACATGTTAACACAGGGCTAAAATCCAGTAGGAGATGAAAATAAGGGCACACTAAAAGCTGTCATTGAGGCCACCACTTCACAAGCTGATGATGCCGTAAGCAGATGATTCTGATGATTTTGTTTAGGATGTCAAAATTCAAGATTTAGGATGTCAAAATTGATCAAGTCTAGGTGTGGGTTTCCACGCAAAATTCCCAATCTCAGGACACTGTGCTGTTGAGTTCACTGAACTATTGTACTTTTCATCAGATTAAATAATATACATATTTTTAATACATTGGTGTGCTAACAACACTGCTTAAATTCTGCTTAAAGTGAGTGCCATTCTATTTAGCTTCAGCAAGTTTCTAGCAAGCATTTTTTTAAATGAAGGGTGAATAGCCAGCTGCCACATTGTTCTTTTGATGCATTGAAGTGGCTGAAGTCTCTTGGAACTAGGTTCAAATTTATAGAGTGTTTGGCTCCAGTCCAGTGCTGAGAAATTATGCATTGACAGGGTATTGATTTATGCTTGGGATTGCAAGTGTTATTTCCTCAGCAACACAGCACAGCCTATGCTAAAATGCAGGTGAAATAATTCTTGGTGAACTTAATGACTGTCTAGTGCATCCTGATTGGCAGTCTGATTTGGATAACATTTTGGCCATGGAAATTAAGCTGACGTCAGACCTTTATAATGGGATTTGTGCTGAGACAACTATGTGATGATGATCACAAGAAAATGGAGCCAATTGGGATGAGCTGCATTTCTGAAAAGAAAGATACAGTGGTGCGGTACAGGGGCATTCTAATGTATACCACCAAATTTTTGTATAATATTTTGAATTTTTTAGTGCTTTTACTGATATAGAATACGGGAAGGCAGTTTTTGAAAATCCAGTCTACAAAGTACATCACTTTTGACCAGATATTGTCAGTGCGCTTTAAGGCAGGAGTGATTGGTGCAAATTGTATTACCTTATTTTGAAATTATTGGTAAGCAATAAATGGTCTGAAAAATTATCAATCATGGTGGGGGTGGCAACTTTGGATATATCATCACGCTGAATTGATATTTTTCATCCAGTATCTGAGGAGAAATGCCAATTGACAACTTATCAAGTCAGAATATCAAGAGGCAGCATGGCAGTTGGCTTGGCGTGGGACCGGTCACGATATCCACTTTTTAAAATAGCTTTTTGTCTAAGACCATGACCCCACCATCCGAACGAGCAACTCTCAATGAAGAGTCAATTTAGAAGCCAAAGTTTAATGTCCCACGAAGCACATGGATGGCCGCCCCGTTCAGGTCACCCTCTCACCAGTGAGGTGCCAGCCGGCCTACGTCGGGTAAAAATTGAACGCCGGAGCGTCTCCGGAGCTTAGCGTTGGTAGAGAAGCTTGCCACCCGAAGCGTGAGGCAATTTTATTATGTCATACTTTTTTGACGGCTGATATGTTTCACTTTGGTCCTCAAGTCACCACCCTAGACTGGATGGGGCGCGATTTCATTGAAATGGCTTGCTATAATTGTTTGTTTTCGTTTTTTACATTGTGCTTACCAATATCTTCGGAAGGTTGCGCTAAAGTAATTTGCTCCTGTTTCTCTGGTTGATATTAAATGCTTGATATCAACTGACTGTTCCGTTGCAAGTGCATTGCATTATTTTTACTTTTTAGCGCACATATAAAAATGTTGGTGTATTTATCATACTTAGACTAACCCATGGTTTTGTTTTCAGCTTCCCCTGGAAGATGATGTGACACTTTCTTCAGTGGTGAAGTTCTACAAAAGGTATGAAGCGTAGGTGTTATGTCCTGGAGAGGTATTTTGTGATATGTGTATGTATTTCGAAATTAGATATTGGTGGATGGAATGGACGAATGCTCTTCAAGGGAATATGGCACCTCGGTGCATTTACAGAATGTAGTGTTCTGAGGGTCAACCTTTTTTGTTGAAAATAATGGGTATGGCCTAGTTTTTTCTGAAAGATCGCTAGTTAGCCTAATATATAGTTTTGTTTATATTTTCCCGTGAGTTAAAACAAACACAAAGTTATGTGACGTGAAATCGACGCACGCTTTGCGCCGGGTTAAAACTTTTTTTGAGCTACAAACAAATATAGATTGAGCGTGTTTAGCTAAGGCACACTATTATTAGGAACAAAGTGACGCTTATCGATTTTGGTCTTTTTTATTGATACAGTAAAGTATATTTCGTTTTCAAACTAGTCTTGGAAGAAAGTTATACGCATTTGTAGTCGCCAGTTCCGACGGCAGGTTTAGCACTTCGGCTTTGCAGAGGTCTAAGTAAGAATTATTTGTCCGTGCAGCGGGCAGGAGCATTTTGCCACGTTCCCCAGTTCCACTCATATCATCACGTGACCGCGGGGAGGAGGGTGTCGGTAGGCTGTGATTTAAAAAGATTATCCGCGAGCGGTGAACTCTAGGGAAAATTAAATTTCGATCAAGTTTTTTCAGCATGCTCGATCGTATGGCTGTCTTATTTATTTCACGTCAATTTTACTAGCTGTTGCCCTCGATTTTTTTTGGGGGGGTTTATACAAATCTACAAATGTATATTGTATTGTATATTACAAATTTATATTTGTTAAAAGTAATGTGGCACCGTGGTGCAATTCAAGGCTGCGGTGGTTTTAGGGGTAACCAATGTTGGAAATTATGGATTTGGCCTCATTTTGTCTGGGAAAGCATAATATAATATTTTAAAGTATAATATTTTATTTTTGTTGTTAAAAATGAAAAGTCTCCAAATTAGCGTGACATCCTATCGGCGTGGCAACTGGTATCACCCTGCGACTGATTGAACCTGTTTGATTTGCGCCAAAAATTAAAACATACAAATGAAGTGATTTCAGCTACAAGAGGTGACCATTAGTACGTAAAATATTTGTTTCTATTTTTCAATCAATTTCTTATATTTTCGTGATATATTACCACTTTTCAGATTTCAAATTAATCAATAAAGCAAGTTATACGCATTTATTATCAACAGTACCGAAGTCATGTTTAGCGCGTGGTTCTTGAAGATGTCCAAGCAAGAATTTTCCACGCTGCATGCGCAACGAGGTTTGAGGTCAAGGCCAAGTTTATAAGACAACTCCGCATGACGTCACTTTCTTTAAATCGACCCCATGTCACTTGACCAGACCGGGGAGAACGGGGTTGGTACAGGGTGAATTTTTACCCGTTTTTTTCTCCGCGAACGTTCTGCGAGAAATTAAATTTCAAACAAGTGGTTTCTCGGCATGCTCTATCAGATGGCTAAATCAGTTCAAAACCCATTATGAAGGTGCCACATTCCTTTTACTGGAGAATTCGTCTGTAAAGTTTTTTTCTGTGTATAGCCGAACCGATTAGCATTCCAGTCTGGGGCCGTGATTAGACTCTGGATCGATGTTGGGACGCGGGGTTAGCCAGCACAAGGGGAAATGTCCCGCCTCGACCATTGTAGCTGAGTGACAATGGCAGCAGAATAGAAGCAGGCATGGTCAGTGGGTCGGAGCAACTGTGGTACCTCTATTGGATATGAATTGAGATAACAGCATGGTAGAATTTGTAGAAACCCGAGTTGACGTATATTCCGTGTGCCTCATTAAGGTGCACGAAAATTGCCGCAACATTTAACAGCTGCCGTTTGCTGTCCAAAGGCCGTTTCCTGACGTCGAAATAGAGGCATCCTAAAAATCTGACACTGTGATTAGAAGCTCATACCCTCTGATCGGACATAGTTCGTTGAAACTAGGATGAATATAAACTGATCATTTTCTATCTGATCGTTGGATACTTTTGAGGATTGTTGAGCTGATCAAACCATATTTGTATGTAAGGTTAGGGTGTCCCAAAATTAACAAAGTTTTAAAAGTTGGTGTTTACCTTTCTTTTTCCCGTGGAGTGTGACCTGAAACGAAATTGTGCAAAAAATCAGGCATTGAAAATAATATTTGACCCCAGCGCAAATCGCTTGAAGTTTTACCCATAGCTCCCGATGGAGACTGCAACGCTTGAACACGAACTATTTCGGCATTTCCATCGTAATGCGGGACTACAGCGTAGGGTGTCTTATGTTTTCTTTTCTTTTTGGCTATGTTTTGTAAGAATTATCTTTTAGCTATTGCTTACATGGCTTTCCGACTTTTTTCCACTACAATTACTTCACGTTCTTCGTTTTACATTGAACCATATTGTGTTATAAGGTATACCTACAACTCTTATCAGAATAACTGGTCGTTTTTCCTTGTATAGTCAGACAAAATACTGTTTTATAAACATTATCTTTGATCCTCAGGCTAGAAAAACACAGTGTCAAGACACATGCACGTTATTCAATATGGAACACAAGTTCATTGCTACATATAAACATCCTTCTGGAGGGTTCCTGGCCAGAGGTGTACGCCAGAACTGATTTCCTAGTGTCGGGCAACGGTTTGTGGTAATGCTCTACAACTTGCAGTAGGTGCTGTTGGCCAGTGGTGGATGGGGGAGGGGGAAAATAAATTGCCCCCCAAACAGAGAATCTAGGGGCAATACTATGGTTGCACCCCCTCCCCAAAGCTGTCGACCTCATTTTTGCCGGGACTCATTTTTAATCTACAAGCAAGGTTTTGGTGCTTCAACTCTCAACTTTGAACACAGCCACTCAACTTCGGTGTAAAAATTAAGCCCTGGATAGCAAAACAAGCATCGTGTGGCTACAGCTTTGACCCGGCGACGTTTTTTTATTTTCTCATCGACTCTTCAGCTTACCCCCACAGCTTACCGTCTAGTTAAATTGTGGCATGCTATCACCGCGTTACGTTTTTTTCTCATCGACTTTGGCTTGCCCCCCAAACCTACCGGCTAAATCCGCCACTGCTGTCGGCTCTCCTCACTCTTAGTTAGGCAGCCGATATAGTCATTTATCAGCCTAACCCCTCTCTCCGCTGCGTTCAGTTGGTCGGATGAAGGCCTCCAGCCTATCGTAACCTGGGATACCGTCCCATGGCGGGCACTCAGCCAGAAATGCGTGTCAACCGACAGGCATTCAAACATGAGATGGGACTGCGTGCCCACAAACTTATCCAGTGTCAGATCCTCCACGCTTTAAAGGGAATGTGGCACATTCATAGAGCGATTTTAACTGGGATAGCCAAGTTGTAAAGCAAGTCGGAAAACCCGGTACTGCCACCTGGTGTTGGACGCTGTTGTATCAAAGGAAATCACCTGGACGTTGTCCATGAGGGGTACATTTCCGGTAGCTTTTAGCTTTTCTCTACGGAAATTTTTAGTTTCAAGACAAATGATATATTGAGTACTGGGTTTTCCGAATTGCTTTACAACTTGGCTATCTCAGTTAAAATCACGTTATGAAGGTGCCACATTCCCTTGAAAGCGTGGAGGATCTGACGCTGGATAAGTTTGTGGGCATGCAATCCCATCTCATGTTTGAAAGCCTGTCGGTTGACACGTCATTTCTGACTGAGTGCCCGCCATGGGACGGTATCCCAGGTTAGGATAGGCTGGAGGCCTTCATCCGAAACCAGCAGTTGGCGAACAACGCAGCGGAGAGAGGGGTTAGGCTGATAAATGACTATATCGGCTGCCTAACTAAGAGTAAGGAGAGCCGACAGCAGTGGCGGATTTAGCCGGTAGGTTTGGGAGGCAAGCCAAAGTCGATGAAAACAAACATCACGCGGTGATAGCATACCACAATTTAACTAGACGGTAAGCTGTAGGGGTAAGCTGAAGAGTCGATAAGCAAAATAAAAAAACGTCGCCGGGTCAAAGCTGTAGCCACAATATGCCTGTTTTGCTATCCAGGGCTCAATTTTTACACTGAAGTTGAGTGGCTGTGTTTGAAGTTGAGAGTTTAAGCACCAAAACATTGCTCGTAGACTAAAAATGAGTCCAGGTAAAAACGAGGTCGACAGCTTTGGGGAGGGGGTGCAACCATAGTATTGCCCCTAGATTCTCTGTTTGGAGGGCAATGTATTTCCCCCCATCCACCACTGGCCATCAGCACCTACAGCAAGTTGTAGAGCAATACCACAAACCGTTTCCCGGCGCTAGGAAATCAGTTCTGGCGTACACATCTGGCCAGGGACCCTCCAGAAGGATGTTTATATGTAGCAATGAACTTTTGTTTCATATTGAATAACGTGCATGTGTCTTGACACTGTATCTTCCTAGTCTGAGGATCAAAGATAATGTTTAGAAAACAGTATTTTGACTGACTATATAAGGAAAAACGACCAGTTATTCTGATAAGGGTTGTAGGTATACCTTATAAAACAATATGGTTCTATGTAAAACGAAGAACGTGAAGTAATTGTAGTGGAAAAAGTCGGAAAGCCATGTAAACAATAGCTAAAAGATAATTCTTACAAAACATAGCCAAAAAGAAAAGAAAACATAAGCCACCCTACGCTGTAGTCCCGCATTACGATGGAAATACCGAAATAGGTCGTGTTCAAGCGTTGCAGTCTCCATAGAGAGCTATGGGTAAAACTTCAAGCGATTTGCGCTGGGGTCAAATATTAATTTAAATGCCTGATTTTTTGCACAATTTCGTTTCAGGTTACACTCCACGGGAAAAAGAAAGGTAAACACCAACTTTTAAAACTTTGTTAATTTTGGGACACCCTAATGTAAGGTATATGTATACATGCCCTTCCATTGGATGTCAGGTGCTGCTGGTTCGTCCATTTCCTGGCGAGACGACAGGGCTCGAAAGCTCAGAATCAAGTAATTGGAGTAGTGAATTCATCAATCATTCAAGTGACAGGACTTCCTCTTATCTGATTGTGTGATAGAGTGATTACGACAAACTGTCTTGACTTTGATAACCTCTTACACGAAAGGGATGTGGTCCCAGTTAGTTTGAACGGAACTATATATGTTCGTAGAGCAAACAAAAGACCCTGTTTAACATTTTGTTTGTCTCAAAATTTACATTTACGGAAAACTAGCGCCTGATGGCGCATTGTGTGGGTCCATTACTCTCAGCGCTCCTAGGATCCCTCCCCTTTGTGTGAGACCTACGATTGACTGCTCCCTCCCCTTTGTGCGAGACCTACGGTTGACTGCTGCAGTTCAGTGGTAGCACGTTCTCTGAGGCTGAATGGTGCTCTGAGCAAACGCCATTTTTCTCAAATAATGTGCTCTGAGACAAATGAAATGTCAAATCGGAGGTTGTTTGCAGTGTGCTGTATCGCTTGGCTATGTCATTGTAAAAGCCCCACTTTCTTATCTCTGGATTGCAATGTTAACGGCAATTTTCTTTTCCAGCAAAAATCCCAAGTTGAGCATCACAAAAACCCCGGTGAAGTCAAAGCTGACAAATGGAGCTCCATCGAAAGCTGCCAAAGATTCCAGCTCTGAGGACTCAACCAGCGAAGACGAAGAACCCCTAAAAAGCTGGCAAAGCCAACCCCTGTCAAGCATGTCGCCCAGAAAAAGAATCTTCGGAAGAAGAATCAAGTGACGAAGATGACCCGCCTCAGAAGGCTAAAGCAACCAAATCTGCCCCTGTGAAGTCAGCTCCGGCTAAACCTGTCTTGAAGAAAGAATCATCATCGGAAGAGGAATCGAGCGACGAGGATGAATCACCTCCGAAGGGAAAAGCAGCCAAAACCGTCGCTGTGAAGCCAGTTCCTGCTAAACCTGGTGTAAAGAAAGCGGAATCGTCGTCGGAAGAAGAATCGAGCGATGAAGAACCACCGAAGAAGGCCGCTGTTGCGAAGTCTACTCCGGCCAAACAAGCTCCTGCTAAACCCGCGGCCAAGAAAGCGGAATCTTCGTCGGAAGAAGATTCAAGCGACGAAGATGAGCCTCCGAAGAAAGCTTCTGCTGCGAAACCTACCCCTGTGAAACTGGTTTCTGCTAAGCCTGGCACAAAGAAAGGCGAATCTTCTTCAGAAGAATCTAGTGACGAAGATGAACCACCTAAGAAGACTGCTGTGAAATCTACCCCTACGAAGCCAGTTGCGGCGAAATCGACTCCTGCTAAACCTGGGGCAAAGAAGGCGGAATCTTCTTCAGAAGAATCAAGCGACGAAGATGAGCCTCCTAAAAAATCTGCCGTTGCTAAACCTAGCCTTGCTAAGCCTGCTGCCGCTAAACCTGTTGTGAAGAAAGCATCTTCATCGGAGGAGGACTCCAGTGAAGAAGAAGAGGAGCCACCAAAGAAGCTGGCAAAGGTTACTCCGGTTAAGCCGGTCGCGAAGAAACCAGAGTCGTCATCAGAAGAAGATTCTAGTGAAGATGAAGTACCCAAAGCAGCAGTCCCTACAAAGCCAGTCCAATCCAAGCCTGTAGCGAGTAAGGCAGAATCGTCGTCAGAAGAAGATTCGAGCGATGACGACGAGCCACCCAAAAAGGCTGTGCCTGCCAAGCAGATACCGGCTAAGAAAGCCCCTACCAAGCCTGTTGCCAAGGCAGCAGAATCTTCTTCAGAGGAAGAATCTAGTGAAGAGGATGAAGCCCCAAAAATGGCGGCGCGTGCACAAGTTACCCCAGCCAAGTCCCCAGCAAAGAAAGCAGAATCTTCATCAGAGGAAGAATCGAGCGAAGAAGACGAGCCTCCCAAGAAAGTGCAAAAGGTGGCACCCGCAAAACAACCCGCCAAAAAGGCCGAGTCTTCTGATGAAGATTCTAGCGATGAAGACGAACCGCCGACAAAGGCTACGCCTTCCAAGGCGGTTCCCGCCCAGCCCGTAACAGGGGGCGCTGACTCTTCATCCGAAGAAGAATCCAGTGACGAAGATGACCCACCGAAGAAGCCTGTGTCTGCCAAACCGATTCCTTTGAAGAAAACGCCTGCGAAAACTCCGACTAAGAAGGCGGAGTCTTCAGAGGAAGAATCCAGCGACGAAGATGAACCTCCAAAAAAGCCAGCACCTAAATCGAAGTCGGCCAAGCCTGCCGCAAAGAAAACAGAATCATCAACCGAGGAAGAATCCAGTGACGAAGATAATGTGCCCAAAAGCGCCATGAAGACAACGCCGGCAAAGGCAGCGGCGAACGATTCCTCGGAGGAGGAATCTAGCGATGAAGAGCCTGCTCCCAAGAAACCCGCGGTCGTGGCGAAGTCGGCGAAACATGATGTATCCGACTCTGAAGAGGAATCCGAGGAGGAAGAGGAAGCACCCAAGAAAAGGAAGCGAAAAGGAGGACACAGCGGCAAAGAGTGGCAGTAAGAAACAGAAGACAAATAACTCGGATAGCGGCGTTGAAGATGGAGAGGATGGCAGCCAGAAACGGGTGAGTTTGATATTTAGGTACAATATTATACAATATCTTTCATAACCATTCACAGCGTGATTCTTTGTATTTCAATTATTTTTGCCGTCGATTGAGCGTCTTTTTGTACCGCCTTTAATGGGGTTTCACGTGTCTGGCGTACTACGACAGATTTTACTTTTTTGCTAGCTTTGTCAAGTGTGTGCCGTAATGTATCGTTGCAGGTCTCCCTCCAGACGCCCAAATTCACCCCGAAGGCACCTGCCACTACGGCCAGTGGAGACGGCGTGCGGCGCCAAAACACACCCTTCCGCCGTGTAAGGGAGGAGGAGATCGTGGTGCCGACCCAGTTGGCCAACAATTCATTCGAGGCTAAGGTAATTATAATCCCCTGATGGTGACTGTATTGCTGAATGTCTCCCTTTTCTGTGTGCTCTACAGGCTGAAGCGGCCTCGGACGAGGACGAAGAGACTGTGGAGTTCGACGGGCCGCCGCGTGCCGGACTCGGCTATGGCAGTGCACAGCGCGGTCGCGGCGGTTTCCGCGGCCGCGGCGACCAGGGAGGGTTCAGGGGTCGCGGAGGGTTCGGCGAGCGGAGAGGGTTTGGCGACCGGGGAGGCTTCCGGGGCGGCCGCGGCAACGACCGGGGAGGCAGGGGAGGAGGTGATCGGGGTGGCTGGAGAGGTCGAGGAGGTGATAGGGATAGTCGAGGTGGTGGATTCCGCGGACGCGGTGGTGGAGACAGAGGAGGGTTCAGAGGGGGTCGTGGCGGTGACAGGGGAGGTGGTTTCCGTGGTCGGGGAGGGCCCAGAGGAGGAGGTGGTGACAAGAACGGTTTTCACGCAGCGAAGGGTGTTAAAATCACGTTTGATTAGTTTTTAGGTGACCATTCGGTGCAATTTTACCATGCCGACATCGCGGGGAAGCCGGCCGTTTGTGTCTCACCGGTCATGCGCCGGAGAGGCGGCCGGCTCGGAGCGCGTATAACAGCCACTGCCTGTACTTGCAGTCAGGAGCGGCAGGTTCATGGGGAGACCGCGCCAATCGCGACCTCAAGTTCACCCGCGGCAAAGGCTTCCGGCACGAGAAGACGAAAAAGAAGCGTGGAAGCTACAGTGGTGGTATTATTGATACACAGGTTCATTCGATCAAGTTCACCTGAGCTGTACCATAAGCTTTGTCATCCGTTGATGTGTACTGTTTGGTGGGTGTATGTCTCCGACATTGATAATGTCAGGTCGGCCTCCGACCGATCTGTTGGTTGTTTAGACTCGACGGGACGTTTTCTGGAGAGTCGTTTGGAGGTTGAGGACGGGAAGGGTATGAGGTTTCGATTGCGTCATCTCGCCATCACTATTTTCACCATCCAGAACTGCGTGCACGACATGCATAGGATATCGCTGCCATCGCGAGGGAGTTCGTTCGTCCCAGGGTGGGACATTGAAAGAGTGCGAGGTCATTCCGTCTGATACTGGGACGAGCAACAAATGTGGGAGTAGGTGAACACTTGTGCAGTGTTTGTCGCATCCGCTTTATGAGAAATATAACTCCGTGTTTGTGTTTTCGTCTGTTGTTTCTTATCGTTTTACGTCAGTGAGCAAAATGTCCTAATCGTGTCTGCTCCAAAATGACACAATAATGCCCAAGCAGATGCTGGAAAAATAATAGGTTGTAAATTTCCACCTCGCTCTCTATACCGTGAGACTAAGAAAGACACATTTTGGAGGCCTGGGTTGTTAGGGTCACTAAAGGCCAAAATTTCCGGGGATATAGATGCTATTTCTCCAGTCTAGGAGGCAAGATTGAAGGGCATTTCTACGGGCATTTAGAAGCTGTGGGAAGGGCAAATCGAAACTGTCTACCGCTTTTTAGGTGACGCCTTCATTGCGATTAACACAGGGTAGAGGACGTTACGTTCCCAGTGTTGTGAAGTCATTACTTTTTCATTTACTCATATTTTCTGAACCGAAGCAAGACACATACATACATTTCTGAGCGGTCATAGTTATCATCTCCAGAACTAATCGAGTAATATGTTTTAATCGTAATATAACGGTAAAGCATTGATAATCACGATTTTACCATGTTCAAATTCAAAGCTTAACCTGAACTCAGATCAACGAAATCGCATCAGGTCTCTCGAATTGGTCTTAGTGCACGTCGATCAACAATGACGATACACTTTCTATCTACCTGATCGTGACATTGGGCCCTTGCTATCCGAGAAATATCTTCCGACGAATAAGGGGTCCAGGTCAGGTCGGATTATTGTCCACCCGACAGCAGGTACTGCAGTGGACGATCCAGATGGGTCTCTAAGACTTTAAAATCGAGCATATTGGCACGTGAAGAAGTTGAGGCAGCATCCAAAGAAATCGAAATGGCCAAAGGCGATCTATTCGGATTCATCTACATTTTTTGGGGTTTTGATCTCGAACCACGCTAGATAGCGAAAAACAGTAAATGGCGTTGTTCAGCCCACTCAATTCTCTACCGAAAATATTTGAACTATTTGTTTTTGTCAAATCGCATTTAGGGTCACTAGAGTTCAAGGCGTGCCACCATAGCGGTAACATGGAGATGAAGGTTCTCAGTCATTACATCTGAACTAGTCATGATGAAGCAAAACAATCTAAACTGTTGGAATCCTCGCAGCAAGCCGATTCTGATGATATAATATGATCCTGCTAGGTCAAATAAGGTCAAATCTGGGAAGGTCAGGTCAGATTAGGTCAAAATGCCGAACCGCAAGGATGGGGCAAACCCAATACCGGTAAAATAAATTATCTGGTACTACCCATTACCAACTTATTTAGTTCAAACCATTTCCCCATGTATTTCCAATAGAGAGGTCATGGCTCCTACCTGACCTTAGGTCATCTATATAAAAAATACGGGAACATATTTTGTAGAACTCGATGGGCCCATTATATGATGAGTTTCAATCGGATAGGTTCACCCGGTTCTGACTTCTGCCATAGTGAACTACTTTTGAGGTGGGGTCCCTTGATCTGCACTGGTGACCTGACTTGAGACGACCCAACCTTAAAATTTTGTCTCAAGTTGTAAAAATGATCAGAGAAAAGGTATAACAGGTACATGCGCGCAGCCGTTTTTATTTTATCCCCAAATAAGCGAGGGGGCGGTTGCCCGCCCCCGTCAATGCACGTGCTTATGTTCGAATCCTGCTTTGCCTTCTTCACTTAACTTTTTGTTTTGAAAGACTGGCTCACCAATTCTTTTTAAGAATGTATGATTCACGATTTACCTGCTTGGTAGCGCTAAAGTTCGACCAGCCCAACAGTGGCCTGGACTCAATAAAGCAGGTGGTCTTTGCTACTATTTTTTAACGTTCTCATGTTTTTTCTATGAATGTTGAGCATGATACAAGGCAGATTTTTTGTCCCAGCTTTTGGTATAGGTGTCGCCAGTGGCAGATACAAGGGGGCTAGAGGGACTCAACCCCCCCCAATGTCATGAGTGCCGTGAATGCATAAGGGGAGGCTCGAGGCCCCGTAGCCCCCCACAAATAAAGTCCTGGATCCGCCCCTGGGTGCCGCCGAACCCGGTTTGGTCCCGAGAAGGGAAGAGTAAAACAAGTCGACCATGGGTGCCGGAAAAAAGGCATTCAAGGCGTAATAGGGAATCCAAGGCGATTTCCCAGCGTGGGATTAAGGGTATGGATCCAGGGTATGGATCAGGCGAAGCTGCCGAGGTTAGATGGCCAAACTGGAACATACGCCGGTATCACGCTTGAGCACGTCGGGGCCCGCGCTTACTCTGCCATCCTCTAATATCTCAGCAAACAAGCTAGTCAGTGGAAGGCGGTGCGCCCGCCTTGAGATCTTCTGAAACTGTTATATGCAATGTTTTGGGTCAAGTCACTAGAGGTCAAAGTATGTTCTTATACGAATATAATGAAATTGTCACTTTGTGTCATAGGACCTACCGAGAAGAGCTATAAAAATATACAGGCGCCATTGGAATTATCTCAATCCCAGCCAAATGCCATACATACCTTATGATTACTCTGTTACGGCCCGTATGGAAAATCGGCCCGTTTGCATACGGGCCGGCCCATTTGTAAACGGGCCAAATAGCCGGCCCGTATGCAAACGGGCCAGCAAATTGGCCCGTTTGCAAATGGGCCGAACCATATGCAAACGGGCCAGCGATGTGGCCCATTTGCAAAAAGTCTGGCCCGTTTGGGTTTTCTAGTATCCTGGCCCGTTTGCAAACCGGCCGGCCCGTTTACAAACTGGCCAGCCCGTTTGCAAACCGGCCGGTCCGTTTACAAATCAGCCGGCTCGTTTAAAACGGATTTGAGTAAAATGAATTCGCACGCAGCAGCGTTCTTGGAATGGGTCTACTGATCAAATTTCATGAAAATTAGCTCCAAATCGCATCATGCCTAATTTTTCCACTTCTGGACCGAAGCGCATTGGATAAATCCCGCCCACTCCACCTCCTGAGCATAATAGTGACCCGACCTGCCGCCGGAAGACCAAGCGTTGTACGCCTTCTTTTATCTGTGAAGTGCAGGGGTGATTGGACCGCCTCGTCGCCTTGAGACTTGCTGAATCTCTGGTAAATGTTATGCATGGTTGTGTACCTACGTTTAAGAATATTGCGTCATCCCTGGATTGAACCCTAAATATAGCATTAGAAATTTACTATCTTCGATTTCAGGTTATGCTCTATTTCTGGTTTGGGGAGAGGTCCATATTAAAGTATTCATTTTTGAGTCATGGATTTAAGAATTTGATAAATATCCTGTGCCACCCCATCTGCATTTACAATCATACCTGGCCAGGATAATTAGATTAGAGGCAATGCCAGCTCCTCTCATCATAGAAGGTTTAGCTAAGGCTGCCATCTTTTCTAGGTAAAGGAAATTAAGTAGCTGAAACAAAGTTCCAAATTAATTTTCCATTTTATGCTGCAGTCTATCTTCCTCTGCTTTACTGAATCCAAATTGGCTGCTTCGGGGCCTTTCTAGGCAAATTATCCCAGGTAACATTACCTCCACCTTTTGCTGAGTGCCGGAACAGCTTAGCTTCGAAACTGGATGAGCATTTGAATCCAGGTCATTATCGAATTAGTTGTATTCAATACATATTTATTGGATTTTGGATTCGGATGATAGTCACTGGCCTAGTCTCTATGGCCAAAATGTGATCCGGATCGCATGCAGATGGAGTACGCGCGTTTTTCACATCACTATGGCAGAGTCTGTGCTAAAGTGTTGGGAAAATAGCGCTTCATGAACTCGACGACTCCAAGATGTATCTGGATCTGCGGTTTGATCAGATCGCATTTGGACCATGAAAACTAAGTTGTATGGAAACTGATTGGGTCTGGTCTATTAGAGAAAGTCCGTATTTTTTAGTTTAATGCATCTAATTTTCCATTTTCATGAATCTTTTTATTTCCCATGAATTTGTAAACTGGGCGATTAAATTAAGTTAATATTAATATCTGAACATGGCAAGCATTGTGACTGCACTGCATTCCATTTACATGCGTGCAGAAATGCTTGCAATGCTTGAATAGATTGCTGCTTGTAGAGCTTTAGCATTTAAGGATGACTGGTACCTACGTATTCAGTTATCAAAGTAAATATGTATCCGGAAATAACTTAGTGCTCCTTGTTTGCCAAAAAACAGTTTTAACGATGCTAAGAATCTGGCTTAGTCACAGGCAAAGACCACCTCTGGTGAACACCGGCATTATCTAGCCTCTGATCAGATTGGTTTTCGATTGTTGAATACTATGGAAAATATGCCCTGAAAAGTGAATGCGGTCATATCATTTCCAATGTGCATGTTGTCCTAAACCTCGTCTTGTGCCCACTCTCTTGCTTCATTAAGTTACCAATAATGATTATAATCAGGAACTATGTCGCAAGAGGAGTTCTTTGCTTATTTTTGTTGCTGCGAAAGATGAGAAAGCAACGAACACGCAGTCGGTGCCGAAGGTCACTTATGATGAGATCGTCAAAGACTTAGCGGACATTAAGGCTCATGGAAAGCTGTACTTAGCGAGACACTACCTGCGCTTCAAAAAGTATGATTTAATTACAATTGCAGGAGTGCAAAAGTTGATCAACAAAAACACATGACGAGAAATCATCCACAATGAGGAAGTCTTTGATGTTATTCATGAGCTGCACCTTTCACTGGGGCATCCTGGCAGTAGCAAGACGTTTAAAGGGAATGTGACACCCTGGTCGAATCTTGGAATTTAGTGCAATTAGGGGTACTTCTAGCCAAAGTTCATGAAAGCGTCCATGATTTCCCTGAAAACATGTACAATAAGCTCGATATTTTTATTTTTAAAATGCTCCTCTATAGAAAGTAATAAGTCTCTGCCTGTGGATGATGTCATGATCTGACAACTACTACCATATTCAATAGGCTTCAAGGGCTTGATTGGCTGATACTCACCATGACGTCAGCATATGTCGTCACACCAACAGCTGACAGTTGTGGCCTGCTACATGGGGTACATGTGGGGTTTATTTCAGGTAGGTTGTTAGCTTTTCTCTACGGAAGCTTTGAGTTTCAAGACAAACGATATATTGAGTGCCGGGTTTTCCAGCATGCTTTACAACTTGGCTATCTCAGTTAAAACTACGTTATTTGTACTTTACTGCGTTAAAGGGAAAGTGGTGCCACTTTCCCTTTAACGCAGTAAAGTACAAATACGCCAACATTAGCCGTGCAACTGTCGGGCTGTACCTAGAAACCTGCAAAAACTGCGAGGCGAAGAAGACACGGCTACAGAATACAATAGTGTCTCTCTCAACCATTACTGATGACATGGCCAGACATGCTCAAGTCGACCTCAGCGACTGGCACAGTGAGAGGAAGGATGGATATTCCTATATACTAAATTGTCAGAATCACCTCACCAAATTCGTAGTGTTGCGTCCACTCCGAACAAAGTCAGAAGAACAGGTGGCGTACAACCTAGTTGACATTTTCTGTATCTTTGGAGCCAACCCCAACATTCTGCAAGTAAGTTTTATCAGAAATGGTGTTGCAATCTGCGGGGAGCTGGTTCAAAATTTGTATTAAATGCACTGTTGCTTAAATCCACTGTTCTGCTGATCTCGTTGCCCTGATGTGGGCTGCAACATGAGAAACTGTATGCCAAAGCCGTGAACAAAGACAAAAACGCCTACGTTTTTATAAATTATCTTGAATTTGACTGCAAACATATTTAACAAGTATCTAGAATGACTAGTAACTTAATCAAAGTACATACTTACCTAGTATGAAAATTAATATTTCACTAAAACAGGGATCGCTAATGATCGCTTATGCCCAGGCTTATGCTTATGCTTAGGTGGTTTCAGAAGGATATATATCTATCAGTAAATATTTAACGGTATCATGACAGCTATTGATAGATATAGGGCAGTTTCATGACAAAAACTATTACCCAAAAACTTTCGGATCATTGATGGCGTGTTTCTCTTATTCAAATTCTTATTGACATGGTTGACATGTCACTCACTTACACCTCGCGATTGACAATTTTTCTCCTAACCGACATACCATCAACTGAGTTGACTTGTCATTACCTGCTACCCACATCTTTATCAGCTTTGGCCCGTTTGCAAAAAAGTCCGGCCGGTTTGCAAACGGGCCGGACGTTATGCAAACGGACCGGCCCATTTGCAAACGGGCCAATTTGCTGGCCCGTTTGCATACGGGCCAGCTATTTGGCCCGTTTACAAATGGGCCGGCCCGTTTGCAAACGGGCCGGTTTTCCATACGGGCCGTAACAACTCCACAAATTGCTGCACCTCGAATAATTTTTTGAGGGTAGGTCGCGACCTGAACTGGTGACCTGACCTGGTATGAATTGAGTCTAAAGTTTTGTCAAAAGGTACAAAAAGATCTGGTGACAGGCGTACCAAGTACAAGTACGGCCGGGCTCCATGGCGTCGTTTTTTGGTGAGATACCTAGCGAAGTGCCTACCCGCCCGGTCATCCTGGTACGTGTTGAATAACTTGACGCACTTAGGTTAGTCTGATGCCTAGAAATCCAATTTTGGGAACCAGAAGCTTATGTCCCCACTTTAAGTACGATTTCTCCGATGGATAGGATTACTAATTGCTAACAAAAACATTGGTTACATCGATTGTGTGTGTGCTCAGTGGAGCGTCGACCTCTGGTCATATACACTGGCGGATCCAAGGGGGTCAAAGGGACCGTGGCCCCCTTCCAAAGCCTAAAATAGTATCTTTTGACCCCAAAAGGACCCAATTTTAGCCTGTTTTCTTAAATACTGTTTTCCGATTTTTTTCTCAATTTAGCCCCCGAAAACGTTGGTTTGCCCCTCCAAAACCTGCCCCTGGATCCGCCAATGGTCATATGGAGCGCCCACTCATTTTAGTGTCATGCGTGAGAGAGAGAGAGAGAGAGAGAGAGAGAGAGAGAGAGAGAGAGAGAGAGAGAACGCCTCGTCCTAGTCATAAGCGTTCGCCGTCGCCAGACTCATTGAGGAGAGCTGCCACATTTGGTGACCATCCTGAATAATATATGGTCAGATAATCATCAAGCAAATCCAGAATATGTTTCATCATCCCCAGTTGCGTTCATTTACGTAAACAACAGATCTGGCCGGTGCCTTCCGAGTCAGAAAGTTTGGTTCCCGGGTATTTCCCGGACAAGCCAGTAGTTGTCGAACTGACCGGGAGGCTGCGCAGCGTCGACTCTGCGGTTTAGAGTTGCCACACGATACTGGCGAGTGGCCAGTATCAAGTATACACAATCCCACTTCCCCGTGGCGGGCGTCTTTCAGGACGACACGATTACTCCAGCGCCGATAGCATGCGCCACGCCACGGGGAGGGACAGGGAACCTCGGCAACCCCTTCGCCTTCATCGGGTCATCCAAACTGGGGGACACATCCCAAGTTTTGTGGGAATAATAAGCGGGGGCCGAAGTGTGTAAAAGTGGATGTTTTCTCGCTCGAGAGATGGTAATTTCCCGCAAGACGAGGATAAGTGTTCGTTGACGACTCCTGTTCTTACCCCCCTCGGTCCGCGGTGCTAATCTTATCTGTGGCTGATAAGTTATCGATCTCGTCTCGCAGGTTTCCCGTCAAAAGACCAATCTCGTCTCGCAATCGGTAAAGTCCAGAATTCACACCCATCTACCGCAAACGACTGTCCCTGTTTATCACGGTGTCACTGTATCAAGAAAAACAAGTCGGTTACCGTACAAAACTTCTGTATTCGATATACACGTAACAGTCATGCATATAAAGCAGAATCTATTAAGATCATGTCGGAAATCCAACGAATAATTTATAAATCGGGGGTGCACCGTAAGCGTTATAAATACGGCATCTA
The DNA here is from genome assembly GCA_034440635.1 of Lepas anatifera. Taxonomy (NCBI): domain Eukaryota; kingdom Metazoa; phylum Arthropoda; class Thecostraca; family Lepadidae; genus Lepas; species Lepas anatifera. The sequence continues at coordinate 24,995 of JAOTON010002205.1, forward strand.
AAACGCAGTTAACTAAAATGTAATACTTGGGGACAGCATGTACTTCAGGGGGTGTTCAGATCAATCAAACGAATCGAAACAGTCGTCCGACACAGGCAAAAGCCAGCAAACCATTGCTCACATTGAAGCGCCATTCACTCGGGAAGCCGCCCGGAGATGCACTGCGCCGCCAGCAACGGTCAAGGTTACAATATCCCAGCGACAAGATGCGAGCACCAACGCGGCCGACAGACTGACTACTTCCCATCGAGCACTTACGTACCAAGTGCGGCAGCGGCGGCGGCGGCAGCAACTTCATGCGATGCCATCAATCAATAACAAATATATTGGGCGTATGGGCTCTGGAAGAAAAAACGCCGTTCCACGACATAATATCGGCTTCTGTGACACCACCAGGTCCGCTCTGCCAACCCCCGTCATAGTGAGACATTGTTCACTAGCCGAATCGATCACTAAGGACGCTGCCGTCACTCGAACGTGGTCCAGCGCGTCGCCTTGGGCGGCAGCGGGGGCGGCTGGGTGGGCAGGGGCGGCGGCTGTGCCGACACCGAGAGCTGCTGGAAATCCAGTCCGTACTCGGAGAGCAGCTGCTGGTTGGAGGGCTGGCTGACCGGTCGGACGGCAGGCTCCGGAGGCTTGGGTCGCAGTCGCGGCTCGCAGTAGGGGTACAGGGGGTTGCTGACTACGGCGGGCGGCGGCAGGCCGTTGGACGGAGCGGACCGGGCCGCCAGCGGGTCGAACGGGTCCTCCTCCACCGAGTCCAGCCGGATCAGGTCGGCGTCCTTCGTCTGAGAACAGGTCAGCTGTCAAACGCTGAAGCGCCCCGCCGGTGTGCACTCAACGGGGAAACGATCAGTGGCACCGTCGGGTTTGAATGCCTCACCCGAATTACCTCAGGATCTGCATTCCATGTGAACTGGGGTTCCATGTGATCGGTAATACTTTTCTACTTTTTTAGCACGTTTTTATCGTAAAAATAGTTCAAGCTGAACCAAGCTGCGAAGACATACAATAACTTCATCATAATTGAGGGATGAAGTTGCAGTTTGGTTCTCAATGAAGATCAACTTCAAATTTCAACGTTGACATGAAAACCCGTAAACCATTGCACACGGCGTTAGTAATCTCGATCTAGATTGCCAATGTTTTGCGATACGACCTTACGTAATAATGCTCATTATCAGGACCGGAAGTCAAGTGCTCGTAACACATTTTCTCGCAACGGATAGTATAAGTTCAGAAGGGACATGCCACGCAGACACGATAAAAGCGTAGCAAACATTTCCTAAGTTCACGTTTCCCATTGCAGAACATTGCTGACATGCTTCGCACGCGCCGAGTGTATCGGAGTTGAGTGGGCGTTAAAAAGCAGGTGCTAGGTTCACGTTGCGCTCCTTTTAGTCTTATACAAAAGAGCGCTATTTATGTCCCACATTTAACACAGCAATGCCTTCAGGGCGTTTCTTTAATGAGTCGATAACGACAATGAACATTGAACAGTGGACATATAAAAGTGCACGAGTGGTGCACTATAAAATAGGAAAGAGAGCAGAACTCGACCCCAAATGACAAAGAACGTAGTCACCCTCAAATCAGTGGTGGCAATGGCGGGCGTGGCTATCAGTGATACTCGAAATAATCGGCGAAAGAAAACACCCCTTCCGAAAATGATTCCTTTTACATTTGGCTCATCTCCGTAATAACGTATTAATTGTTTCAATTTTGTTGAAATCGAGAAAGTTTCAAATCCAGTCGGTTGCCACCTCGCCTGCGGGGACGTCCCTGTAATAACCGGCAGAAACCTGGTAATGTTAGTCGATACACGGCCGCGGTCCCGGTCTATCTGCGCCGCCTGGGGACGGGGCACGCGCAGCCACAGGGGCGAATAGGTGCGAGTCATGCATGAGAGTCAGCACGACTACATGCGAGTCAGTACGAAAGGGCTTAAAAACCACGAAAAAAACTTGAAAAATGGCGCGCCCAGCAGATTAATTATTTCCATCCATGACGCTTTCGGTGGTTTGATTATGAGCACTGGTAACTTCGTACAATCCTCAGCATTCTCCGCGTGTTGTAACTACTCATGTTAATATCCACCTACTCCAAGAACTCATTGTATACTCAATTTAATATTGTGTAACATTAAATGTTTATCACATTTATCAATGGCTCACAACTCAGAAAATCTTCCCGACGAAGATGAATCACATAAAGAGGGCCATTCCGGAACACCTGCGTCAGTCACACGTCTTCGGCACACGGTGCAAAAAGCGTGTCATGCCAGTTGTCAGAAGACAAGACTATCGGCAAAGCCAGTGAAAGCCAAGCTGTTAAACACAGCGCCAGGCAACATGCGGACGTGGTGAGCGCCCTCGGGCCGGGGCCAGGAGAGATACCTCGCTGTCCCGACGACGGGCGGGCGGCGACGGCGCGGCGGCCCGCAGGCTGGCCAGCTCGGGCAGCGTCTCGAACGACGGCTGCCGACCCCCACCTGGTCACTGGCGCCCGCCACAAAACCAGCACCGCCAGCTCACTGGCGCCCGCCACAAAACCAGCACCGCCAGCTCACTGGCACCCGCCACAAAACCAGCACCGCCAGCTCACTGGCACCCGCAACGAAACCGGCACCACCTGCTCACTGGCACCCATATCCCTACCTGAGCCACCAGGCCACTTATCCCCACGTCCTGACCTGAGCCGGCAAGCCACCGGCGCCCCGCTCTGACCTGAGCCGGCAAGCCACCGGCGCCCCGCTCTGACCTGAGCCGGCAAGACACTGGCGCCCAGTCCCCGACCCGACTGGTCAGGTCGCTGGTATCCAAAACCCGGCTATAGTAAGAGAGACGTCGGGCCATTGGAGCCCGGGCTTCCCGTTCAGGTCACCCACACCGTTCAACCAACAATGGACGGAAGGACGCACTTGTTAAAGGGAGTGTCCCAATGTTATCACGGGTTTTGAACTGAGACAGTTGATCTGTAGAGCGTGTTGGGGACCACTATTGGCATATTTCACTTCCCCCAAAGCTCTGGGCTTTACATTTCAGCACGCTCTAAAGTTCAAAATAAAAGGGGGCTTTCTAATATTTTAACCCTTTTATCAGGCAGCATATGTCACCTGATATGCTAACAAATAGCATCGCCTCCGCAACCTTTCATACCGCAAGCAGCCAGATTCGTGATTACACGCGATGCTTGGGTCAGCCCAGGGTAGTAAGATACGTCTAGGCGTTATTCTTGTTTTGAGAGATTGAAGGAGGAAACAAATTGTGGTTTCCTGGTTTTCATATATATTTCGTTCATAAATGTCTTTATAATTTCGAAATTGGTCCATTCCCCATATAGGGTAAGGCATTACCAGCAGCGACGAGGACACACAGACAACGAGACATAGCCTAGTCGCTGGGCGCCTAAACACACACACAGACACCGCGCTAGCCAAACGTAATATCCAGGGTATACAGCAAACTTTAGAAGCAATCTATTCAATTTCACGACAGATTCCCTTTCAGAACCTTTTCCGTAGCACGAGAAAACCACCCCCGAAACCAACTGACACGTCCCAGTGATTGGTCTCACCTCTTCGATTCGACCCAGGCATTGTTTGACCTCGTCCAGGAGGCTGCTGCCCACGGCGGGAGGCTGGTACTGGAACAGCTGGGCCTCCGAGGAGCCCTCCGCCGGAGGGTCTATCACACGGTACTTGATGGAGCTGCGGCAGGCGGAAAGCGATTTGTACACTTTTTACTGTCATCGCTTCTAATTACTGGCGAGACGCAAAAAGGTGAACACTCTCTGTTCACAAAGGTCTTAGCAAGTAAAGCACATGCAACACCATTGCGTTTAGTTATCTGAAACCCACCGCAAGACTATATTCGCATAATTATATTTATTTGTAAATCTACACTGGAGGTAGTGAGAGCAAGAATCGTTCACTATCCTTTCCTAGGATTTATTAATACTGGCATAGCCGGGCTCAATGCCAATTTTTTTCGAAACAGTTGAGACCGTGTTCCACATTGTTTCTGTCTTCACGTGAATTCGATAGTGGCAATACTGATTTCGTGACTGTTGATGACTTCAACCGGCATTTTTTATTATAAATATGCAGACCTCACGCATTTTAGAAGCCAATGAACAACCAAAACAGCACATAACGAATCCAGTGCGTTTGGTGTAAGAGTTTCTCGGATGTCACGGTGTTTCTGCCGCTGCTTCGGCCTCGGGTGGAGCAGCGAAACAACTGTGTACGTTCACCAGCGCCGCGGCGCACACTTACGTCGCGGGCAGGGCGGCGGACAGGGAGCACGGGCGGCCGGTCGCGGCGGCGGTGGCGCCGCTGCTACCGCGGTGGCGGCGCGCGCAGGCCGCGGTTCGGTCGGCTGCCGTCTGTAGGTGATGGCGCTACTGCCGCGCTGGATGCCGCGCCGCCGGCGGCCGCGGGTGGGAGAGCTGGGCGCCGAGCGCGGCTGCTGCTGCTCGGCGGCGTCCTCCTCCTCAGCGTCCAGGCGAGCCCCCGGCGCCGCTCCCGGCTGCTGGATATCCTTCAACCGCGACCTGAGACGCCAGAGAGGTGAGAGACGTCACACTGCCGGGCCTGGCGAACGCCTATAAAAGACCCCGCACTTATACCGAGTAAAAACGGTATTCCCGTTCAAAGGCGATACTAAAACATTCCGGGGCTGATACTACACCTTTAAGTGCCCAATCCTTGTGCCAAATAACGGTAAATGTATATCAATGTCAAAACCCTGGCTAGTGCCTTCCATAGTACGAGACATTACTTCCGTGTAAGTCAACGCCCTTTCAACGACACATGTCATAAGGGATGTATCTCCAAAACACGTTGTAGGACACAACACAAACTCACCGGATATCTTTGTATGCGGAGCGGACTTTCTGTTTGCCGGACTTTCCCGTCTCTTTCACGCCTTTCACGGCACTCTTGATGGCCGGGTTAGTTTTGCTGCGGACCGTTTTGAAGAGCGCGCCACCCTCCTTCCGCACGTTTGAAGCCCAGTCCTTGTACTGTTGCGCCAGCTTGGAGCTGGATTTCTCCGAGTACAGACAAGCTTCCAGCTCGAACTCGTCTGAGAAGCCTTGGCCAGAGTTCAGCATCTCTAACCGCTCCGTGATAAACTGCCGGGCGTACCCAGATACATCACACACAGAAGCTACGACCGCCGTCAGCCAATCGGAAACAAACAGCAGAGCAAGAAAAAACCATTCGGAAAGAAATACAATTTACGTTTGTTTCCAGAGATTGCAAAGCCCAGTCCATTCCGTTCTGCATGTGCGCAGCATCACACTGACGGCGAGCTCCGAGCAGCTTCTAGGAATGTGGCTGTGCTGACGTTTAGGAGGCGGCTCATGTGTAGCCAGGCTCCGGGTTTTAGCTGAACATGCAATTGCGAAACTACCTACCTTCTTCCCATCGGTGGAAATGTTCCTAGGGCGCAAAAATGCGTACCCGTTCAAATTAACAAATGGGTAAGTGATAAAACATGAAAGAAAGCAAGTACTTCAACACAAGGGAGATTCAAAATTAAACCATAGAAGCCATTTCTCAGCTGTAATTTTGAGCTCTCCCCCAAGAACAAGCATCACATCGTGGTGTACAAGGATCAGCGTCGATCCAAGCTGACCGGCGTGACGCACCTGGTGGAAGATCTGCAGGTGAAGCATCTTCTCCAGGAAGGGCTGGATCTGAGGCGGTCGACTCCGCACGAACGCTTCACTGTCGAACGTTATCTTCGCACAGTGCTGCGGAAACCTGCCCCAGGGCGCAACAAGGTCAGCACATGGTATAAAAATCTTCAATATTCTGGGGAGGTTTTCCATGAAATTGTGCAGCGACATCGATTGTTAGGTGTACCATAGAATACACCCGCTCCCAGCAGTCGTAAACAAAATTATTTCCCAGGATCCCGATTTCAAGCCCGGCCTTGTTGACCCCAGGGATAGGCATGTCATCATCACGCCATCCTGAAAAGTGCGGTGAGGAGAGCGCGGTGACCTCACCTCAGCGCGTCCCGGTATCCGCCGATTAGCTGCACCAGCGCGCGCAAAAAGCGCGCGCCACACCGTCGCCCAGCATATTGCTGGGGTTCTTCAGCTGCCGTTTGAGGGCTGTCACCTGCGCGGCACAGCGCCAACGTTAGAGAAGAACGTGCGACATCGCCGAATTTCGCTTTTACATGATACCTCACAATTACTACTCAAACCGTATACCACAAATTTAGCAAGTAATTTTAAACAACGATGGGTGAAAACATTCAGACTTCACACCTGACCCAAGTAAGAAGAGAACGTACATGTCTTATAGCGCCAAACGGCGAAGAGCAACCCTTTCAACAGAACGGACACGAGAGGACGTGACAACTGAACATTACAACCCTCCTCCCCCCTCGAATCCTCCAGCTCACCACTTCAGTGGGCAGCGTGTCCAGATCATTGAAGGGCGACTGGATGCGGTTGTTGTCGGCGTCGAGGATGATGGCATCGCCGATGTCGGAGAGCTTGGCGCGCCGCAGCACGGCGTCGGAGGCGCCGATCACAAACGGCATCGGCGCCGACAGGTAGTCCAGCAGGCCCGCCGGCAGCACCGGGATGAAGATGTGCTGCCACGACATCGGGTAGATGATGGCGTTGGCCGCCTGTCGACACAGGTCCGCCGTAGTAAGCTGGGTAGGCGATCCAGTGCTGCTCGGCAAAAGATACGAATGTGGGAACTGTTCAGCAACACCACGCTTTGCTTCCGCTAAGCTCAAATGGACAGAGGATGAAGGAATTAAAGGCTCCCTAACATGACGAATTGCCACGATAGCAGACTTACTAAGTTCAGATCAACGATCACCCGTCATCCGTTTTGATCTTCTAACTAAAGTCTCTGATTTACTAATGTTCCCTGCATCTCATTCAGTGTGTCCTACGACAGAGACAAGCACAGTCCTCGGCGCGGCCTCTGCGATGGGCTGGCTGACGGTAGTGCCACTGAACACAGTCGTGGGTCCATCGGACTCGCCCCAGCCAAGGGATGCCGGCGCCACCAGGTTTACCAAAAGTGGGCTATACTATACACATCGCACCAGCTGTCTGATCTAAACCGACGAGTGCGGGCCTGAGCGACCAACAGTTGTCCAAGCCTTACAAGACAGGATAGTGTGGAGGTGACCCAGCTGTGCACCGGCCGCAACAGCTCCCGCGCAGCTACGGAGAGGGGTGATCTACACACCGCAGCCTGGTGTCAACTGCGACTGCGAGGAGGAGGCGCTGCAACACCCGATAACCCCCAACCTCAAGTCCGCTCCGGGACATGCTCGGTCGGGACGGCCCGACAGTTCGGGAGACGCCAGCTGGCGGCACGTCTCCGGCGGCTGGGGTGCTTCTGACGAGCCCTACCCCCATGTCCAGATATGGAGGCCGTCAGCAGCCAGGAGCCACCATCATAACCACCTCCGAGCGAGGCAGCGTCACGTACCTGGACACAGGCGCTGAGGCGAGATAGCTTCCGGGAGGTGACCACGATCCGTCGCTCGTACAGCATCGAGGCGAACATCACCATCATGTTGTTGGTGTCCACTGCGTTGAAGTACTCGGTCAAATTGCGCTGTCGGACACGACGGGGGTGGTGAGGCCATGCAGGTTGACGGGTGGTAGGGTGCAGTCAGCAACAAGAGCGCGTGATATCCATACACGTACTCCGGGCTAAATGATCACAATCTCCAGTCAAGCGACGCCAGAGTATCAGCAGGAAAAAAACTTTTTCTTCATGTACTCATATTCTAATGGACCTGAGGTGTCCTTACAAAACGCTGTAACAATGTCAAACTCTAGGCTTGAAATCGTCAACCTACAAAGCCACAGGAGTTTGTTACTTACGTCTTGAGGTATACATGGAAGACTATGGTGATCGGTGGAGGGAGCAGAGAAAACCTGGGAACAAAATGAAGTAAGAATTACAGCCGCAATGCAGGTAACTACCCCCATGATATAGTTCGGGAATAGCTACGGTAGGCACCACCTTAAGGGAATGTGGCCTTGGTCGTCCTGATTTAGTGTAATTAGGCGTACTTTGTAAAAATACTGAAACCTTGATTTTCTGAAAATGTACATAGCTATATTTGGTTTTTAAAATACTCCTCTAGAAAAGAAATAAATATCGTGTGGATGATGTCGTTGGCCACTCCCTTGAAGTTGGGCTTATTGGTGATACTAGTGCGTGCATTGTGCCCGTGTCCTGGGCCGGGGGGGCTGGGGGCTGGTGTGGTGGTTTGTTTTTCCGGAATATCGTTGCAATGAAATGTGGTGGGTTTTCGCCTGTTTCAACTTGGCTCTCGTTAAATCGGCTTTAAATGTACTGGGGTGTGTTTGCATATAGCCGCTGCACAACCCACCATTATCAGAGAACCACAGCTTGAGATGACCAACGAACGTCAAAACCTTCATGCCACGCTTCTGCGGAATTTTGCAGACACAAAACTCAAACTGGGACCTGACGAATAACTCGGGAAGATAGCTTAAAAACGGGAGCATTCCTAACCGAAAAGGCCACTGACAAGACTAAGCCTGAAACATACTGACATTGAAATGAAATCAAGGAAAATGAAACATCCCCATCTTGAAAATGCAGATACATCTCGAATATTGAACCCCAATCAATACAAGCCAGCAATAATAAGGGGACTCCTAAAAGAACCAACTCCAACCTCCACGGATTTCGGCTCCTCGTGCACCAGCAAAAGCGTAAGTGATAGAGCGGTCCTGAGCCGAGAGGATGGCACACACCTTGCCATCGGGGAGAGGAACTGTGACGGGACCGCCGCGGTCCGGAACCGAACCAGCGTGCAGCCGCTGCAGACAGGCCCACAGCTGACCCTGGTCATCCAGCACCGTCAGCTCCGCCAGACAGTTCAACAGCCTGCCGACACAACCACGGGAGTGATACAGACAGGCCCACAGCTGGCCCTGGTCATCCAGCACGTCAGCTCCGCCAGACAGTTCAACAACCTGCTGAACAACCACGGAGTGATCAGACAGGCCCACCCCACCCTGGTCATCGCACCGTCAGCTCCGCCAGACAGTTCAACAGCCTGCCGACAACCACGGGAGTGATACAGACAGGCCAAGCTGGCCCTGGTCATCCGCCGTCAGATCCGCCAGACAGTTCAACAGCCTGCCGACACAACCACGGGAGGGATACAGACAGGTTCACTCCCAACCCTGGTCACCCAGCACCGTCAGCTCCGCCAGACAGTTCAACAGCCTGCCGACACAACCACGGGAGTGGTACAGACAGGCCTACAGCTGGCTCCTGGTTATCTGCCAGCAATGTCGTATCTAGAAATTCGGCAGGGGAGAAGCACAAAAAGGCACCTCGTGGTGACCTGAGGGAGTGCAGCGAGTGGTGAAGGAAACGTGCTGTGGAGGGGGTTGGGGCGACAAACAAATTTTCAGGGCGACCCAATGCCCCTTGAGACGTTTCTGAAATAGCCATTTGTATGCCACTTGTGTTCTGAAAAGAGCATAATTCTTGTGCTGTTGACCCTGTCAAGTATAGCAAATAAAATTAACCGACAATCTTGCAAAATCAAAATTAACCGATACCTGATCTTGCATAATCAAAATTAAGCGATAATCTTGCATGTTATTCGCCTGAAATTCACCTTGTATTTAAAAAAACATTGCCACCAATGATTTTTTTTAATTCGAAACTTTATCTGACGAAGACACACAGTCGAAATATCACAATATACTCTTTAGTCTTTTTAATTACTCTAGATTATTACGAGCGATTATCGGTTTATTTCCTATACTATAATTATAACTAGTACATTCAGAACCACAATCCAAACCATTAAAACTTAAGATCCTGTCAAGAGCTGGTATAGCTTTTGTTGGGACGGCATTTCCCTTTGACATTCCTATTAAAACTTGCAGTAGCAGCAGCGATCCGATTGTGACAACCATGAGGACAAACATTAACAAAATAACAACCTGTCTCAACTTCCCCCACTCTTTCATTCAGCCCAGAAAAAAGGCCATGAAATAAAACGACGATTTAAGTGATATGCGGTCATTTAAACACTTATGTGCATCTCTGACTCACTTGAAGAACGTGTCGTGCCAGGGAAATGCACTGAGCAACACCAGCGCCGTGGGCTTCCCGGGCGCATGCCGACAGAAACCGAACGTCCACTTCGAATCGAGGCTCGTCAGTACAAACGAGAAATGCTGCACCGTCGAGCTGCGGGCCACATGTACACAGGTGTGGAAAGCAAGAATCTGAGCTGAGGGTTGCACACCCCCTAACTCAGAAACTGTCATCTCTAAACTCATTACATCTGTCTATCGCAGGAAATACAATGGGGACTACATTGCTCATCTGTGATTGTCCATGAAATCAATACGAATTGTTTTCAAAAAAGTTGGATACGCTTCATAAATATGTTTCATCATTTACCTGACACGGCACAGTAATAAAAGCCATCCGAGTAAAATATCATAACGGTAGCAGCTTGCTCCAGCTCACCGCTCGAAATCGCAGGGGAACGTAAACTGGGGAACCATCTTGAGCGTCTCTTCATTTTGGTACGAGTCGGGAAACTTTTGGATGATCCACGGCTTCTCTTCAGCGTTGGTTGGGATGACAACTTCACAAAAACAGTCAAACACATGCTGTGCATTGTCCCTGTAAAACACATCAGCTTCAGGGGATGTCTCCAGTAAATCTTACAGCACTATATGTCTGTAAATGATTGGCGAAAAAAGCAAAACCAAAACAATCGATCCGTATCTTGTAAGTGATCAATAACAATAACATCGAAGAGGGATGCTAGCTAGGACATACTGATGAAAAGATAGAACTTAAAGATTGGATTCAAAAATATTTGGTATCTATTGTTGATCCTGTTAATGTTTTGCAAGGAATGAACGGCACTCAGAGTTTACTTACCGTATTCTGGAGAGCATATCTTGGTAGGGTCAAAGGGCTACCGCGTCATCTGAAATGGAAAATGGTATCATATATCTTCTTTATGCACAGTACGAAAATCCATACAAATATCCATCATTATCATGCATGTTAAAACCTGTGTGATACATGTTTAATTAGAAATCCTTTGTGACAGCAAACAGAATCGTATGAACCAACGAACCTTGCACAGCCAAATTTGATTAAAAAACAAACAGGTACCTACTATTCATGTACATAAGAAAATGATTGATTAACCCTTATTCTTATTAATGGAGAAACATGTCACTTCTTCATATCAAGACCTAGGCCAGAGTGAACCTGACAGCCTCAAGGTAGGGGTTTCTGGCACATTATCAAAGAGGATTATAGGTCTCAAATAGGCCTTGCTCCCAAAGAAGCTATATGACCCTGGTAGCTTGAGTGACCTGAAACCTTTAGGTACCTTAGGGAAGCCTATAGCCATGCCTTTCAGTCATATAATTCTATGGTGGAAAATATATATTAATATTTATCTACAGACAGGTTGCAAAAACATAGAGTCTGAGTGCCTAAAATAGTAAAACCTCATCACGTAACTTCCATACAGCATGTTTGAAAAAATATGATCCTGGCAGAAGAACACCAACACCTGGACAAGGGCCACATTTACAAGTTTAAATCCTAAATCAGAACTTCTCAAAATAAAAACATGATTATGGGCTTGTTCCAGCAACTCCAAACTCTATTGAACTCTACTGCTCAATAGAGAGCTAAAGCAAAACATTCTACTATTCTGGGTGCAGCCTGAAGGAGGTTGGCAAAGCTGCTCCAACCCAGAGCATTGTGAGATTTACCCAGTGCCAATACTAACCAGAAACAATCCAAAGTTGGGTAAATATAATATCAAAGGCTATTTTTATCTTAAAATATTTCATGACAGCATGGAATTCTAATTGTACCCAAAGATACTGTCCTAGATAGTCCCATGTTATCTAAATGTGATGCACACGATTTGACAATGGACAAATTGCCTAGGATGGGAGACCATTTTCCAAAATCATGCATTTCAAATTTAGGAAAAAAATGTATGAGTCTCCAAAAGACCCAAAATATAGTCATTCCGCTTACCTTTGCCCTAAAAAGAGAGTTTGGGGCACCATGTGTTCAATGGGAGAGGCACCTAGGCCCCCTTGGTTCCCCACAATTTGCTTATAAGGAAATCAAATGTTTTCCAAGGACAAGCTGGACACATCAGCACAATTTTAAGCCCCAGTGAGTAGCCAATATTTTGTTTATGTTAAGGGTGTATGGCCACCACAGAAATTAGGTATAAAATATTCTTTTAGCTAGCACCCAAGTGTTCCTACAAAAGGCAGCAGCATAATAGCTACACATCAGAAGTAGCTGTGAGTAAGAAGTAGCTGTGAAGAAGTGAGTGTCATTAACAGTTTTAACCTTGACCAATGACACCATTACTTTTTTAATTATTCTTAATTATTTTTAAACCATCGCATCCACTTCCTTGGCTAGCTGAAATTGCTTCTGCTACTTGCTCTCATATCTCAAAATTGTGAAAAGTTACCCACTTCTACTACCACTACTTTTTACCACAAATTGCAACTCAAATGCAACCACAAAATTATTTTTCATTGCTCTCACCAAATAAATTTCAAGGAAAATTATTCTTCCAAGGTACCAGAGAAATTTACAGAATGTTATGCTTGTGTGGTATGGGAAATTGGTGTTAAGTTCCTCAGATACCTATAACAAGGCCTTCCTCCACTGACTTAGGTCCCATGCACAATTTCCATCAGGATCAGACAATGTAGCTGCATGGATGGAATTATGATCCTGATACAATGTTTGGGAATGAAAACCAGGTTTCAATCTAATCCTCTTGTTCTGCATCAAACAAGACCTGGCAGTATTTGGCAGTGATGGTAAATATTTTCCTTACAGTGCAAAGGGCAAAGGAGAGCAAACTACAGGTTTCTGTAGCTTACTTTGCAAATTTTAGTGACAGGGAAAAAGAAGGGAGTGAAGGAAAACATCATCAATGTTTGTTCAATCAATCAATCAATCAATCAATCAATCAATCAATCAATCAATCAATCCATAAAAAGTGCCAGAAATGAAGATAAAATTGATATTGAAAACCTTACAATTTGATACAGCTCTAGCCACATCAAAGCTTTTTGTCATGGAGAAACTACAGTGTGCAAAGTATGGCACTTTCAATGAGATCTAGTCAGTGCTAGTGCCCTTGAAGACAGATGTGAGTGGTGTGAATTTTATTAACCTGGTGTGAATTTGCAAGACAAGGGAGGTGACGCTGACAACCAAACAAATAATGGATGAATGGTTATAAAGACACAGGAGGGGGCCTTATAAAACCCACTAACTAATAGGAAAGGCAGCATTTCATCATGTGGGTAGAAATGGGTGCATTCTTTTCCCTGGTATATTGTAAATTGGTGTGAATTTTAGGTGGCTGGCAGTGCAAATTTGTGAGGGAATTTTAAATGGCTGGTGTGACTCGTCTGGCCTGCCGCCATACTTTGCAGACTGGGAGAAACAGCGACAATTGTATCCAAATCCTCAGCCCTATCCTGATCACTTCTCACCGACGACAATGAAGCCTCAAACTTTGCTTCCATGATAAATATACTATCTGTATCTCTATTGACCAGCAGATATTCTGGAGTTTTGTAGTTCATCAGGTGGTACTTTCTCAGCACATTGGTACAACCCATGCCACACAAGCATAGAAATAGCACTTGATGAACTCCATTGGCAGCATGATCCGGATCATATTTCAATTTTGGTCATAGAGACCTGGTCACTGACAGCTGAAAAACAACCTGCACAAACATATTGAACATCATCAACAGGTAAGCAAATGGAGATGGTAACAATCCTGCCCTTCAACGATTTTCAATGTAATGAGAAACAAAAATATGTATTGTCTAGGTAGGCAATTCAAATTAGGCTGAGGAACATACCCCAGTCTGCAGAACGTGGCAGATTTCGACGAGATCTCGTTGGGGCAGCCTCGGGGCAGACCTACCGATTTGGGGCAGCTTTTGGTCGATCTTGGGGCAGATGGGGGCTCTTGGGGCAGGAACTAGTACTTGGGGCAGCGGTCGGTACGGGTAATCACCGAGGGAAGAAGAAAAATAATGAAAAGGAACGACAATCATTAGGTAAAGTTGCGCTGTAAAAGCTGAATTGTCTCAAAAGCGTCATGTTTGTCGTCAAGAGAAATATGGTTAAAAAGATACCAAACAAAGGAAATTTTTAATAGATGTAAAGTCAAAGTTCCTGGAAGTGAATAAAAAATCAGGCAACAGGTGCCTTTTTAAAGCTAAATTAAATTTATTTTCTAAACTTGTAATCTAAACCTAGTTTTAGTTACAAAAAACAATCTTAGAACTCGAAATAAAATTTCCCTGTATGTAGTTTTTTTGCATTTCCTCTGCTATGTTTTGATCGCCAAAGGCCGGCAAATCGGGTCTATGTCAAAAGGTCCACTGTTCAAAGGGTCCACCGTTCAAAAGAAAATCATGCCAGCCCCCTCCCCTAAGAACAAATGCTAGTCAGTGATGTGACGTCACAAAAGCGCACGGGAATCTTTCTTCGCTTGGGTCTTGTGAAAACTAGGGGTGAAAATATTCCAAATATTGTCATGCTTTCATGCAAATGTGAGAAAATGGAAGGGGGAAAATGCTTTAGCTGTGGAAAAAATTATTCTTTATCAAATTTAGTTATCAATTGAAATATTTTTTAAACTATTGATTATACGGCGTGAAAGCAGTGGCAAATGACGTCTTTAAGGGAAAATACTTCGCTTGTAAATATACCTTTTCATCATCATCATCATCAACTTTTTTATTTCATTTCTTATATACAGACAGGGGATAGAAGTAAATAAATAAAAGTATTCTTGAAGTCGTGTATCATGAATGCAAGATAGCTTCTGCTGTGCGTGGAGGGTCGTGAGTGCGTTGCCATCGTCGAGTTGGATGCACGGTTTTCTTTCATTTCTGGGTGTTTCGTTTAAAATGGAGTAGATAAACATATATCGGTAAAAATAACCCCCCCCGTTGGAGGAGCCTGCCCCAGCATCCAAATTTCTGCCCCAATTGGGGCAGGCTTTGGGCTGCCCCAAGCGCCTCGTCGAGTCGCCTGCCACGTTCTGCAGACTGGAACATACCTGCATCAACAAACACTGACCCAGAATATTTATATACCAAGGTAGTTTTTCTACAGTTAAAAACTTTTATTTCCCAGTTTTGTGTTGTACAGAATACTACCAATTACCTATATGCGTCAAATCTGGGACAAAGCCATGACTACTACCTCAATCCTGTATCTGTATTTATTTTATTATTTTATAAAGTTTCCGCAGACTTCAATATATGATGAAGACAATCAATGCATCATCAGCATCACATATGTCTTTTTTTCCCCAAATGGCATTTTATCTTCTCACTGCGCTACTTTTTTCGGTGAATGTTAAAATTCGGCTATATGATTCGTCAATTTTTCCCTAGTTTTACTATTTCACCAATTGAATGACAAGCTTTAATATGGTAGTGAAATTGAACGTGTTCATACTTCCTTTTCCTCGATAAATTCCGCTTTCGAAAGTTCCCATGCAAATGTCCATCAAATTAAAAGTTCCTCTAGTCAAAGGTTCCAACCTTCAAAGGCTCCCCTAAAAGGGGATTTATTTAACCCGCGCCAGGTGGCCCCCGAGCCACCGTCACCATGGTGGGGGGGAAGGGGGTGTTCGAACACCCCCTCGAACTCGGCCTCTATGCGGGATAGCGAAAAATCGCAAACATTGGTAGATAGCTCGTACAAATTCATGAGGAAGCTATATAAGCCAGTGGCGGCGCTTCCATAGAGGCACATTAAGCACTGCAGGGGCGGACGCAGACCCGAGTTTTGGGGGCCAAGCCCATTGCTCTACAGACCTAGTGTAAACACCTTTTTTCAGTGCTCGACAGACCTAGGCCCTAGGGAACAGGCCCTATTAAATGTCGAAGTAGGTAATATTTTATGTGGAGAAATATAATTGCACTTGATGTTTAAGTTCCAGACAATACTCCTTTCTCGGATCACTGGGCAAACAGCCGATTATTTGCAGCTCTAGCAATCCACGTTCACAGCTCTTACCGTCAACAAATGTGAGATTAGGCACTTCGCGATTCCGCTGAATTTGCCTAACCCCGTGGCAAATCTAACGTGTGCTTTTTATTGATATCTCTAATACCTCATTCATTCGGACACAAGTACTGGCTGGTTAAATCAGCAAACTAGGCATGCATGAGCAGCTCTTAAATGCGGCATTTGGAGCACGTACTATGCCGCGTCTTAGGACCTTGATCACAGCGGATTCGTTTCTTTACATTTTTGCATTCACGGAGCTCTAGCCTTCTCTAGAGCGGGATAGTTGTTTGGTAATTATCAGCAAGATAGTTAACACGCGCATTGACGGGGGTAGGTACCCGCCCCCCTCGGGTTATTCGGAGATAGCATAAAAACGGCGGCGCGTAGCGCTGCCGTACTTGGCATACCTTTTCCCACATCATTTCTACAACTTTTGTGAAAATTTTCAGGTCAGGTCACCAGTACAGGTCAAGTGAACTGACCTCAAAAAAAAGTTTAAGATAGCATAAGTCGGAGCAGGGTGAACTTTCCGATTGAAACTCATATCACACATTAAGCCCACGAGTTCTCTAAAATATGTCCGGTATTTTTGATATCGATGACCTAAGGGCAGGTACAAGGCATGACCTCTCCAATGGAAATACACGGGAAAATGGTTTTTACTGTATAACTCAGTAACGGATAGTGAAGAGCGTTTATTTTAGCTGCATTAGACTTGCATTGGCTTTGCGGTTCTAATGATATGCATTTTATATAATCTGACCCCGACTTGACCTCAGGTCAGGTCAAATCCTTGATTTGACCTAACAAGGTCAAATTATATATCATTCGATTCGGCTTGCTGCGAGGATTCATACAGTTTAAGTCGTTTTGCTCTATCTTTACTTGTTCAGATGTAATGGCCAAAAAACTTAATTTATATGTTATCCCTATTTACGGCATGTTTTGACCTCTCGTGACCTTAAATCGGACCTGACAAAAAAATGGTACAAATATTTTCGATGGAGAAGTGGATGGGCTACCCAACGCCGTTTCCCGTTTTTCGCTACCTACTGTGGTTCTCGAGATCTTAGGGGGGCGCGGGTACCCGCCCCCTCGTCAAAGCGAAGGTGGCTCAGACCCCCGTCAATGCGCGTGTTAATTTGTGAAACCATTATTAAGGAGTTTGTGTCATGGCACAAAATCTGGTGAATTAAATTTAAAAATTCCGTTCACAAATCGATCGTAACACGAGAAATTATACGTCATAAAAATTAAGTGCCGAAGCTGTGCTTGAAATGGGAAGCTGTCGTGCGCACATTGCCCTTCCCGGCTTACTCACCTACCTACCTGTCCTTCTTGAATATTGCCTTGGACCTTCATATACTGCCGCCAAACCGTTTCCACAATCAACCAAACATTACTTTTAATATTTTTTTTAGTTTTTACAATATTCAAAATTTAACACGCGCATTGTCGGGGAGCGGGTACCCACCCCCTCGGGTTTTTCGAAGACGACATAAAAATAGCGGCGCGTAGCGCCGCCGTACTTATTATACCTTTTTCTCATCCTTTTTACAACTTTTGTCAAAATCTTAAGGTCAGGTCATCTCAGGTCAGGTCACCAGTACAGGTCAAGTGACCTGACCTAAAAAAAGATTAAGATAGCATAATTCGGAACAGGGTGAACTTATCCGATTGTAACTCATATCACATAATGGGCCTATCGTGGTCTCTAAAATATGTTTCGGTATCCTTTATATCGATGACCTAAGGTCAGGTACAAGCCATTACCTCTCCCTTGGAAATACATGGGAAAAATTATTTTAGCTGATTAACTTAGTAATGGATGGGGATAGAGCGTTTATTTTAGCTGCATTAGATTCGCTTTGTCTCTGCGGTTCTAATGATATGAATATTATCTAAGTTGACCTTGAACTGACCTCAGGTCAGGTCAAATCCTTGATTTGACCTAGCAAGGTCATATTATATATCATACGATTCGGCTTGCTGCAAGGATTCATATAGTTCCAGTTGTTCTGCTCTATCTTTACTTGTTCAGCTATAATGACCAAAAACCTTCATTTACGTGTCATCCCTATGACGGTATGTTTTGACCTCTAGTGACCTTAAATATGACCTGAAAAAATGGTTCAAATATTTTCAATGGTGAAGTGGATGGGCTACCCAACGCCGTTTACCGTTTTTCGCTACCTAGCGTGGTTCTCGAGATCTTAGGGGGGACGGTTACCCGCCACCCCCGTCAAAGCGGAGGTGGCTCAGACCCCCGTCAATAAGCGTGCTAAACAGAAATTTTCTTTTTGATCATGGATTTGATTGTGCCCCCCTCCAGCCGACCTGCTGGATCCGCCCCTGACCACTAGCAGGTAAAAAGCTTGGGCGACGTCCTTACCTCTAAGCCAATCGTGCTAGGCTGTCATAATATTTAAGCGCCGCCACTGATATTAGTCACTTCTTAGCTCAGGTCAATATTGAGGTCATGACACGTCAAAGAAAGTGGGATTTTGAGCAGAGTTTGTTGGCTCTAGCATCTGACGGAATTGAGTTAAAATCATTTTATAGGCACCATTCGCTTCCTCTCGTCACGGAGAATCGAATGATGTATAAAATGACCAGACTGGGTCGAAACACAAAAATGACCTGACCTCAGGTCAGGTTACGGTGACGTTTTAGGCTAGCATAGTCAATATGCATATGTATCAATCGACTCGCAATAGCAATCTGAACGCAATGACATAAAAATAAAAGCTGCGTCATCATTTCATGCAAAGTTATTGGCATAAGTCTGAAAACTGCTTAACCCGCGCCCCGCTGAGGTCCCTGGTATGACGCGTCCCGCTGGGGGGCGTTTTTCGCCCCTTCCGTATCTCATTTCCCACGAAATATAATGAAAAATTACGGGTAGCGTTCGAAAGCTCTTGACAAGATGAATATATTTTATACGAATAATTTTTATGTCAGGTCAATATTGAGGTCAGCATAGGTCAAAGAAAGTTCCGTAGGCTTAAAGCAGAGCAGTGTACGTTTCTCTCTCTAGATCTGTAGGGTAGAGTGGGGTAAGACGCATACGTTAAGGGAGAATTCGTCTGTACCCATCCTGCCAGGACAGAATTGCTTTATTTTTTTCGTTAAGTTCTTCCATCGTTTTTCTACACTCAGATAGAAATTGGTGATCCTGACACGATGCAAAGTATGCGAAATTTATTTTTTCTTGAGACCATAAAAAGGCGTTTTACCCCGATAGCGGGGTAAAACGCACAAGCCCCGGATTAAAAGGCCGTCATAAAACTCCCAGCGTATATTGTAACTTTTTTCACGTGAACAAATAGTAATATCATTATACTTACGTTGTAAGACAATTTAGTGACAAAGTTGGTAGGGTGAGCACATTTACATCGCATAGAGTACAATCGCAACTTTAAGATGGCTTGTTTTTATGTCCGGAGAGGCAAAAAACAACAAATGTTTGCTGAAAAATACCGGAGTTTACTGGGCGCGTCTAATCATGCCCAGGACCGGATCAGAAAGGCCGCTACCAGAAAAAATATTACATGGAGGCTACAGTTCTTACATCAGCCTGGACATAGAAGTAGGCGTCTTACCCAGGTGGGCGCGTTACCCCACTCTACCCTACTCAGGGAGCTAGAGCATATCTTTATGCATCATTGGGTTCCTCTCATCGCGGAAAAGCGAATGATGTATAATATGACCTTTCTAGGTCAAATAGTGAAAATGACCTGACCTCGAGCTAGGTCAGGGTCACAGCGTGACCTGGTGTAGTCATATTGCATATCAATCGACTCCCCGTGACAATATAAGCACAGTGCAAGCAAAGTCGGAGCTTTATCTCAATTCAGTGAGAAGTTATTGGCAAAACAATCACTCTATGCTCCTGTGACCTGACATGACCTTTGAGAGGTCAGATGCTCAAAAAATCAACTTAATGGTCATGATCGTGGTAAGAATGGACGGTCTGAGGATTTTCAACTTTATCTATCCATTGTTTACTGAAAACGAGCCCATTCTATTTTTCACCATAGACTTATAATGGGGTGACCAAAACATTGATACCCCCTTTTGGTCAAAAATATCAAAATTCCGAGATCGCAGATTTTTAGACCCTACTGGCCTTATCATATGGCAAAAGTTTGAAACAGATCGGTTGGCAGATGTTCCTTAAGCCCTACTTCAAACTCGTGATTTTGGGTTTTGAGATGAGGTCACTTGACCTTAAATAGCTCCTTGACCTGATATGCCCTGAACTTAAAAAATTGGTCAGATGCTTAGAATTGATAAGTTACAAGGAACTGTAAGTTATGTTGATCTGCGTCTCTTCGTTTTTACGTTATTTGGGAAACCCGGGGCGGGGGCGAATTTCGCCACCCCAGCGGGGCGCGTGTTAACTCTTGCCATGGTGCGTGGGATGTGTTGGAACACTACCGTCGAGTTTCTCCGACGGCATTAAAAAGCGGCGTCGCGAGGCGCTGCCGTATTTGGCACACCTTTTCCGTGATCAATTCTGCAGCTTTTCCTAAAATCAGCTTTTTTCTTATCACGCGCAGCTTTTCCTATCTTAACACGCGCATTGATGGGGGTCTGAGCCACCTTCGCTATATGACAGGGGGTGGGTACCTGCTCCCCTAAGATCTCGAGAACCACGCTAGATAGCTAAAAATAGTAAACGGCGTGGGGTGGCCCATATACATCTCCATCCAAAATAGTCGTACCATTTCTTGTCAGGTCACACTTAAGGCCACTAGAGGTCAAAACATGCCATAATAGGGCTAACATGTAGGATTTCGGTCATTACATCTGAACAAGTAAAGCTAGAGCAAAATAATTTGGACTATTGGAATCCTCGCAACACGCTGAATCGAATGATATAGAATATGGCCTTGCTAGATTAGATCAGGTCAAATATGGGATTTGACCTGACCTGAGGTTAGGCCAAAGCCCAATTAGGTCGAAATGCATATCATTAGAACTGCAAAGGCAACACAAATATAATGGAGTTAACATAAGCGCTCTACCACCATTCCTTGCTAAGTTATTTAGTTAAAACCATTTTCCCCATGCATTCCAGTGGAGAGGTCATGGCTCATACCTGGCCTCAGGTCATCAGTATACACAATACAGGAACACATTTTAGAGCACTCGGTGGGCCCATTATGCGATATGAGTTTCAATCGGATAAGTTCACCCTGTTCCAGGGGTGTGGATTTCTATCTCTTTGGGGGGTGCCTCGACACTCTCAATGATAGGCTGGGCACCCCCAATGGTGATTTGGGCACCCCCAGCAAAAGGTGAAGCAAAGTCCTTATAAAGTGCGTCAATAGAGGAAATTATCAACAAATTCCTGTTCCACAGCGCTATGTGGCATTTTGCATTTTACCTACAAGTTAATATTTTATCAAACAACGGAAAGCCTTAACCCGCGCCCCACCGGGGTCCGGCGCCACCTTCCCCACCGGGGCCATCGATGGCCCCCTCTAACTCCGAAAATATGGGCGTTAGCGCAAATCTGCAAAGTGCAATAGAAAGCTCGCGTGAATTCAGTAAGAAATTATTTCGCATGTTTTAGTGCTCAGGTCAATGGTTTGACCTCCAGAGGTCAAATTAGGTTAAGATCGGCTATTTTCACCAAATATGCAATGATTACAAACTGGGCATAACTCTTATGCCATTAGAGCTATTGAGACCTGGTAAAGTACATTTGATAGCAAATTGCCAGTACTTTTCCGCTATGTGGAACGTAAAGACCTCCCGCCAGTGGTTTGACCGCCAGAGGTCACCTCGTGACCTAATATGACCTGAGGTCACGAAAGGTCAAAAAGTGACCTTGCCGTATATCAAATGAAAGCCAGTGACAAGACAAACACGATGGTATTTGTTTCACTGCTCTAGCTCAATCAGGTCAAAAGTTATTGTCAAAATACTGTTTTTGACCTCTGGTGACCTTGGATGACCTTGGAAAAGTCAAAGGGCAAATATGACCCCTGGGATCCGTGAAAGGGTGTCCAAAAACGTTGTTCTGAGCAGTCTGAGTATTTGCAATCATTTTTGTGGCTTTTATATCATGAAATAGCTTTTCCCATGCTTTTCCAATGGGAGAGGTCGCCTCGTGACCTGACCTCAGGCACGAAATAAAAAATCCCGGATATACACCTTGTAGACCCTGGAGGGGTCATGAAGTGTAGGAAGTTTCAAATCGATCGACTTTGAAATGTAGCTCTTACAGAGCTCTAAAGTGAAGTGAGGTGACCTTGGTTGACCTCGTCTGGTGACCTGACCTTGGATGACCCGGGGTAAAAATTTCAGGATGATGGGAAAATGATGCAGTGAGAGGTAGAGCTCTCAACCGCGGTGCTGCGCCTCGTCGTTTTTCTGCTATCCCGGAAAAACCTTAGGGGGCCATCGATGCCCCCGGTGGGGCGAGGGTTAAACATAATGGACATAATAAACATCGATGATGCTCCGAGTCCCGAATTATATTTTGTGCCTTTTCACCATCCGAGACGGAGCAAAGCAGCATGTGTTTCCCGCTTCTGGTATATTGTCTGGTTGTTCTTCGGCAGCGCTCCCTATTAGTCCTCATTCTCTTTATAACTCGTCCAGCGACTATGTTTTATATGTATAAACGTCTCTCTCCTCATTCCCTCAGTTACCATGGGACTGGGCCCAATCCTCTCCACTCAGCAGAAACCCATCGCGGAACTTCCGACTATAGAGAACTCGGCCTCCGGCTAGCCTGTGCTGACTGCCGCCGTCTCGCCCGTACCGAAGATCAGCCTCGGATGGTGTGGCAAATAATCAAGCCAATAGAGAGCAAGGGTATGGCTAGATATGTTTGGAAAACATAATGTTAATACATATCCTGGTTCATGGGCGTATCATTTTCATGGATACATTTCACCTGAATTTCTCGCGATACAAGTGAACGCGCCTCCACCAATCAGCGGCCGCCATCTGCCGGCAGCCGCGAATGCCTGCGGGCACAGAGGTTACAAAGGTCACGCTGGGCGCCACTGACGCCAAGTTCATGCCTCGGTGGGGAGGGGTCGTCAGGAGATTGTAATACCTACATGTGTGGTGTTGAAAATGGTGGTAGTTGTGCCTGGTGTCCAGGGGCGCCGCCGCATAATTTTTGCAGGGGGTGGGGTGGACCTGGACTGGTGCTAACCGGAGGAGGCGAATTTTGAGCATATTCGGTACCTGACAGCACTAATGACGATGGACCTCTCCACCACAATTACTTTTAAAAACGCAGTTAAAAGGAAAAATTGAATTTATACTCAATATCGACAGACGTAGGGTTCACAAACATGTCCAAAAGCTGTAAGAACATCATTAACTAAGACCCAAGACACCAGGAAACCAAAATATGCGTTGAGGCTTGTTATGTGAATGCTGATTTTTAGTTATTTTCTTCGCGACGCTATTTCTTGTGAGTGACGTTATTCGCTTGGAAAAAGTGATCTAAACAGACAGCACACCACAAACTAAGCGTGATAAATCATACTGCCGCCAGTATATGCTCTCTAGAGCCGATATCGTTATACCTAGCAGCGTAGAACAGCCGATACAATGCTGAGGTGAAACTTACGTAGGCGCAAGAACAGGACGGGTTGCACCCGCTCGGGTTTTTCCGGCGGCACGAAAAAAACGGCGGCGCGAGGGGCCACCGTACTTGGCACACCTCATCCTTCATCAATTTCGCTACTTTCCTCAATATCTTAAGGTTGGGTCGTCTCAGGTCAGATCACTAGTGCAGGTCAAGTGCACGTCACCCCCAAAAATGTTTAACGTGACTAAGTATGAAATGAGTGAATCTATCAAATTAAAACATAATCTACATAATGAGCCCACTGAGTGCTACAACATATATTCTGAGATAACTCATATCCATGACCTAGGGTCAGGTACGGATCATGACCTCTTCATTGGAAATACATGGGGAAAGAAGGAAATGGGCTGTATTTGTGTAGATACGGCTGAAAATACCTTCGTATTCTCCACATAGTAGTATACTTGGCCCCTTTCCATGTTCATGTTGCAATGTTTGACCTGTGACCTCTGAGAGGTCATCTGGGCCTACTTAAGCAGTTTTCAGACTTGGGTCAATAACTTTGCAGGAAATGCTGATACAGCTTATATTTTGATACCATTACGTTTGGATTGCTATTGAGAGTCGATTGATATGCATATTGACTATGCTAGATTGAAAAGTGACCTTGACCTGACCTGAGGTCAGATCATTTTTTTGTTTTGACTTAGCATACTCGTATTATATATCATTCGATTTGCCGTGACGAGAGGGAGCGAATAGTGCATACAAAATGATTCTAACTCAACTCTATCAGACGCTAGAGCCCAAAAACACAACTCTAACACGCAACCTTCTCTGACGTGTCATGACCTCAATATTGCCCTGAGCCAAAAAGTGACCGATGTACATTTTTCATGCATTTTATGGGCTACCCACCAGATTTCATGTTTTTTACTATCCTGCATAGGAGCCGAGTTCGAGGGAGGATTGTTTAAACACCCCCACCATGGCGAAGGTGGCTCGGAGGCCCACCGGGGCGGATGTTAATATCCTGAATTTAAGTCACAGTCATCGATGTATGTAATATATGAGGCTGAACTGTGATGGAAGGATGTATTTTTATGTATGTTTTTGTACCGTGTCTTCTTAGCTCGCGCTCCACCAGAGGTCCGGCGCCACCTTTGCCCCACCGGGCCATCGATGGCCCCATCTAACTCCAAAAATATGGGAGTTAGCGCAAATCTGCAAAGAGCGTTGGAAAACTCTCGTGAATTCAACATGATTTTAATTTGATTTTTAAGCGCTCAGGCCCTTGGTTTGACCTCCAAAGGTCAAGTTGGGTCACGATAGGCTATTTCCACTAAAATATACAATGCTTAAGAAACCCGGGCATAGCTCTCATGCCATTAGAGCTATTGAGTCTGGTAAATGTAAATTTGATAGGAAAAGGTCAGGACTTTCTCCGCTATGTGAAACATATGTAATGATCTCCCGCCAGTGGTTTGATCTCTAGAGGGCACCTTTTGAACTAACATGACCTGAGGTTACGCACGGTCAGAAAGTTACTTAACCTATATCCAATGAAAGCCAGTGAGTGACAAGAGCATGCGATGACATTCAATTTAGCGCTCTAGCCTGATTAGGCCAAAAGTTATTGTCAAAATACCGTCTTTTGCCCCTGGTGACCTATGATGACCTCAGATAGGTCAAAGGAAAAATGCCGCCCCTTGAATCCATCAAAAGGTGGTTAAGAATGATTTTCTGGGAAATCTGAGCATTTGCAATCATTTTTGTGACTTTTAGATAATGATCGCTTTTCCCATGCTTTTCTATGGGAGAGTTCACCTCGTGATCTGACCTCAGGTTACAAAATCGAAAAATCCCGGATATACATTTTGTAAGCCCTGGAGGGTTCATCAAATCTAGAAAGTTTCAAATTGATCGGCCTAGAAATGTAGCTATGCTAGAGCCCAAAAGTTGAAGTGAGGTGACCTTGTTTGACCTTACTTGGTGACCTGACCTAGTGTGGGACAAGGTAAAAAATTCAGGGATAGTGGAAAAGTGATGGCGTGAGAGGTAAGACCTCTCAGCCGCCGTGCTGCGCCTCGTTTTTCTGTTATTCTGAAGAAAAAGCCTTAGGGGCATCAATGGCTCCCGTCGGGCGAGGGTTAAGCTGTAACTGGGCGCCCAGAGCTTGTTCCTCAAATAACTGAATAAAGGAAAAGAAAAGTTGAAATTACGCAGGTTTCTATTACTTGTCACCAAACTAATTGACGCTAGTCTTAGATTTAGAAAGCAGAGGCGCTGGCATCGGCCAAAAAGTGGGAGATGGAGGTTGTGAGTGAAACTACATCTCCTTGTTGACAAAGAACTACTCCGTCTTAAACAAGATATTCGCAATGAAACCCGTGAAATTTTCTGCACCTACTTACATCGAAAATCTTAAGTTGTCCCGATCTGGCTGAAATCGGAGAATGTTGTGATGAAAATGCAGGGTTGCATTCCCCTATCCCCTTACTTTAACGCCCTTGGCCACATTCCTCTATCCTTTAACAACCAGTTTCACGACCACCTCTGAACTCCCAACGAAAGCAAAATCACCCGGTGGCCCTCCGTGTTGCCGCGTCTTACGCTAAGAAAAACATGCGTCCGAGCCGAGGGAGACTGGCTGCGTGATGCGCTGCTTCTGTGCGTTGCGTCAGGGGCACTTACCAGTTTTCCCTGGGATAGGCGATCGCGATACCGGCCCGGGAGGGGGACCGGTTCGTCAGTCCTTCAGAGCACGTGCCGTGCTGGTACGATGCCCAGCCACTCACTCATACAGGCATCCAGCACCGGTGTGAACAATAGCTTTTGCACGAATAGATAGTGCGTATTTGCGGACCGCACGCGGTGTAGGAACTTGACACATGCCGAAGTTGTAGCGACAGGCCTATAAACTGTCGGCACTTTTGGCTTAGGCACACATTCTGAGCTTGACTGTTCAGATAATCAACTAACTAGCACTACGTCTCATACACGAAAACTACTTTTCCAGATGGCAGATGCTTAAAAGATGCCAGAAAGCTCTTGCAACTAATATCCGCTCTCCTACTTGCTATTGTGAGCGTTGAGTTTTTTTTAAATAGTGCAGTAAAGAAACTTTTAGAAGGAAAAAAAGCGGAATTATATAGCCCTGGACGCTTCTGTGAATGTGCCTTCACGCACTTTATGACAACAATCGAGCTAGATTAGTCTTGACTATTACCAGTTCTTGTCTGTGTCATCTGGCAACAACTCATTGGCCTGCAGACAACTGATGGCATACACAAAAACAGCACCCTGAACTAAAAAGATAATAGGGTCTGGGTGGCGCGCTGCGCTCCGTCAGTTTTTGCCACCGCCACTGAACGACTAGTGCTGACGGACAATGCAATTACCGTCATGCGTAAATTGTGTCTGTGCTCTGCACACCAATCTTATCCTTCATCACCCGGCAAAGACTAATGCACAGGTATGATAACAAGACAGCGCTGCTGGTGAGCGATGGGAGCGCCAGTTAGCTTTTCTCCAAATAGCATACTCTTCTCTAAGATCCATAATATTGACTTCTAGACAGTAAGCAGAGGATTAAATAAAAACGTGGGTAAGCTTTCACCGGTATCTATCCCTACCCGGAAGCTACAGGAGAATTTTGTTAACGGTAGGACGTGGGGCCTGCGGCGAGGGCAACTATCCCGCCTGCTACCATTACGGGTAACGGAGTCAGAGTCCAGGACGCCAAACTTTTGGAACACAGACGGCTGCTTCCCGCCTTAATAAGTATATTTGTACCATAAGAAACAATCACATATTGTAGGGGATAGGTTCTCTTTCTAGATATATTTACCGGGAAGTGATATCGTTGGCGGAGGTAAAAAACCGTCCTGCCAACACAGTTGGGAGAAATCTCTTAGCGCACGAAGATTAACACCTTCAAAACTGAAACCGGTACCCGTTATTTTCGTCTGGGC
This sequence comes from Lepas anatifera, assembly GCA_034440635.1. Classification (NCBI taxonomy): domain Eukaryota; kingdom Metazoa; phylum Arthropoda; class Thecostraca; family Lepadidae; genus Lepas; species Lepas anatifera. Next base: position 52,659 of record JAOTON010002205.1, read on the forward strand.
AAGATCTTCTTATTGAGAGGTATAATCAGATTCCGTTGGAAGAAATCAACAATTGTTCTGACCTCGGGGAATTGAACAGACTTTGATAGGATAGATGGTGAGACGATGCTCTATGCTGGCCTCTATGATTGAGCTCGTGGACGAGTTTTCCAGTGGGTAGGGATAGCCTGGGTGATGAGACCAGCCGAGACTGCACGGAACTTGGTCTCTGTTGCTACCTCAGGTTCCATGCATCCGTGCCCTAGCTTGCCTTGCCTTCACTGAAGTATGTACACTAATAAAGTTTAGATACTGAGTGCATCAAATCACCTTTTCAGGCTTTTCCCCAAATGATTTCCTGGTGCTAACGCAAGTTTTACAAAATAAGAGTGGGTTGGTGCGCTTTGAACTTGCCCACCATAAATCTGAATTTCTGAAGCGTGTGTGCTCTTTTTCGTTGTACCGCTATGTTGATCTAAGCACGCGAGACCAGAGCTTAAGCCATTTGAAAATGTACCTTTATGGATCAACTTCGCGCTGCTACTAGTACAAGCCTCCTTGTTATTCCCAAGCTGTGCCCAGGCCATGGGTAGGCGTGGTGTCTCCACAGAGCTCTCCACTCTTACATTTTGTCCAAGACTGGAGATCTTTCTCGATCCAGGGCAGGGGATTCTGGATGGGTTAACACTGGCAGGGCAATACAAGCCCTGTACAAAGCCCACGAGAGACCCCAAATCCACGGTGGTCCTACCCCCCCAACCCCTCGGGATCTCCACTGTAATATTGACCATGCGGAGAATACGAATGACGTGATGAGGAAGGAAAATTCCGATCGTGACTGACTACGTCTGTCGAAGAATACTGCGCCGATTAAAGGTACATATTGCCTTCTATTCTGGCCTTAGAAACGCACATTCCCCGAGTAAATGAAAAGCTCAACTTTTACGGAAAAATATTGGCTCGTAGGGAAAACTCGACAATCCGGGGAAGTTCAACTATTATGGCAGAAAACTGCACAGGATTAGTAAAGCGCCCTTTCGTGCCTTGTGCTGTCGCTCTAACTCGATTATTACCTGCAGTGTATGGTACGCAGTTGATTGCAGCAATGTGTGGTTCAAGCATTGCAGTTCTGTACATACAGAAAACATCACACATGAGAAGATATAATAATGCAGGTATGTACCCTTGAGTGCACGTAGGCATGCCAATTGCTTTCATCACAAGAGGGAAAAAGTTGTGATGAGTATAAGAATGAGTTCAGTTGTAAATAGCAGGGACTAAACTCATGCGCAGTGTCGGTACAACTGGCATGCTTGCCTGTGTGCGTAGCAGAATATCAACTATCAGCAGACTAGCACCAAATACGAGCTATCACGTACCGTGTGCTGCAATTCTACCTGTCTGTATCCGAGCCGCAGCCCAGGTTAGATAAGCCGATGAAGGGGGTGTCAATACTGACAACTCTCTGACGGGATTCACATCAAGCCGGCAGTGTTTGCAATTATGAGTCGGCAGATACCAGTCCGGAAGAAGGTCGGATATCCGGTGCAGAGATCTGGGTTAAACGAGCCTCGCTCCAGTTCTTGTGGAAAGGCGAAAAACATTGCAACTGGCAACACGGCGATGATACACTACGTAATTATTTGTGTGCAGGGTTGCATGATTCATATAACATTCGGACGTCCAATTCCCAGTTCAAGTGCTGCACAGTGCCAGTGTAAATTGTAGATCTCTTTTCCGTAGCAGCTGGTGATTTTTCCACCTCTAGGTTAGAAGCCGCTCGTGCCATGTTGCCGACGAGACCGGAAGGTTTGATAGGGGGCACACCTCCACACTTCCAACACCGAATCCAAGCTAGCTGCCACGCCCTGGCGGACCTTACTGATCCACACTGCTCGGTGCCTGACGTCATTCGTGGTCTTGATAACATCCTGGAATACCCGGCTCGAAGCACCGGTGGAGGAAGGGGACAGGCCCACGCCCACCAGGATCGGTAGTGGAGGATTCCTGCGCGACGCAGCACTGTAAAGATATACGGTTAAGTGAGATGTTTCCTCCAGTTTTGTGCGTGATGGCTTTGGGCCGTCATGACCTTCATCGAGACGAGGCTATCTTGCAAAATGAAGTTAATTCAAGCTATCTGACCACAGTTAGGTGCTCGTGTATTGTTCATCATGTAGGTATACTGTGCCGGAAGGCCTAGCCTGCATCTATACTGCACCGGCATGCTGCGATATCGGAAGGTTCACTGTACTACATACATCTCAGCTTGCACCACCTCCGCATTTGCTAAGCTGCCTGGCGTGTACCAATTAGCACTTGCTTTTAAACGAAAAAAAGTGCGTTGTTGCAGCAGGATATTTCTTGGATATGACCCAGAAATAGTTGTGGTGCGGCTCATATCATTATATGATAGCTTATATCTGCAGAGCTTAAGGGGTAGCATAATGCCATGTTCTGAATAACATAGTGTTTCTTTTGAATAAAGGTATCTGAGTCACGTCAGGCCATCGAAACATAACGTCGGTTTCTTGAGGAGTCCATTTCAGCCTCACTTCTTTTTATTTTTGCTGCATTTGCCCTGGACGTAGCTTAGATGGTAAAATACTTTCTGACCTCAGTTGACCTGTGATCTCTGACGACCTCTTATGACCTATACCAGCTTATTTAGACTAAGTTTACCTCAAGTTTCTTGTGGTCAGCATTATGGGGGCGATTCTCATTATACTCATTATAACCTACGATGTAGCAATGCTTTAGGAATATAACAAGATTTTGAGGGTTAATAACAATTTTGGGGCAATTCTTAAGGCATAATTCAACCTCAGCATCCAAAATCACCACCAGCCAGTGAAAGATTAGACTTTGGGTAACTTACTTTTGAATATATGTAGCCTTTGACCTTTGAACCCACCTCACGCGTAACCTATTTGAGTTACAGATCCTTATGTTATATGAATCGGAGCGCAAATACCTTCTGATCAGTCTCTTCGATATATCATTGACTTATATGAGGATTTACCAGATATGTGCGTCAATATCAGCCAGAATGGCAAAATTAGCCAGGGGAGGCAAAAATCGGGTTTTTGACCTAAATTGGAAGGTGACCTGATGAACTAAGGTCAGAAGCATTGGTATCCATAGTGATTTCACAGGCAACGCGTTGTTTTATGTGAAAATGATATGCGTCCATTAGAAGCCAGTCACGTTGCACAAACCACCCCTCCTCCTTTTGTAAGGGCGAAAGCAGCGACAGCCACAATAAGTACCGGGGTTAGGGTTTAGTGAACGAGAGTAAATGCTGCCTCTGAAGTTGATTTCTTCGTAGATTCACATTACCTGGTGCTAGGGAATTTCTGCTTCATTTTATGCAGTTATGTACATCCTCAGCAAAACCTTAGTTTTCGTGTTCTCACGTCAAAGCACAACGGATAAAAAGTAACAGTATGAATACAAATAAAATGACACTGAAGCCTTGGTCCACATTATACACACTTTTGAAACACTGATACTGAAACTGAAACACAACTGTAGTCACATAAAATTCCAGAAAGACGCATTTGACTAAACCATTTTTCCACTAAGCCTCTAACTTCGGATGGAGATAAGAGGTCACGGCAAATGTAATGATGGATCTTGCCTTGACATTTAAGACCTTGTAACGATTTTAAATAGCTAAATCTGTCACACACAACTTGAATGCATCATTCCCTGCTAGGCTGCCCGAAAAAATCCGGTCCATACGTGACAAAAAGCTATCACTGGAATTACTTCTCGTTCAACCTGCTCGCCTACATAACTGTTTCCTCATATCCTTGGGGCTTTATGAACAACGCACTAACTGCTTCGCTTATTTATAATGAACATGTGACGTTGGAACGGACAAAAGAGGCCAGATGGTCAACAGCTTTAGAGGAAATCCAAAATACAGGATGTTTAACCATTTGTGACGCTTATCAAGACACCAACTACGGGGTGTCGCAAACTCTGTTCCTGTTGCTCGTACTTGCTCAGGGAATCCTTCGTGCCTTGAACCTGGGTCAGCCGTGTGGAAAGTGAACACGCTAGTCATTACACACCACCTCACCCCCAATACAAGATGTTTGCTACCAGGTTTGATGAACGATTCTATCACATTTGAAATTGCAGAATACTAAATCAGTTTGGTCCGGGAATAAGTGCATGCCTCCCCTGGCGCCATATGCATGTAGGACCGTTAGTATCTTCAGAAAACCCGGACTGTACCCGGAACAGATTCAAGCATGCTGCTCCTCCCTATGCTCTGGTCAGGCTTCGAAACAATGTTTATCTCACCAGTCATGAGGATGGCCGGCAGTGCAGGAATATCTGACGCCTGAAAAACCTATACATTCCCCCTCATTACTTTTTTAATGTGCTTTTCCCGGATCATTTCTATTGACTCATCTAATGGCCTTGTAGTGCTCACCAATGTATGGAGTCGTCAGACTACATTCCATTGGACAAAACCAGCCTTGTCATCGAATTGGACCAGTTCTTATGCTAGGCATGGAGCTCGGTGATGATTCAGTACAAGAGCAGTACAAATCATCAAAAGGTTTCAAATTCAATCACAACTGGAAGAGAGACTGATCGCAGTTTTCTCTCTTCCCAGTTCCAGTGACCGGGCGGGAATCATCCATCTGCAGAGACGTAAATTTCTCCCTTCCCAACTTCGAAGGAAAACGTTAGAAACAACGAAACAAGTGTCAATTAACACAGAGGTGAATGGGTTACAGGCCTACGTGGCTTTACTTCCAGTAAAAATCATTCTGTGTTCTGTATTCTATATTGGAAAAAAGCATCAATAGGCATTGCCCAATTACTGATGCAGTCATGTGATGTGAAACAGTAAAGTCAGATAATAAATACATTGAGCTATGCAAACATTCCACGAACATGCATAACGTTCAACGTTTGCACAAATGCCTATCCTGAAAGAGTTCCTAAAGTTGCCGTGAATTTGCTAAAATTAGTTTTTAATGTGTAGCCCGAGTCTGCAAAGAAATCAAAATTGCGAAATGCGTTGAAGAAACTGTTACATTTGACTGCCACGCGGATGAAGAGGCTGCGCTACACAGTACCAACACGAGCAGACCGAACCGCTCACAAAGAGGGAGAACGCGACGTTCGACGCGGCACAGACAAACCGAACTCGAAGCATTGGCTACATTACATTTGGTGATGCAAAAATACTCTAGGAAAGACTAGAAGATTGTAGCTTCTGTATAATAGATATCTTTAACGTTTTTTTCTGGCGGTAAGGTCTCTTAATGACCAAGTGTCAATGAGTAAACACAATAATTTTTATTCCAATGACCACCTTTTGATTCTATCCATGCATGTTTTCATGTGCTTGTCGTTTTGGACTCAAAGAAACGTGATGCTTAACCCTCGCCTCACCGGGGCCATTGATGGCCCCCTAAGGTTTTTTTCCCAGAATAACAGAAAAACAAATAGGTGCAGCACAATGGTTGAGGAATGTGCTCTCACCTCATCATTTTGCCACCATCCCTGACATTTTTTTTACCCCGGGCCTTACTAGGTCAGGGCACCAGGCGAGGCCAAAAAGGTTCCCTCACTTCAACTTTTGAGCTCAACCATGGCTACATTTCTAAGCTGATCGATTTGAAATTTTCTACACTTGATGAACCTTCCAGGGTCTACAAAGCTTGTATCCGGGATTTTTCGATTTGGTGTTGACGATAACTTTTGACCTAATTAATCTAGAGCGCTGAATTAAACGTTATCGTGTATGTCGCGTTACTGAATTTCATTTCATATAGGGCAAGACTACTTTCTGACCTTTCGTGACCTCAGGTCATGTTAGGTTAAGAGGTGCCCTCTGGAAGTCTAACCACTGGCGGAAGGGTGTTAAGTTCTGCATAGTGGGGAAAGCCCTGGCATTTTACTATCAAATGTACTTTACCAGATTTTAATAACTGTAATGGCATAAGAGCTATGCACAGGTTTCTTAAGCATTGCATTTTATAGTGGAAATAGCTTATCGTGACCCCGCTTGACCTCTGGAGGTCAAACCATTGACCTGAGCGCTTAAGCATCGGACTAAAATCATTCTGAATTCACACAAGGCCTACAATGCACTTTTGAGATTTGCACTAACGCCCATATTTTCGGGATTAGAGGAGGTGCCATCGACGCCCCTGGTGGGGCGCGGACTAACGCCTTGCCACGAATAAATAATCTATAATATGCAGTAATGGGTGAAGCTTAAAAAGTAAAAACTTTTACATGGTACAAGCCTTGATCACAATGACACGAATGTGCTTGATGTGGATAATGTGGTTTGTCTTAGGTGGGTGGCGCCACGATTTAAGCCTCAGACTTTTGCGCCACTACGCAACTTGACACTGTGTGTATGAAAGTTTGAGTTGGAAAGGAAGCTAGAGGCTATGTTGGGATTGTATTATGTAGGAGGTGTTGAACTTAGTAGAAATCAGAATCCACATCGACGTGGGAACATTAAAATTCCGTGATCGCAAACACGTACTGATATGAAGGGATCATTTTTTACGCACCAGAGACCGATCTAGTCGAAGCGTTTGGGTACCAACCCATGGAAAATCGAATAAAAACAGTATTAGAACAAAATCAGCAACAGGCAGTGAAGAGTGGGTATAATTCGGCCACCTTGGGGCCATAGCCGGATCCTTTCCCACCACACCCCCACCGATCCAACTCTGCCACGTGCTCTGATTCTATCCGAAATTGCGATAAAAATGACTCTATTTCTCCTTCAAAGAGCCTTGTATCGTATTTCTTAGAGGAGAAGGGGGATGGGAAAACTCAGCGGTGAAGTTCGTTGGCCGCTTATGTGCATGTTTACAATTTATTAAATCCAATTTTTAACATAAAACCACAGCCAAAGGTGACTATTTGAGAACGGATCTTCATGTGGTTCAGCCCAGACTCATTTGTACGCGCGGTCTTCTGGCGGTTCTTTTTGCCTGCTGCGGCCACGTTTGCGTGGCATGGAAATGACCAGCGCTGAGTGCGTGGCCGAAAGGAGAGGGGTAAGTGGAGGCGGAGGGTGGCTCCGGCCGCTCTGGCTCGCCTTGGAAGCGCCGTCGCTGTCGAGGCTGACCTCTTGGTCACGTGACCGGAGTACTGGCCCGGACCACCGGTGGCAGCCCCCTCCATGCCGTCTGCCGGTGGCGCTCCAATAAAGGCAGCTGCCGCGCTCTCAGGGGGTAGTGTGTAGCCGCGTGACTCTCCACCACATCCTGCCACTCTCTGTCGACCGCGAGATGAAGCTGCTCATTGTCTTGGCGCTGGCAACCAGCGCTTACGGTGAGTGGCTCTGGCTGGGATATCATGAGGACGTACTGCAATGGCTCAACAGGCAAACGTGGCTTCAAATCCGGTTAGACTGTGGAGACAGACCTATCGAGTCCGTCGGTGGCTCGGGGACAGACTCAGGATTATATTCGTATCTGTAATATTTTCCTGGTGTTTGGACGTTTTTATAACCGATTTTTAACCCAAGAGGGCTTAAATATGTTCCAGGATGTGCTGAATGACTGAAACAAAGCCTGGAGCCTGAGATGACTCAAAGTGAATGCCGAAATTGGTTCCGCGCTAAATTTATGACAGACACCTACGGAGCTAAAATGAAAAGAAAACTCCTAGATTGAAGTCTGGTAATGTAAAATGGCTGTTTTCAATACCAAACTTTGTTTCAACGTGGTTATCTTAAACATGATCTTTGCCTAGAGTCTTGTTGGTGCTCTCTGACGACTCTGCAGTTCTAGATGGAAATATCACATGCATCAACTGATGTCTGTTTCATGACAGCAGGCTATGTAAACATCAAAATTAGGCGCCGCCACCAAATTTTGAAACCGCTACCTTTAATTCCGCTACTTTGGCTGGCTGAATCAGTTACTACTACTGTTCCAAAATCGCGAAACTGCAGCCTGCTACTCCCCTAACGCTACATTGTGTCTTAACGCTCTGCTAAAGCACTGCCATAAAATCCATTTTCATTGTTCTTTCTAAAGAAATTACATGGAATGCCACTGCTCACTCATATTATGCGACAATTTCGGAGTTGTATTGCAAGCAATATGCAAACAAAATCACACAACAAAACATGCATTCAATTTTCTTTTGCTTTTCTGATGGAAATTAAGCAGTTCTCTCCATTTCCTCCTAATCAATCATTGCTTTTGGTGGTGGTCCTCCAACAGGCTGTGGGTAGCGGGAGCTGTTTTTATTATTTTTTAAAGTCCGTTCACCGCTTTCACTTAGCCGCTACTCCGCTACCATTTGGAGAGTTCACCAATAGCGGAGTAGCGGTGTAGCGAACTGAAGTAGCGGGCCACCCGGTTCTGGCAGACTTGTTCCACGATCAAACTGCATCTGCACCAGACTGCCACGACCAGAAAATACCGCAAAGTTTTGCACTTTAACGGGTTTCTAACTATGCTCAAGTTTGTTTTCAAGTAGTGTCTTTCTGTTTTGCACGGCTGCTCACTTGTATGCACTTTTCCGACTTCCCATACATCACCGAAAAAGAAAAAGAATGAAAATATCTTGCGATACCCATAATCTTGGACTAGATGTTTACTTTCTATCGTGGAAAGTTCTATCGAATGGGTCTACAAGGTGGCGAAAACAAGTTAGGGATGAATATGGCAGTGATTAAATTTACCTCCACAAGAAAGTGTTGACAGAATAGAACCGTGGCAACTCCTTAGCAAGGTGCGAGGTTTGAAGTTCTGTGGGTAATCTTATTCCGGTCAGTGCGGCCCCGCCGAGGCTCAGGAGAGACTGGGTCTAAATATGCCTTGCACCATCTTATATGTACAATCAAATATAATATTTGCTATCATCAAGGCTTACGTTGTTGAACTTGGACGTCTCTTATCTTAATCTATTTTCCTCGTTCTCCAGATATCAAAATGTGTTGCATGGTCAGAGCGTGGAAAAGCTTCCCCATGCTTGGAAAATTACAATATCTATGTCCAGCTTGATTCTTTGAAATGTCTTCATTTAGCGACAGGAGCTAAATATTCTGTGACAAAAAGCAGGCCTATGGTGTGGTGAAAATCAGTTTTGATTTTATTTAAGCTATGCCTCTGACTGCTCAAGCCATCCAATAACGCTGCAACGCGGCAAGCGAAGGTAAGCTGGAACGTTCACCCTTATTCGTGAACCACAGCACCTAAAAGTTATCAACGTCAGACCTTACCCCAATTTATGTTAGTCAATCATCGAAATCATCAGAAGAAGTTCTGCAGTTACATGATTTTAATGATCCATTAGCACGAAGTATTTTCCGTTTGGTCATCAAAAAATTATACTTTCTTTAGGAACATACAAATGTTCTTAAATGTTTGTTGCATTTCTTACGAAAGAGGTAGCGTGATTCTTACGACACGTGGTGCGTTATCAAAGAGCTCAAATAATCGTGTAAGAATAAGAAGTAAGTGTAATCGTGTTTACCCTTTTAAGCACTGGCCAAAATTAACCATGCATCATGAGGACACATGCATATAATATGCGTATGTACTGAGTTGAGAAGCGGAGTTCGGCTTCTATTGAGGGCTTTATTTGGTGGTCAGTATTGGGACCGAGATAAACATGTGTCACATTAAAATAAGCTGAAACAACCCAGAACGTGCTCAATTGAGAGGAAGGATAGGGTGGTATCATTATTGTACCTTGTTTGTGTTCAGGGGTAGAGCCATCTCTAATCTACTACCTTGAATTTGTCCCTGGACTAGGCTGCTTTTTTAACAAGCATGCACTTTCGAAGAACCTTAAACATTTCGCCTTTTGATGGTAGGGAGGAGGAGTTGTGCCTCGTGTCTGAAGTTTGCAGACTCCGTTTTTACTTAAAAAAAACTTTGGCTTAAGCATGAAAAGGGCACGACACATACTACAGCAAGCAATGATTTTATTGCTGTCTGACTTATTTGCATTCACATAACACATTTCTCTAAGCCGTTCTTCAGTTTCTGTTTTAAATCCATCCAAACTGTGGCTTATTTCGCCATTTTATAGAATATATGATATTGTCTATAGACATGGAGAGCATAAAAGCATCTCTAAATCTCGTTCATTGGTACGGAGCCTATCTTTCTGTACTACTTATGCAGCGTAAAAAAATTACTTATAGTGCCGAAATATCACAAATTGAGTTTTTATGAATTATAGAGTGGCTACCGGCTACCCAAGAACTTCAGAACAGGGGTGTGTCTCCAATAATTTCTCAAAACATAAACACCCACCGTATAAGACGAGGGCCTATATCTTCTGCTTAACTATGGACAAGTATGAATATTAAAAGCTAACCAGATAAACAAAGTAAAAAAAAAAATAATTGGTACAGTACTGTTGCAAAAAAGTAAAATCACACAGACACAGGCGATTTTTGCGACTTGACTAGATTACAAAGAATCCACCCTATTTGACCCCATCTAGAAGGAATTATTCCATGCTGAATTTAGCTCTCATCTTGTTAATTTCATTTTCCCTGCTTCCCACAAATTGGTCGGGATCCCTTTGTATCACTTTTCACCTCGATCGTATGAAGTCGGGATGAATTGCGCGTGCCTATGTGACTGAGCTCATGTGCAGAGTCATCTAGTGGCGAAACGGTCAGAAACCTAGCGGTTGACAAACCTACTACTTTGGCAGTCCTGACCTGTTCAGCAGAATACTACACTGTCACATCCATTTGGACTAATATTCAATCAATTTAATTGTGAAACATCTCAATGCTGTTGAGTTCAGAATTAAAATAACTAATCATTGATTGACATGCAGCCCTGCAGAGAGTAGAGCTTCTCAACAGAGTGACGATATATATCTACACCTACTTGTCATGTTTCCTGCTAACTTACTACACTGCAGCAGCTGTGAGATTGTAGCCTTGTTGCGACTTTTCTTATTTACCATGAAATATAAGTCTTTTGTGGAATGGAACTGTTTCGAGAGATTTCTCTCTCCCGGAACGTGCAGGACAGGGTCAGTCATGTTGATCGGTAAGATCAAGCCCAATTGCTCGTGTTCGTGCCATTAGCAGACGACCGAGTTAAAGTCACCGATGGGAGAGCTGACAAAAATATTTGGTCGGATTATTAGTGAAACTGTAACCACTTGCTTACAAGAAACTGGTCTATCTCAAACCCAAAAATTAGGTTTGGCCCCATTGAGACATTTTGCTTATGCTTTCAGGAAAGCAGTGACATTTTGCTTATATTTGCTAAAACTAAGCATTTTTGTAGAAAGTGGAGACTAGGACCCAGTCTTGCTTCATCCCCTCGTAGCCACGCTTTTGTAACCAGGTAGGTATATTTAGTGGAAAATATTAAAACATATCCCTCAGGCTAAATGCGAGAAATTAACGAAGAAAATGAAATTATAAGAATATTCACATTTTTTCCTAGTGAGAGATATGTGACAAGTGCATACACACAAACCGTTTTTGTCGAAAGCAAAATCTATTTATTGAAACTAATTCTGTCTCCAATGAATATATGGTGTGAGTAAAATATCTTGCTGGTGGTTCAGTCCTTTGCGTTTGTCACAACATTATGTTTTGTATAGCTGTTGAACCCCACAATACTAATATATCTACTATTTTTACGGTCAGGGCTCCAGATAGAAAACGAAATGAAGTCCTGCTTGTCATGCTACTGAGCATTCTAAATTTCCGACTGATGACAAGCTGAAGGTGCGGCTGGGAAAGCTCCAAACGGACCACCTCTGACTGCGGGGCATTCGATGAGCGCATTCCTATACATCTGTACCACATGCTGATGCTTCACGTTTGTTGATGATCACGATGACAAACGTGACTGCACGTGGTGATTGAGGTATTCAGTACACACACGTGAATACGTGACCGAATTCTAGATAAGACTGGTTGGGGTATCAACTGGAGTGTATTGCTGATGAGAGTAACAGAAGGAGCAGGAGCAGGGGATCTTAATTACAATCTCACAGCTACGGCATCATAGACAGACCAATTCCACATAAGTATAACCCACGAGTTTGGAACGCTCTGAAACTGAACCGAACGCAGCAAAAACCAAAGTTATCAGCCCGTTGGCCCGAATGCAGATCAGCCCGAGGGCCTGTGACCCACACTCGGGAGCGTTGCTCCTCGCCTGCGCCAGCAGTGGGGCAGAGGCCACCGAGCGGTCACTGACCCCGGCCGTCGCCCGGGGCTCTGGGTCAGCTGGCGCCGGCGAAAGTGCGACGCTGTCGACGGGGCCGGCATCGAAGTGACGCTGTGGTTTTGCGGCCACTCTTTTACAGGTTGCCTCTATCAAAACTCTGTCGTTTGGCCGGCCTCATAACAGCTGTTGTCATACACCTTGTATAAATCGTGGCGCCGGTTCTAGTAAAAGTTTTTCGGCATCTTCGGCTAAGGCAGAATAAGAAACGTGAGGGCTGCATACACTGTCCCCTTATAAAATCATGGGAAGTGAGAGGGAAATAGCTCATGATGTCAAAGTGTGTAGAAGAATGAGCAGCTTACAGCATAGAAGCTGCTCTTTCAAAATTCTATGAAAGCGGGCTGAAAGCCCAATATCGTTATATAATATATTATGTTTAACCTATCTGTGTATATTTCTTCAGCTAACTTAGTGGTCTTATGCTCTTATTAACATTAAGTATAATCGATGATATAAACCAAGGACAGATGCCGGCACTCTGTGGGAGAGGTAAATTAGTGAATAGATTATCACACCCCAACTTTTTAAGTTTGTCCAGCAGTGCTATTCGCCAAGATCCTCGATCATACCTTCCTTGGGTCGCCGCCTTATGTCTTCATCAATAACCGCGCTAGCCAAGATGTTTGCTGCCATGAAACCAGCCAAATGTTTGGCGAATCAAGCTGGGAACATAAAACGCATGAACCTCATTTTTTCCTTATCGTAACAGGATGTAGTTGGTAAATAATAAAAAAACCAGCACTGACGCAGTCACCCGACTGCACAATGCGTTTCACTCTCGATCGCAGCTTGATCTTAAAACTCCAATTATGTCGCATTGCACTCTGTACGTGCAGAAGGAATGCTGACCCCGAAGACTGAGACTAGTGGGCCTCAAAGCAGCAGCGACTTCAACGCAACACAACAAACCAGCGGCGTCCGAATACCGTTAACTGCTTACTCATCATTCTCGCATGATTGACTCTAACGACTTGGCACTCCGATTCAAAGGCGGAAGCAGCAGTGAAAGTATGGAGAGTTAGGGCGGGGCTCTTGTGACTGAGGGTGGGTGGACCCTTGGCAGGTGAAAGGAAAAAAATATACGGAGTAGCGGTTGTAGGGGTGAATTTATTACCACAGCTTACACCAATGGAAATTAAGAAGTTTTAGCAATGCAATTCTACAGGAGAGACGTTTTCTAGTGATTGATGGAAACATGTTAGATGCAAAGGTGATAGGTACAATATTACCTTCAGCTCACTAACTGGGCTGGTATTTCTAGGTGTTTTTATAGGCTGTTTCAGGCGTGACATAGGTACCAAACGTCACTGGATTCTTCGTCCAACACTCATCGGTGGAGAATCTTCGTAGCCGAGATTGATACTCATCTCAAGGCTAAACAGCCGAAAATGGTAAAAAGAGCAGTGAGAGGCTGTGACTAGTCTGCCTTGTACCTGTCGATACCGGGGATGGTGACACTCTGACCTTGCCATATCTAGTGTCCCAATGTCACTCGATGTCATCAAATCTAGTTCTTCATCACAGTAACATTGTATAACACTGGAAGGTGAGACATGTTTCACGGTAGACATTGACACGGTCCCCTGTTTTAAGACCTTGTCAAGAAACTTGTTTGTCTCGAAACTGTGAAAGGTAGATAAACAGTGACCTAGTTATTTTATCCATAGCAAAGATCAGCCAGCCTTGACCGCTTATCCCATACCTTTTAGCCGAAAAATAGCTTATAAGCCTTAATTTTCATGTATTATTTATGTGCTATTAAGTTTGTATTAACTGCAAAGTCATCAAATGCAAAACCTTAGACACTTTCGGTTGTCTGCCTGTCTGCATCACTCTTCTTTCCTCCCCCTTCCATTTTGAATTTCATTCTCTCTCTCTCTTCTCTCTCTCTCTCTCTCTCTCTCTCTCTCTTCCTTGTTATTTTTCTCTATCCCCTTCGTCTTCATATATCTATCCACCGATCTGCCTCGCCCGCTATTGCTTTTTCACGTTTTTTTTTCTATCATAATAGTTTTCGTTTTCTCTCTGTGTCTTTCCACAGGCCAGCTGACTTTCACATGTCCGGAAAATTACGGCGACTATGCGGATACCGAATACTGCGACTACTTCTGGCGGTGCAACAAGGGCGAGGCCGAGTCGATCAAGTGCGAGGACGGCCACGCTTTCCTTCCTAGCCTTCGCGGCTCGCTCTACCCCTGCGACTACACATTCAAGGCCAACTGTACCACCCGCCCTCTCCTTCGTAAGTGACCGCGAAGGAGCCGATGGGAAATCCAGCGCGTCGACTCAATGTCATTGGACAGAAATCGAGCCAAGCCAAGTAGGATCACAGTAATGATAGAAAGCGATATTTTGCTTAGTTAGATGGTGTGATAAGGTACCGTGCATATAGATTTCCGAAAGATACATCTGGATGAGTTCATTGATGGCTGTATCAGTACAATGTCTTGGTTTTGGATACATTTTAACACGCACAGTAACGAGGTGGGTACCCGCCACCCTCCTTGGGTTTTTCGTAGGTGGCCTGAAAACAAAAGTGCTGTGCGCCACTGTACCTACTGTACCTTTTCCCTTATCCTTCTTGCAGCTTGTGTCCAAATTTTGGGTTCAGGACATTTTGTTTCAGGTCACCCGTGCAGTTTAAAAGACCTTACCTCCAAAAAAGTTCAAGATGGTATAAGTAGGAACAGGGTGAATATATCAATCTGAAGTTCATATCACAAAATGCACCTATCATGTACTGCAACAATTTGATGGGGATTCTTTACATTGATGACCTACGGTCAAGTACGAGCCATGACCCCTTCATTGGAAATACATGGATAAAATGGTTTAAGCTCAATCACTTCATCCGGAGTGGTGATAAAGCGTTCACTTTGTCGTCATTGGGTTTGTTTCATCCCTGAGGTTTTAATGATATGTATTTGGACCCAATTTGACCTTGACCTGAACCCTAAGTCAGGTCATATCGTAGGTTTGGTGTATTATATGTCATCCGATGAGGCTCACTAAGAGGATTTCAACGGTATATATAT
Organism: Lepas anatifera; assembly: GCA_034440635.1. Taxonomy (NCBI): domain Eukaryota; kingdom Metazoa; phylum Arthropoda; class Thecostraca; family Lepadidae; genus Lepas; species Lepas anatifera. The sequence continues at coordinate 67,903 of JAOTON010002205.1, forward strand.
AGTCTTATTATTGTTCTTCTACGTCAGATGCTATAACGGAAGACATTGCATTGCCATTACATCCCATTAAATATACCCCTATTGTGACATCTTTTGGCATTTGGAGGCCTTGGAATTGACCTGACAAATTTTTTTACAGCACTTTCACGAGAATATAAGTCAGGCCCACGCTACCTAAAGCCGTTCACCGCTTTTTGCTAGCTGGCGCGGTTTTTTTAAATATTGACGAATGGTACGCTTCGTCAAGCCAAAGTTAACTCAGACGTCAAGCCACAGCTAACTCAGACCCCATCAATGCTCGTGTTAAGTCTGTGACGAATCAATTACATCATATACGCTTGCCATTTTGCTCGGAACAAGAACTACTGTATTGTCTCTAATTGCTGTCGTATTCGACATAGGCGGGGCTACACAAGTTTGTATCAATTACATAACACTGGTGAGGAGGCGAGAGCGCGAGGCCAGTAATCATAAGTAGATTCATTGACAATCACTGTATGAGTGGTGAGGGAACTTGTTTGAATCCGAGCTAAAAATGAATCATTTGTGGACGAGCGTTGGCACCGTAGAGGCAATGAGGACAACTGCTGTCAGGCACATTTTGTTGAGGAATATCTAATTGTGTGCAGGAAGCTCTCATTCTGTGACGAAAAAATGCGCAAGTATCTTCCAACTGATGAATATTAGTCCACCTGCTTTAGTACGTACTTGTTCGAAATGGGGAGTCCCTTAGGAGAATCGAACCTCTCTTTATGCCTTAGCCCATGCTCGCAAATACCAATAACTTTATGGAGAGTCCAAAAATGTCTCTGTGTTGCGTACTTCCATGATGCTACTCAACAAAAAAAATATTGAAAATGTCTTAGGATTACTTCCAGCTTTCATAACCACTCAAAATGTGCCAAGTATTTTGTATAGCTTCCTGTCTGACCAGAGTCAGCCTGAGACTCCTCTCCGATGCTTCTGCAGAGGAGCCTCAGCCGGGCCCAGACGTGGAGTGTGAGCGCCAGCACGGCGTGTTCGAGGACCTGGAGCTCTGCGACACCTACTACGTGTGCAAGGACGGTCTGGCAACACGCACCCAGTGCTCCACCGGGCTGCACTTCGACCTGGAGACACGCGACTGCGTCTGGCCGCACCAGGCCAACCGGGGAAACTGTGACGTGCGCGAGTGTGAGTACACGCGAAAGCAGTGTCAGCTTACTATTGTTCGATGCTTGTGTTGTTTCGCAGAGGTCATACACAATCATTTACTTTGCCCAATGGATACCAGTTTTTGGCCCGAGATCTGGAAGTTTCCCAGTACTTAAGGGCTTTTACTATCCCCTGCTCACAAAATGAGTAAAGTTGATAACGAATGTTGATACATATTATATTGAATTGATTAATGGCACCTCTATAAGTACTAGCCTCAAATTTGAAAATATTCAATCGTCTGGTTCCCGAGATTTTCCTCAACAAAGTTAACAGGATCCTCAGCTAAGGGGGTTTTCGGACCTCTGTCTTTTAGTTTGTTAACTGCACTTGATATTTGGAAAGTTGATTATCATGTGTCTGCTTCAGCTTGAAGGCTTTCTAGGAGTTACCCGGTTATGCTGTGAGGTGCAGACGTTTTCTGTCCCTGTTCCTGGAGTCGATTAGTTTTGTTTCTGCATAGTGCCATGAAAAGGCTTGGACTGATAATTAACTGATGTTGGAAAGGAAATAAGCAACATGGTGATTATTTTCTTAGCTGTTATTGCATGGAATGGGTACTGACAACTTTTTCTTTTCCAGGAAGTTATTTTTGTTTGTGACTACCATCTTGAGGTTTCATGTAGCTTGAGGCTGTAATTTTTTGCTGTACCATCTGCCTGTATCGATGCTATATTGCATTCTTTATTACTTCAGGTAATTATTGCAGAACAGTTTTTAGACCACCTCCTCCCTAGCATACGGCGCAAACAGATAATTAACCAGTGCTTTGATAGTGAGTAAATTGTACTGAATTGAATCACCAGTAAATGCAAGACATTGGCTAAACAAAATATATGAACACCTGGTATCTTCAACAGCTCTGAACGGATTTACCTGTCCGCCGGAGGCTCGGGATGCGCTGGACCACAACGGCAACCCCAACAACAACCCCAGCTACCTGAACGAAGAGGACTGCCGCTACTTCTACATCTGCATGAACGGCATCAAGCCAACGCTGGGGGATGCCCTGAGGGCACCGTCTACAACGAACTCACCGCGAAATGCGACCAGCCCGAGAACGTCAAGGGATGGTAAGTCCTACATATTCAGAAAGGTCATATTTCTTGCGATTTCTTCAGATTGTGTCGCAAATGAGCTGTGAGGTGAATTTCCTGATATTATCTGAACAGTAACTGAAAATACAAAATTTTAAACAGATATAAGTTATGCAAGATGTGTCGGTACGGGGTAAAATCGTGGCCAAGCCTGATCCCATTAGCAGGTTTTTAGCCAATATTTTTTCGGTTTTAGCCAGGCTCTGTAACAAATATAAAACTTGTATCCACAAAATGAGCCTAAATTAATCATCAACCCAGTCAAAAAAGTATTTATAAGAGTAGGTAGCTTCTCGTTAGCTGGAGACAGAATATTTTGTGTTCTCACTTTCCAATTTTTGACCAATGAAGACACTGCTGAACTGTTATGCTATGGAAACAAAATTACCATAACAACAAAATATATCATGCATGTTGTAGTTGTGCTCCTTGCCAGCATGTTTAGATGCTTGGAAAAATTTTTCTTCGGAATATCTCCAAACAATTTTATGATAGGCTTGTAAAACAAAAAATTGTAAATTATATATACTTCACCCTATAGTTCTTGTCCTGGAGCCGCCACTGAATTTTTAGCTTGCATCTAACTGGAAGATACGAGAATGTTTCATCGATTCTCTGTCAACACGTACTAGTTTTGTCAAAAATTAAGCCTCTTGTACATCTTGTCGATCTTGTTTAAAAATGTATATTTTGCACACTCCTGCGTAGGATGTTGCAAATTTTTTTACTTTCTGTTTATTCAGAAATGGAGTTAAGTGTGACAAAAATTGCTCCCACTTGTTGGGAATCTCTTATCCGGAACGGGTAGATTTTGAGATCTTAGGGAGGGGGGAGCCCTCCCTTTGCCCCCAACAGGAACAGGGGTAGCCAGGAGCATGACGGAAGTAGGGTTAATACGAGTCGCGAGTGAATCATGGGGATCAAGGTTGATATCTGATCTAGGATTAATTTTCACAAAGATTCAAAACAGCCTTCTTAGTGCCCATTACTGAATTACCTCCGCATTCTAAAGCTTACACCACTAAGTTTTGCAATTTTCCTCTAATCCCAGTGAAACTATCCTGGCTGGAAACGAAAGTGAACTGAATAAGCCAAGGTCAGTCCGAAAGGTTTGAGCATCTCAAACGAAACTATAATCTAGCTAGTGAGGCTGCAATGGCGAGCAACTGTTTTTTTTCTTGACTAAATGGCAATGCTAAACATGAATATTATCTTATCATGAATTCTATTGCCATGAACGGTAATATTTCATAGTGTTTCATGGAATTTTAAAGCTCGCCAACTGACGGGATTATATGGTGTTGCTTAATGCACCCTGTTGGGAGACTTTGGAGGATAGTGATGGAGTGTGAGCTTTCATTAATTCCGTCGTGAATATTTGAAAGGAACCCACTAGACAATTTTTGCCAAATTAGCGAGCAGTTAATTAGCCAGTCAAAAATTAACCAGTAGCAAATTTGTATGCCGAATAGATCACAGTTAGTTTATTTCTAATAGCAGGAGAACTGTCTTATGTGCCCGGTCTAACACAGTAGAAACTGAGAAAACTCTTTAAAAATATGTCAAACCCATCTCGTTCTGTTCCACTCAGTATGGTTGAAAAGATCCGGCGCTGGGTACTAAGTCAACTCAATATATCATGTTTAAATGTGCCAACTTAGACGAGACAGGGCTGTGATTGTTTGCCTACTTCCAGCGAGAACTACTACAAGGACTTCGCTACGTAACCAGCTGCCTCGGGCGCCGAACCAAGTAATCCAGGGAACTGGTGGCAAGTGAAAGTGATGACGTCATCAGGGCGCGACAGGCCACTCACTGCGATAGTGAAGAGATGCATTCGACGGGGGTTTGGAAAGACAGTCTGAAGGATTTGGTTGCACAGGAGCATAGTTCAGAGTGTGCAATATTAAAAGTGTTCCCATATTTATGTATTTTTACATGGCTGATATGTGAATGAGAAAAGATATTCAGAAGTAAATTCAGAGAGGTACTCTGAGCTGTGGCAATATGATAGTTTTGTAAGAGATGAATACTGCAAGACCAATGTTTTAGTATTTTCTCCAGAATGTGATGAAGTTGTATGAAGCTGTTGTACAAAGCTGATGTCTGCTGAAGTATGATGTGAAATACATACTTCTTGTTATATAAAACCATATATTTTTCTTCCTCTTTCACCCAGCGTCGTTCTTGACACCGGACTCCGAAAAGGTCTCTGAATGATTCCAGTAAGATACAATATTTTCCTAATACGAGTAGCAGATTAAATAAATGTTGCATTACAGGCACATATAAACTTTTATCATTTCTAACTTTGATAGGCTTTGGAGTGCTGCGGCGAGGAGCATGATGATAAGTTGATAAGGTGTTCACTGGCCTGTCCCCTCGAATCTGGATGTAAGAACTATTGAGGTCTGGCTACACTATGACTGATAATTTTTTATATTACTACATGATTCTGATGAAGGGCTGTGCCCGAACAATCTTAACACGCGCCCCGCTGGCGGGCGAAATTCGCTCCCTCATGGTTTTCCCAAGATAGCTCAAAAGCGAAGAGACGCAGAACAACGAAACTTATAGTACCTTATTCCTGATCAATTTTACACATCTGACCAAATGTTTGAGTTACAGTCATGTCAGGTCAAGGAGCTATTCAAGGTCAAGTGACCCGACCTCAAAATCTAAAATCACGAGTTTGAAGCGGCGCCCAGGGAACATCAGTGAACCGATCAGTTTGAACCTTCCACAATATAATAAAGTCATTAGGGTCTACAAATCTGCTGTCTCGAAATTTTGATATCGTTGACCTAAGGTGGGTTCAATTTTTTGCCACCCCATTATAAGTCTATGGTGAAAAGTAGAATGGGCTCGCTTTCAGTAAATACTGGATAGATAAAGCTGGAAATTCTCAAACAGTCTATTCTTACCACGATATTGACCATTAAGTTGAGTTTTTGAGCATCTGACCTCTTAAAGGTCACGTCAGGTCACGGGAGCATAGAGTGATTGTTTTGCCAATAACTTCTCACCGAACCGAGATAAAGCTCCCATTTTGCTTGCATTGTGCTTATATTGTCACGGGGAGTCGATTGATAAGCAACATGACCATATAAGGTCACTCTGTGTCCGTCACCTAGCTCGAGGTCAGGTCATTTTCACTATTTGACCTAGCAATGTAATATTATACATCATTCGACTTGCCGCGATGAGAGGAATTCAATGATGCATACATAGTTACTCTAGCTCCATTGAGGGCAGATCTAGAGAGAGAAACGTATGTACACTGCTCTGTTGTAAGCCTATGGAACCTTCTTTGACCTATGCTGGCCTCAATATTGACCTGACATAAAAAAATCATTCGTATAAAATATCTTCGTCTGGTCAAGAGCTTTTGAACGCCTCCCGTAATTTTTTAGCTTTCGTGGGGAATGAGATAAGGAGGGGGCGAAAAACGCCCCCCCACAGCGGGGCGCGTCATGCCAGGGACCCCAGCGGGGCGCGTGTTAAGAGTTTTTTTACATCCAGATTCGTACTAAGAAATCTATCAATGTTTGGTAAGATTCGCTTAATTCTGCACTTTCAGCAACCCACGAGGTGCTACTAGTATGTTTGCGGGTACAGTTGCATATTCCAGCGAATCTTCAGAATGTTGTATTACAGGTCATCTCAACACATACTCATCATTACATAAGACAATGTCGTAAGTAATACTTCCTGTGGGTGTTTCTAACACTTTCCAATACATTCTGATCGGACACAAAAACATACACAAAAACACTCTAAGGTTTCTTTCTGAGTTTGGTTACCAGAAACATGATTTAACAATGCGTTCCTGTAACGGAAACATGGCAACGGGTATAGTAAGGGATTTTCTGGATTCAATGAGTCGTGAACAGACCTGAGCTAACTTCTACTTTCGCAGAATACTGGCGTTAAGGCACACACCAAAGATAACAACAATGAACATGGAATACAATAAGTGGGTGCGCTAAAACGATACAGAAAATAGGGTTTCTATCTCCGGTGCTGTGCTGAGCTACAATAATTTGCAGTGTGAATAAACTCGCCTGATGCAAGTAACACAAGGTGCTAACACAAAGATTTGTCACCACTCAGTCCTGACTGAAGCCAAGTGGAGACCTCACCTGAAATAGAATGTATGTAGATTAGCCACGCATAAGGTAGATTAGCACGCAAATCAAACATAATACAATAATAAGTTAGTGTCAGAAGCATCAAACAGGCTGCGGATTTTCGTCCCAGAGTCAAACCTAATCTTGGTGCGAAATTGGCTACCACTGTGTCAAAATGGTTGGGGAGTGTAAATACAATCAGCATGTCTCCGAAATAAAACTGCAGGCTGGAAACAGTAAACACCGTTTGCTAGAGTTTGAGGGCATACCAAAGATGTCGTTCTTAGCTCTGATTTGTGTTGCTGTAAATCTCTGCTGCACCACTTCACTTGGGTGTGACTTTCCATAGCCTGGAGTAGGCCACTGCCTGATCATCCACACGGATAAAGAGTTGACAAGTACTGCGATCGGCAAGTCGGTACTGAAATAAATTTTCGGCCGTCCTAAAAACGTCAAGGGGCAAAATCCTGGCTGTATTTAATATGAACAAAATTGGTAGAGCATGGTGATGGAAACACGTGAAGAGAGTTTATTCTGACTTAGGTTTTTGGTTAGATGGCCTTTTACCTCGACTAGACACTGTTCAGACGGCAGGGTCGGCTGGTTCCCCCTCCGGGTAGTCATCGTAGTAATCAGGGTTGCTGAAAACAGAAAATGCTATAGTTCAGAGCCGTCTTAACATAATGGAGACAAGAAGCAAAGATATCGACTTCAATCCTGGAAATCCGAAAATGATTTACGTCAGAGTTTTAATATTCACTCTGGCAGATCAAGGATAGCCAAAGAGCTACATTTTATCATAAGAAATAGAGACAACAATATAAAAGTCAATGAGTTCTGATGGGTAAAAAAGAGTCAGGAACATCTTGGAAATCCCCGACGAATGCTCACCACTCAGGCACGTTCTCCGGGACGTCGCAGGCGTACGTCTGCTGGTTAAAGACCAGCCCTTCGTCACAGCCCGACAAGGCGGGGTCAATCTTGTTCTTGCATACGTAGAACTTGGTGCAATCTCCGCTGTGTGCAAACTTAGTGTGCACGAGCGGCTGGCCGGCCGCCGTTTTCTGCACCACGTTCGGATCGCACGAGAAGCCATCGGGGAGACTGCGCAGGGCGCCACAGTCGCCGCGGTTGGCTGCGTGCGGCCAGTCGCACATCTTCGTGTCCTCACGGAAGTGTAGCCCGGGCGGACACATGGCGCTCGAGGCGGCGTCGTCGGTGCAGATGTAGTACTGGTCACACACGTCCGGGTTCTCGTGCGCGTAGACTCCGTTCTGGCGGTAGCACACACCGGTGCCCAGCGGATCTCCCAGAGTCTCGCGGCCCGTGCAGTCGACTTTGAAGAGCAGGTCGCACGGGTTGGCCTGCGTGACTAGAGCTGGGTCGAACGCTAATCCGTCCGCGCAGTACTTTGGTGTGGATACGTTTTTGAAGCAGGACCAGTACTTGTCGCACTCGTCAGGATCCGGGAAAGTGCCGGTGATCTCGTTCTCTGGGCAGAGAAACTCCTCCACGCCGAGAACAACTGAAACCGGCAGATACTTGTTAATAGGCTACGGGGATGTCTACTATAAACTTGAAGTCACACTGCTTGCTAAAGCTAGATATACGACCCAGTGCTGGTCAAACACCCTACGGTGAGAAACCGTTCTTAGATCGGTGGCCTCTTAAGTGGCTCAACAAGACGATCTCGTGAGGCTTTCCCCTAACGCATTTCTTGTTAAGCTTTTGTTTGGTTGATTTTTTTGTAGCCACAATGTTTTCTTAGTGGTTTTTTTTGGAACAAAATTATATGAAATGTATTGACCCTTGCTTACACAGACTCAGAGCAAGGATACAGAGGAACGTTACTCCGTATCAAGCTCTGGCTGCCATTGAAATGCCTTCAGCTTCCCTGAAACGTCCTCGACACCCCCTGAAACATCGCTTCTCCCCGGATCCTCGGATGTGAGCATGGCCACGCCTGAAGGCTGCACCCTCCAATGCGGCACCCTGTAGTCAACGGCTCCCTTCGCAAATGTTCAAAATATACTGTTTCGTACCGTCATATCTATATACTTAACAAATTTTCCTAAACATCTAATATAGTGTGACCTGATCTGAGCTAGCCTGAATAGTACTGACCTAAATTCTGAACTATGCCAGGATAATTTTCAAAACGGAAATATGCATATCAAGATCTGCAAATAGAATGATAAGCATGGATAAAATTTGGCACGATATTAGGGGAATTGTAGGCAGTAACTAGATAGGCGCCCAAGGAAAAGAAAGGGCATAAAACAGCGAGGAAATGCATTTCCTGAGGCATGACAAGAGCTGGACTTTCTTAATATTGTCATGGGATGTTTTATGAATATTTGGTTGGGATGTTTTATGAGTTATTTGACTTGATAAGGAAAATATTGTCCATAAATGTGAGATGAAGTCACTGAGCATACGCTGCAATGCATCCAAATATATATTCAATGATTCATATTACTATTCAAGAATCTTTTTACCATGTTTTCCTATTCACCGATAAAAGAACACAGAAGTATAAGAATCTCATCCAAATAAACGTGTGCTAATTCAATTTTTGGCCCAAAACATTTTCAGAAAAGGCAACGGCAAAAGCAGGGCTAAATGTTACCGTCTATCGAGAGTTATCACGACTCAGTATGCCAACGTAGCTGGTCAGGCAAGGCCTGAAGTGGGGAAATTGTAAAAAAAATAATTTTTCTAGATGAGGTTTTGATACTACTAAAACACCTAACCTGTTCTCGAAAAGTTGTGATTTGGAACATTTTGATATGAGACTTCCACTCGAATAAAAGATGACACTAGAACAAAAGAAAGAAAACACTGCAAGCTCTAGCTTTATGAATGCAAAGAAGACGTTATTTCACCTTTAAATAATCTTTTATATATGGATTATCTCCTATTTTGTTCATCTTCTGGAACTTTTAAACCGTAATTATCAAACGGGTGCGTAGCGTCCGTGAGGTCTCTTCCTACCTATGGAAAAATTCCACATTTAAGCGACACGATCCAGACCGGCCTGGCCCGACCGTCACGCTAAGGAAAACGTGCTCATCTTATCAATCAATCAATCTTAACTTATCAATTCAATTACTGTCTGAACATATCTGGGATGGGTCGGGTTCTGGCGATAATCGTGGCACGTGCAAAGGCAGGGGCATGTCAAATTGTCAAATTATGTCCCTCGATTTTTGCTGATCTGAATAAACTCAGACTTGGTGTGCAGGGAGCAACAATGCTGTGGGTGGGTTGAGCAGTGGAGGTCAATTTTATCCTAGGTCAAAATACTGGCGCACAGGTGCACAATAAAAGAGTGAACAAACTTCATCCTCGCGCTGTAATTGAGAAACTACAAATCATATTGTGATGAAACTTGCAGCATATAGTCGGCTGATTTAAGAACGAGATAGCATTAATTACATTTGAAGTTCTACGCCGCGTGTGCACGTGCACACCTCTTTTCTATATCTCAGAAACTACTGGCTTGTTTAGGCTGAAATTTTGATATGCATATTTCAGCCAGCAAAAACCTGGACTGCACCGATCAGCACTAAGCCCAAGCATCACGTGCGCACACGCACACACCCTCAACAATGAAAAAATGAAAATTTATGGAAAATTAAAGGATGTGCCACGATATTCCAAGCAGATGATCTGGCGAGAATTTTGCACTGACCTGCTCTTACGAATGTCTGCTATGTGGTGGATACCAAATCCTGTGGGCACGTGCATTCAATATTAACAGAAGCAGGCTAGGGGATGTGATCCTAAATTTTAGTTTTTTCCCATTACTAAAAATATATTGATGGTAGTGACACGGAAACTTCACTGCAGGTTGTACGGTCAAATGACACACACACTATAGTGTGTCGTTAAAAAAATTGTTTTTGATAATCTTTTAATGTAAAAAATTTCCGATTTTTTGTTCATATATTTTGAAAAATACTAATGGCGACCATGGGCATGGGCGCCGAAAGCAGGGGGACGCGTCCCCCCTGTTGGCCTAGCCAGGGGGGACGTCCCCCAAATTTTTGGCCCATCGTCATTAATGCTGTCATGTACCGCATATGCTCAAAATTCGCCTCCCCCGTTCAGCACCAGCCCGGGTCCGTCCCCCCTTGTAAAAGTTCCGTGGCGGGGCCCCTGACCATGGGTATCAGCAAGCCAAAATATGCACCCATGTAGTGTCTAAAAGATACAAATACAAGCAATGCTCTCTGAGGCATAAGCCAGCCTTGAGGACAATTCAAGCAAGGCACTGTCAATTTATGAATTCTGCACCTTTTCGGATATAAACCGCAAAGGTGACGGGTGATAAAAAGACGAGGTAAAAACAATAGAATTCGCACAGCCGTTGAAAAAAACTTTTTGAACCCATACCAGGTCACTACGACCGACAGCTTAGAAACGTAAGCGAAAAGATTGCTACACCCAACACTGGTCATCTCAAAGTGTTTGTTCTGTGTACATTTCAAGTCACAGCATAAGCTTTGCTCTTTACCAAGTGCGATATTCCGAAAGTGTAAAGCGTAAGCTAAAAAAAATCACGTTCCCTGTAGACAAAATATTTCCTTCCATTATTAGCTATATGCCGATTTCACTGCAAATTTAGCTTTCTAACCCTGCAAAACAGATTTAGTGTTGCCAACGCCATGTAGAAAATGAAAATGTCACGTTCTTAGGGGTCCGCTGCATGAATAATTTGTCTATTACGACTTTAACTTCAAGTCTTCTTTGCCAGGTGCCCGCTCATTTTTCGCCCACACAGGCATTTTACACGTAATAATTGCTGAGGCTTAGCAACACACCAGCTGCCAAGGTCATACGGCGTCAGAAACTCCACCCTCTTGGTAGGATTTTGGGAATGAGATTGTACTAATTCAGGGTCTTGAGCCCCGGACCTGTGCCTCAGGATACACGTGCTCTACTACTGAGTCACTCATTCCCTTTTAAAACCGTAATTGCCTTAAAGACTGGTCACGTTCAGGGACGTGGTCCCTCCTCAATTGGCGTTACGCAATACAGGACGGCCGGTGTGTGTCATGCTGAGGCTTTGTTCCACCAGAGCAATCAGAGGCTCGGCTGCGATTGGACGGCTCGCCAGGAGGGGCCTGCAGGTCTTTGTTCTCAGGGCTGCTGGACTGAGGGAAGCGATGGTGAGCAAATGCTGTGCCTCACGTGGTCTGCGCTGAGCTGATCAGTAAGTGGCAGCGTTCAAAGGACACTGCCACCGCTTGATGTCTCACGGCTTCCTGGATTCCAGTCCATAACCAGCTTTTTCAAAATTTCATGGGAAGCATAATGGTATTCGAAGAGCCGGACACCTTTTACCTGTGATTCACTTGGTGGCTTTCTAAGTCCTTTAATCGTCAAGGAGTAACCGATATTATATTCTTAGACTTCTTATTGCCTGCTTTCGGAGCAAATTAAATGAACCACCACAGCATAAAATTAACGACCACCCTTTTCACCCTGCAGAGCCCATACTGAGTTGGTAATTCGAAATGTATTTAGATTTTCTAGAAATAAGCTTGATGACCTCATTTCCTTTGGTTTTGCTCTTCTGGGCCTCATGCCTCGCAGATCTCGCAATAGTATTAGAAGAAAAATGATAATTTCAGGTTGCCTGTAAAATATACTTTATTCAGCTGCTCGCATTATAAAAGATCTGATCATACTGGAATCTTCCAGAGACCTTGGTCGGTGCGATACAAATTCACGAGTTTACAATATAGAAACATTCAAATAAGTGCATAAGAGTACCTTATCTTAGATCCCATATTTTGCAACACCAGGGTGAAAAGTCAAACTAAAAGATAAGCTAGGCTGGCAAACACTGGCTTTTTATGCTTTGATTACGAGCGTATTTATATTGAAAACCGTCATCAAAACAAGTCAATATGAAAACTGTTTTTCCTGTTATTCCTAAACTGATCCATAATCCCGGTATCATATAAATATATTTCAAACCAAAGCTTAGCGCGCAGAAACTTTTCAAATGGAATCAGGAGTTGGGGCTAGGGCATGAAGCCTATAATATCCCTTTTTTATTTTATTCCACTGTTATTTTCGTGATGTTAACAAGATGGAAATTAATAGGAAGGTAATTTAGCAAATATCTTTATATGCTCCTACTCTTACCCTTTAGTTGCTTCGAGAAAAGCTAGATACATTTTTCTTTAATTATTAAGTCTATGTACATCAAAACAAACACCCTAGTTGTTAATAGAAAACAATGTTTTTTTCCAATTACATGGATAATGCCACTGTGTTCTCCGCGAAGTTTTGATCAAAGGAAATAATGTTTTAAGACAGGTAATACTGAAAATAATTGTACATTTCCGCTTCCACCGTGGCTGCCAAATCCATTGTGATTTTAAACTGCAGTTGAAAACTATCATAGAGAAAATTTTCTTCATATTTAACCACTTTGATTTAATCATTCAAAATTGGTGTAAAAACAAATGTTTTCAAACACAAAATCTATGTTGAAAATCCTTACTCAAATTTCAACCGTTTCTATTTGGAACTTAGGTCACTAACGCAAGGTCTCCTATTACCTAACGTAAGGTCACTTCACCTGGCCTGGTGACCTGACCTGATATGACTTTGAGCTAAAATTTTCAGGAAAGATTCTGCTAGACTAAGTTTGGCGGCGCCGCGCACCGCTGTTTTTGGTCACTTTGGAAAACACCTGAGGGAGGGGGTTTAAAAAGACCCCCACCCGGGCGAAGGTTAAAAACATATTCACAGATGTCCAAACATACATTCGATGTACAGGCTTCCTGAAATGTATCACCAGCGGTGTTGATAGGCTTGGATCGCCTATGATCGCCAACAATTTATCTGCCAAGGTTTTCGAAAAAAACATCAAATGATTTGTAGCTCGTCTGTTCAATATTTCCTTGAATACTAAAATATGACATTGTGTCACCTTCTGTTGAAATTCTGCTCATAATCACAATGATACGTTACGGGATTCCTCAGGCAGGAATATCCAGCCAGAGAAAAACAAGGGTACTACTTTGCCGAAAAGCAAAACTCGATGGATGGTGATCATTCGACAAAATTAGAAACAAGCAGCAACTTATATGATCTGCCAATTGAACCCACATTAAACTTATCAATAGTTCAACTACGTCTCGATCAGAGTACGTAGCCTAATCAGCCTGTCCCCACATTTCAAATTCTATCTTACTGAGACAACGATATGAGCCCATTGTTAGTCAAGCTCAGCCCAATACTCACTCACCTGGGGTACAAATATTGCAAGGTCTGGAGGCACTCTGGTGATTAAATAAGCGTACTTTTACAAATTTCTGTTATTCTAGTTTGTACTAAATAAAAAATATGCTGCGCAGTAAGTGGAAGCTTCCATACCTCGGGCGCCCATTCCTGCCTGCCACGCACACACATACCCCTGCTCCTGTTCCGATCTTCACTCATGCTCTCACTGTAACCATTTTTCACATACCCACGAAACTACGAAGGATAAAATCTTCTAATCGCTTGCACGAATAAACCAAATGCACTTGTCACACAGCACGTGAATGAACTGCGCCTCTCACCTGCGAACAGCAGAGCACAGACGGCCACCGAGCGCAACATGGCTACAACTGCTTCTGAGGCCAAACCCTGGAAAACTGGACGAGCGCATCCTACTTTTATTTACGCAGCGACTGACGTTGGTCGGCGCCGCTCGCCCTCGGGGCAGCGGTCGCCGCGCTCGTGGTCAGCCCTGGGCACTTATCGCGTCGGCACTGGCTACCCTCGCCCTCTCGCCTGCGCTCCTCCGCTCTCGCCCATGTTGCCTGTGCTGCTCACTACAGTGCCTCTGTGCTGCAATTGACAAGTTATCATAACACCTAGGTTCGTTGATTCGTTTGAATAGACTGATTGCAAATAATGTCGCATCAAAAGATGTTTTCTATGTGAAAGAGCGGAAATACAGGAAAACTTATACGATAGAGGTATAGTGTTATTGTTGAGCACAACCGGCACCTTTGCGGTTTCACACCAGGCTATAACTGAGTAAGTGCTCAGTCAGATATGGTAGCCACGCGGAAGAGTGTAAGACTCTCACATGAACTTTGTCGCAAAATTGCTTCCACTGGTGGAACACGTATCTCGAGGGAAGAGAGCCCTTCATATTTTTATAATTACAGAAAAATGGTTAGGTGTGAAACAATTCCACCCGGGAACTGCGTACCATACCAGAATTTCCAGTTTTCCTAGATTGCTGGTCTGGATCGCTCCAGGTCACGAAAACACGAGGCCGTTCTCGATGACTTATGCAAAACCTGTCATCTTCCTTCTGATACTTAATCAAGGAGCAACAATTTAGTACTGATCGGGATTTGAATTAGGTTCCAAGATTCTGTGCACTTAGTTTGATTACCTTTGACCTTTTAAGCTTTCGATGCGAGTCAGTGACCTCAGCTGACCTCATGTAATATTGGCAGCTCCATATTAAGCCTTTCAACTCCTACAAGACACACCCTGACAGTATTAACTCCTGGAATTCGCTACCTTCATCCTTACAAGAGGCGGAGCTGGTTCGACCCCCTCGGGATTGACTCCTAGTTGATGTGGAGATTTGTAGCTTACGAGCAGCTTACCTGCAGAAAAACCAGCTTGATCCTCATCATAAGACTCACGATTGATACCAATTTTTAAGACCTCTGCATACATGGGCGCCGAGCGGGGGGCGGGGGGACGCGTTCCCCGTGGACCGGGGGATGTCCCCAATTTTGGGTCATGGTTTATGCTGTAGTCCGATATATAAATTGCCTCCGGTTGGGGTCTGGAAATTGGGCATATTAGGTCACCTTCCAGATCAGGTCAAAGACATGAGTTTTGCCCCTGAAAGTCAATATTATCGCTCTGGCTGCTATGAACCAGGATATTTGATAAATAATCTCATCTAGTGAAATAATATAGTTATTCAAACGATCAATACACATCTAAAATTTGATTCATATAACATAAGCCCTTGCGACCGTTTAGGTAGTGCGTGAGACAGTATTAAGGTAAAAGTTCACTGATTTCTCTAAACGGATTTCTAAAGGTAAAAGGTCACATACTCCAACTGATGAAGTTGACAGCATTTTTTGTTTTTCCTCTAAGGGGTGACTTTGGGCGCTAAATTAGAATTCAGGGTTAAAAATAATAATTATTACTATTTATTTCCAAGGAAATATTCCAATTTAGGGTACTATAGGAATAGCCCAAATAAAGGCATCAACGGTAGGCAAAGGTCAACCGAGGACCTAGGCTGTTGAAAGCTCTCAAAGATTACCCAAGGGCACAGAAGACTAATTAAGGTCATAGATCATGGGTTTATAAGGCACCCTTACATATTCAAATTACGTTCGTAGCACAAAGCCAAAGTAAAACCTCGTCAAACCTAGCAAAGGCCGAAAATCAGTCTTAAGTACCCTCAGAATGAGGTCATAGCTCGGTGACCTGGCACGACACGAACCTGATTTTCTTGCAAAAGATGCGCAAAAATGTTCTGCAAGCTATGCAAAGTGACGTAAGCCAAATTTCAACCATCCCGGGCCATATCCGGGGTGGTTCAATTATTATACCAATATAAAAACTTAGTGGGTTTGCCACAGCCTACTTCGCTGTAAGGCTGGGGTTCCTGTGCCCATGACGCCGCGGGCTTTTTCTTCATATTGATTGCGTGGTGGTGGAGGTTTGTGGTACATGGCAAACTCAAGGGAAGGTTTCTTGCAGCAAAACATTGTTTGGCTTACGCCAAAATCACAAATTATTTTACTCCCGTGCGTATTCTTACACAGGTCTCAGAGCGTATATGCAAGTTAGTAAGCTGTTTTACATTGGGCTAATACTAATTGTTGGGGCCTTGCCAGGGTTATACGGTGTGGCCAGCTGTCATCCTGTTGGGGGGATTTGGGGGATCAGATCAGCTTATTCAGAGACTGGGCTGGCACGTGAACCCGGACCGGCGGCTCAGGAGGCAGGTGCTCTTATACCAATGAGCCACACACCTCCTTACATTGATAATCCTTGTCCTTCCCCATCAACCATCCTATCCTTATCCTTATCCTTCAGTGTGTTTTTGCTTAAGTTTGTGATTTATGTCCCTCACTTTCATGACGACCGGCGGCAGAATAGCCACATGGATAGTGGAGATACTGTGTATGTCAAATACACAAATATACAAAATATTGGGCTAAGTCGATGAGGTCTCCACCTAATTACCTACCTTATTTGGCTCAAACCGTAAATGGTTGTAGATTTTACCATAGACTGAACACGACAGCACAGTTAGTGTGCGACAACATCTCAACTGTATCCTGGGATACACCTTACCAATTCCAAGCTTTTATCGACAGTGAGAACCCGTCCGTAATAAAATTCAGGTAGTTTAGTGTAAAGTGGGTTAACACGCGTATTAGAGGGAGAGATTCGGATCCCCCTCCACATATTTTTCCGGTGTGGCTGGAGAACAGCTCGTAGCCGAAAAAACGCTACTCGGCCATGATTAACAGAATTTAACGGCACATCGATTGGTGAACATTTTTTGAAGTTCAGTCAAAAATTTTCCGGCTTATAATAGGCTTTCAAAATCAGGCCTGCATTTTGAGATCCCTACAATCGCGTGGTCGGACCAGTCCGACTGTGTTGGATTGGAAGCCGAGTTGTGACACCGTAACGCCATATAAGCGGGATGATATGATATGTCAAGGTAACCTGACATGAAGGTCAAGGTCAAGGCCAGAGGTAAGAGTTCAAGATCACATCAGCACTTTCAAGGTCATTGGCCCCAGTGCCTCCGGTCAAATGGCGTTACCCAGACTGATGTATATTATGCTATGACGTCATAGTCAAGGTAACTCAAGATCAAGGTAAAGGTCAAAGGACAAGGTCAAAGGCAATGGGTAAAGGTGATTTCCTCATTTCCCGCCCAACGGTTGCTATAGTGCTAGTTACAGAGTACATTATTGAGTGTATACCATATTGTGACGTCATAGGTTAAGGCCTTGAATGACAATCAACCTAACATTTTAGGCAATATTGCTTGTGACTTCGTCGTTTTCACCCTGGTCCACCTTTAGTATAGTCCCGACCTTTTCCCGCATGCTTACGGCATCTCCCAATAGGTCTCAAACACGGACAAGATTTGACCTTTATGGCCTCGTTTGACGTTGAAGATATTGACCTAGGTCAATTAAAATTAGCTATGATGTAGATCACTATAGCCCCCACTCATCCTCAACCGGCGCTTTTCTACGCCATTTCGTTTCCGAGATATCAGGGTGGGCCTACTAGACCCTTCCCCGCCCCCCTTCCAGTGCGCCTTAGTGCCAGACTCCGCTTCAGTGCGGGTGTTAAAACGACCTATAGGCCGTTTAGACCCATTATACTGGGGCAAAGCAGAAGACGGGGCCTTCGACTTAAATTAGTAAAGCTGTCTTTATGAAATGACCGTCGCAAGCGGTCACAAGGAACGGCACAGTTTTGGTGTCAATGGTTTCACCGTCGGTTCTGTTTTGTGCCAACAGTGGCAAAAAGTTTGACGTTTGGACTATTACTTGTAATCCTGTTTCGTTAGGAAAAAACGGAGCGTTGTTTCAGAAAAACTTAAAAATCCATCTTCACAGACTAGGCCACTACATAAATCGGAGACAGATATTTACGCTAGACGATATTTACGCTTTGTCAAAAATCCATGTTGAGTCATGACATTTTCTACTTCGGCAAAGCGAACCACTACCGGGATGCCTAGTCCTGTTGTGGCTTTATTTGCCTCGAGTGGTTAACGGTTTGTTTCTGGTACTATTGCAACTCATCTGTGTGGATACCTGTATTATTCTACCTGGGTACGAACAGGCCCAGAGAGGTTGGCATTTCAACTATAATTCTGAATAATAAAAGAAAATTGGATAAATGAAACTAAACGCCTACCGCACTTAATCTCTATTGCTGAGAAAATATTCTTGTCCCTAGAGATGATTGATTGTTTCTGAGGCTGCGCGTCTGAATTTTGTCTGGGCCTTGGTCTGAGCTGTTAGCATACGTATCTCCGGCTTTTTCATCATCCCAGCACAATTTTTACCAATGCTCTCGACCAAATCAAATCTCAACAGCCTCGTCCACCTGCAGCTGAAATCAGTTGCGAGGGGAGAAATTTCCAAATCGATGTCATATATATCGAGTATTCTTCGGATTTTAATACTTTAGAGGCGGGCAAAGGTGCTTTGCACAGAACGCCTTATAAAAAGCCCTTAACTAACGGATTTTAATAGCGTAAGCCACCCACTTTTACTTCTTAGGTCTTAACAATATTACCACCTATCTGACACCGCTCTCGAATGGGTTCGTTCTTATATCAGCGACGGGGAGCAATGCGTCGTGCTGACAGGTGTAGCGTCCAGGGCCCCGTTTCATCAAAGCTGTGAAAATGCGACGTACCTTACACCACACGCCTGCAAAGTTACGCTGTACAAAGCATCACTTTTCATATGGAGCGGTGGCATTCACGCGAGAGTGGCGTGGATAGTAAATGCAGCGTGAATTACGCCTAATTCCAGAATAGAATTACCCCTTATAGATATATTATATAGCTGCTTTATTAACCTTCGCCTGGGTGGGGGGGTCTTTTTAGACCCCCCTCGGGTTTTTCCAAAGTGACCAAAAAACGGCGGCGCGCAGCGCCGCCAAACTTGGTCTAGCTGTTCCTTCATCATTTTTACATCTTTCCTGAAAATTTTGGCTCAAGGTCATATCAGGTCAGGTCACCAGGTCAGGTGAAGTGACCTCACCTCAAAAAATACTTAGGACAGCATAACTAAAAGAAGGGTTAATCGATCAAGATGAAACTCATACCACATCTTGGGCCCACCAGGAGCTACAACATTTGTTCCGGGATTTTTGATATTGGTGACCTAAGGTCATGTGCAGAGCATGACCTCCCCATTGACAATGCATGGGGAAAATCACGAAATGAGCTTTTCTCAGTAAGTATGGATGGAATCAACTTCAAACATCGGTTGCGACTTGCTCTTAGCCCATTTCTGAAGCTGATAGCAAAATTTTTGACTTGTGACCTTTAAAAGGTCACCATAGGTCAAATAAGCATTTTTTGGTGTTTTTCTCTATAAATTTTGAATAAACTAAGATAGAGCTTTTATTTTGTCACCACAGTGTTTGTATAGTCACTGGAAGTCGAATGATATACATCATGACTATACCAGGTCAAGTTGGGTCAGACCGTTGACCTGGGTCAGGTCAAATTCTGAAATTTGACCTGGCATAGCAATATCATATATCATTCGATTCGTATTGACGAGAGGATTGCAATGGTGCATAAACTATGGCTGTATCTTGTTTGGTTTGGAAGCTATTAGCGAAAAAGTAAACGCCCTTATGCATGGGTGGCTATGGACATTCCCAAGAATATGCCCAATATTTAGTGACCTGTAGCTCCCTAGGCTTTGACCTGACACGAAAATGGATGCCACTGTAATGAAAGCGCATCTCAAGAGCTTTCGAATGGTGTCAGAAAAATGTTTCTAGCTATCATAGTTTCTGAGATATAGGAGGTTTTCTTAGTACACCTCATATTAGCGATTTTGACCTATTTTGACCTCTGGTGACCTTGATATTGACCTGACAAGAAAAATGACCGAAGTATTTTCGATATCATTTTCGAAGAGCTTTCGATTGCCGTTTTCCGCTTTTTTCTAGCTCTCTTAGTTTTTGAGATCGTGGGGGGTCTTTTTTAGCCCCCCCACCATGGCGAAGGTGGCTCGTACCCGCCACCGGGGCAAGGGTTAACATAAAAACGACATATACACTTTTGAATTAATTAGTTAAAATGAAATTATCGGATTTATTTGCTCTTATTCGATTAATTATTCATTTTTTCATGAAATTCTTAAAATATTGCCGAGCGAAGCGCGCTAATAGCGGCAAGGCCATTGAATAACAGAAGTAAGAAGCATACGACACATTTTTGGCAACACCATCTTTTCGCTTTCCGTGACCGGGTGACCTGTGCCAGCATCTTTGAAGAAAAGATGCCAGAGCCTAGGTGTCCATATCACCATTCTGGCCAGAAGCCATGGTTGGGATACTTGGATTTTGTAGGTTATAGCCACCCTAACTTGAATTATTACCCTCCATAGACTCCATATAGCCGTGTCAGTTCCAGCCTATCTAAGATTCTGTACTCCCTATACTATAAAATATGAATAACAGCAGAAAGTCAAAGCAAAAAACCAATGTTAGATTTCCTTTTTATTCGCATCAATAGCTATCATCATTTGTTGTCATACCAAATGGCCATACAGAGAACTCTAGATACATATATTAAAAAGGATTATATATATATATATATATATATATATAATCTTCTATAGAACTCTATAAAGAACTCGTATCAGCTCATTTTGACATGAGTGACTTTCACTTCAAACTTATGCAATGAAGAACTGAAACACCTTGAAGCCTATTCTACATTTTTTCATGACCGTTTTTTGTCCTTCACAACAATAGTTTTACCTGAGATTCAATATTTCAGAAGACTTTTTTCATATTTTGCATCATTGGCAGATGAAATTTACCCTGCTACTTGCTGCGTAGCTTTTCAGGCTTTTTTATATATTCAACGTATGTAAATGTTGTCTTCTTTATGAAACAGGATTGTGAATGTTCTTCGCTGTATTCCGCTGCAGCGTAGTTTACACCACCATAACTTTGCAAGTAGTTGTATTTTTACGCTGCATTTTATGAAACAAGATTATGGTGTATTACTCACTTTCTACGCTGTATTATGCTGCTTCTACGCTATTAGGGTAAATTACACCTCTTATGAAATGGGGCACTGGTGGGTGTCTGTGAGGTCAGGGGTACCTGAAGGCACCATTTGTTGGCAAATCTGGTTCGTTTTGTACTGTAGCAACTGTTCGTCACACATTGATTCGGCGTGCCTCATGTCCGCAGATGATTAAAAGCTTTGTTACACAATTTACTCTCCCGGCGACGTTGCAGCTCTTCAATGGGATCAAGATAACCTCAGTGGCTGTTCATGAAAATGGAGACTTTCACTCAACTGATCAAAGTGAAAATCGGCATCACCCTTCGAACCAGACCAGTTCCATCAGTATACCAGTGTGCTCAATAAGCGGAGTGCAACTGGAAAGAGTGTCTGAAATTTGCAATATCAGCAAAACTCACCTTGCTTCAAAACTCGGCCTCGCTTCAAAACTCACATTCGGTCCTCACAATGGCGCAGTCGTTGCGAGACCGAGCCGGACATTAGGAGCCTATTTACGATGATTGTCGACATACAGTGTACCTGTGCCAAACAGATGGCCTCCAGCGCCTGTTATAACGGACTTCAACGCCCCCTGCTGCTCAATCATGGAATTTGGAAGCGTGTCATGGCAGTTGCTGAGGCCCATATCCAAAGATTAGAACTAGTACAGCATAAACTGATCATGTGGTTAGCTGCAAACTTCAATAGTCCCTGCCAATCTCTTGGCTATGAATACCGTCTGGGGCACTTTGAGGTCATGAGATAGGACGCAGTTCATATCATATGTTATTTGCACTGTGCTTGAGTACTGTTCCAAAATTCTGGATGTTTTACATTGCTGTGTCGAATATCCGCACTTGTTCGTGTCCAGTTTTCACGTTCCGGCTTCGTGGATAGAATGCGTAAAAAAACGATTTTTTTTTTTGCCACAAGTGAATGAGATGAGCGCACCTCTACCTGCCTCTGATTTTGCAGCCGAAGGACTGAGTTTCGGAAGCATGCCATAATCTATGACAAGAGCTTTTGACGAGATCACAATTCGTTTATTTACATAAGGAACATTCAAATAAATCAAATAATTGAGCCTGAGTGTAAGCATTGGAATGCTTTTGTCATTTTGTGCTTGTTCCGACTTTTAATTTGTGAGAAATTCCACCATGTGTTGTAAAAGAACAATACTTTGACTTTGTATGTAATGTTACGTCACGTTACTCCACCTAATATTAAGCCGCTCCTGTGCGTGGTTAAGAATATAATACCAATGCAGAGTACAGTACTTGTCCAGTATCAGCCCGTCCCAGTCGATAGCATTAACATTAATCCTATAGCGTTGATCCGAAAGAAACGCGTCCAAAACGTATCTAGTGCCCCGCTCAAACTGAAACTTTTTTGCAGGCATTGGCTTCTGCCTTCCTGTCAGTTGATACATCAACACCTCAGTGAAATGGGCAGCTGGCTACCACGCAGCCGAACCGGGTTCAAGGCCCGACGGTCTCCCTGAACAACGAGCAAACTGGCTCCCGAGAAACCATTCCCGACAAGGAAAGAGCTGGCGACGATATATGATTCTGTCAGTTGGTGTGTCAATGAGTGCCGAAAACTATTAACCTCGGTGTAAGAACAAGATATAGCTTTTTATCACATGTAATGTTTGCTTTTCTTAGAACTGTTGTCCCTTTTTATAATGCTAAAATATACTCTTCTGTTCTCCCGGTGTCTCTGAATTTTCTCTGTAAGATAGGCCTGTAAAATGTGTCCTCTCCTCTGGCGAAACACTGAAGTTCTCTGTAACTTTGTACGACTTTTTATTGGCGACACCGCTGCCAATATACCCCTCCTCTCCCCAACTGTCAGTCACCATGCACCTCAGGGTGTTTACCGCGGCGGCTTCTCTGACCTCTGACCTTGGAGCACGCCTTTTGCGCGGGAGAGGCTTCGTGTGGTGAAGCTTGAATTGTGACACGAGTGGAGCTCACAACCTTGCGTAGGTGTGTTTTAAAACACGAGCTGGCTACTTATACATGAATCATGTAAGAAAGACTCCCATGGTGAATTCCGATAGCAGTAATACGGCATGGAGTAAAAAGCAGGCTGAGAAATTACGCGACACAGGCATATAGCAGACACATGTATTTGAAATAAATACAAGACCACACGAGATATTAACCCCACCTCAGTTGGCCTTAGGCCTACCCTGGTCACAAGTCTTCACAGTAGCCCGCTTCCCTGGTCACAGGTATTCACAGGAGCTCCCTTCCCTGGTCACAGGTCTTCACAGGAGCCCCCTTCCCTGGTCAAAGGTCTTCACAGGAGCCCCTTTCCCTGGTCACAGTGCCTGTGAAAGCTTGCCGAATAACACAGACGGCGCTGGATAGGTTACGACTTCGTCACACAAAGTCGTGTCAGGTACTTCTGAGCTGACGAAATATATTGTCATTAGAGGCAAAGGAGACCCTTAGGTAAGGAGACCCAAAAGAACAGCACACAAATCCCGCATCAGAGCCAAGTCGGCTCAGCGGGATTTTGAATTAAGATTAAGATTACTAGTCAAATAAATCCTTAAAGTTGAAGATTGAAAACCAAAGCATTTCTTAGAAAAGTTTGTAACATATATATACTCCAATTTTTTTTAATTTTTTAATTTTTTTTTTTTAAATTTTTATCAAAATTTTAAGGTTAGGTCATCTAAGGTCAGGTCACCAGTACAGGTCAAGTGACATGACTTAAAAAAAGTTTAAGATAGCATAAGTCGGAACAGGGTGAACTAATCCGATTGAAACTCATATCACATAATGGACCCAACAAGTTCTCTAGAATCTGTTCCGGTAATTTTTATATCGATGACCTAAGGTCAGGTACGAGCCATGACCTCTCCATTAGAAATACATGGTAAAAATGGTTTCAACTGAATAACTTAGTAACAAATGGAGATAGAGAATTTATTTTAACTGCATTAGTTTTACCTTTTTGCAGTTCTAATGATATGCATTTTATCTAATTTGACCTTGACCTGACCTCAGGTTAGTTCAAACCCTTGATTTGACCTAGCAAGGTCATATTACATATCATTGATTTGGCTTGCTTTGCGGATGGATTCATGCAGTTTAAGTTTTTTTTGCTCTATCTTTACTTGTTCATATGAAATGACCGACAACCTTCATTTACATGTTATCCCTATGACGGAATGTTTGGACCTCTAGTGACCTTAAATGTGACCTGACACAAAAAATTGACCAAATATTTTCGATGGAGAAGTGGATGGGCTACCCACACCTTTTACTGTTTTCGCTACCTGACGTGGTTCTCGAAATCTAAGGGGGGGGCGGGTACCCGCCCCACGGCAAAGCGAAGGTGGCTCAAACCCCCGTCAATGCACGTGTTAGGTCTTGGCGCCGCTCTCACGACAATTTAATGATCCCATAGATTCATTCCTACGCACCCAAAAGAAACAAATAAACTAACCACACATTCAAAACATACGTTCAATATAAAATAGTTTCGGACCAGCAGATTTCATGGAGCTCCTCCCATGGCGACAGCTATGGGCAGAAGCCTACCGGACGCGCCCACCAACTGGCCACGACCATTCCAGTCGGCGTCCTGTTACCGCTCCGAAAGTCTCAGAAGAATCGCCTTGTTTTGCTTAGAAGGTCCTGGTCCCTCTCACCACTGCTCATGTAAGCCAGTGAGATAGGCTTCCTGAATAGGCGAGAATGTTAAGTAGACGTTTTACTTTTATTCTCGACGCCTCAGTACTGGGATTTGATAATAGTCTAGGTCGAGACAGGCAGCTGGGTTTATCTTGATACCTCTTAGACACACAACTGGCGCCATTCAAATGCCCTCCCAATCCAACATACAGTCTGTGCTCGCTTTAACCCGCGCTCAGGTGGGCCTCCGAGCCACCTTTGCCCTAGTGCGGGGGTGTTTAAACACCCCCCCGAACTCGGCTCCTCCGCGGGACAGCGAAAAACGCGAATTCTGATGGATAGCTCATACAAATTTATGGAGAAAATATATCAGTCACTTTTTGGCTCAGGTCATTATTGAGGTCATGAAAGGTCAAAGAAGGTGGCATTTTGAGCAGAGCTTTTGGGCTCTAGCATCGGACAGAGTTGAGTTGAAATAATTTTTAGGCAACATTCGCTTCCTGTCGTCAAGGCAAATCTAATGAGGTATGATCTTACCATACTAGGTCAAAACACAAAAACGACCTGACCTCAGGTCAGGTCAGGGTCACTTTTTGACCTAGCACATTCGATATGCATAACAATAGACTTGCAATAGCAATCCAAAGGCACTGGAATGATGTCAAAAGCTGTATCATCATTTCATGCAAAGTAATTGACCTAAGTCTGAAAACTGTTTCAGTAGCCCCAGCTGATCTCTCAAAGGTTAAAATTCAAAAATGGAAAAATTTACCTGCAAAGGTGCCCAAGATACTACGATTTGGAGAATATGAAAGTATTATCAGCTGTATCTACACAAATACAGCTCAATTACTGTGTTTCCCATGTATTTCCAATGGAGAGGTCATGGTCTGTACTTGACCTTAGGTCATCGATATGAAAAATCTCGGACTTTTTTGTAGCACTTGGTGGGCTCATTATGTAGTATAAGTTTAAATACGGTAAATTTACCCATTTCTTACTTATAATACCTTAAAACATTTTGAGATGAGTTCTTTTGACCTTTACTGATGACCTGACCAGGGATGACCCAACCTTAAAATTTTGAGGAAAGTTGCGGTATTAATCAAGGATAAGGTGTGCCAAGTACCTACGGCGGCGCTTCGCGCCGCCGTTTGTTGGTGCCGCCGGAAAAATCCGTGGGGGTGTTCAAACACCCCCACCGGGGTGAGGGTTAGCACTATTATTTTTCTTTAGCGTGCCAAAACGAAGGTAGATGTTGCCGGGGCCAATCTAACCTGCCGGTGCCGGAGTCCAAATTTTGAAAAACAGTAGAGTTTTCTCTTCATTTCCCTTTTCAGTGTACCTTGCAAATGAGTCTTTTCCTTTTGATACATAGTTTAAAGGAATGCTGCATGCTGCAGATGCTTTGCTGAATGCAGTGAGTACTTACATTTTCAAAAATGGTCGAAGAAATATGCATCCCAAAACATATATGATGGAGACGATGAAGGACGATGAAGTATTGACTTGCGCCTGGCGGGGCAAGTGCGGCAGTGGTCATGGCCGCGTAAAAGAGATAGTTACTTTCTTAAAAGGAAAATGTAAAAAAGACCAGGTACCATATATCTTAATCAGCTGTGATTCAAGTGTGAGACTTTGTAAACCTATTACCCGAACTTTGCTGGAGTTTTCCGCTAGGAATGACGTATATCAAGTGCACGAGCGCCTGAAGATAATATGTTTGGCTTAATAAAAGGTTAAGGTTAAGATTAACCCTATTTCCGTCAGGCTCCCGGCTACCCCTATTTCCGGCAGGGGGCAATATCGGCCCCCCTAAGATCTCGTAATCTAACCGGCCGATTTTGAAAATTCAAAGTGCCATAGATTCCTCTGCTGCTAAACTTTATTTTGAAAAAAGAAAATTTCAAAATTTTTATTTTTTAGAGAAGGTCGTGCAAAATATACAATTTTTGTGTATTTTTAGATTTTCCATAACCCTTGTCTCTGTTGTACGATTTTCACAAAACTAGTTCAGATTTACAAATAATTGACCCAAAATTTTCATATACTGAGTTACGCAAAAATTCGAAATTCAATGGCAGTTCCAGGACCAGGACTATGAGGGAAAATATATACAACCTAAAAAGTTTTTGTTACGCGGATTAGAAGCCGTCATATACTGCTTGGCATCTTTGACACATAAATAAATGAGAAAAAGTGAAAAACTCATCAGGGGCGGATGCAGTAAGGTAAAACAGTGGGGTAAAATACATACCAACAATATGCGAATGGTATGCATGAGTATATTAGTCCCTCGACTAGTTGAAATTTAATTTCTGATAATTTTTACCCTCCCATAGCAGCTCTGGGAAAGGGGTGACATAGGCGGATCAAGGACTCGTCGTGGGGGGTGGGGGTGATTGGAAACACATTTTCAATATACAACGATATTGAGTCGCGGCGGTGATACTGGCTGGGAATATACATTTTGAAAATGTGTAGTGACTGGACACGCCTCTGGTAATCTAGAATTGGGTTACAACTATTTTGAATTTTCATATACCCAATTGTATTCGCCCTGACACGGCTGTAAGCAGTCTTCTCACTTACTAACGTTTAGTCCTTCTTGATAACATTCCCCCATTTTGAACTGCTGTAACCGCCCCTGATGAATACAAATAGTGACAATTGTGAATGCACTATCATCTCACATAAAAAATGATATAATAAAACCATATAACTGGTATCAGGATCAGCAGAGACGGCTTCCTTTTACAAAAACCCATCGCATACGATAATACTTGGTTTGTGGATATAACCTCCCCAAAAACCCAGCCATAGCTCCGCCCCTGGTAAATATATAATCTTGAAAATTTCAGAAAACCTGCCTGTACTAGTTTTAGGAAAAGTCAGGAAGTTTCAAAGTTCTATCGCAAGCCGTTTCGGAGATATTCTGAAAACCTGAAGGGGGGCAATATTAGCCCCCCTGCCGGAAATAGGGTTAAGGTATTATGGGCTGAGATTAAACAGAGTCTATTTGAATGCCCACTTCATGGTAAGCACGTATGAGAGCATGATATGTTTGTCCAGTCTTGCTTTGAATGCATTAGTAGATGGCGCACTTATCCCATGTTCAGGTAAAGAATTCCACATGTTTACAACTCTGTTAGAGAAGAACTTGGTTCTTCTGAGATGTGCTGCTCTCTGTTTCTTAATCTTGAGAAAATGGCCTCTGGTACGTGTTGGGTTCAAAGCGAAGAAGTTTTCCGGGGTTTTCTCTCAATTTCCCTGGTAATATCTTGAAGGTCTCTATCATGTCTCCCCGATTCATTCTGTCCCTGATGGTTGTCATCTCCAGCTTATTAAGGCGTTCTTCATAGGGTAATTGACTTATACCCTGGAACGATTTTGTACCCTCAGGTGTATCAAGAACAAAAGCAAGGTTTCAGCTTCAATTTTCTTCAACCGGGCATAGGGATTTTGATTGGAGTTTCCTCTCTAGTAGTAATAGTTCGTCTCTATGCGTGGGACTCAACATCACCTGAAATTAAATACATAATAATGACATTTTTAGACTGATCAGATTGATGTTTCGAGTCACTCAATATGCATATTGACTGTGCTAGGTTATAAAGAGCCCTTGACCTGACGTGAGGTCAGGTCATTTTTGTCTTTTGACCTAGTATGGTCATATTATCCATCATTCGATTTGCCGTGACGAGAGGAAGCGAATGACGCCTAAAATAATTCTAACTCAATTTTTTCAGACACTAGAGCCCAAAAACTCACTTTCTTTGACCTGTCATGACCTCAATATTGACCTGAGCCAAAAAGGGACTAATATAGTTTCTTCATGAATTTTTATGAGCTATACACCAGCTTCGCGTTTTTTTCGCTATACCGCATAGAGGCCGAGTTCGAGGGGGAGGGGTGTTCAAACACCCCCACCAGGGTGAAGATGTCTCGGAGGCCCACCGGGGTTCGGGTAGTAGAAATGAGTCGAGTTCCCAACCGAGTTCCTATGAAGAACTGTGTCCGAATATATACATACAGTGAGTTTGTTCACTGTTGTAGTCAGGATTCGAGTAGACAGGCCAATTAACACCTTAGCAGCGAATATACCTTGGACAATGATTCTTGGTACGTTAAATTGTACGGACATGTATGTGGCTGCGTTAAGTTGTGACACCTTTCTAATCAGTGCGTTCAATATACTCTGCCAGAAACATCATTGTACCTAAGGCCTGAATTTCTCTCGTTTCTGTTGGTTTTGCTTGTCGCTGTTTTTTGCGTTTTCACTTCTTCATCTTTTCACTATTTCACTTCACGGTTTTTCACTCAACCATTTTCACCTAATGGAGGACTGGAAATATGAATCAACAGAATTGAGGTCACTTCAGCTCTCCTAAAATCTCTCCTGATTACTCTCACAATGCCATCGTTATCGAGAAAGACATTTTTCAATACTTTTTCCAGCAGTTGTATTCGTCATAACAACGAAAGCAGGCAAAACAATTGTCAGAAACAAGCCAGCTAACACCACTTGCGGTATGGTTCACGATGATAGATGGGGGGGGGAGGAGGGCGATAATTAAATTCCGACATGGGTGAATCGATCAGGACAATAACCGATATGATACTAATTCTAACAAAGGAAATTTTTGGCGAGCTGAAAACCACCACGACGAACACGGAAAACGTGTGCTGGTGCTGCTATCAATTGAAAGAGCTTGCAGCACCATGACTAGTCGCGAAGTGGCGGCCCCGCTCTCGTTGTGATCCCGGTCTTCGTGCTGACGCTAGCCGCGGGGCGAAGTTTGAGAGCCGAGATCTCTCGAGGAGACAGACCTCTGTTCGCGGGCTCCGGCTTCACTCAGCGTGAGCAGGCTGCTAGTGAGCTGATGGGCAGAAAATGGCGAAACCCTGGGCTTAGGCGTCTTCGAAGTCTCCCTCATCACTGAAACACCGATGGAAAATCGTCAGCGTGTGTGAAACCGGGTTTCAACATCAACAGTGCCTAGCTTTAGATACTGTTGAGCTTATTAAGAACAGTCAAGCCAGAATATATCCAAATGATGTTTATATGTATGTAATATCATTACAGAGAGGTGCCTACAAGGGTTGACAGGCTTTTCTTTAGTGGAAAGAGGCAAATCGAAAGAAAAATGTAAAAAGCGCAAAGCTTTTTTTACTCAAAAGGCCAAATAGGTAAAAACAGATTCATGGCTGGAATCACCCTCATCATGCCCATCAAAGAACAGGAAAAATAAAACAATATTCTTATATCCGCTTAAAACTAAGTTTTGGCAGTCTGATGTTGGTTTGAAACATCGTTGTATCCGATAGTCACGCTGTAGGGTATCGACGTCATCTGTCTAGGCGGAGAACCAGGGCTCAGATTTTTCACTCTTGAACTGAAAATTATTTTCTCAGGTTTTTGTCATATTCTATACCTGTGAGCTTGTATGGAATGTAAATGATTTTGAAAAAAACTTATTAACATTTTATATTTGTTAATTTGAGCATAAAAACGCGACGGAAAAAGGATTCTTCTAGCAATACCAGAGATATTCGTGTGCGGAACATCTCTTTGACAGAAAACAAAGGATTTCATATTGAGTCATCCCTTCAGAGTGAAATTCGATAACTCGTGATATTTTTCTACTTAAATACCGAGTTCAGTGACATATTTTCCAGTAAAATAACTCGCCATAAAACAAGTCACACAATATGATTTTATGGCACGAAAATCAGTTTGACCAGGCCAGACCAGACCAGACGCTCCATTACGAACAGGTTTCCCGATGCATGGGAAACAGGGTTTTGCTCTTGTTGCCCATTCACGCCTGCCAGACTCTGACCAGATTTCTGCCGACCCAAGTGGTAAAAGCATACGAGGAAATTGACGACAAAAATATCGACAGATGCGGTCGGCAGACTCTGCCTACCGTGAATGGGCCATACTGTTTTTTCCGTTGGTCTGCTGCTTTTGATATTGGTGTTGTGGTAATCCGTACGCAACAGCAAAGATAAGTAAAAATAAGCCATATTTATACAAGGTTCAAACGAAAATAGCTCAGGAGCCAACTGCTAGAAAGAGAGGAACAAAATATCAGATTCTAAACAAAAGCAACCGGAAAAATTCAGGGTCAAACACAAAAGATGAAGCAAAATTTGTAGTATTTGGCTCCAAAGAGGCAAGTTGACAGCTCTGGTGCCTACAAAACTGTGCATAGCTCCACTTGATAACTCCGACATTATTTTCTCACACAACCAGTTACAGCATAGAGTACTCCCACCGCATTCGGGAGTGTATATTATCACTAAATATTTGACTGAGTAATGAGCTACAAGCAGAAATATTTGAACCATTTATCGATGGTTCTCAGGCTTATTCATGTTTCTAATCCAAAATAATGACTCCTTGCCCACACGACGAGCCCATATATTTGCTAAGTGAATGTACGTGTTGACGCTTAAGCACATCTAAATGAATATAACATGATACTGCCGGGCCCTCACGAAACTGCAAGTTCAAGGCTTGGGCGTAACATTTTTAGACTTTGAACTAGAACATAGGCACTCTGTTTTCATTCTTCAAACGGGGCCACGGGAGCCGTTATTCGTAGGTAAGGCCTCACGAACCCACGTGCAGCTGTAACTTCCACGGCTTAGAACCGATGGCTTCAGCACAACTCGTGCCTGGAAGATTTGACAAGGCGCGTAGCATTCCAATAATTTCCGGATTAACTTCCGAATTTACGTTGCCTGATACTTGATTATCTTAGAGTACTGAGAACAAATATCTAGCACAAGAATAACGGTACCAGAGCTATGATGTGTACTTACCCTTCCGAGAGGTAGTAGTTCTCACTGCAAAGAGAAAGGAGCAGTTAGCGAAATGGCAATACAACAACGTGAAATATTATCGGGCACGTGGCCAGTCGACACTTGTGCGGATTGGATACTTTAAAGAAGCTGGATGGTGATTAGTTATCCATGGAACTCAAATCGCCTTGGCTGTATTAAAAGTCAGCAGTTCATCACAGTAATGTCATTGACCGCTCAATTCAGTCAAACTGGCGTACGTTCGTTGGAAAACGAACCATATGATTATTTTGACTGTAAACACGGCTACAGTAATGTCATAACTGTCATAGCTAAATACATTTACATGAGGCTGACACTCCACGAAAGAGAATGATCTAATATATTTCGATTTGGAAGTTCTATCTGAAATCCACGGTAAGGAGGCAATTGCCCAAAACCAAAACACGAAGCTGCCATGATGTTAGCTCTCTCTTATTGACAGGCCTATTTTAGTTTTTAGATCAATTTAACCGGTTCTTCCTCTCCATCACAGTCACCCACTATCCCATTTTCCTTCCTCTATGTATTTGTTTCAATTTCACATCTGTGTTACTTACCAGCCAGGGACGGTGCTAGGATCCTGACACTGACGATTTTCAATACTGTACACCTGGCCATGCACGCACAGGCCGTCCCGCGGGGTAACTCCGCTCAGGCAGTAGTAGAACTTGCGGCAGTCATCTTCATGAGGGAATGTGGGATGGAGGATTAGCTGGTCATTGACAGTGTATTGCTTCACCTCAGGGTTGCACTGGAACCCGCCCAAGGACTTGGTCGTCTGGTTGCACTGCCTTTCCGGGTGTTGGTAGGCCCACTCACAAACTAGTGTTTCAGGGTTGAAGACTGTGTCCCCCGTGCAGTCACGCAGGGTAGGATTGCCGCTCTCGCAGACGTAGTAGCTGCTGCATACCGTTGGGTCTTCGTGAGGGAATCGGCCGTTTTTGTAAGGGCACTTGCCTTCCTCACGTTGATGGTAGATCTCAAGACCTTGGCAGTCGACCTTAATGGGCAGGTCACATGGCTCTACTTGGCTATATGCCCGGGTTTCGCTGAACATCAGACCTGAAGGACAGGTAACGAACTCTGCCTTTCCTCTAGTACATTTCCAGTAGGCGTCGCAGAACTGGTAGTCTGGGAAACGGCCAGTGGGCTCGTCGTCAGGGCAGACGAAGTCTTCAGCTTCCTGGCATACCACCGCTGAAAGAAGGAGCGCAAAGGTTACTTTTGCTTCGGCGACCGAGTAGAAGCACAAAAACCGTGAAAGGCTTCAAAGTTTGCACACCGTATCGAGGGCGAGCAATCTTTCGAGGTATCTCTCAGTGAATGTTTCATGTCTTAAAATACCCAACTGACTAGGTTTCTATGAAGGACAAGAAAATCTCAGAACATTTCATTTGGAACTTCTGACGCGTCGACTACACAAGTTATGGTCATATGACAACCAGCTTTGTTTCCCTTGTTGAGGTCTACTATACTGACAAAAACTGGATAGATCACATTGCCTGTTAGAAGAACTGCACAAGTGTAGTTGTGATGTAGTACATGTAGCATCTGTTGCACTTTATCAACGATGGTCTGAGCACAATGCAACACATGTCGTTTGACTTTTGAAACGTTTCTACAATACCTACCAAGCTGGTTTTATCTTTTTTAACGCTCGCATTGACGGGGGGCGGGTGACCACCCCTCGGGTTTTCCGGCGACAGCATAAAAACGGCGGCGTGTAGTGCCGCCGTACCTACTAGGCATATCTTTTTCTCACTATTTTTACAACTTTGGATATAATTTTAAGGTTAGGTCATATCAGCTAAGATCACCAGTACAGGTCAAGTGACCTGACCTAAAAAAGTTTAAGATAGCATCAGTCAGAACAGGGTGAACTTATCTGATTGAAACTCATATAGCATAATGGGCCCATCGAGATCTCTAAAATGTGTTCTGGTATTTTTATATCGATGACCTAAGGTCAGATACGAGACATGACCTCTCTATTGCAAATACATGGGAAAATGGTTTTAACTGAGTAACTTAGTAACGGATGGTGATAGAGCGTTTATTTTTAATTGCATTATATTTGCCTTGTCTTTACGGTTCTAGCGATATACATTTTAACTAATTTGACCTTGAACTGATCTCTGGTCAGCTAAAATCCTTCATTTGACCTGGCAAGGCCATATTATATATCATTCAATTTGACTTGCTGCGAGGATTCGAAGGGTTCAAATTGTTTTTCTCTATCTTTACTTGTTCAAATGTAATGACCGAAAACCTTCATTTACACGTGAATATAGGGATATAGGGATATGACGGCATGTTTTGACCTCTAGTGACTTTAAATGTGACCTGATAAAAAATGGTTTAAATATTTTCGATGGAGAAGTGGATGGGCTACCCAACGCCGTTTACCATTTTTCGCTACCTAGCGCGGTTCTTGAGATCTTAGGGGCGGGTAACCGCCCCCCGTCAAAGGAAGGTGGCTCAGACCCCCGTCAATGCACGTGTTAGGCTTACGTGAAGACTGTGCAATATCTATCCTCATAGCTACGCAGCGAAGGAGCAGAAGCCAACTGCAACTGAGAATACCAGAAAATCGCTGGAGCGAATGATTTTGAGCCTGTCACCAGTAACACTAACCAACAATGTGAGGTATATATGAGCATAAAAGCTTCAACCAAGAGGCAACAGCTGTGTCCCGGGAGCTGCCGTCTCCCGACTGTTACGCATCACTGACTTCCCTTAGCCTAATACTTGTGGCGTCCAACTCCGTGGTCTCAGTGTTATTGCGCGTTTCTTATCGCGGATGCAAATTCATTTTTTCTGCGATGGTATGTGTAGAGGCCAGACATATTTCTCTTTCTAACATACTTCAAGGTTTTTCCAATTTAGTCCGGCCGTTTTTTATGGTGGCTCGGAAAGAAAAAAATCTTGCGGGTAGCTAGGGAAAAATGAGACGACTAAAAAAACAGAGAAAACACACAACTTATGCAGATAAACACGCCCTTGTCATTACAAAAAGGCTTGCCATAGGCAAAAGAAATGTGCTAACAGGTGTTGCCGATAAATTTAGACAAAATCAAACTCAAACCATGCATGTAATTTTGATAGGTTTCGGTGTGCTGATGCAAGAAGCATAATTATAAGTTGACAAGGTATATACTGGCGTGTCTCCTCGAATCTTGGATATGGAATACACCTAGATTAAGTGTTCGGGCACAGCCCTTCGTCAGAACCAAGTTGGTAAAATCTCAAATTCTCAGTCATAGTGTATTTCAAAACGAGAGAACTTACAAAGAACGGTTAAAATCAGCCACAGGAAAGTATCAACGCTGACATCCTAGGGATTTTTATCCGACCTTTCAATAAATGGCGTGGCCTCCGATGGAAATTTCATCCGCTCACACACCTGACGGCTGTGTGTGGAATATCAATTCCGGATAATTAGCATAACCCCAAAGCACAAGACCCAATGTCTCCCACGGTCACTAATTCGTTTTAAATCAAATTACCGAGTCTCTGGATCGTGCGTAGCTCAGATGCTATCTGCTCTTCTTGCGTCTAAGTTTAGGGACCGTTTGGCCTGGAGGGGGGGTCGAGCGCCAAAGACGCCCTGATCTCAAAGCCCCGGTTTTATCTTCTGGGCTGAAGCCAGAGACGGATCTATGCAATTTTCTGCTGCTTTTGGTTATGGGTAATTTTTGTATTTAGAGGTGACAGCAGGATGGCAAAATTCGGCAAAAATCTAGACTGAAAAAGACTGGCAAAAAACTGACTAAGGTTGCTAAAACGTACATGTCTGTACTTTGTGCATTTGTACAAACACGCGTTCTCATGAAAAACCTCTGTTGCGTGCGTCCGCGTTTAAGCTATTTCAAGGAAACTACGAAGATAATTTTGGATTAACAAAAAGCTTTTATCTTGAATCATTTCACTGAAATCAGCTTCACTCAACGAAATGAGGTAAGCCACAAGGAGGAAAAACTGCACGATCGTCGCGACAGTCCCACGCTTTGTCCAGCGCAGTGGCTCATCCTCCGCTGATGCCATCTAATCTTCCAGGCACATTTCTCCGCGGTTGGCGGTGCCAGCCGCTGACGAGAGGCCGGCGAAACATGCGCCACGTGCTGTGTCTGGCTAAGTGGACTGTAGGTTAGCGCCGCTGACAGCTGTCCTACGACCTTGAACCGACTGGGAACTTTCACTTGTATCCCAGCAGACCAAGACTGGTTGTGTAGCTGTGAGGCGCTCCCAAGTATGAGCCAACAGCGTTTCCAAGAGGTGGCCCGCGGCTTCGGTCTGGCCTTCAGAAACCTTACCCTACTGCCCGTGCGCTTTCGGAATCGGAATGTGAATGCCCGCCGGGCTGCTAACCTAGAGTAGGTATGTCTGTGGAATAGCAGGCACGCTTAGGTCATTTTGAAGACCATTTGTAAGCAAAACAAAATGGAGAGAGACGAAATGCAATATATAAGGCTGATGTAGTATAAGTGCACGTTGACATCTATTTTTAGAAATCCAATGAATAACAGCTTCAAATTGGCACTCAGCTCTTATTCAGCAGGGTTGTTGTCAAAGCGACCATATCCTTCCCATGTCCTTGCTTACGATCTCCCTGTAATGATTTGCAGAACAACTTAAATGACTACTGCATTTATTCAATTTTGTTTCCACCTTCGTCACTATAGAGGAATTGTTGAACCTCTGATTGTTTTAACCCTAATTGACGAGATTTCCAGTGAAAATAGCTAGTTGTCCGTCACTAGGGGCTCTAGATCGATAGCAAATCCGGTGATATCAGGGCATCAGGTCACTTTGCGGGTCAGGTTGAATACCTGACTTTTGTCGAAAAAAACCAATACGCGCCCACATTAGCCCATATACATAAGTCTGTGACCCGTTTAGGTGACACGTGATGTGGGGCCAACGTTCTAAGGTCACTGATGGTCCAACATCAAGCTTACCCACAGGCATGTCCGAAAAAAATTATGTGAACTTTGAGCTTACATAAAGAAGAAAATAAGTCCTGCCACGTAGAGTATGCTAACCCTGATGTGGTGGGAGTATGTGTTGACAAGTCTGCTCTGTTTCAGCACTTTTTTATTTGGTTTGTAGGCATCAGTGTGGAAGATATAAGCCCGATGCAATATCCGGCAAACAGAAAAAAACACTTTCCAGCTGCGTTAAACTGATGGATTTCGCTCCTGATGAATTGCAGCTTGTTTTTTCTGTTTTTGCATGAATGCATTGTCCTTTAAATGGAAGGTATTGCCAGCAAAACACCCCTTGAAAAATTAATACAATTATGATAACACAGATTCCTGTCATTCCCTTACCCCTATACAAAAATGTCATTAAGGAAAACCATTAACACTCGCCCCGCTCGGGGGGATTCGTCCTCTTCTGGTTTACCCCAGATAACGCAAAAACGAGGAAATGCAGAGCGAGCAACGAAACTTACATTACCTTATCCCTAATCAATTTTACGCATCTGGCCAAACGT
Organism: Lepas anatifera; assembly: GCA_034440635.1. Classification (NCBI taxonomy): domain Eukaryota; kingdom Metazoa; phylum Arthropoda; class Thecostraca; family Lepadidae; genus Lepas; species Lepas anatifera. Next base: position 105,132 of record JAOTON010002205.1, read on the forward strand.
TTTGGGCCCAGTTCATGTCAGGCCAAGGAGCTATCTAAGGTCCAGCGACCCGACCTCAAAACCTAAAATCACGAGTTTGAAGCGGTGCCTAAGGAGCATCAGCCAACCGATCAGTCTGAAAATTTCACAATATAGTAGAGTCATTAGGGCGTACAAATCTGCTATCTCGGAATTTTTATATTGCTGACGTAAGGTGGGATCAATTTTTTGGTCACCCTATTATAAGTTTATGGTGAAAAATTGAAAGGTCTCGTTTTCAACAGGCCCCTAGCCAGGGGAGGGCGGCAGGGACAGCCGCCTCCTCCCCTTGAGGGCCCGAAGGGCCCTCTGAGAACATGGGCCGTGCGAAGTGCGGCTCGCCCGCACTGTGCTCTGTGGCCAAATTTGAAATTTCATACTAGACATGGCCCTCTTAAGCCCTCTTCAGCACTCTATTCTGTAACAAGCAGGGCCCTTTTTACCCATCAGGGCCCTTTTGGCGCTGTCGCAGGGACCCTTTTCGGGGCACGACACTGAAAGATATCCAAAGCTGAAATGGCCCCTCTCTGACTGAAATCCTGGCTACGCCCCTGGTTTTCAGTAAATACTGGAAAGATAAAGCTTAAAATCCTCACACTGTGTATTATTACCATGATCTTGACCACAAAGTTGAGTTTTTGACCATCTGGCCTCTCAAAGGTCATGTCAGGTAACAGGAGCATACAGTGATTATTTTGCCAATAACTTCTTACTGGGCTGAGATAAAGTTCCTATTTTGCCTGCATTGTGCTGATATTGTCACAGGGAGTCTATTTATATACAATATGAGCATACCAGGTCACCCTTCCCTGACCTAGCTCGAGTCAGGCATTTCACAATTTGACCAAGCAAGGTCATATTAAACATCATTTGATTTGCCACGATGAGAGGAATCTAATGATGCATAAATATTTTCTCTAGTTTTGCTGAGTAGATATCTAGAGGTGGAACCGTACACTGCCCTGTTGTAAGCCTCTGGAACCTTCTTTGACCTATGCTGACCTCAATAATGACCTGGCATAAAAATGCTTCGCATAATTTTTCTTTGTCTCGTCAAAGGCTTTCGAACACTGTCCATACTTTTTCTTTAGCTTTCCTGGGAAATGAGATACGGAGGGGGATACGCCCCCCCCAACCGGGCGCGTCATGCCAGGGACCCCGGCGGGGGGTGTGTTAAATTAGTTAATTTGTCGATCTAATTCCTGGCCTGAGGCTTTTAAACCCTCCTTGAAATATGTTGTTATTGCATTATTATTTTTATTATTGTTTTATATTGTATATTACATTTATATCTATTATATTTATATATATATATATATATATTGTATATTATAGTTATATATTATATTACCTATTGCATTATTATCCTTGGAAAATAAGTAATTTCAAATATGAAGCAATTAGAATAGCAATCGGCTAGCTTTCAAAAGTTTCGACCTATGCCATTGGCAAACATTTTTCCTACCTTAAATGTTCCAGGCCTCGTTTATTTCGAATATATTGAGAAACAATAATATATTTCTGTTCATATTCTAGATGGAATTGCCAAAAAATAGGAAAAAATATATTGCAAACGAAGCACATGACAACCTTTATGACACTTCTTTCAACAACCATGCCATTTATGAAGTGCACCCTGAAGGCTAAACTATTGAAGTTCTCTTTTGATAAATCATGTTATGACGTATAAAGACGAAATATAAGATTCCTGCAGAACTATGCAACAGAAAATCTAGAAGCAGCCTGCCGGCACGGGGAATTTATTGCACCGTGAAATAATGCACCTGTGTCTTATAGGTAGTCTAATAGTCACTTACCGGTGACAAGCACCGCCGCTAGGAGCAGTGGGAGCTGTTGCTTGGACGCCATGTCGGATCGAGAATGCAGAGCCAGCACCGGCTCGCCGAGACCCCATATATATACATTCTCGAAACGGCTAATCTGCTGCCTTTGCCCGCTATGCCACCGAGGTCACCCTCTTCGCCTCCCAGTGATGGGGCGCTGAGCAATCCTCCGTCTCCACAAGGACGGAAGGCTGGCTGCTCGTGGCGCAGGCGTTCCGGTGTCATTCCAATGAGAGGAGTTGATTCAGCACAAGTTCCAGGATTGTTCCAACGACGAGGTTGATGGTGTGGCACACACCGTAATGGCTCTGTACATTCTGTCGTAATCTGATGGAAGTCGCACCTCGGAATGTTTGGACTGTTAATGAACTGAACGATGAGGGTGCCAACGACGAACACGGTCGTTTCAAACAGCGTTCATGATTCACTTAGCCCTAATGCATCAGGTAATGTGAATGGATATAAAACAAACTGCATGTACAAAATATATATCATTGGCCTCTACTGGAAATTTTCCTGAAATGGGTGGTAGGTTTTCATCTCTTTTCGCGTGGCCTGGCCCAGCTCCGCCCTCTGTTGCGTAAGACACGCGGTTGCCTTGCAGAGCCAGTCAGTACGGCACATTCACTTGCATACGCGGCCGCTGACCGCACGAGGGGGCGCTGCCCCAGCACGTGCCGGGGTGACGGAACCGCACAGTCAATAGAACCTGAGTACAATCTGCCTACCAGGAGGCTACGAGCCGCACGACGGCGTATTGTTGACATAGGGCCACCGTTTTCTCTTTTCTGGATGGCTGATGCCCACTTCCCCTGTGGGCTTGGTTATCAGCGAGATTTGCATGGAAGTTAATAATAAGTTAGAATAGGGTATTTGGGGGACGTGAACTTCAGCCTATTAACAATGACACATTTATTTTGTAAAGCTTATACTTCTTGATAAGAAAAAAGTATTTCTAATCCTCTTATGCTCTGATACCTCCATTTTAGCTGTGGCATTGTAGGCAACGTCCGCAATGCAATCGGGTCATGGTTAAAAATTCCAAGTACACTCACAAACATCTAGGCCTTATATTATCTAAGGGCTTAAGATTCCACCAGCACGTTAATGCTATCTTAAAAAGTAAGTTGCTATCTATAAGAAAGTAAACACAACACTGAGTCCAGTATATGCAGTAGCAAAATTCATGCCCAGGCAGGTTCTAATTGAAATATATAATACGTACATCCGACCCTATTATGAATACTGTGACAGTGTTTATGACGGACATTTGACGGTACACGATAGCACAAGACTTGAGAGACAACAAAACAGAATTTTAAGATTAATAACAGGAACGCCAATTAGGACATCCTCTGAGAGTCTGAGGAATGAGCTAGGATTAGAGCAGTTAAGGACAAGACGAGAAATTCGCCGACTGACCTTCTTTCACAAACTAGTCCATCACCCACTCCCTTTTCCGGGCTATATTCAAAATCTACTACCCGACACCAGACATGCAAGAACAGAATTATACTTGAGAAATGCAAACTTTTTTCCGTCCCTCATCACCGCACATCTAGCTTTCGGAACACCTATTTTCCCACCACCATTAGAAATTGGAATAATTTGCCACAAAACATTCGTTGTCAGGTTTCTTTCAATTTGTTTAAAATGGAAATAAACAAGTTATTGGGTGCCCCAGCTCCAGCCGGATACCTTTTGTACGGTACTAAAATAAAGAACACACTACACATCCGGCTAAGAACTAACACTCTTCCACTTAATGCATATCTTTATCAAATTCAGAAATCCTTAACTCCAGGTTGTCCATGCGGATTCCACATAGAAAATTCTAAACACTTCATTCTCAATTGTTTTCTCTTTATGATACCCATCGACATTCGCTCCTAAACACACTGTTAGCTCACAACATTGACGCCAGACAAACACAACAAACACAGCTCCTGAACATACTTGCAACAGGCACAACACTACAAGCCGAGCAGGGCCGAGCCGTGGCCGGGGCCGTTCAGAGCTTCCTGGTGGCGGCGCTGAACACGCGTAGTCGTGTGGTGTCCGGCGGGGGCGGTGGCGGTGCTTCGCCATCCGGCACGTGGGCGGGGTAGCCAGTGGCCGTGGCGGCGGCTAGTTATGTTTAGTTAATGTTTTGCTAAAAGTTTTTTTCTATAAATTATAGTAATAATTTGGAGAGGCGCTTAGAATTAAGCTTTGTGCTTTTGCGCCAATCCGTTATGTTGTATGCTGTTTTGTGTATATGCCTTAACATAATACAAATTTATACTACTACTACTACTACTATTACCGATTTTACTGGTTCATTTTTCATAGGTCATGTATGAACTACGACCTGATTCAGACGGGCGTTTTGTCAAATGGTGGAAGACTACCAAAGTAATAAAACATTACTAAATCATTCCTAATTCGCAGGGCGATGGGAAATTGAGAATGGGTCGGCAAATCACTTCATTTCAGGTATAGTCGCAGAAGTGTTGGTTCTTAACTTCTCCAAATCTGCTGTAGGCCCCAGACACAAAATAGGTCTCCGATTTAACAGAGAGAAACAAACCAACACTTACTTGCACACATTCCGAATTCCAAGGCTATACGAAGACTAAGAATTTGCGATTTTACGTATCGTCTACCTAGGTGATTCTGATGAAGGGTTTTGTGCGAATATACAATCCAAGTTTATTAGATCAATTCCGTATCCAGGTTTTTAGGAGGCAAACCACCAAACACCTTGTACTTATGCTCCTTGCCTCAGCACTCCGAAATCTATCAACGTTTCTTTCCAGAACTTTAGATTGGTTTCCTACAGCACAGCAGGCCTGATAGAAGGCTAAAAACACAGATATGGGCACCCCGCCATTTTAAAAAATTCACGCTCCTGTACAACATGACCAAAGGGCTTGGTGTACCCTCAAACGGAGGTAATTGTAAAGTAAGAACAGATAACTGAATCCTAATGCCGAACAAGTGAACGCAGAGAGCACAATCGGAGAATGAAAAGTTGGATAATTTTGGAGCGTTCTTTTTAGCTACGTTATGGAGAAACGCCCTTCAATCTGAAGAAAAATTAGTCACTGCAGTAGCTGTTGGTTATGTGTCACCTCTTGGTATTTTGTTAGGTATTGCCATTGATGCTTAGATATTCAATTCATTTTCGGTTGGAGATTAGGGGAAGTCCGTGCAAGAGCACGCACTTAACTTTCTAAGGGCTTTCACTTTTCTCCTCTATGTTAAACAGCTAATATTCTTATATGGTTGTTTAGTCTAAAGAATTTTCTATGTATGGTTCATGTTTCAACTCGATGTCTCTGAAAGGAACTCGCCACGAGTACATCAAAAATAAAAGTCACGTGCGTACTCTTGCTGGAGTGGGTCGGAAAGAGTACGCAAAAGAGGAGGCTGGAGTACGCATTGATGCCCCGCTGTGCTTTAGTTGCATAGGTCATGTCGCGAAGTTTTTTTTTGTCACCAAACCAGGCGATTGTAGTATTTTATATCGTTCTAAATATGCAGGAGTATTTTGCAATGTTCGGTTTTAAATATATGAATTACAGACTCTGCCTCGAGCGAACATAATTTTTCCTATCTCTTAAGCATGCGCACTCTTGCACAGCGGTCTACTGCCTATTCTTGCCGGACATGCACCCTTGGGAAGGATGTCCTCATAAACATGTTGGCAGGCGTTTTAGCGTGAGCTTTGGTCCTGCAGCTCAGTCCCAGCTCAGCCTTCTTACTTGATGTCAGACCGTAATAAAATACTATTGATAATAGAAGCACGGTCTACAAGTTTACATAGTTAACACGCGCATTGACGGGGGGCGGGTACCCGCCCTCCCTCGGGTTTTTCGGAGACAGCAGAAAAACGGTGGCGCGCAGCGCCGCCGTACTTGGCATACCTTTTCCCTCATCATTTTTGCAGCTTCTGTGAAAATTTCAAGGATAGGTCATCTCAGGTCAGGTCACCAGTACAGGTCAAGTGACCCGACCTCAAAAAAGTTTAAGATAGCAAAGTCGGAGCAGGGTGAACTTATCCAATTGAAACTTATATCACACAATGGACTCACCGAGTTCTCTAAAATGCGTTCCGGTATTTTTGATATCGATGACCTAAGGTCAGGTACGAGGCATGACCTCTCCATTGGTAATACATGGGAAATATGGTTTTTACTGAATAACTCAGTAACAGATGGTGATAGAGCGTTTATGTTAGCTTCATTAGACTCGCCTTGGCTTTGCGGTTCTAATAATATGCATTTTATATAATTTGACCCTGACCTGACCTCAGGTCAGGTCAAATCTTTGATTTGACCTAGCAAGGTCAAATCATATATCATTCGATTCGGCTTGCTGCGAGAATTCATATAGTTCAAGTCGTTTTGCTCTATCTTTCTTTGTTCAGATGTAATGCCCGAAAAACTTAATTTACATATTATCCCTATGACGGCATGTGACGGCATGTTTTTGACCTCTGGTGAGCTTAAATGTGACCTGACAAAAAAATGGTACAAATATTTTCGATGGAGAAGCGGATGGGCTACCCAACGCCGTTTACCGTTTTTTGCTACCTACCGTGGTTCTCGAGATCTTAGGGGGGCGGGTACCCGCCCCTCGTCAATCCGAAGGTGGCTCAGACCCCCGTCAATGCGCGTGTTAAGGAATATTACACCAAGGGTGCCTAGAAACTTATTTTGCTCTGTACCCCTGCGGAAAGAACAGGAGCATGTTGAATTTTGTATAGCAACCAAGGCACTGAGCCTGTTTTTTTATACCAGAGTATCCACCATCCCAGTGAATGTTAACACGCGCCCCGCTGGGGTCCCTTGCATGACGCGCCCCGCTAGGGGGCGTTTTCGCCCCCTACATATCTCGTTCCCCACGAAAGCTAAAGGAAAGTTACGGGCCGTTGTTCGAAAGCTTTTAACAAGACGAAGAGATTTTAATTGAATAATCTTTGTGTCAGGTCAATATTGAGGTCAGCATAGGTCAAAGAAGGCTACATAGGCTTACAACAGAACAGTGTACGTTTCCCTCTCTAGAGCTGCCCTCAGTGGAGCTAGAACAACGTTTTATGCATCATTGGATTCTTCTCATCGCGGCAAATCGAATAATGTATAACATGACCTTGCTAGGTCAAATAGTGAAAATGACCTGACCTCGAGCTAGGTCAGCGTGATTGGGTGACCTGGTATGGTCATGTTGCATATCAATCGACTCCCTGTGACAATATAAACACAATGCAAGTAAAATGGGAGCTTTATCTCAATTCAGTGAGAAGATATTGACAAAACAATCACTCTCTACTCCTCTGATATGACCTTTGAGAGGTCAGATACTCAAAAACTCAAGTTAATGGTCAAGATCGTGGTAGGAATAGACGGTTTGAGGATTTTCAGCTTTATCTATCGGGTATTTACTGAAAACGAGCCCATTCTATTTTTCACCATAGACTTATAATGGGGTGACCAAAAATTGACAACACCTTAGGTCAAAAATATCAAAATTCCGAGATAGCAGATTTGTAGACCCTAATGACATTATCATATTATGGAAGTTTCCAACTGATCGGTTTGCTGATGTTCCCTGGACGCCGCTTCAAACTCGTGATTTTAGGTTTTGAGGTAGGGTCACTTGACCCTGAATAGCTCCTTGACCTGGCATGACCTTAACTAAAGAATTTGGTCAGATGTGTACAATTGATCAGGAATAAGGTACCGGAAGTTTCGTTGTTCTGCATTTCTTCGTTTTTGAGCTATCAGGGGAAAACCAGGAGGGGGAATTTCGCCCCCCCAGCGGGGCGCGTGTTAAGTAACCAAAACAGCTGCTGCGTACTCTTATCTCCTGCGTACTTTTGCCTGCCCTTACCCTAAGCTAGGCTAGTATGACCTACTCTGCAATAAAAGGGATGAAAAAACAAGTAATTCATCTGTCTACAGAATAAGCCTATTGGTTATCACTATTGTTTAGACGGTGAAGAATGGGCCATTTTTTATTGTGATCGGCACTCTGGTTGGATTGCACACCAGCAAGTGACGGCAAAACGTCCGAATTTAAGAGGTGGAGTGGGGCACCATGGACTTTTCAACCCATTTCTTTCCAGTCAACGCCATAGAATTAGTGTTAAAGTTTCTGATTTAAGAGGGACACCGTGCCCCGGTGCCCCCCCCACCCCCCAGTTCCGCCGCCAGTGACAACACCTGAATAACAAGTCCTGCACACTCGTCTTCTACCGGATTAGATGGAAAGTGGCCCCGCAATGACTCTTTCGCTTCCCGTTGGTTGTGAGACCAGCACTTTCACTGTTGCAAATTGAAATTGTTCGGGCATGATGCGTGGGGAATCTCTCTGACACTTGATTCGACCGAATCTTGTGAATACTGTAGAACATGTATGTAAAACTATTTGAATGATAAGATGCTCAACGCAAATTCCATACCAATTTCACATTTTAAACGTCACATGGATTCTGGAGCTCTCCTTTCAGTGCACGCGAACTCGACCGCATCACTGTGGAAGTGTGGCATGTGGATTTACTCAATTAACGAGAGTAGCCAGCGCAAGGGAAACCCGTGCACCGCAAACACGGAGACCTCCAGATAACATCTCCAAAGCTGGTTTTGAACACAGTGGCGGCGGATACTCTTTTCGGATGGGGGGCAAGAATTTTTCCAGGAGACCCCCTTGACGATGGGCCCCCTTGGCAGCAAGGGCTCCCTAAAAGCTGCAATAGATTGGTTGGGACTTGCTGCCTGAGGTCAGAGGCATAAGTGCAGGGGCGGATCCAGGGGGGCTGAAGGGGCTTCAGACCCCCTTGCCCCATTTTGGCCATTTTTTGCCATATTCCCCCTCTTTCGCTATTTTTCAAAGCTCAGCCACTCCGAAACCCCTTAGGCAATCTCGAGGCCCCTGAAATCGAGCTCGGGAGGCTCCCTTAAGGCTAAGCTTGGGTGCTCTGAGACCAGCCTTGGGGGCCCCTTAGACCAAGCTAGGGGGTCCTTGAGACGAAGCTCGGGGGGGGCGAAGAACAGCTCGGGGGCTCTTGAAACAGAGTGGGGGCCCTGATACCAGGCTTCGGGGTCCTTTAGACCAAGTTCTGGGCCCGCTGAGACCAGGCTCGGGGACCCCTTTAGGCTAAGCTTGGGGCCCCTAAAGGCCAAGCTAGAGGGTCACCGAGCCCAAGCTAGAGGGGCCCCCAAGCTTGAGCTCAGGGCCCCTGAGATAAAGCTCAGACACTGTCCAAACCGAGAAACTGTTGAAGGCTCAGTCAGGTCGTTCATAAACTTTCAGAAAAGAACCAAGCTAAAATTGCGTACTTTTCCAGGGGCCCCCTCTGATAATTTTGGGGGGCGGGCATCTGCCCCTCTTGCCCCCCTTTATCCGCCGCCACTGTTTGAACATAAATAAGATATTTATGTAACACCGAGAATAGTCATTTGTCTCTTTTATGATTCTCTTAACCCTCATCCCGGTGGGGGGTTTGAATACCCCCTCGGATTTTTCCGGCGGTACAAACAAACGGCGGCGCTTGGCGCCGCCGTACTTGGCAGAACTTATCCTTAACACGCACCCCACGGGGGGCGAAATTCTCCCCTCCTGGTTTTCCGTAGATAACGCAAAAACGAAGAAGCGCAGAACACCAAAACTTACAGTAGCTTATTCCTGATCAATTTTACGCATCTGACCAAATTTTTTACGTAAGGTCATGTCAGGTCAAGGAGCTATTCAGGGTCTTGTGACCCGACCTCAAAACCAAACATCACGAGTTTGAAGCAGTGCCAAAGGAACATCTGCCAACCGATCAGTTTGAAACTTTCACCATATGATAAGGTCATTAGGGTCTACAAATTCGCTATCTCGGAATTTTGATACTGTTGACAAAAGGTGGGGTCAATTTTTGTTCACCCCATTATAAGTCTAAGGTGAGCAATATAAAGGGCTTGTTTTCAGTAGAAAGTGAATAGATAAAGCTGAAAATTCTCACACCGTGTATTATTTCCACCATCTTGAGCTTAAGGTTGAGTTTTTGACCATCCGACCTCTCTAAGGTCATATCAGGTCACAAGAACATTCAGTGATTGTTTGCCAGTAAGTTCTCACTGAATTGAGATAAAGGTTTCATTTTGCTTAAATTGTGTTTATATTGTCACGGGGTCGATTGATATGCAGCATGACCATACCAGGTCACCATGTGAACTTGCCCTAGCTTGATGTGAGGTAATTTTCGAAATTTGACCAAGCAAGGTCATATTATGCATCATTCGATTTTCCACGATGATGCATAAATATTTGCTCTAGCTCAACAGAGTACAAATCTAGAGGGTTAAACGTGCACCACCCTGTTCTAAGCCTATAGAAACTTCTTTGACCTTCGCTGACCTCAATATTTACCTGTCATAAAAGCACTCCTTATAATATCGCTTCGTCTCGTCAAGAGCTTTAGAAAGCTTTGGCTATTTTTCTTTAACTTTTCTAGGAAAGGACATACGGAGGGGAGTGCGACAAACGCCCCCCCCCTCCCTCAGCAGGGCGCGTCATGTCAGGGACCCCAGCGGGGCTCGTGTTAATCAATTCCACAACTTTCCACAAAATCTTAAGGCTGGGTCACCTCAGGTCAGGTCACCAGTGCAGGTCAAGTGACCTCACCTAAAAATGCTTAAGGTGGCATAAGGTAAGAATGCGTGAATCTATCGGATTGAAACTTATACCACATAATGGGCCTACCAAGTGCTAAAAAATTTATTCCGGATTTTTATTTCATATCAATGACCTAAGGTCAAGTACAAACTATGACCTCTCCATTGGAAATAAATGGGAAAACAGAAATCGGGCTGTATTTGTGTAGATAAAGCTGAGAATACCCTCATATTCTCTAAATCGTAGTATCCTGAGCTCTTTTCCAGGTTCATGTTGCAATTTTTGACCTGTGACCTCTGAGAGGTTATCTGGGGCTAACTGAGCTGTTTTCAGACTCGGTTCAATAACTTTGTATGACATGATGATAAAGCTTTTATTTTGATACCGTTGCGTTTGGATTGCTATTGCCAGTCGATTGGTGTGCATATTGACTATGCTATGTTAACAAGTGGCCTGGAATTGACCTGAGGTCAGGTCATTTTTGTTTTTTGACCTAATATATTCATAACATAAATCACTCAATTTGGCGTGACAAGAGAAAGCGAATGGTGCCTAAAAGATAATTCTAACTCAACTCTGTCAGATGCTAGAGCCCAAAAGCTCTACTCAAAATGCCGCCGTCTTTGAGCTGTCATGACCTCAATATTGGCCTGAGCCAAAAAGTGACTTATAGTTTCTTCATGAATTTGTTTGAGCTATCCACCAGGGTCCGTGTTTTTTTGGTATCCCGCATAGGGGCCGAGTTCGAGGGAGGGAGGGGTGATCAAACCCCCCCCACCAGGGCAAAGGTGGCTCGGAGGCCCGCCGGGGCGTGGGTTAATTGGCTCGTTTATTTTCATTTGAATGGTAATACGTCATCCGTGGATTGTGGAATGTCTAAGCTCTGAAACAAAGGCATAAAGTAGGGAACATACATGATCAGATATAACAGCGAATAAGCCTAGCTGTCTCTCCAGTAAAATTCCCTGGCGACGCAGCGTCGCGACGCCGCTGTCAAGAGGATCATCAGTCATGGTTGTTATGGATGTAATCTTCATTCTTCTCCCGATACAAATATCTAACATAGTATTTGTCAAAGAAACTATTGATAACCCCTAACAGTCTTTATAATAAGAATGTCTGTATGGATTTACAACAAATGTTTCTATTTATGTGATCTTGGAGTCATTATTCCAGTCCTTGCTGCGTCCTGCAATGATTTGCGCGAGGGAGGGGGGTGGGGGAGGTTGAGAGCATGACAGGGATGGAGATGGATACACTAATTTATTCAATGGGCACAAACCAAAAACAAATTCAAAACACGAACTATTCTAAGCTGTACGAAGCGTTTGATTTTAGTCTAATTTGGCTGAGGACCGGGTGTCCCAAGCGTCTCGTGGTTCCATTGCACACTTTATGGTTGCGAAATTTTAACGTGATCACCTGCGATAGTGTGAAAGGCGATGATTTCGAAAAAAGTTACTTCGACGACTAAGTACATATTGTAGCACACTTATGACTCAAATAGGTACGAGTCAAGGTGAGCACGTAGAATATTTGGCAATGGGATAGAGGTGCTGACAGTTCACAACTACCAGTGGGTGGTACAAAGCTCTTTCAAAGATATAAGGCCATTAGACGGGATTCAGAAAGAAATGCCTAACAACTACACAAGTCGCCTGTGAAGCAGATGTATGTAAATAAAATAAAAATCGCACGATAATATTGATTAAAATTTCAAGGATTCAATAGCTTTGCTTTTTTAACCCTAAAACCCAAGTTTTTTTGTAATGTTTGTCCCACGTGGAAACACCACGGAGCGTATTCACACCGGGTGCTGGACCACAGACAGGCTTAATATCCGTAACATGATGACGTGTTTTGAGCCTTTTTTAAATGATGATGAGGTGAGAGTGACTAAAGATGTGAGCATGATTTTTGTGTGTCCCACGTGGGAACACCAGGGTGAGGACTGACAACGGGTGCGGAAACACTTTTTTATGATGATGAGGTGAGAGTGACTGAAGATGAGAGCATGCTATTTTGTTGTGTCAGGCGTGGAAACACCACAGAGCCACCTGATCTTGGGTACTGAACCACAGACATGAAAAAAATTAAGAATATAAAAATAAATAATTCATTCATTCATTTAAACAAATAATTCAAATAGATGGTCTGTGGTCATGCAATCCTCGGTGCACTTTTCATCGGTATTCCATTTGCCTCTCGGTAGCTCAGTCGATAGAGTGATGGGCTCCGACCCACGGCTAAGAAAACCATGCAGTGATAGTGCACGGGTGAAAACTTGGGATCAATTCCTCTAAGATGCCCTGGCGCTTAAATTTACCCGACGCAGGCCGCCTAGAAACTGACTGGTGAGATGGTTTAAGTGGGGGAAGGCATATGTAAGCAGGGCTGGCGTTCCTGTGATTTGTTGGTCGTCAGACGTTGGTTTTCACGTCATTGTGCGCACCGCATGTATGGATGGTGCAGTCAAACTCTTTGTGACAAGTCCTTTGATTAATTAAAAAGGCTTTGCTAGTCTGTGCGTGACACCTCTTGATCAATTAGAATATAATGCAGCTTTCATTCCATATTTTTCGAGAGATATTTCCAATACGACGTTGGTGATGGGCCGCGGTGGCTTACAGAGGGAGGGGAATGGGAGTTTGTGCTCTGGAGATTCGTTACTGTTTGAAGACCTCATGTCATTTTTCAATCTTATAGAAGAAATACCTACATCAATTATATGGTTTCAGACAAGTTCCCAAAAGCCGAGGCAAATTGTTCGAAAACTTTCGTAATTTGTATAATTGCTTCATATAATGAAAATATAAACTTGAAAAATTCGAAACAAATTAAAATGTATGATCGTTTTGCATCGATAATGCAAACAATATATATAAATAAAAACTCTCAAGTGAAACCTCTCTTCTAAAATTTGTCTGTTGCCCCTGGCTGTACAAATTCAATAGGATATAATTTCAAGTTTTTTGTCATCTTATAAATGTACCAGTCAGTACCACCGAGAGTCCGCTGATAAAAGTTGATCAAAATCCAGAATATTAAGCCATAAATCTGTAGCCTCGTCAGTCAGATCATAGTAAAATTCCCTCACCATCAGTATTCTGCAGTCTTGGGTTCCTAGCGTGTGAGTGCCAATCTTAATTCAGACCTTATAACACCTTATCACGGTATAAAAGCTACCGCCACCATATTTACCGCGCGCATTGGCAGGAATCTGAGCCCCCCTCGCTTTGACGGGGGGGGGCGGGTACAAACCCTCCTAAGATCTCAAGAACCACGTTAGGTAGCGTAAAACAGTCAACGGCGTTGAATAGCCCATCCAAATCTTTATAGAAAACATTTGAAACATTTTTTTGTTAGGTCACATCTGAGGTCACTTCTATAGGAATGACATGAAAATGGAGGTTTTCGGTCATTACATCTGCACTACTAAAGATAGAGCGAAACGATTTAGACCATTTGGACCCTCGCTGCAAGCCAAATCAAATGATATATAATATGACCTTGCTAGGTCAAATTACGTCAAAATTCATATAATCAGAACCACAAGGATAAGAAAAACCTAATGCCTCAAAAGTAAACGCTATACCACAATCCACTATCAAGTTATTCAGTTTAAAATATTTGTCCCATGCATGTCCAATGCAGAGCCCATGGCTCGTACCTGACCTCAGATTATGCTATCTTAAACATTTCTTTGGAATGAGGTCGCTTGATCTGGCCTGACCTGAGACGACCCAATTTCAAAACTTTGACTTAAGTCGCAAAAATGAAAAATGAAAGGTATACCAAGTACAACGACGATATGCGCCACCATTTTTATTCCATCTAAAAAAACCGAGGGGGACGGGTACCCCCTCCGTCAATGCGCGTGCTAAATGATTCCTGTGGGAGATGATAGCTGGAGCTGATGTTGGCGGTAATGCCACTCCTACTGCTGAGTTAGGGTGCTGCCGCCAGCCTTCATCCTGAAGGTGGGAGTAACGGAGCCAGAGTACCCTGATTTAGAGAACCGGTTTTGGCTTGAGCCCATGCCAGTAAGGCTTCAGGCGCTGACGCTCTGGCACTGAACACCCGGACGATAATAGTAAATTGTTAAAGGACCATAATCTCTCTATCAGCCCTCTTTCCTGTTTTTGTCTCTGATTTTCTCCCTCTCTCCCTCACTGACTCATTTAATCTTCCACCAGCCCCACTCTATCTTACCTCAGACATGCCTGGCGACCTCCAGACACCACCATTGACCTCTATTTCGTCAGGGCTCTAACAAGGCCAAGCGCGATCAACTACCCTGTGGCTGTAGAAGCGCCCCTTCTCTTTACCCGCTCACTTTGCGTAAATTTATAGCCGCTGCAAGTTAGCTCCTGCTCAGTTGATCAGCAGTAATCCGGCCTCGTACGATTTTTTTGGAGAGTACCGAACAAGTTTGGTCCTAAAGCCTGTCCTTGAGACTTGTTGTTCGATGCACTCGATGTCATTTTCAGCAAAATAGATTTTAAGATAACAGCGTGAAATGAAATAATATGTACTCTACAAGCAAGGATGCAAAACAGAAGTTAAATGATAATAAAACAACGCAATAATTCTGAGCATTACATAAAATTCATGATACCATGTGTAATTCATAGCTGACAAAACCACCCATAAAGACCTTAGACCTTACGAAAGATGAAAGTGAAAAACTACAGGTAATTCGAAACGAGAGTGTGGCTGCGCTGCTGTGAAGGCGGATATATAAGGGACAAGACCTGATCATCGAGCATCTGACCAGGGGTGATTTAGCGAAATAACCACCTCTGCAGACATGCAGGTAATACAGAGCGCTGACGCGGACATTGCAGAGCGTGTCTCGAGCGCGACGGCGAGCGAGGTGAAAGACATCACTAACGCAGTGGCGGCGGCAGGTACGACGGCGAGGAGCGCACAGCGGCAACTTGGACAGGGTAGCGTGCATATAATTACAGCCGACTTAGATTATGCAAGAGAGGATTGCAATCTTCACCCAGACTCAGACTCATCCTGGCACGTGGTGCCAACGACCCCAATTTGATCAGCCTGGATATATGTACGTTCAGGGAAGTGGCGACGATGTCTGAGCTACTGCGGCATGGTATTGCCTGTCATCGCCGCCCTGCTGGCCATGCAGCAGAACTAGTAACTGAATAACGAGAGCGCCGCCTGCGGCGGGACACGACAGTGACAGCAGCAGCCGCGAAAAGTGACCGCTGCACCAGCTCATATCCTTTGATAGATGGACTTCGTCGGAAAGGGTTTTTGCGGGGATAAATTCATTCATGCATGCACAAATACACTCCTGAAATGAATAAGATGTTCAGGCTAAGAGAGAAAATTGGTTGCAACGGAAAAAGAAAGGTAAGGTATGTGTAATTAGACTGTAGGAGTGCAATAGAGCTCCACTGAAAATCAAAGAGGTCAAATGAATGCTGAGATTTTAGCTGTTACAGCACAGCGTGATTTTAAGTTTTTTTTGCTTCCAGGAATCCAAAAAGACCTTTGCGAAACATTTTAGAGGCACTTTTTCCTAACGGCCCTTATAATGCAATTGATGGGTCAAGGAAGCCTTAAAATGTTGTTCTTATCGATCTTGTGACTTTTCCGTTTCCCCAATGACCTCATAATCTCAATGCCAGTGTTTCAAGAGCAGAGGAGGCTGAATGTCCGGAGCATTCGTATTCTACATCCTATCTATGTCTTATATATATAATCAAAGTGTAGTTGCTTCATCTTTAATCCAGAATTCAAGGAGGCAAGCCATTAACCCGCGCCCCACCGGGGGTCCAGCGCCACCTTCGCCCCACGGGGGCCATCGATGGCCCCCTCTAACTCCGAAAATATGGGCGTTAGCGCAAATCTGCAAAGTGCAATAGAAAGCTCGCGTGAATTCAGTAAGAAATTACTTCACATGTTTTAGTGCTCGGGTCAATGGTTTGACCTCCAGAGGTCAAATTAGGTCAAGATCGGCTATTTTCACTCAAATATGCAATGCTTAAGCAGACTGGGCATAACTCTTATGCCATTAGAGCTATTGAGATCTGGTAAAGTACATTTGATACGAAATTGTCAATCCTTTTTCCGGTATTTGAAACGTAAAGACCTCCCGCCAGTGGTTTGACCTCCAGAGGTCACGAAAGGTCAGAAAGTGACCTTGCCGTATATCAAATAAAAGCCAGTGACGAGACAAACACGATGGTGTTTGTTTCAACGATCTAGCTTAATTAGGTCAAAAGTTATTGTCAAAATACTGTATTTGACCCCTGGTGACCTTGGATGACCTTAGAAAGGTCAAAGGGTAAATATGACCCCTGGAATCCGTGAAAGGGTGTCTAATAACGCTTTTCTGATCAAGCTGAGCATTTTCAATCGCTTTTGTGACTTTTAGATCATAAGACAGCTTTTCCCCATGCTTTTTCAATGGGAGAGGTCACCTCGTGACCTGACCTCAGGGCACGAAATGAGGTGAGAGTACAAGGATAGGATAAAGTACATTGGATAGGAAAATGTCAGACCTTTTCCCGCTATGTTGAACGTAATGACCTCCCGCCAGTGGTTTGACCTCCAGAGGTCACCTCGTGACCTAAGATGACCTGAGGTCACGAAAGGTCAGAAAGTGACCTTGCCTTTATATCAAACAAAAGCCAGTGACAAGACATAGACGATGGTGTTTGATTCAGCGCTCTAGCTTATATGGGTCAAAAGTTATTGTCAAAATACTGTTTTTGACTCCTGGTGACCTTGGATGACCTTGGAGAGGTCAAAGGGCAAATATGGCCCCTGGAATCCGTGAAAGGGTGTCCAAGAACGCTTTTGTGACGAAGACGAGCATTTTAAATCGTTTTTGTGACTTTTAGATCATAAGACAGCTTTTCCCATGCTTTGTCAATGGGAGAGGTCACCTCGTGACATGACCTCAGGTCACGAAATCGAAAAATCCCGGATATACACCTTGTAGACCCTGGAAGAGTCATAAAGTGTAGGAAGTTTCAAATTGATCGACTCCGAAATGTAGCTCTTACAGAGCTCTAAAGTTGAAGTGAGGTGACCTTGGTTAACCTCGTCTGGTGACCTGACCTTGGGTGACGGGGTAAAAAATTTCAGGGATGGTGGAAAAATGATGCAGTAAGAGGTAGAGCCCTCAACCGCGGCGCTGCGCCTCTTCGTTTTTCTGCTATCCCGGAAAAACCTTAGGGAGGCCATCGATGGCCCCGGTGGGGCGAGGGTTAAATGTCTTATCAATTCGCTTTCGCCCAGCAAGGTCCGAGCAACAACCTATCACGATTCGAGCCCGTTCAACTACTGTCTCCACCGTGCTATAAAAATTTCACTGTACAATTTTAAATGTTTTGAACATACTCAAAAACTTCGCCGTTCAAAAACTGTCATCACTCGAGAGAATTTATTCAATGCTGCTTGATGTTTCATCAGAGTCCTCTCTCATCCTCGTGGCAAAATTTCAGTACGCTGTATTGATTTAGTCAGCACGTGAATTCTGGCCAGAAAAGAAAGCATCTACCAAAAAGTATATGTTTTGCTATGATTCACTATTTTTAATGCTTGACACGACTTGTCAGGTCACTCACTGCCTCAGTTCCACCAAATCAGGTGTAGTTCGAAAGCTGAGTGTTGAACGTCTTATCTTGATAACAAAAGATAATATTAAGCAATAACTAACTAGGAACGTGACGTCACCCGGAAGATAAATAGCAAAGTATCTTAGCATATAAACCAATTTTAGGCCTAACAATAGAGAATCGGACAATCACGGCTAGACGATCGTGCACAGAGGCTTCTGGCTACCTGGAGGTCGGGTGGCGGCGGCATCGAAATGATGTGATAGGGTAATGACCCATGCTAAAGCAATACAGGGATTTTAATACCATTTAAGTATACTCGTACATACCTGCTCAGTTAAATGACTCGTGCATCCTGTGACTTGCATTGAACCTTATTTGTTGACACGGTCAGACTTACTTATCCCTCCGCCTCAAATAATCATTTTAGCATCTTAAACTTCTAGTGTTGCACACGAATGGAATGCCAGCTAGGAAAGTATGTCGCATGTTCCGTGTATGTTGTATTTCCACTAAGTGTGTGTCAATTTAAAAAAAGTCCTGAAAAGCTGCATCATGTACCCTGCTCCCAAACATACTAAGGACTCGAAATCGGTGCCTATGATTCTGCCCACCATGTTGGGTAGAGATCCCGGGGGAGTTAGGGGGAGGGCTAGGATTCCCTGGATGTTGGGTCTCCTATAGGCTTTTTATAGTGCTTGTATTGCCGTGCCAGCGTTAACCCATTCAGAACCCCCACCCCTGGATCGAGAAGAGATCTCCAGCCTTGCTACTAAGCACATCAAATACTGAACTCATTTAATGAACTCATAGTCATGTTTTCTAGTTCTATCGACACCGCATAATGCACAAACGCCTAACCCATATATCCACCCAAGTGCACAGCATGTCACCTACACCCATTCTCGTCCCTCATTTTAACAGTAGGCACAACCACCACCATTCTCAACACCACGCATGTAGGTTTTATAATCCGTCACGCGTCCCTTCCCCACCGAGGCTTGAAATCGGCGTCGGCGGTGCCCAGCGTGACCTCTCTAACCTCTGTGCCCCGCAGGCAAACGGCACCCAGCGGATGGCGGCCGCTGATTGCTGGAGGCGCGTTCACCTGTATTGTGAGATATTCAGCGGAAATTTATCCATCAAAATTAAATCTCTAAGCCATAAGCCACGATATATATCAAAATTAATTGTTTCAAATATCATTAGCCATACTATGCTCTCCATTTTCTTGGTTATCTGCTCCACCATCCGAGGCTGCCCGTCGGTACGGGCGAGACGGCGGCAGAGCAGGCACAGGCTAGCCGGCGGCCGAGTTCGCTGAAGTCGGAGTGTCGCACGATGGGCTTCTGCTGAGTGGAGAGGAGAGGGCCTGGCCCGAAAGTAACCGAGGAAAAGAGGAGGGAGAAGTACATGCATACATCAAACTAAAACGTAGCCGTCGAACGGCTTGTAGAGTGAGGACTTATAGGAGAGCGCTGCCGGAGTACAACCAGATAGCATACCAGAAGAGGCAAGCACGTGTTGCTTGGCTCCGTGTTGGATGGTTAAAATGCACGAAACCTAATTCGGGACTCAGAACATTGTCTATTTATAGCGCATTTTACCTTTCTGACGTCATACCGCGAAAACTAAATCTCCATGACAAAACCCAAAAGTAAAAGGCGAGGAAATTTTTTGAGTCTAAAGAGTGCACGCGTAATGGATCCATCATACTAACGGGAGCTTTCAGGAAAAAATCATGGACACCCAAATGCGAAAAATCCACATCCACGGAAAGAAATTTACACCCCAGTACTGTACGAAATTTATAAGTTTTATTTGGTTGGGCACGGAGCATATACAAACATCTACATATACACACACAACATATAGGGACATACATTCATCAACAAACACCTAAGAAACATGCTCCTAAAGCACAAAATATCTTGTGAAACAAATGTAGAATAAGTGGCAGTGGAGAAATAACATACCCGCCGGTAAGTTAGAGCTTCCAACCAGTCGGAACACACATCTAACGGTATGGGTGTCAATGACCTAAGAAGCTGCAGCATCTAAAACTTTCATTATTATGATAATGAGGTTCCTGACCTTTTTAAGGCCAGCACCAGAAGGTTTTCCTAATTGTATGAGACAAACTGTAATCTCGACTCTTCCGGCTGTTTCAAAAATATTATTTCTCCACGCGTGCTCGGCTGAAAATTGTGTCAATACATTTGGGATGGTGTTTTTATGAACGGTCATGAGCTAAACAAAATATTTGCGTGGATTCCAACAAATTTTAGTGTATAGGGATAATACTATAACGTATACATTTATGTTAGTGTTTTAGTGTCCCTTCCTCGGCTTTCGTTTAATTTTCTTCGCTGTTTTTTCATTGTTTAACTTACGTTAGTGGGGAAGGGAATAAAAAACTGACAGGAAAAAACATTTCTGGAACATCAGGCGAACAGAGGATACGGCTAGTCTATATGTAACTCTTCACAATCATACCTACTACAAGCTAAGGCTTAATTATCAGCCGTCAACTGTTATCGCATTTATGTATGTAATTTCTCACACATGGTTCTATGAAAACGCCAAATAATCGCGCCACAATGCCATAATCACGTGACTGAAAAATTGGCACCTGAACAGTTCGTCTCAGACAGCATCGAGGTGTTGCTTGTTCAAAGAGAGACGCCCCACAGGGCCGCTTTCGGAACTGCTAGTGCTACTGTGCTCTGTTAGATGTCAGGGCTGGTTGTGATGGCGATGTGCTCCCTGCAGGTGATGAAGTGAAAATCCGCGGGAAGCCAATGTGGATCTCTGAAACTACTGAATAGGCCTCCAGACCAGTAAGTAAATTTTGCATGGAATATAAGTCCCGAGGACTGTACAGGAAACATTCAAGCAGTGGTAAGGGAACTGGTTATATCAGAGAAAGCTCAGGCACATGAGGTCCTATTTCTGTTGACCATACGCTCATCCAGTAACAGCATGAGTGAGAATAAGAATAAGGCGAGACTGAGCAATAGCCCCGAAATTGTAACTTCCAAAATTAAATGACCAGAGCGGCCGCAAACGGGCTTTTGGTTCGCGTTCTGCCAGCATTGAACGACAGTGAGACGAGTTGTTTGAACTGTGTTTGTGCAATTTGTTTAGAATCCGCATTTTAATGACAAATTTTATCATTGTCGTCGGACAAGGAGCTCCACACACAAAATGCCTGATACCCTGGAAGGAAAATATTTTGTTTTAAATCTAGGTCCTTCAGCGTCAGGTTTCTGGGGCTTGTCTATCCGTTGTTTGCCGATACTGGTTATAGAATAATGTTTGAAGAGTGAAGACGGGTAAGGACGCCTGCTTTGACCGTGTTCCAGCCCATCCACAGGGGAATAGGAGGGGGGGCAGCTGGTACTTTATAGATGTGTGCCCCCTGAATGGGTGCTATCCCGGAATTTACTGCTTAAAAAGTGTATTCTATATAGTTTTAAAAACCGGGTCAAATAATTTGAATTCGTGTGTATTGGGGTTTATAGGGCGCTTTCAGCATCTAGGCTGTATTGCGCCCAAATGATTTGAATTCACCTCATGTCAGAGTGTTAGATTCAGGAGTGTCAGTGGTGTGTCAGTAGTGTGTCAGTAGTGTGTCAGGAGTGTGTCAGTAGTGTGTCAGATACTTAACACGTGCACTGCGAGAGGGAGGCTCGTAGGCTCTCACTTATTTTTCCAAGGTGGCCGGAGATCCGCTCGTAGCAAAAAGAAAAAAACGTCAGTCGGCCACAATTGAGAGAATTTAATGGTGCATCGATTGATAACAAAATGGCAATAGGTCATAACTATTCTGACCTATAGGCTTCCAAAGTCAGACTTATATTTTGAGATCGCCACAATCATGTGTTCGCAGCAGTTACCCTGCGTTGGATTCCGAGTGGTGACGTCATAACGCTAAATTAACTGGCGATATGTCTATGTCACCTCAGACAAAGGTCAAGGTCAAGATCAATGGTCACGGGTCAGGGTCATACCAGCATTTTCAAGGTTATTTTCCCCAGTTCTTAGGGTCAAATAACGTTACACAGTATGATGTATGTTATGCTATGCCGTCATAGTTAATGTAACTCGATATAAATGTAAATATCAAAGGTAAATTAAAGGTCATCGGTCAAGGTCAATCCTCATTTCCCGTCAGATGGTTGCTATAGTGCTAGGTACAGTAGAGAGTGCAGGGAATATGCAATTTTGTGATGTCATAGGTCAATAACCTTTAATGACCTTAACTCCAAATGTTATCGAATATTTTTGGTACCTTTCCTTTATGACGTTTGGCCGCTTTTAGTATATTCCTGTCTTTTCTCCCGCATAACTACGGCATTTCCCAACAGGTTCCCAGCAAGATCAACATTTAACATTTATGACCTCGTTTAATCTTGAAGATGGCTATGATGTACCCTTTACCTTGTCAATGTAAAGGGTACAAATGATATATTGAGTACGGGGTTTTCCGAATTGCTTTGCCCTGCCGCCCCGGTAGCTCAGTTGGTAGAGCGTTGGGCTCCGGCCCGCTGATCAGAAGCATGCAGTGGCAGTGCATGCCCAGGCTTGGGATCGGTTCCCCTGAGACGCTCCGGCGCTCAATAGTTTACCCGACGTACAGGTCGGCTGGCAACTGACTGGTGAGAGGGTGACCTGAGCGGGGCGGCCGTCCCTGTGCTTTGTGGGACGTTAAACTTTGGCTTCTAAATCAACCCTTCATTGTGGGAGTTGCTCGTTCGGGTGGTGGGGTCGGGGTCTCCGTGACAAGTCCCTTGATGACTTTAGTGAGACTCTGACTCCAACAGTCGAACTGAGAACTACGTACACAAAATTTATTAAAAAAAAATGAAAGTTGGCTATGGTGTAGATTGCCATAGCTGCCACACATCCTCCAACGAGTGTTTTTCTACGTGATTGGTTTTTGAGATCTCATGGGGCCTACCAGGCCCCCGCAGTACACGTTAGTGCAAGGCTACTCTCAGAACAGGGCTTTAAGGGGATTGTGGCACCTTGGTCGAATCCAGGAATTTAGTGTAATTAGTGGTACTTTTAGCTGAAAATCATGGAATCGTCCATGATTTCTCTAAAAATGTACAATAAGCTCAAGATTTTTATTTTTAAAACGCGCTTCTTGGGGAAAAAATTACCTGCCTGTGGATGATGTCATGATATGGCAACCACTACCATATTCAATACGCTTCATGGGCTTCGATTGGCTGATATTCACCGTAAAGTCAGCATATGTCGTCACACCAACAGCCATGACAACTGTGGCCTGCTTGCTGCTAAGGGTACATGAGGGGTACATTTCAGGTAGGTTTTAGCTTTTTTTACAGAAATTTAGAGTTCCAAGACAAATGATATATTGAGTACGGGGTTTTCCGACTTGCTTTACAACTTAGCTATCTCACTTAAAATCACGTTATGAAGGTGCCGCATTCCCTTTAAAGAGCTATAGATCCAGTCTCCTCCGAGTTCTGTGGTCTGTAATCTACTCAGGAAAACAGCAGCGTGTACTCCTCTGCACTCCACCTCTTAACCCTCGCCCCACCGCACAGTGTTACAAGGAGGGCCTAAAACGGTACAAAAATCTATAACTTGCGTTCTATCAAAGATATTGCCTTCAAATTTGGATCACAGTATGCTGATATCCTGAGCATTATTGAGGTTGAGTTTCAAGTTTCAGTCAGGTCAGGTCTTTGACCTAGGTCAAGTTGAATTCTTATGTTCGTAAATGCTATCAGTTTCTCATTTATTTAAGTTAAAAGTTTGTCACAAAGATCTGATCTTACGAAATTGTCTTCTTTGTATTTTGATGTCCCGCAAGTGCATCTTTTCTAGTTGACCTGAACCGAGGTCAGATGTTTCAGTGGAAGATCCTTCCAGTTTCGGTGGGAAAATTCAAAGTACATCGGACGTCAATAAGTTGTTCATCCTACTTTCAGATGAGCAGCTGCCAGACCTACCTTTCTTTTACTAAAATGGGCTTTCTCAGGCTGACCTCAAATGAGGTCAGGTGATTTGAATAGTTATTTGTAGGACTAAACATCAGAAATGGAAAATAGGTGAAATTTCACATAGGCATGTACAGTTCAACAGCGTTCTGAGAAAAATGTTCTACTACCATTCTGAGCAAAATGTATTTTAGCTACTGCAGGCACTATCAACGAGTTGTAAACACCATATCGAATTCAGCTAATTGAGCAGCTTGCCCGAGTAAAAAAACACCGTTTCACTAGCGGTTGGTAACAGCTCACTCGGCTCATACTTATAAATAACAAAAATTGCATCTAGCAAGTTCACTAAATATAAAAATATTCGTATATAAAACTTCATCAAGATTAGAGGCCTTCAAAAAAGGCATCGGATGGGAACAAACAGCAAAATTAAGCGGCTTCATATGCTGCAAGACTTCTTAAGAACTATCAAGTAGGTTGGGGGACGGACATACACTTCAAACAGGCAAATGTAACTTATGGCCCAACCCGCTTTTTATGCATCCAAATCATCAGTTGAACTATGGGATGTATCCGAGTCTCCGGGTTGAGTGCCGGGAGCAACCAGAAGCGCGGAGATGTCATGATGTTTTCCAGAGGACGATCGGATGTCACGTCTGGGTCGTTCTATGTCTTCTTGGATTGCTTTCACGATCACAGGATTGCTGGACACCGCCAAGTGATGCAATGATCTTGGATTGTCGCTTTCCGGGAGGTCTTTCTGGCATGGTGCTCACGCGATACCTTATGTCTTTGTTCCTCCGCTCCTGGGCCTGCTCACTGAGCATACCGATTGGAAGGAGAAGTGACCGGATACACTCACCCCCGTGCACGAGGGGGTTTGTGGACTGAGGTTGGCAGGTGAAACCACGGATATAAGCTAACGAATAGCTGTGCTGTCTCTAAAATATACAGGTCAAACTTGTCCGCGTTAATGACCTGATCAGAGGCATTCACAGCCGAAAGGATCGTGCCGAGTCTCCTGATAAGTTCCACATCCACACCAGAAATTTCAAAAATTTTCATCTCGTGCGCATGAGCAGTTTCAGAGGCGGCCCGCTTACGCCTTTTCTGGCTTAGGTCTCTGTATCTCTTTTGGGGCCGGCCTCTTTTTCTTGCCAGTGGCTGACTCGGACTTGGTTCTGCTGCGTCAGGTGCGGCCGAAGACGTTGATTTCGCTGAAACCCCAGTTTGGAAAGTGAAAAATATTTCCTCTGCCAAGAGGGTTCCATATTTCTTGAAACCCCTGTTCTTGTCTCGGCTGACCAATGACCACTTCTGTCGGAAATTTCTGCAAAACAACTCAAGTTGCTGATCCAGCATAGTCTCAGATTCTTCTGTCAATGATTCTCCCTCCTTTAAGCGACTAATAAGGTATTTCTTTGCTACTTCAACACCGCGCTTAGCATCGGATATTGTACCTTTATCTACCAGATCTTCTACTAGGTCACTCTTTTTTACACAGAGCTCCACCTCGAGACCACAACCTTTCACATCCGAAGTCACAAGCAAAGTTTTTCTTACCCTTTAGACTGATCACCTGCCTGTGTCCTTTCCAACACAATTCCAGGTTGCAGACCGTTTGCACCGAGGGATCATAATGCAACCGCGCATTATGTGTTTGCCTTTCATTTTCAGCCCAGTTGTGCCAAGTGTCCTGTTCAAACAACTCGGCACACTTCTGAGCGCATACATTGACCAGGGTATTTGTTATACCAACCATTCGGTGGAAAAACCTTACTTTATTTGTATTTTCATCCCACCGCTTTGTTTGCCGTCCATGGTTCCACCACGCGCCCCAACAGAGGCGGCCGGGCCGTGCCCTGACGGCGCGGCAGGCGGGGGACAGCGCGCGGGCCGCCGACATACCCTTACACAATCGGTCATAAATCACGGAAATGCAACTAAATGCAGCTGAAACTTTCTGTACGCATTGGCAACATGTGCGCAGCTACCACTGTGGTGGTCTCATGTTGTGGAAAGCTGTGGGATTTTTTGCCGGCTTAATCAAGTTTACTCTTCAGTGGAAATCTCTGAGTTGTAAATTATGAAAATACATAAAATGAAATAAAATACTTTGAGAGAAATCACAACTTTGAAAAGCATATAATTGTGCTGCAAACAAGTCGTAGTTTTGGCAAAAAATCACTCGGTGTGTTTTCGGAGATATGAAAGCATGTTCGCGAGCGCTCCAAGTTCCGGCACGTTCTGACAGTCGGAAGCAATACTTGTTGTCCTATCGAAAACATCAACTTTACCCCATCTAAAATCGGATTAACAGACATTCTATCGGAGATTGAGATATGCTCCCGGATGGTCTGGGATGTTTCCCTTTGATATAAAGTCATCTTAAGGCATTCTGTGTTGGTCGAAAAATTGATTTTCGTACCATTTTAGGCCCTCCTTGTAACACAGTGCACCGTGGGGTATCGATGGCCCCCTAAGGTTTATCCGGGATAGCAGAAAAACGACGAGGCGCAGCACCGGGGCTGGGAGCTCTACCTCTTACCCCATCATTTTCCCTCCATCCCTAAGATTTGTTACCCCGGGTCATTCAAGGTCAGGTCACCAGACCAGGTCAACTAAGGTCACCTGACTTCAACTTCTGAGCTCTATAAGTGCTACATTTCGAAATCGATCGAGTTGAAAATCACCCCTCCAGGGTCTACAAGGTGTATATCCGGAATTTTTCGATGCCATGACCTGAGGTCAGGTCACGAGGTGACCTCTCCCATCGAAAAAGCATGGAAAAAGCTGTCTTATGATGTAAAATTCACAAAAACGATTGAAAATGCTCGGCTTACTCAGAAAAGAGTTTTTAGACACCCTTTCACGGATCCCAGGGGCTATATTTGCTCTTTGATCTCTCCAAGGTCATTCAAGGTCACCAAGGGCCAAAAACAGTATTTTGACAACAACTTTTGACCTAATTAAGCTAGAGCGCTGAATCAAACACTATCGTGTATGTTTTGTCACTGGCTTTCATGTGATATACGGCAAGGTCACATTATGACCTTTCGTGACCTCAGGTCATATTAGGTCACGATGTGACCTCTGGAGGTCAAACCACTAGCGGGAGATCTTTACATTTTACATAGCGGCAAAGGTCTAGCATTTTCCTATCAAATGTATATTACCAGATTTCAATAGCTCTAATGGCATGAGAGTTATGCCCAGTTTGCTTAAGCACTGCATATTTGAGTGAAAATAGCCGATCTTGACCTAACTTGACCTCTGGGGTCAAACCATTGAATTTACGCTTAAACATGCTAAGTAATTTCTGACTGAATTTACGCAAGCCTTCTAATACATTTTGCAGATTTGCGCTAACCCCCATATTTTCGGAGTTAGAGGGAGGGGCATCGATGGCCCCAAGTGGGGCGAGTGTGGCGCCGGACCCCAGTGGGGCGAGGGTTAACACGCGCATTGACGGGGGTCTGAGCCACCTTCGCTTTTACGGGGAAAGGGGCGGGTACACGCCCCCTAAGATCTTGAGAACCACGGTAAGTAGCGAAAAACGGTGTTGGGTAACCCATTGTGAGTTAGAACTTAAATTAATATATCATGAACATATTGACCGGAAAAAAATGAGATATACTTTTTTAACTATATTACAAAACCTGACAAGTTTCGGCTTCCACCATCTTGTAACCCATCCACTTTTCCATCGAAAATATTTGGACAATTTTTTTCAGGTCACATTTAAGGTCTCAAGAGGTCAAAACATGCCGTCATAGGGATAACATGTAAATTAAAGTTTTCAGCCATTGCATCTGAACAAGTAAAGATAGAGCAAAACGACTTGAACTATATGAATCCTCGCAGCAAGCCGAATCGAATGATATATAATTTGACCTTACTAGGCCAAATCAAGTATTTGACCTGAGCTGAGGTCATATCAAGGTCAAATTATACAAAATGCATATCATTAGAACCGCAAAGACAAGGCGAGTCAAATTCAGCTAAATAAACGCTCTATCACCATCCGATACTGAGTTATTCAGTAAAAAAACATTTTTTCCCATGTATTTCCAATGGAGAGGTCGTGCCTCATACCTGACCTTAGGTCATCGATATCAAAAATACCGGAACATATCTTAGAGAACTCGGTGGGCCCATTATGTGATATGAGTTTCAATCGGATAAGTTTACCCTGTTCCGACTTATGCTATTTTAAACTTTTTTTAGGTCAGGTTACTTGACCTGTACTGGTGACCTGACCTGAGATGACCTAACCTTAAAATTTTCACAGAAGTTGCAAAATGATGAGAAAAAGGTATGCTAAGTACGGCGTTGCCACGCGCCGCCGTTTTTCTGCTATCTCTGAAAAAACCCGAGGGGGTGGGTACCCGAGGGGGTGGGTACCCGAGGGGGTGGGTACCCGAGGGGGTGGGTACCCGAGGGGGTGGGTACCCGCCCCTCCCACCCCCGTCAATGCCCGCGTTAATCATATCGTGATTGAACGAAACTAATCGTTTGATTGCTTTTATCATGATCAGAAGTGGATCCAAGGGAGAGGGCAAGACAGGAATTCGTCTCCCAAACCACCCAATGTTTGCTAATTTTCTTCGAAGATAATATTTTTCACGATTTTGGGCCCCATTGCCTCCAAACGATCAACCTACATCCCGAACTGAACATGTTGATGAACTACGCAGATTATTACCATAACAGATGTGCAGTGCGAATGCAATGGTTATTTGACAAAAGTTGGAACTATTGGACAATAATTTGATATAGTTTCCTTTCTCTGTAAAAAACAAGATCATCATGGGAAAGAGAGAGAGAGAGAGAGAGAGAGAGAGAGAGAGAGAGAGAGAGATAGAGAGAGAGGAGAGGAGATATGTATATATAGATGTATAACCATTGCATTATATATATATATATATATACATATATATTTCCCCCTGTGAAGTTCATGGATAACGTAGAAAGATCAGGGTAGCGGGAAAACTGGAGTAATGCTCCCTCTGTGCATATAAAAAGAGAGCGAAACCGCCGTTCGAGTATGTTGACGAGGAAAATTGGTCAAAGTGAAGGTCATGAGCCAAAAACATTTAAAATAATTCCTAAAAAATTACTTGACTTTTGAACTCTGGAGACGACTAGTGCAAGAGAAACGCCGCAGTTCTACTCACCCAAAAGAGAAAGTACCAAAAGAGGTTGACAAATACAGCTTTACGTAACCTGTGCAAGCAGGTACCTTTTTTTGTTTGGAACTATTTCTACGCAGCCTTGATTCCGTCCGCAATGATTTGCCACCCACCTATTTTCTCTCAGCAGGGACTCTGGCAGATTAGGGACAGGTGAAGCATCCCCAAACTAGGAAAGAAAGCAGGAGATAAAAACGATTTCCTAAACATTAAAGTAGATACTTATAGCTCTAAAAGTCTAGAAGCAGCGTAAGTAAGCGTTCCGCTAAACTCTTGAAGAATGTTTTCTTTCAAGCAGAGATGGAGATCTTTTCTCGATCCAGGGGGGGGTTCTGGGTGGATTAAGGCTGAAACTGCAACACAAGCCCTATACAAAGTCTATAATAGACTCAAAATCCAGGGGGTACTGACCCCCACCCCTACCCCCCAGGATCTGCACCCCTGCCTTTAAGCCTGATAATCAAGGGATATTTTTGGGGATTTGCAATGCCGATTTAGCGTATAATGAACGAGATTAACCACTGCCCTGGTCAGCACCTTATGTGCGAACCCATTTTTAACTAATATGGAGCCATAAGGTCATGCAAATGTTGCCTCTAATATCTATCGAATGCACCATCACCTTTCCAATGTTTAAACATTCATTCACCTTTGTGATACGCAATGGGGAACGTGGATACGTTTCCAAATAGTGTGTGACTACTGCGAGTTTCCAATCATCCATTAAATCTGAAGGAACGCGGCAACTTCGCCTTCGTAACCGTGTCATCCACATAACAGCGTCTAGACGCCAGCCGTGCGAAACACAGCCCTTAATAGCAGTGGACGTTCATTCCCATACCATCCAGTTCACTCACCGCCGCTAAAACGGTTTTTAATGGGTGTATCACAGAGCGCGTATTCAGATGGATTACCATGCCGTTGGTAGATTGAAGGGAATGGACCAGAAAATTAATTTATTTAGCTATTTATTTAGTCTAGAAAAAGATCATAATTTTGGTTCCAAAAATGGATACAATATTCATTTCATTAAGTGGTTGTGGTTTTGGTTCAAATATTTCCTGAATTTTTCTTAAAAAAATTAGGATGGTGGCTTTTAAATACATGGTAAGTACATGTTTAACATGAGGAAGCAATAAACAATTAGCTAATCAAGCCCAAAAGACACTAGTAGAATGAAGTTCGGGCAGATATTGAATTTGTACGGATGACAAGGCATCGCAAACAAATTAGCTCAGGTAGGTTTCGGAAAGTTCAGAGAGGCTCTAGTTGGATCTTAGTTTTCTTGACCGGAGTATGCTTTATGTTTCAAAGCAAGCACCCATCCAGAAGCCCGTTGGTTTTTCCAGGAATGCCAGCGCATATAGTGCCAATGTACGACTAAATACACACACACTACACAGTTCAAAATTCTCTGAAGTTCAATTATAACCATATGGATGGTGTTTAAAACATCTTCAAGTCTTACTCTGAATACGATTACTACTTGAAATGCGAAGTGCTCTCCAGTAACCTTGCCCGTAATACAAAGAAAAACTTTTCAGACTCTGGTGCATCATATTTACATTTGGTCCACAGGGAGACAACCAAGCTGGTTCATGAAATCGTTCTGAAGAAGTTGTTTTGCAGCTGTAATATTGGTATCAGGGCATTGCGTATTGTATCTTTTCCAAAACGAACAATATTTTGAACAGAATCCGTCAGGCTGGATCATTAGGAAATATAGCGTATTGAGGTTTGCTTACGTAATTCCTATAGCCTCACTCTTACGCTTCAATTGTCTGTTTATAGCAATTAGTGGCCACTACGCAGAGCATCTCATTCCAACCACATGTCAGCGGCATTGAGAGCTAGAAAACAGCACGCATTACGTAATCGTATTCAAATGAGACGTGTCCAATGTAGCCTCTCGATCGTTAGCCACTTCCCGGAAACAGATTCCAAGGCTATTTAACGTCCTTCGGCGCTGTGCGTTCCCCAACGGGAGAGTGAGTAGATAGTAACGGTCACGTTCGTAGAATCGTGAATCAACATTCTCATGAACGGATGGGCGCAGTCCACGTAGAACTCGTTGTGATGGAGAAATTTACAGCTAATGATGTTTTATGATGATGTAGTTGATGATGATGTTTAACATGCTGGAAGATTGTTTTGTGGTTTTGTGAATAAAAGGGAAAACACATTTCCCCGTTGCCGACATTAGTAACGCCCAGATCCGACCGGCTAGACAGTAGTTGAATTTGATTGTCTTTTAAATATTGTGTCGAAGTATTGACAAGTGAGCGTCGAATGCATTTTGCAAACCGTCCCCTCATTTTGCGATACAACACGTATCCTTGGAAATCAGTTCACTCTCAGTAATCTATTTCGTTCTAATTATTAACCCTTCCCAAAAATACATTTCTAACGAACATTTCCACTGAAATCTATCTATTTTTTCGAGCACAACTGTTTAAAAGCAAACGTTACTGTCAGTTTCCTGATGGAAGCAAAGCCAGAGCTAAGCATGGTTTACACCGGGGAGACAATTGCTGACAACCAACTGACGGAATGAGTATGACGCGTTTTACTTCAAGAAAGCCTCCAGACTAGATGTGGAGGGATGTTCTGCCTAATTAACCTGTACCCTGCCAACATCTGGGGGTATTCCCGTCCTGCTTGAATAAGTGAAAACTTCCCCAGGTTTACGTGTGCCTGCTGCCAGACGCGAGCATAAAGGCACAAACAGCGTCTCGCTAAAATTATTGGTATGCAAAAGGTTGGAAGGGTGTCTTATTCATGTTGATCGAAAATGGTGAAAAAATCAGACAACAAAAGCTACCCGGAGCATCATCTTCAGAACAGTTAATTAGCGGTATATTTTAGCATGGGAATAGCGGGAGGAGGAAAACAGCACTGCCGACAGGGCACGGTAAAGGGCGAGGAAACCGGGTTAAAGCAAACGCTGCAGGATACCGCTGCTTCACAGAATGGGAAACTATGCATACCTGGCAGTCTCTCGACCGCAAAGAGGCTTATATGGCGCAACATTCGTCGGGAAAGTACTGGCTCTTCCAGCCGACCGCCGACGACCTGCAAAGAATGTTTCTGAAGGTCAGGTGACATCTAGTCAGGGGCGGATCCAGGATTTTTGTCCAGGGGGGCGGCAGGTCCAGGGGGCGCCATTTTTCTGGAATGGGGCGCTATGTGGTCGCGAGTGTAGGCGCCGGGTGCATCAAGCATAGGCAAAAACAACTTTCTATCTTAACAAAAACTATGAAACCCTCCAGAACCCTCTAAAATTTCAATGAAACCCCTAGAACCCTCTAAGAAAATTCAGCGGGAACATCAAAATTGGCGCCCAGCGCCGATGGGCACCCGCCACCGCGGCTGGGCTTGGGGCGGCGCAGGGCGCCACCCCAAGCCCAGCCAGGGGGGGGCAGCTGCCCCCACTGCCCCTCCTGGATCCGCCCCTGCATCTAGCGTCCAGTGGGGGGATTTCCTGCTTTCGTGTATTTGATGGAGTCGAGCTGCAGGTGATTCAATTCCGGAAACACTAGGATGTGGGAGCCGGGGAAGGAAGCGGGGGCATCATTCCCCACAGCTTCAGAGATGGAGGGCCTCTTTCATTCAATGCTGGCATCCCAACCGAATGATTTTCTTTGAAAGCAGTATTTCACACAAATTCTTATGCTGCATCGTTACAAATTTCCTAGTGTCCACTGACCCTGGGGCATGTCCATTCTCCTGAAATATTTTCGAACTGATATGAATTACACTGTTTAAATAAGTGAATAGCTAATGTTAAGAGGAATAGAAAAGAGGTCTGCACTGAGCTTTACAAGCGGACTTGACACCCTGAAAATATGAGGATGCTGGAAGCACCAGGCTGTGCTTTGGAATTCCAATATTGGCATGGGACAGTGCTGAACAATTAAAACTTAGATCATGGCTTGTATCCTTGTTTGATAAGGTCTTGCATTCACCATTTTCTTCCACGAGCCTTTCACAGCTAATGCGCAGACTAAAAGCCCAAAATGCCAGCGAGTTCCGTCATTGCTGACCCCGCCTGTCTGGCCAAGCAGGTACCAGCTTCAGTGCCGGGCCAGTGGACAGCGGAGTGCGGCTGTAACGATATCCGGCAGTTGTGGCGTAACGCCGAGCGTGCTGGCCCCCCGGTCCAGGCGGGTGGTCAGCTGAGCCTGGGCCACACCCGGGTCACGCCGCTGCAACACTGCGGCCGGCCAGAGACGAAAACACCCCGCCCCGTCCCGCAGCAAAAACTCCAACGTCGCGTTCTCACTCCTCCAGTAACAAATACATTTTGGACAATTTTTTGTGTGATGTGGATTTGATGAATGTTGATACAATTTACATTCTTCTTCTCCTTCTCCATCGGATACCATTGCCTCTATAACTTTAACTGTCAGAACAGCGGTCGGCGTTGCGACATGGCTGCGTGTGAAACGAAATCTCTGTTTCGCCCTCCTCTGGCTACTCCAGATACTGCGCGCATGGCAGGACCTAGACTATGTTATCAGGTGTTTTGTTGCTTCACACCGGCGCACTTCGGGGCCATGCGAAAATTTGATCAAGCGAAATGTGGAAGCTACGCTGAACCTTTATATTCCATACCAACTATCCATACGTCCCAAATACGTCCCCGTTGATGTCCTAGCATTGCTGGGGAGCTAGAAAAAATTTCCTTGACTCCTTTGTTAGGCTTTCTTTTACTTTCAGGGTCAGACATTGAGCGAAAAAAACTATTTTAAGCACTGGAAATCCCATTGCATTGTCCACTCTCCAAAATGCTGCATATAATCATAGTGATGACATTACCTACATACCTCCTTGAAGAATATGTTTCACTCTACTGCCACTCGAAAGCTGCAAGTACTACGATCATGGTATTGACATAAGCATCCTCTGCACTAAGACTTATATTTTCGGATGGGCATATGCAATTTTTAGCTGCGTCTCAAAATGATTTATGATTACACCCTCTCCACTAAAGGGTGTTTACCCTCAGCTTCTCACTAGAGGTACAACCTCACCGGCCATATGAAATAGCTATTGTTGATGCTTCGCCGCATGTTAGTCAGAGTCCCCTTGGTACCCAGCGGCACTGTTGTGAGACAACTGATAGACTGCCTTAAGACTTTTTATGAGGCCTTCTGTGCAAAGCACCTTTGCCCGCCTCTAGAGAAGTGTGTGGGAGAATTTAGCATTTTTGCGTGAGGGCAAGCTACGTAAGTCTATCAAAGCAATGGGAGTTATTTCAAGTAATAGGTTGCAAGATGTTTTCAGCTTGCATATGGAAGGTCGTGGCACTGGAAAAAGCCAAGTCACGGGAGTTCTTTTAAAAGTTTGGGCCCGCAGAGTGCGAAGGGACGACTGTCATCGCTGTGGTTGAAGACCTTAAATTTATAATTTAGAATTGTGTGTGTCAGCTACTGAGTGTTCGCTTTGTCTTCCTTACTCGAAATCCTCCGTTAAAGCAATAATATTTCATACTTTAGAAACCACGCTAAACACCTGGCCAGGGTGTTGCGAATTTACCCTGCAACCCGGAGGTGAGGCTGCAGCTCCCCTCTCCGGCTGGGCAGCCGCCGCACATAGGAAAAGAAAAGTGTGAGAGAACAGATAGATTGCTAGTGAGATTTATGAGAGTGGTTAGTTAAGAGCTTCGGTGAAAGGTATCACTACGGTTAAGAGATAGGTCCTACTTAAGCCTGCGTTGGTTGCAAAGCTAGCCTAAGATAACCTAGTATTAACCTATTATAGCCTATGCTATTTTAGGGTTAAGCAGCTACTGTTTGAATTTTGCAGGGTATCGTCTATGGCATTAATGCTTCGTTAGAAACCAGGTAACTAGTAGGTTAGGGCTACACTATGTACCCCCATCATAGATATTTGGGGGTGCTTTTATATGAACTTCTCTAGCCCAGAATCCTTTAAAATTGTAGAGTTTTCCAAGTAGCTCGGGATGGTCTTTTCCGCGCAGAGTTTTCAAGTATACGGGGATGTTTTGGATTCGATAGTAATCTAGCATGGGTTGCCTATTGGTATTGTGCTGGGGACAAGTGATAAGTATGTGATAGGGATTTTGCATTGCGTCGCAGGTACCACAAGTACTTGCGTTTCAATGGGCATTTAATTTTGTGTGTCCATTCCTAAGTCTGGTTAGGATAACCTCACGCCGACGACTCTTTTGGCTGGAACTGGGCTAGTAGCCGATGTTAGGCTTTATATAGAATATGTGGGCGCTGTGGTTAGTTGTCCAGCCATTTTGAACCTGCTTCCGGATATAGTTCTGGAGTAGAGCTTTGCTATCATCTCCAGACCACATTAGGGGTGTGATCTCTCTGAGTTCAAGGACCTTTTTTACCTGCTCATCAGCCTTGTCATTCCCTTGAATTTTGCAGTGGCCCGGGTTCCAAAGAAAAAGACATCAGGGTTATCGTCGATACCTTTCTGAATATCTGCTATTACGTGATAACTGTGGTTGACTACGTTACCGGTATAGCGTGCAGCACATATTTATAGTGTGAACAGATAACGGCTGAATTGATATTTTGGGTCTGGATTAGGTCTAGGATGGCAACACCCTCGGCTGTAAAGATGAAACAGTTGTCCGGAAGTCTTTTGTGGGGGCAAATATTTTTCCTCCAGATGCCGAGGCCTACTTCTTTGCCTGTTTTAGAGCCGTCTGTGAAGATGAAAGTATTGTCCACGTTATTAGACCGGAACTCTAGGAATTTCTGAGCGGCTTCCTCCTCTGTGAAGTCCGCTTTACGGGAAGTGAAAATAAATTCAGCTTTGGGCTCTTTTCGAGTCAAGAAGGAGGAGAGTGAATGTTTGCCTATTGTTTCTCGGAGTGCAAGATTTAGACTTTCCAGGGTTTTGGCTACTCTGTGTTTAAACGGAGGCCATTTCTGCAGGGTGTCTTTATTTGCTCCTCTGGGATGGGCGAAGCATTGTTTTGCCGGGTGGTTTTCGGTGGATTGAACCTTAATATAATAAGAAATAAGCTTGCCGTCGCGTCTTGTTTGCAGTGGGCATAGTCCGCTATCCACTAGCAGACTGGTGATGGGGGATTCTCTGAGCGCGCCTGTGGCTGCTCGGATACTAGTAAAGCATGAGCAGGGTATTTCGATCCCCGCCATGCTCTGTTCTGCCGAGCATGCGGAGGATGTTGACTCGCTTTTGACAGCTAGAGACGATGCGGTACAGGGGTACTCACAGCAGCCACACTACCTATACGCACCACGCATACCACCGTGCCCAAACACCTCGGGGCAAATACCGAGCGTTCTCACGAGAGACTGTCAACTAGCCAGTCGCACCAGCGTTTGAGGAAATCAATTTCCCTCACAATCGATACATTTACGACATGTGGGAAACAATCGATGTCTCTTTTGTCCAAACGAATATCAGCACCCATAATTTTCAGATATTCGTAGGTGTTTCGGGAGAGGATAACAAGTAGCATAGCCGGCAAAGGAGGGGCTAATCTATATCGAAAGTGTTTTTTTGTCATACCAGACGGCATAGATGGAGTTTAACTATTGTTTATTATTGATTCACTCTGTTGATTTCGAGAACTTGCGTCTGAAGAGTGGGTCATGGGTCCATTTTGGTTCATGGAGTCACTCTGTTGGGGTAACGAGTGCTTGCGAAGTTAATTCGTAGAACACGAAGAAGCAGCTTTGGTTCAGCCCTCATTGAGTTAGACTGAGGGGTATATATTAACTCTATCTCTTCAGCACACTTCCCGAGCACTAAATGCATTCTGAATGAAATTGTTGCCGCAAAGGCAGCAATTATCAACTTGATTGAGACGTAGTTCTCTGAAGGACTTGTGTTTCTGAAAAAATATTCGATAATCATCTTCAAACAAGACTTTGAAGCGCTTTTTAATCCCTCCGAACCGTGTACTTAAAGGGAATGTGGCACCTTCATAACGTGATTTTACCTGAGATAGCCAAGCTGTAAAGCAAGTCGGAAAACCCGGTGCTCCATATATCATTTGTCTTGGAACTCGATATTTCTGTAGAAAAAAGCTAAAACCTACCTGACACCGACCCTCATCAACCCCTCACGGGGCGGCCATTGTTGTGAGCTGCTGTATGACGACATATGCTGACGTCACGATGAGCAACAGTAAATCGAAGCCCTTGAAGCATTTCAAGTATGGCAGTGGTTGCCAGATCATGGCATCATCCACAGGCAGATATTTATTTCTTTTCCTAGAGGAGTATTTTAAAAATCAAAATATTGAGCTTATTGTTAACTTTTCAGAGAATTCATGAGTGATTTAATTATTTTCGGCTAAAAGTACGCCTAATTACACTAAATCCCAGGA
Organism: Lepas anatifera; assembly: GCA_034440635.1. Taxonomy (NCBI): domain Eukaryota; kingdom Metazoa; phylum Arthropoda; class Thecostraca; family Lepadidae; genus Lepas; species Lepas anatifera. The sequence continues at coordinate 142,746 of JAOTON010002205.1, forward strand.
TTCGACCAAGGTGCCACATTCCTTTTAAACACCACTGCCATTATTACCCATAAGGCATCTGTATGAATATGGATTACTGTCTGGTGGCCAGTTATCCATGGAATCAGTAATACGGATAATAACTGGTGGTCATCAAAATAAATACCGGGGAAGCGCTGGTAGCTAGACAATTATTTTACTCGGTGCGGATAGAACAAAGCTTACAGGGGTACGAAGCTTAGAAATGAGAAGACCTAGAAGAAAGTTTAGTTACCCCATACATACGAACATTTGTATTTGTTCCTCTTCCTCTTAGGAAAAAAAAGAACTTGTGTCAGCACGAGAAGCTGACATACTGGTAAGATATTAGTTAGATTGTTAATAAGTGAGTACCGATTTCCAAAGGCGGGGTAATGACGGTTTCTTATTTCAAAGAAAGGGTCCATCATGCCAGGAGGACTGGAAACCACTGGCTTAGGCAATACAAACCAATTATTAAAAGCTCTCTTAACCCTTGCTAGGTGTGGAATGTGTTTTTTGAAAATTTGAACACAACTATGACTTATGAATTTTTTTATCGATGCTAATATGGCTGATGAGAATTGTGTTTGAGATTGTATGATGACAATGTCTTTGTTTTCAGTGGGGTGGCAATAACTAATACTTGTCGTGCCTTTATACGGCTCTCTTTCCACGCTTTCCTGAAAATGCTCGAGGAAATGAACATTTATACATACATACATGGGTGAAAATCCTTGGGGATTGGCAGCGTCAGGACTGTCCTGGATTTTGGATGTCCCGTAGTCTTTGTATAAGGCTTTTATTGCCGTACCAGCGTTAACCCACCCAAAATCCCCTGGATCGGGAAGAGATCTCCAGCCCTTTTCACTTTCATTTCATTCATTTCGTTATACGAGCAACAGACTCATGAGCGCCCACTTACAGCTCAAGTCGACACGGTGCACAAAGCATGCATAAAGATGCACCCTTCCATCACAGTTCAACTGCCCTGCATACATACACTCTTTTTCGGGGCAGCCAGAACATAGTGGTTGAGGAGCAGCTCTACACTTTGCACAACTTATTCTTGATCTTGTTTGCAACTCCTCGAAGAATTTCAGGCCTGAGTCAGCTTAGGTCAAGTTACAAGGCCAGAAACCGTCACTAATTTCCTTATGCCTGCTTATGCACAGGATATCCTTGAAGTGCTTAAATGCTAAATGGTTTTGCTTTTATCTCATTTGGTCATAAATATTCAATCAAATTAACTTCAGAATTTTCGCGTAGTCCACTTGTGTGGGGTAGCTTTAGAGACTATAGGTCCTGCAGCAGGGGCGGATCCGGTCAGTTATTTTGGGATGAGGGACTAAGCCCATGTCTGCCTTGTGCACTTAAACACATTTTATTGGATATGTGTTATATTATATTTTTTCAATCATTGTTGAAATATATTTTGACTTCCCTTATTAAAGGGATAGCTTATTTTTTCCCTTCCCCTCTTCCTTTCCATGTTAACCTCGCCCCACCGGCGGCCATCGATGGCCCCCTAAGGTTTTCCAAGATAGCAGAAAAACGAAGAGGTGCAGCACCGCGGTTGAGGGCTCTACCTCTCACTGCATCATTTCCACCATCCCGAAATTTTTACCCCGGGTCCCCAGGTCGGTCACCGCGAGGTCACCAGGTCCCTCACTTCACTTTAGAGCTCTGTAAGAGCTACATTTCTAGTCGATCGATTTGAAACTTCCTACACTTTTGGCCCCTCTAGGGTCTACAGATGTATATCCGGGATTTTTCGATTTCGTGCCCTGAGGTCAGGTCACGAGGTGACCTCTCCCGTTGAAAAGCATGGGGAAAGCTGTCTTTGATCTAAAGTCACAAGCGATTGAAATGCTCGCTTGATGAAGCGTTCTTGGCACCCTTTCCGGATTCCAGGGGCCATATTTGCCCTTTGATCTCTCCAAGGTCATCAGGTCACCAGGGGTCAAAACAGTATTTTGACAATAACTTTGATCTAAGTAGCTAGGCGCTGAAACAAACACCATCGTGTTGTGACCTCGATCATCTTGGTCACGAGGTGACCTCTGGAGGTCAAACCACTGGCGGGAGGTCTTTACATTTCCAAGTGGAAAAAGGACTGACAATTTCTATCAATGTCTTTACCGCCTCATAGCTCTAATGGCATAGGTTATGCCCGTTTGTTAGCATTGCATATTTGAGTGAAATAGCCGATTTTGACCTATTTGCCTCTGAGGTAAACCATTGCCTGGCACTAAACATGCGAGTATTTCTCTGAATTCACGCGGCTTTCTTGCACTTTGCGATTTGCGCTACGCCCATTTTTGGTTGGGGGGCATCGTGGCCCGGTGGGGCGATGGCGCTCCCGGTGGGGGGTTAATTTTGTTGTGCCTATTATTTTCGGTCTATATGTATAACGCAATTTCCTTGCCCTAGAAAATTTGCCTTCAAAATTTTAGCTATTCTAGCCTTTTCCCCAATATATGATTACCTTTGTCATTGTAGTTGGTTTTTCTCAATTATTTCTTTGATCTCAGTTCCACAAAATACAAAGATTACATGGCTATAGAGACTGAGGAGATTCAAAATGCTCGTCGAGTCACGACAGCTACTTTACGAATTATAATTGCCTTCATGTTGGCCAGCTTAAATCCGGAGTGGAACCATTGTGCAGCTCATCAGGCCCGTGCCCTTTCCCACGGCCTAGTAACACATAATTGACACCAAGTGCGGCATACTTTGGTTTCAACATCAACTGAGGAGACCTCCATTTCATTTCTCACAGTGCCACCAACCGTGAGCATCAGACAGACCCAGGAACTAATTAATTCCGGTCGTGTCGGAAGCTGCCGACCGGGTGATCTCATCTCCACCGGACGCCTACCACTCTTTCCCGGCGTCCTTGTCGCAGCGGAGGTAGCAGAGCGGATGCGTGCGGAGCGTCAGAGACGCCACCCCAGGTGACCTCTCCCCCTCTGCACCGGGGTCGCCGCGGCACGCCCGTCTCGTCGTCCTTCGCTGCCAGCGGTGACGGTGGGTGACGGGCCGCCCCGGAGCGTCGCGGCGGCGGCGGCGGCGGGGCACCGTGCCCCGTGTCGACCGGCACTCAAGGTCCAGGCGCCGCTCTCGTTTCCAGCAGGGCTGGACCCGTCGTGGACGCGTCACTGACCGCGCCGACGCCGCCCCGAACACACCGACACCACCATGCATCTGCTCGCCGTGCTCCTGCTCAGCCACGGTGAGTGCTCTCTACTGCTCTGCTGCTCTGCTGCGTTGCTCTGTCGGCTGACTGAGGGAGTGGTCTGAACAGGCACTGGGCTAGTGAGAGGTGCAACCAAGACAAAGATAGAGAATGTTTACAGCCTCAGAGTTCGATCTATCAAAAAAGCTAACGTGGTGGTACCTCAGTGTGAATTAGATGTTGGTAGAGTTGTCCCAGGTGACCTTAACTCGGTTTCTATACGCACAAAATCTAACAGCTCTTCAAAACATAATTTTGTATGCATTTCGAAGTTTGATATGTTTTGAAATATATTACTTCCTGTGTTAACTGAGGGCCATTGTCACGAGCACAAGCGCCTTTTGCCACAGCTTTTTCAGGCCCCGAGCTCAGGGCCCGGCGGGTCCTCTGAATAAGCATTACCTAATTCCCGAAAAACCTCCCGGCAGGGTGGAATTGGCAATGCTGTATAGCCTTGGCAGTTAGTGTGCCACTAAACCCAAATAACTGTATTATTATCATAACATTTTTAAAACGTTTTTTGTGGAACAGCACACGGTAGACTACTCGTATCTTGTTGCATGCTTATAATTTGTTACACATTTTTTGCGGTTGCATTGACATTAACAACACCCATGGACCTCCGATCTACATTCGCGCCACTAGGGCGGGTAGGGGTTGAACATTCCTTTCGTTATCAGTGCTTATGGAAGCAGCAACGATAAACGTGAAAGGCAGCAGATCATTCGCGAGAAATGATTAGGAAACTATAGCAGTTACTGTTCGCCTCAGGTCAATGTTGAGGTCCCGGCAGGCAAGGAAGGTGATCATGTGTAGGCATTCTTACATTACCCTCATCACTGAAATCAAATGATGTATGATATTTCAATGCTAGGTTAATATGATAAAATAACCTGATGATGATGATTGGAGTTTTAGGGCACTTCAGCTACTTCCCAGGACCAAGGGTGGGACCAATGTCATTATCAGATCTAGTATGGTCATTACGCATACCAATTGGCTGACAATGGGAAAACGAACGCAAAAGCATCCACTAAAAAATCGGATTTATTGCGAAGTTAGTAACCCCAGTCTGAACACCTTCTTGACCCTGTTCATATCAGGACATTGACCTCCCCTATTTCTGTCAGAAGGGAGAGGTTCACATTCACCCCTCCCCCTAATATTTCAAAATCTAATGATACCATTTTGAACATTCAAGCTGGTGTCGACTTGCTTTAAGCTAGACTCCATTTTGAGAAATAAGATAAAATGTCTAACGTTTGGAATTGCTGTGAATGGGGCTTAAGCAATACAAATTGTTTAAGTCTTTTAGGTTCTCCATAAGCCATGTTCCTGTTGTCTAGCTTTCACAAAACTAGCACGCACTGATTGAGAATGGATACACTGATACTCATATTTTGCAAACACGTCCACTCAATCGAGGTGGCTTAAAGGATGTTGTCATGATTAGCATGAGGCGACTAAAAACTATGGAATGAGATGATAAGGATGAGGAAGGTGAGAATGAGTGAGGTGGGATTCTACCTGGAGGGGTCGCTGCTGCCGCAGGCGTATGCGCTCACATCCCCCAGGTGGAGTGGCCCTAGCAGAGGCGTCCACTTTTCCGGCGTCTCGCAACCCTTTCAACACTGCGCTATTGAGGCCTTAGAGGGCTGACTGCGACCATCCTCTCCTTTGCACACTATTCTGGAAGCTATCTTACTGTCCGGGTCAGAATAAGGCCACAGAGGGTTGGCTACCCCCATCATCTATTTTGCACGTTATTCTGTAGACTATTCTACGGTCCGGGTCAAAATTATGCCCCCACTGTTGGTTTTAAAGAATACAATCTTGTCCCAGTTTCGGTGCATCCACCTAATGGACAGCAAGTTAACGTTTATCACGCAGCTTGCGGTCTCCTTATGGTGCAACAGTTTCAAGTGTAATGAGTAGACGCTTATCTAGACACATGGTACCTGTAATCACTTGAGTCATCGCCTTTCATATATAGTTGGATATTTCCAGGCGATGATATCTGCTCTAGGACAGAAAATACCCTCTGCAGTTCCAGCAAGTTAAATCGTTTCAACATGTCGACGAAGTGCCGAATCATGAGATCGTTAAACAGTGGTGCTTTCGTTTAAGCAGCGAGCACTATTTTGATAGCCGTTATAATCTTGATCTGTTTCGCTTATCTCTCTCCCTCTCTCCCTCTCTCTCTCTCTCTCCCTCCCCTATCTCTATCTCCCTCTCTTGCCCCAGTTACGCTGCAATGCATACTTTAAGCACTTGCAGTGTCCCTTGCATGTTTGGACGCACTTACATTTCAAAAACAGTTATCTCTAACTACGCTGACTCAGCCCTTGCAGTCCCTATGAGCTGTGTCTGACAGGGCTTGTATAAGCCGAAAACGGCCTCGTGCACGGATTTAACACGTGCATTGACGGGGGGGGTACCCGCCCCCTCGGGTTTTTCGGAGATAGCGAAAACGGCGGCGCGTAGCGCCGCCGTACTTGGTATACCTTTTCCTCATCATTTTTACAACTTCTGTGAAATTTTAAGGTTAGGTCATCTCAGGTCAGGTCACCATTACAGGTCAAGTGACCCGACCTCAAAAAAGTTTAGGATAGCATAAGTCGGAGCAGGGTGAACTTATCCGATTGAAACTCATATCACATAATGGCCCCACCGAGTTCTCTAAAATTTGTTCCGGTATTTTTGATATCGATGCCTAAGGTCAGGTACGAGGCATGACCTCTCCATTGGAAATACATGGGAAAAATGGTTTTTACGGAATAACTCGTAACGGATGGTGATAGAGCATTTATTTTAGCTGCATTAGACTCGCCTGGGCTTTGCGGTTCTAATGATATGCATTTTATATAATGTGACCCTGACCTGACCTCAGGTCAGGTCAAATCCTTGATTTGACCTAGCAAGATCAAATTATATATCATTCGATTCGGCTTGCTAAGAGGATTCATATAGTTCAGTTGTTTTGCTCTATCTTTACTTGTTCATATTTAATGGCCGAAAAACTGAATTTACATGTTATCCCTATGACGGGCATGTTTTGCTCTCGTGACCTTAAATGTGACCTGACAAAAAATGGCTCAAATGTTTTCGATGGGAAGTGGATGGGCAGCCCAACACCGTTTACCGTTTTTCGCTACCTACCGTGGTTCTCGAGATCTTAGGGGGGGGTACCCGCCCCCCCGTCAATGCGAAAGTGGCTCAGACCCCGTCAATGCGCGTGTTAAAGGGCCATAATTTGGAAATAAGTACCCAATTTTCAAGGTAATCCCATAACAAGACACGCCAGTGGTGTGTTATTTTGGCCTGGATAAAGCAATACCTCTGACTACCCTTTATTCTAGACACCTCGAAAACCAAATGGAATGGGTTGATTTTCTATCAACCCCTCTGTTCGTTTTAAAATTATAATTAAACAAAATGCCTAAATTTCATGTCGTGTTTCCTGTACTTATACAAATGAGTGGTGATGGTGCCAAATATAGCGTTACAGCGCAAACCAAAACACAAAGAATTCGAACATATTTTAGTGTTTGGAGTAAATATCAGCTTTCAGTAATCGAACAAAGACACATACAGCCTGCACTTCATCCTTACTAGTTTTTGGGAGTGTCACATTCAGCAAAAAAGTGGGAAAACCAGCGAATCTTCATACTCCAACAGGAAGGAAATTACAGCTTTCAAAACCAGAGCCTTCGAATTTGGGTTTTTGCTGCCCTCCAATAATGCTGCTCCAAAATTTTCAGCTTTCTCCATATGACTGTAATCAACACATTCCAAATGAACAGAAGGGAGAAATTTTGGCTGTGCGTCACATATAGAATAGTTAACGAGTTGGCGGAAGGATTGTTGGAGATGCGACGTTTGTTCTAATAATCTTTATACCCATGGCCTTATGCCGCAATGATGATGGCTCTTGAATTAATCCATAATATTGGAAAACATATATTAATTTGACTTACATTACTTGAGCTGACGGTTTTGCTTATAAGCCATGGCCAGAGCAAAATGGAAACAATAGGCAAACACATGACATACACATACATACGATTTTTTTAATATTCCTCGTGTCATTCGTTTCGTGCGGCATCTTCCGGTTGGCATGTCCTTGGTTCAATTAAGCATCCCCCCAAAAGATTATCAATCGTCTCAACAACGAAAAATCCTGGAAAATGTTTACTTGAACCAAGGACATGTCAGTCATGACAGCGCTGGATTTTTATTTTAGGTGACCTTTAAAATTCACATATGGCGACCCAGCCCAAATGTTTCCCCGAGATGTTACAGCACCCTTCAAGTAAGGATGTTGAAATTATAGCACTGGAAAAACGAGATATTGGTAGCCATAATAACTGTGAGCTTGGAGAAAGATGCTCGTATTTCCATCCGCAGATTTGTTTGACTGTAATTGATGGCGATAAAAACGACGAACTAGTGTATCCAGAAATTTACAAAAATCTCAATTGTTATCGAACTACTTCTGTGTGAATTTAGTTCCGCTGTGTTTCATGCGATTGACTCTAAGAGGGATATCCATTTATTGTGGCTGAACTTAGTGTATGCTTTTGTCGCATTTTCATCATAGAACAACGATTAGCCATCCAGCGGAGTTTAAGCTAGCCTTCCCTTACCGGCTTGAACAGGGAAGCGGCTGCCCAGATCTCACCAATGAAAACGCTTTACATATCAATAAATGGATGGCAGTTTTTTTTGTTCGGTGAGTTGCTGTTTAAAGGAATTGCTCACCCTAAACCTAGGCAAACTTCTACAAAACATATTTCCCCAATGCCGTAAGTTCACCAAGTCTCACAGAGTCTGTTTAACTAATCCATTCACATGGCTTAATTATCAAGCTTTAAGACAACGAAAACTACAAGTCACATCAATTCAATTGGGAAAATGTGAAAGGAAAATGTGCAGGAAATAGCTTGAGGAAGGCAGGCATGGAAATTCCTGATTCTGTTACAACGCATAATTTGCTTTCACTTCTTACGTAGTAAGCACAAGACAGAATGATTCACCTTCCCTCACAGCTCTTTGGTTTGGTTATTCATAGCACGAACCTCAGAGGAAGCCAGCTTGTTTTCCTGGAAGGTCAATCATGATTGTGCAATTGGTTACCACTGTGGAACGTTACCTTGGCCTTGGAGACCTCTCAAGGGATCCGTAAACCGGTTTGAGATGACCTCTCCCGGACATGATCGCTCAGACTCATCACAAAACCGGGGCAGACGGTCGGGGTGGGATAATTGGCGGACAGCGTCTCTCTAATTCTTATTTTTCTCATAGATAGGTGAAGGTTACACGATGATGAGACAGAGGATAATCTTTATCATTTAAAATGCACTCAACCCATTCTAAGACTGTTTTCAAAGGAAAATATCGTTGTGTTTGTTCAGGAATTGAAAATAAGTATAATTTTCAAACAATTGGCAACTGCTATTAAACAATGTTTTAGAAAACTATCTAAACAAAATATGCTGACGACAGACATAGTATCATTTTTTCTGTACAATATTTTCTCTGAAACGCAGTTTTAAAACAATCTTATGCACTCTTTTACCTTCCACTCGGCTATTGGTTTAAGTCATCTAGCGTCATTATGATCCTCCTTCAAATTGAATGTAAAACTACCTTAATAACCCTTTAAAAATAGCCACCGATAAAAATAAAACCTCCCAAATAGCGCATGGCACGCGTTTCTGCATGTCCTGGGGTTCACAGGTGTAACGCTCACTGCCCTGTGTCCGTGCCCGTCCCTGTCGAGGCTGTCCCTGTCTGGGTGAGAAGTTATTCCACGAGAGTGACCCTGGAAAGTCACCTGCGGCCAATGAAGGTGGAGGTAACTAATACGGCGAAGGCTCAGGGTTGAGAAGGAAAAAAACGATTCTTTGATCCCTTGCTTGTAAATTACCCGGTGAGACATCTTCAAAAACATGCTGGTTATGAAAGAATATGTCATTTGTGCTTTTGTAAAGCCAAGTGAAGATAAGGAATACATGATATGCGGGTGTGCAACAACTTTGTGTGTGTTTTACAGTCGCTGTCTATTTCTCTTATTTGTAAAAATGGTTCCCGAAATAGTTGCTCTAGTCAGGTTTTCTCCCCTGCACCAAATTCTAACGTGTCAATGTCACTTCAAGAGAAAGTCAATGCTATGGGTGAACATTCTGTAATTCGTGAATGCGTGTTTTCAGTGCTCTGACTAAGCTATGCCAGCAGCACTGCCTTTTGTTATTTTCCTGTTGATAAGACACAGGTAGACTGAGGCAGGTTTTGTGGCCATTTTCTTAAAAAAGGGGATATACATGTCTGAGGTGGGCTCCATATATAACTCTGTCACTTAATTATAATTTGTTGGTCAGCTCACTACACTTATTGCTGGATACTAAACAGTGATAGGATAAACATGCAGCACTTCAACTAGTTTTCCAGTGGAGTGGTTAAGGGTAATGGCACAAAAGCTAAAGCAAAAATGTATTCTCCCGTCAGAATCAGGATTCAACGAGCTGGTTTGAAAAGCTAATATTTATTATACATTCAGCTAGCCTGGCATTGAAATACAAAGCAACATAGGTATATACAAGCATATACGTGCATAGATAAGTTTAATTAGGTTTTACCACTTTAGTACTTTGGCACTGGTTATTACAAATGCATACAACTTGATTCCATTACTAGTTTGGAACGCTAAGTGCGTTTTCATATTTCGAGAAAAGTTAGCAAAAATTGGTAAGCGTCAATTTTCGTTCTATTTATAGTCCATTTAGCTCAAAATGCTACATTTGTATTCTTATTCATTTGTGGTGCAAATGAAGAGCTACAATCAGACATGAATCGTTACCAAGTCATGATGGCATGCAGACATGGAGGCCTTCAGCTTTGACGAAGGAAAATCAAATAATTATACAGTTTTTTATCCACTTTTCAACATGAATAAGACAGAAATAATTTTTTTTGTAGAAAATGCCCTTAGAACTACTCCAGTCTAGAATTGCACTAAGGCACCACATTCTCTTTAAAAGCAAGGTATCAGCCCTGCCATTTGTCATTGCTAATCGGCCGTTCTTGGGCAGCACACTCTAAGAAGCTATACTTATTTTTACCTGTATTTGAGAGCTATCTTTTCCATCTCTAAGCCGTGAATAAGTGTAGAATACTTACAGTTTTCAAGCAAAGATGATAACATATTTGTTACGTGTATGCCTTGCAAAAAAGTAAAGACTTAATACTTTTTCTTGCATATTTGAGCGTAGATCTTGCAGTAAAGGAATCACATGATCATCTGCCAAATACAAAATATAATATCCTTCGACCCCCATTGACAAGCATGGGGAAAGCTTTTCTGATATAAAGCCACAAAAATGATTGCAAATACTCAGGCTGCTCGAACAACGTTTTTGGCACCCTTTCATGGATCCCAGGGGTCTTTTGCTTTGACTTTCCAGGTCTCCGGTCCCGGGTCAAAACAGTATTTTGACATAACTTTTGACCTAATTAAGCTAGAGCGGTGAAACAAACACCATCGTGTTTGTCTTGTCACTGGCTTTCTTTGATATACGGCAAGGTCACTTTTGACCTTTCGTGACCTCAGGTCATATTAGGTCACGAGGTGACCTCTGGCGGTCAAACCACTGGCGGGAGGTCTTTACGTTCCCATAGCGGAAAAGTACTGGCAATTTGCTATCAAATGTACTTCCAGGCCTCATAGCTCTTATGCATAAGAGTTATGCCCAGTTGTTAATCATTGCATATTTGAGTGAAAATAGCCGATCTTGACCTAATTTGACCTCTGGGGTAGCCATTGACCTGAGCACTAAAACATGGAGTATTTCTTCTGAATTCACGCGGCTTTTATTGCACTTTGCAGATTTGCGCTAACGCCCTATTTTCGAGTTGAGGGGGCCATCTGGCCCCGGTGGGGGGTGGTGCTGGACCCCGGTGGGGGTTAAAATTATCTGACATAGGTAGCGCCTTTATATTTGCATCCCACAAATTGAGAGTCGGAAATGGCTTTGCAGCCCAGAGATGGTATTTATCTCGTGTTCTATTGAAAACTTTACAGGTTCTATAAATGACCTGACCTGAAATACCACTTTTTTATCTTGGAAGGAAAATTACAAATAGGAATGAGTGTTATAGCTATCCTTAGGATCGTATTAGAGGGGAGCATATGTTAAATGAGAGTTAATATTAACGCCGTAAATGAGTTTCAGTAAACAGCAAAAAGAAGCCCTTTTGGAAAGAGAAGAATATTGAATTTGAGCATTGTTCATTAAGCTTATGGTAATGAAAATTATCAGGAAATCACCTGAGCTCTTTTTGGGCAATGTGTTTCTTAGTAGCTTCAAAAGGAGACAACCTAAGCTGAAACTCAAATTTATGCATAGCGACAAGTCAAGCTAAAACCCGGCCTGAACGCTATGGCATCAAAGTCTAATTAGATCAGTAATTTGTCGAGGGGGATTCGGCCCCTTGTGTATACCGTATACTTTGACCTCCCCCACTGATTTGCTTTGCACGGGCACAATATCTTTCTATATATGATATGAAATAAGACGTTTCAATTTCAACCACGATGCAAACTAAAACATTCATAACCTCTATCTCTCATGATCGTTGTTCATTGCCGTAATATTCATTCCTGACACCATCCCAAAATTCATCGCACCCCTTAACTTACATCCCTGTCTTGCAGTGGCGCTGGGCGCCGAGTTCTTCAACTGTCCGAAGGACGAGAGCACAGGCAAGTTCGCCGACCCCGACCAGTGTGACAAGTACTGGGACTGCTTCCGAGGAGAGGCCACCGCCGAGTACTGTCCAGACGGCCTGGCCTTCAGCAGCAAGTTCCGCCGCAACTCCAACCCCTGCGTCTACACCTGGAGGGCCGACTGCGACGACAGGCTGGGTGAGAGGCGTCGGCTGAAGCAGGACTGGAGCGGCTCTTCGGAGAGACTTTAGAAGCCGATGGATATCGCTCATAGCTTTATGGGGCTGATTTCTACAAAGAGTGGCCCGTATTACTTTTTAGTGATAAATTGACATTTTATTGATCTTATAATAACTTTTATTTAGCAACAAAAATGCAAATTTTATACTAATGTCAGTTTTATGGAGACGCAGGTGCTCAATTTTCTTTGGTGGAAGGGAGTTAAGACACCTACAAGTTTTAGAGCGGCCGGGCATCAGTTTCAATATAAGACTAGGAAGATAGAACTGAATGGAATTCATTGGCAACGCATCGACTCATATATGTATATTGAGGGCCTTGCATGGAGTCTAAATTTGATAAAAACGAGATTTCTTCAATTTTATTTATATGCAAACAGAAGGCTGCAAATTTCACTGTCTTGCTACGTCATCCCACACAGCGTCTTGTATAGCTCTAATTCATATACCCATTAGTGCCGAATAATGGTATCACCTGGGCACTTTGGATGTTGCCGGACTCATGATGTGTGATGGGTACTTAATCCTGATTGCTCTTATTTACTTCGATCCCCCTGCCCAGAAAACAAAAGAATCGGAGCTCGAAATGTTCTCTGAGTGATTGAATATAAATGAGCGCGTTGATCCACCATTTCCTTTCGCGGGCTCCTATTTTGTAGGTAGGGTCTGACACGAGCCTGGCCCCCGCAGGCCCGGCCAACGGCACGGCGCCGTGCGTGCGGGAGAACGGAGTCTATGCCCACGAGGACCCCAACGACTGCACCCGCTACTACGTGTGCACCAACAACAAGGCGGAGGAGTACGTGTGCCCGGCCGGTCTCAACTACAACCTCTACACGTACAACTGCGACTGGCCCGAGGTTGCCAACCGTGGAGTCTGCGACACTAAGAACTGTGAGAACATGTGCATGGCACGCTGCCAAATTTGACGAATTCTAATTGCGAGCATTCTGTCTCAGCAAAACTTCAGTATGTTCTATTTTTTGTATTTTTTTTTACTTAACAACTATTTGTTTCGCAGCTGTGCGTGGCTTTACGTGCCCTGACGAAATCGTCTTCAATGGAAATGGCTTGCGTGAGGCACATCCTCGGTACAACGACTTGGATGACTGCCGCAACTTCTTCGTCTGCTTGAATGGGGTCACACCCCAGGCGTCCAAATGCCCTCTGGGAGAGGTCTTCTCCGAGAGAACTAGCACTTGCACTCTTGCAGAGCGGGTCGCCGGCTGGTAAGCATTTCGACGATGTACTTTGAACTACTTGTGCATGAAAGAGCTTATGAAATCCCCAAATTTATTCATGTTTCAGCCTCTTCCGACCTGTTCTGGAGATAACGATGTGGAATGAAGTTTTTTTGCTGTTGGTAACAAACTGAGACCTTGAATTCAAAACTAAAACATTCTTATCAAAATTGTTCCCATTTCTTACATGGCAAATTGTCACCATGTTTCCCACGACAGGAACCAGGACCACGCATCGGTAATTTTATAAATATCTCCTATAACTAGAGAGGACTGCACACCTGTGTGGACGTCAAAATTGAACGTTTTGTTAGTACAAATCTGCATCTCTGTGGGGAAGCTCGTGACTGTTTACACTTCTCTGATAATCGTATTCAATTTAATTCGATTAAATTCTAACAACTTATTACACGAAAAAATGGACAAGCAATAAGCAGAGAAGACTGAATCACAGCACTTTCAGGTACAATAACGTTCTCCGACTGTCTTTGCTTAACCATTCATATGCAGCAAATAGTACTTCCCGGCCCCGATGAATTATGACTTTTTCTTGGAAAATTATTTTGTCATGAGCTAAATCAAGAAGCTTTCGTTGAAATTATTACGCCATTCTCCAATTAACCTTGCCAAGATTTGTACTAACAAAACTTCCAACTTTGACGTCGGGGTATTGCCGTTTTGTACAGGATGTCCTCTTTAATTATAGTAGATCTCTATGGGTAATACGATAAAATCTTGGAATGTGTGTGATGTGTTTCGTCTAAATACTTCCTAGAAAAGGGATTAGACTGATATCACTGTATAACGTACTTTTATGCCCCTTAAACAATTTTGGAATTTATAACTTCAATGTTAACGTACGATAGTAGCTTACTCAGACACTTAACCCGCACCCCACCGGGGGTCTAGTGCCACCTTCGCCCCACCGAGGGGCAATCGATGCCCCCCTCTAACTCAGAAAATATGGGGGTTAGCGCAAATCTGCAAAGTGCATTGGAAAGCTCGCAAGAATTCAGTAAGAAATTACTTCACACGTTTAAGCGCTCAGGTCAATGGTTTGACCTCCAGAGCATAAGTATCGCCACCGGAAAAAATTGAGGGGGCCAGCCAAACTTCAACTTGATGCTGGCAAAAAAACTTTCCACGATAAGACCAACATCTGTTCAAATTTGGGCTCCCCGTTGCCTTCCGCAGCGGCTGGTTATGAAGATGTCGGGCTTGCGTCCAATTTGACTGAGATCAGTAAATTTTTGGCCAAGAAATTGGAGGGGCCAGGCCCCCGGTCTCTTTTTCCGACACGTATGGTTCCAGAGGTCAAGTTAGGTCACGATATGCCATTTTCACTCAAATATGCAATGCTTAAGAGAACTTGGCATAATTCTTATGTCATTAGAGCTATTGAGATCTGGTAAAAAACATTTGATAAGAAAATGCCAGACCTTTTTCCGCTATGTGAACCGTAATGACCTCCCGCCAGTGGTTTCATCTCCAGAGGTCTCCTCGTGACCTAATATGACCTGAGATCACGAAAGGTCAGAAAGTGGTCTTGCTGCATATCAAACGAAAGCCAGTGACGAGACATACACGATGATCTTTGAGT
Source organism: Lepas anatifera (assembly GCA_034440635.1). NCBI lineage: Eukaryota > Metazoa > Arthropoda > Thecostraca > Lepadidae > Lepas > Lepas anatifera. The sequence goes on from JAOTON010002205.1 coordinate 157,786, forward strand.
CAGCGCTCTAGCTTAACCCGCGCCCCACCGGGGGTCCGGCGCCACCTTCGCCCCACCGGGGGCCATCGATGGCCCCCTCTAACTCCGAAAATTTGGGCGTTAGCGCAAATCTGCAAAGTGCAATAGAAAGCTCGCGTGAATTCAGTAAGAAATTACTTCGCATGTTTTAGTGCTCAGGTCAATGGTTTGACCTCCAGAGGCCAAATTAGGTCAAGATCGGCTATTTTCACTCAAATATGCAATGATTAAGCCAACTGGGCATAACTCTTATGTCATTAGAGCTATTGAGGCCTGGTAAAGTACATTTGATAGCAAATTGCCAGTACTTTTTCCGCTATGTGGAACGTAAAGACCTCCCGCCAGTGGTTTGACCGCCAGAGGTCACCTCGTGACCTAATATGACCTGAGGTCACGAAAGGTCAAAAGTGACCTTGCCGTATATCAAATGAAAGCCAGTGACAAGACAAACACGATGGTGTTTGTTTCACCGCTCTAGTGCAAGTAGGTCAAAGTTATTGTCAAAATACTGTTTTTGACCTCTGGTGACCTTGCATGACCTTGGAAAAGTCAAAGGGCAAATATGACCCCTGGTATCCGTGAAAGGGTGTCCAAAAACGTTGTTCTGAGCAGTCTGAGTATTTGCAATCATTTTTGTGGCTTTTATATCATGAAATAGCTTTTCCCCACGCTTTTCCAATGGGAGAGGTCGCCTCGTGACCTGACCTCAGGGCACGAAATCGAAAAATCCCGGATATACACCTTGTAGACCCTGGAGGGGTCATGAAGTGTACGAAGTTTCAAATTGATCGATTTCGAAATGTAGCTATTACAGAGCTCTAAAGGTGAAGTGAGGTGACCTTGGTTGACCTCGTCTGGTGACCTGACCTTGGGTGACCCGGGGTAAAAATTTCAGGGATGATGGGAAAATGATGCAGTGAGAGGTAGAGCCTCAACCGCGGTGCTGCGCCCCGTCGTTTTTCTGCTATCCCGGAAAAACCTTAGGGGGCCATCGATGGCCCCCCGGTGGGCGAGGGTTAATTAGGTCAAAAGTTATTGACAAAATACTTTTTTACCCCTGGTGACCTTGGATGACCTTGGAGATGTCAAAGGGAAAACATGACCCCTAAGATCCGTGAAAGGGTGTCCAATAACGCTTTTCTGAGCAGGCTGAGCATTTGCAATCGTTTTGTGACATTTAGATAATAAGACAGCTTTTCCCCATGCTTTTTCAATGGGAGAGGTCACCTCGTGACCTGACCTCAGGTCACGAAATCGAAAAATCCCGGATATACATGATTTAGACCCTGGAGGGATCATGAAGTGTAGGAAGTTTCAAATCGATCGACGAAGAAATGTAGTTCCTATAGAGCTCTAAAGTTGAAGAGAGGTGACCTTGGTTGACCTCGCCTGGAACCCTGACTTTGGGTGACCTGGGGTAAAAAATTTCAGCGATGGTGGGAAAATGATGGGTTAAGAGATGGAGGTCTCAACCACGGTACTGCACCTCGTTGTTTTTCTGCTATCCCGAAAAAAACCTTAGGGAGGGCCATCGCTGGCCCCCGGTGGGGCGAGGCTTAAGATGGGTGTGGAGCTGTCCGGGTTGTAGCTGCTTCAATACAATTTGATTCTGGAACTATTAAAAACTTAATCACCTCAAAAGCCTCCTATGTCATCTTTTTTCTCGTTTCGTTCTGTTCCAGCAGTATGTGTTCTGGTAAGATCAGCTGAGATTCGTTTCGTCGAACTCCGATTCCAAAAGTAATACTTTCGTGACTCCTTCCGATTTTTCACTGGGTGTGGCTGTGGACGGTAAAGACAGGGGTAGGCTATCCATCGGTCGAATTGATTACGCCGTCACCTATATCGTCAGGGGTGTTGCTGCTTGGAATAGGCTCTAGGTGGCGTTTCGTCGTGAACTAGAAAGCATGGTTTAAGAAGTTCTTGACAAACCTGGTAACATTGGATATATGGTCGTAACATTGGATTTCAGACAAGCTTATATATTTTCGGATGGAACACTATCATAGATATCTACTTAGTTTTTAAAACCGTTAGCATACTGAACCGTCAGAAAATGACTATGGGCGTGATTCATTGTATGTATGTACATACAATGTCGACCAGTTTTAGGTATTCCCAAACTTTGCTGAAGCTTGTGCAGACATAGTATCAAACACCTATTGAATTCGCTGTCTCACTTTGCAGTGAAAACTACTACCAGAACCACCCCTGCGGGACCAGTTTGTTGACCTCAACGGCGACGGTCGTGTCGACAAGCTGAAGACCGCCTTCCGGCAGTGAAGCCGCTGAAGAAACACTCTGGTGGAGGGTGACCCTTACTCTCTGCCTCCTCTTCTTGTTCTCGCTCGCCAGTTGCTAAGTGTTACATGCGTATGCGTGCACGATGCCTGTTCCAACGAGTCTGTGCTTCAGTGCCAACATCACTGCTCCACAAAGACAAAAGCGTTTGATTTATGAACGTAGGCGTTACTATTTAGAAGTATAGTCAGACTCTGCAGCACACGTGACTGACAGTAGAAGGCTTCATCGATATTAGTTTTTTATGAATAATAGAACATTTCACTTAAGATATTTTCATTTTTCATGATATGGTGATGATTGATGGTTGTTTATGATGAATCTTCCATAGTGAAATATCATCAAAATATATTGTAATCATGTTACATTCCTGAGTTTGAACATGTTTGAAAGCTGGGCTCGGGCCACTGGTAAATGTATCATCAATGCTCAGTGCATGCCAAATATAGATGGTTCGGAGTTAAACATGAACTAGAATCAGAAACGGATCTAGCGGAAAATTTGGAGGGCCAGGCTGAAAAATATCGTTAAAAAGGTGGTGCTTTGGAAGAAAATCGGCCAAAATCGGCTAAACGTGGGTAAAACGGCCACTTTAGGGAGGGCGTTTGGCCGGATTGCTCCCCCTCCTCCTGGGTCTGCCTCTGATTAGTATACGTAGTTTGGTTCTTGATTCTCTTTCGGCCAATGTCAGGAAAGCTCATTGAATCTTTCCAGCATCAAGTAAAATGTCACTTTTCAACGTGAAAATTTCTAGATTTACATGCATTTGAGGATTCAATAAGTCACAGCTTACTTTTCACAATGTCAGAAATACTGTTAACAACTTCGCGTGTTTAAATGGCATAGTGATCATTTACAAGACATGTCTTTTCTGGGGGATGAGGTGGTTTAGTGGATAGCACCCTTGTCTTCTAAGCCACCGGTCCCGGGTTCAAGTCGGCGGAGCCTGTGAATAAGTCGATCTGATCCCCAAAACCCCTTCTAACAGGGTGAGAGTTGGCGACGCCGTATGACCCTGGCAGTTGGTGCGTCGTTAAACCCCAAAAATTATTATTATGTCTTTTCTACGGAGCCAAATCTGCCTCTGGTCGCGGACCAGTGGAGGAAAAGTGTAAATATTTCATCATGACGTCTTTCTTGACTCGTGATATATCTATCCTGGAATACATAATTCCGACAATGACAGGTACAGTTTAAAGACGGAAAGAACATATGACCTTCACCACAGATTCAGCCCTTCTCTAGTATTGACAGGGCAGCGTGTAGATCTGATAAGCAGGCCAGCCTCACTACGAATGTGGTGCAAACTGACCGGTCGAACCTCGCCGGGCGCAATCGTCGACACCGGACCCTGTTTTTGTCATGGCCATTGCGCGTACAGTGAAAGGGCACGGGCAACCTTCACTTCTGTCCTCAGGCTGTTGACCAATAGCCACTCACCTCCGATAATTGGTCCACGGCCGCTGTTGTTATATCGTCAGCAGCTTGATCCCGCCCTCAGGCCGTGTGAGCTTAGTGCACACTGGAGTTCTAGCAAATTCTAGGATTCTTAGTCTGGACTTTTTACCATATTTCGCTCAGCACAATTGAGGATTCAAGGTAAAGTAATAATATTCTGCATTCGCACTTACAAATCATGTAAAACAACACCACCGGATGTGACCTGTGGTGGCCCTTTGAAGGCACTGCTTCCATTTGAACAATACGAAAACATGTCATGATTAAGACTGGCACGAAATTAGAAGAAGAAGAAATATTGAGCATATCACGCAAATAACTGAATGACCCCCACATGGTTCTGCCAAGCCTCATATTGTGATCTTGATTCATAATAAACTAGTATCAAAGGCTAGGCAGGACATAGCATTAAAATGATATTTGGTAACATCACCATCACTTTCAGAACGACTAGTTAATCCCCAGACCTGGCATTTGAAACATCTCTAGTTGACCAGAATCGCCCCGGAAGGAACGGCCGGTCCTCGCAAGGCAGTTCGGTCACCTGAAAGTGACACTTGACCTCGTCGTGAAAAGGTGCTCTGCTCCTGACTGGTGTGACCAGGCCGCCGACCTCTGCCCCGCTGCAGCTGCTGTGTAGCAAGATCACCATCATCATCGTATACATCATCTACTACCGAGATTTGCTGGGCAGGTGCTCTCACTCCACGACGGCCCCCACGATCAGCCTGCTGCTGCTGTCCCACGCCAACTGCCTGCTCTTCTTTCTCTTCCTCTTCTTCAGGTTCTTCGATTGGGGGAACGTCACAGTCTGCTGTTGGAGGGTGTACACAGCTGGCTGATGATTTCTCGAAGACCAGGGTGGCAGGGCAGCGCATAAGCCGGGGGTATCCGCCTTGGCAGCTCCAGTAGCGCTCACATGATTTTCCCAGAGGCACGTTTCCATTTGAGTCCTCTGCACACAGAGCTGGAAGAAATGAGCACAATTTAGATTCACAGCCTGAAAATTGCAGAATGTATTCTTAGATTGACATAAGTAGCTGAAATGTATTCCCCCGTTTCCTTGCGTGTGCTAAAAGGTTACACTGGTCTGTTCAGCCCTAAGTTGCACAGCTACAAGTAACCTGTGCGCCTATGTTCAATGTCCATCTCAGACTAACATTCATTCTACAAGCTATCAGAACATATCTTCAACATTTGGCATAAGCTTGGGATGAGCTTTGGAGCTCGATCGCTCAAACAAAACCGCTTAATGGACCAAGCAAACGCAGCTTGCGCTCTGTTGGCATTTTCAAACCTGAAATTTGCCGGTTTGTACAGATTATTGTTGGGATTTATATGCACTTATCACTAAGTGCATAGGTCACCGTCAACCCTCACCCTATGGAGAGACTCCGAGAAAAAATCAACTCCTACAGAGAACCCGTTCAACAGAGGTCAGAAGAAGTGTCTATGTATCATCAGCTGAATTTCAAACCTAATTTATTTTACCAAGAGTATTGAGCTTTGGTACCAAAAGGGATTCAGACCCTCTGGGTACTTTTAAATCTTAAATTTCGTATTGGAAGACTGACCGTCAACTTCTCACGCTGAGGGGTGCATAGTCTTGCCTATTTTGTCACCGACCTGATCTACTTTTGTCACCAGCATTGTTGCCGAGTTGGTATGCTCTTCGACCTCTGTTGAGACTTAAGACGGAGAGCTATGACCCAGAAAGCAGATGCTCTACCACTGTGTCACCCATGTCCGATTTTGTTGAATATTAAAGTGACGACATGGACCAATAACGTCTACGCCAGTGCCAATTCCGACGCTGTGTATTCAGGGAGTCTCGAGGTAGCATCCTTATCAATGGTAGTTTAAAAGGGACAGTTCTAAGCGAGGTAAAGCTAGACATTTAGGCCGAGAGGAAGCGACAGACTAGTGCAACAGCTGTGCAGTGTTTCTTCCTGATGCAGGCACAAACCATTGCTGCCAGTCATCTCTCTCCAGACCGATGAGTCGTTAATCCAATATATCTGTGTGAACAGGGCTGTAATATTCACTGACCCCTATCACACGATTTCAGTGACCCAGTGGTCGGGTTGTTGCAGTACCCATCACTCTCCAGAACTCACGGTGTTTCTGGCAGTCGTCCACGTTCTCGGGCCAGTCGCAGCCGTGTGTTTTCTCGTTGTAGAGCAGACCACCAATGCAGAACTGTTCGGTGGCGGTGCCGTTCCAGCACGTCCAGTAGCGCGTGCACGACGTCTCGTGGCCGAAGATGCCGTACAACCACTCACAGTGCTCTGTGCTGCTGGGCTCATCTGCGATATAAGCCCCTGCATTAAACAAACACATTGACAAAGAAAATATCTGTTCATTATGCAAGACTCCTATTGGTCAAGTGATTAATATTTTGAAAAAAAAAACAGTAACTTCAAGCGTTTTACATCATATTTATCACAAAGTAATGCTTTTTTGTTTGTTCGCCAGATTTGATAAGTATCAGACCGATAGTTCTCAGACTCACTTGCCAGCTGTTTGTTCAGACATGCGTATGGCGCCTCTGATGGATAGGTACAGTATTCGAAGGTTGGTCTCCGTGGCCAGAAGACCATGCCGTTGGGACAGCTGACGTCATGCACCTCGCCGCCAAAACAGCGCTGGTAGAGGTCGCAGTAGAGTTCATGCGGCGCAACACCGCCCTGCAAAGGGCAGGAGTGTCCCGCCTGCTGCCCTCCACCTGCAAGGCTGCATCTAGTCACACTCCAACACCACGTGACTAACCCGCCACGAGAGCGTGCATGCTGACTGATCCAAACACCGATACCAGTAACTGCCCAAACTACATGCTGATGTTGTTCAGTGACAGAACTGAGCAGCAACCTTCACCGTCACCATCGAGTGGCCGTACCTGATACCGTTTCATATGGTGCCCATCGCCATTGCTTCCTGTGTCTATAATGGTAACTGTGTCATCTCCCATCGCAGCCATATCCGCGTGCTTTCCCGTCAAATGCAGTCCCTACTTGGTGCGATGACCGTGTACCGGACTTCACTGCACTGCTGACATCACCCCGTGACGTCATCACTCACGGCGCAGTGTGTTGTGTTCGCAGGGGAACTCGTGTTCGTAGCCACAGACGTCGAACAGAGACTTTCTTCCGGCGTAGACAAGACCGTTGGGACAAGTGCGGACTTCAGACTGGTCGTCCCCAATGCACTGGTAAAACTGGTCACAGTACTGCTCATGAGCACTCGTGCCACCACGCCGCTTGCACGGGTCCTCGGCCGGTCGCTGCTCACAGAAACCTACATGTTTTTGACGCGGGTCATTGCAAGGCGAGGGCGAAGAAGGTCAGGTGTCACTAGAACAGAGCTCGTGTTGCTATTCAGACGTAAAAACTGCAACACTAGATACTTATCAGGGACAGACGAGAAAACTTAAAGAGGAGACGCGAACACCCAAGGAGTAAAAAATTGTTTGCAAAACAGGAAATGTAACATTTAAAAACGATAATGTCACATAGTGACCATTTTCTGTGGCTCAAGATAAGTTAAAACATATAACATTAAATGAGGACTGATGTCTCTGCTAATAACAAGAACTGGTTTTGGACCGGATACCCGTGCTGGTTTAAAGATTGAATTGGATTGGCCGAGAAAATCTGGGAAAGTTTCGATTTTGATAAACATTCAAACAAACCTCTGGTAAGTTGGCTATACTTTCAATACACTTTTTTCAAGTCAGGGTAATATTGAGTTCACCAGAGGTCAAAGAAGGCTCCAAATGCTTACAACACTTTCTGTAGGGTATTGTAGGGCATTGCAGATTTTCTCGATATATGCTTATCGAGCGAAGCTACAGAAAGTCTTTGGGCATCATTAGAGTCTTCTCATTGTAGTGAACCGAAGGACCTTTGAAAATGAATATGCTGGGTGGTTAAAGGGTGAAAATGGCCTGACCTCAAGTCAAGGCAGGGTCACATAATCACCAAGTAGAGTCATGCTGCAAATACATCGACTCCCAGTGACAATATCAGCAGTGAAATCAAAATGAAAGATCTATCTCAGTTCAGTGCGAAGATATTGTTAAATTAATCACAGTCTGCTCAAATGACCTCACATGAACTCTGAGAGGTAAAATGCTCAAGCATTCAACTTGATGGTCAGGAACCTGCTAAGAATGCATGGCATGAGGACTTTCAAGTTAACCTATCACGTGTTTACTGAAAAAGAGCTCTTTATATTCTTCACCATAGACTTATAATGGGGTGACAAAGAATTTGAACCTATCTCAGGTCAAAATATGATAATTCCAAGAGAGTAGATGTGTAGACCCTGATCATTTCATCATATCATGCAAATTTGAAACTAAATGGTTGGAAGATGGTATTTTTGCCACTTCAAACTCGCGATTTTGGGTTTTTGGGTCGGGTCACCAAGCCTTGCATAGCTCTTTGACCTGACATGACGTGGCCCTAAAAATGTAAGTCACGTAAAAATAATCACGGATAAGGTACTGTAAGTTGCGTTTTTCTGTATCTCTTTTTTCGGCAAAAAACCAGGAAGACGAACTTCGCCCCCATCTCTCCCCAGTCCGGTTCATGTTAACATGGAAACGGACGATTTTAGAGTTTATGATCGGGGCATGAGGTAAACAGTAAAGGTCACACCTCAGCTTACTGAGCAGAGCCCTTCCAGCCAAACAGAGCACGGAATGATGCTAAATGAGTTGGTTATTTAGTGGATGCCAAATTAAGCGAGTACACGCCTCGTGTCAATCAGTTGACACTTTCTCCTGAACGTGGGTAAGGGTCAAAATTATGTTTTTTTCGGACACGTCTCCCAGAGACTCTTGGAGTATTGTCCAGCATAGACGTCGCAGGGAAACCAAACCGGCAGATATGGACCCAGCTCATAAATCTGCGTATCTCTGTGTGATGTCTGACCTTTCCTCAGCAAACATGTAAAGACAAAAAGATAGATAAAATAAGATGTTGACGCAAAATATACCAATAATGCTGTGTGTATTCAAAAGCCAATGATGCCCCAGGGGGCATATGAAAACAAAGTTGCGCCCAGTTTCCTTCTATAAGTTGCACAGAAGGGTATCACTGTAGGCTTCACGTGCTGTCCATGAAGCTAGCGTAAACAGGACACTGTCAGCATTTGGTTTTCCTGATTTTTCTGCCATAGCTCGAGAAAATGGGTAATAAAGAGACAAAAAACACTGCGGTGTGCTATTGTAAAACATTTTTGTACTCATGCTTTTCCAGTAGGAATGATATTTTAGAAACCTAGGTGAAAATATTGGTGTGCTTCGAAATGTTCTTGCAAATACACATTTAGTTTGTTAATAACTTGTGATCTGCATTGAGGTTGTTATGTAAAAAATTTGTATCCAAAAAGGCAAGAAAATTTTCGTTGATCATCTGGTGTATTTTCTAAGTATGTCCAATGCTTTAAAGTTTATGGGGATAACAATATCTCTGCAATGTTGTCCATTGTAGCCTGCCAAATTGTTTTTAACGTTGTACGTAGGACAAAATGAAGTCCACGTCTCCTTGAGGTGCCTTAATTGCAAGATGCACAATTGAACCTGTTTCCAAAGCATCTGAAGCACAAGGAATTTCAATAAAGTGAGACTGCAATCGAATTATAATCTATTCAAGTCCAACTAAGGCATGCAGAGCCAAAAGAAGTGGGTCATAGCCACACAGAATGGGGAAAAGCTCCCTCCCCACATCACCAGAATGTTCCTGCGCGTAATGCGGCTTATATCTAGTTAAGATTGTATCCCGAGCAGGATTACCTTAGAACTTATCGTAAACATTGATCTTGGCAAATACACATCAGGTCACGTAACTGGCAGCGATGTGATAGGAATGGGTGCTAAAACACTTTTTATCAAAACATTCCAGCACCTTTCGTACTATGTTACGGACTAAGAAAGCTCCGATGCTACTTAGGCCGCTCCAAAGATTTCCCAAAGTGTGCGGATCAATTATTTTTGAAGCCATGAAGAGCAGCCAAAGTCAAGATCAAAATGTGATATTAAAAGGTCATGCCGCATATCCTTTGAACTACGTGCTCAAGACAAACAGACTGATGCCTTTGGCCCTGTTCTAGAGCTAATGGCTTCCAAGTTATAGGGGATTTACTAAATGGGTCTAAAGTTGACCCATTTCGCGAGGTGCCAATGCTTGCTTCCTTGCACAGGGGAAGTGACATTCCAGGGGGACGCCGCGGCGCTGTGTGACGGTGGTGAGCGGGTCGAGCACGGACATGTGCACCTTCTGCTCCTTGGATCCGGCTTTTGCTCACCTGTTCCGTTATTTTGACCCGATTTTACTACCCATAACATAACTCCAGGGGACTGGCAGCATGACGTTTATAGAAGGCACGGTAGCAAAACGCCGCGGACCTTTAGAAGAAGTGATTACATACAGTGGACGTGGCGTGGGGTCAGTGATCCCTTTTTTAGCAGATAACAAGCATAATAGGATGCGATACTAAGAAAGCTAACAGTTGAAAAATGATGATCGATTTCTACAGGCGAGGGTACCTTACGCTTCCGAATACGCGTTTGCAGTATAAGGGTAGGTATGTAAATGAATTTAAGCATACACTATGGATAGTTAAGATCAAGAGATACTGTAATATTTTTGACCGGTAATCATGTGAGCTGAATAGAATAGCCGTATCATATGCACCAGCGTGAAGCCTCAATGCACCTTCAAGTATCATGCAACTCGCCATTTTCTTAGACACAATAAATCCAACGGTGGATTTACGTCATTTCAACTTTCACTGCGTGTTGCACGGAACTGCACACCTCTTGCATGGCTTTGCATTCTTAGACAGTAAGAGCCAACACTTTCTCTGCATAGTTCGGTACCGTGGGCGTGCGGGCAATAACTGGCAGCATGAATTATCAAAGACGGCTTTTGATTATTGCTTAAATGGGAAACTGTAGTTTAAAACTGGACATCATTATTTCGGAAATATTGAGCGATTGAAAAGATCATAGAGATCTTATAAGAGATCTACTATAAGGGATCTACTATAAAAATATGTTATAGTAGATCTCTATGGAAAAGATAATCCGGCTTAGGTCAACTGCAATCAGGAATAATGGTACTTTTGATTATACTGCTAGCTTGTGGCAGCATGATGGAGAGAAAGATATAAAAGATATTGATCGTTAGCATGCCAATATATTTGAGAATTGATATTAGATACAAAACGTGACAGTGAAATATTACCTCTATGTTTTGCCTTTTTATATCTAATATCAATTCCCAAATATATTGGCATGCTAACAATCAATATCTTTTATATGATGGTACTTTCTTTGATATCAAAGTCAAATATCAATGAACAAATAAATGAAGATCTTATAGAGCTTTTTATTGATGCAGAATGTATAAGCCACACAATATTTCCTGCGAGCTCTGCTATTTACGGCACCAATATACAACATTCCTCACACAATGAACGGTCGTTTCGACTGAGATTACTTAGTCTAGGAATTTGAATTACCCACACGGAACTAGCAACGGGTCCGTCTTGAATCTGACCGGTTGGTTTGAAAGTGCCCCTGTTAACCTTGGCATTGGACCATGTTACTGGATTATGACCTTTTGGTATGCATCAGATTGTACGTATAACCAAGAAGGAAAGGGAACAAAAAAATCCTGAAATTTAAAAGTACCAATATATTTGCATCGTTTTCAAAAGAAGACCACATTTTGTAGTATCTAAGTTACAGGAGGCTTCTAAATCACGCCACTTACCTAGATTCACGGCCACTATCAGCAGGAGATGAGCGGACAGAGTCTGCATGGCTGCGGCGGCGGCAGCGGACCGTTCGCCTCCTCCACGCTACAATGGCTGGTGACAACACTGCCCACACTGCAAGTGCCCGCCAGTCAGCTGCCACGGGGCGTTTTGTAGGCTGCACCACCCGGGTGCAACACACCCGGCTCATGAGAGGGTGGGCTGAGCGGGCGCTAACCACCACTAGCGAGCAGCTAAAATAACAGCAAATAGGGCATGCTCGCTAAAGAAAACACATCCAGATACATCCGCCTGTTTCAAGTTACAGTCACTGATGTTCTCACCTCATGTTTTTTTAATCAATGTTTTCCTAGCTATTCACAGTACGGTTATGGGAGTCGGAGTCTCACTAAAGCCATCAAGGTAATTATCACAGAGGACCTCACCAAGGGACCTACCCCAAGGACCATCAAAAGACCTCACCACCCAAACGAGCAGCTTCCGCAAAGAAGGGTTAATTTAGAAGCCAAAGTTTAACGCCCCACAAAGCACAGGGACGGCCGCCCCGCTCAGGTCACCCTCTCACCAGTAAGTTGCCAGCTGACCTACGTCCGGTAAACTATTGAGCGACGGGGCGTCTCAGGGGAACCGATCCCAAATCTGGACATCCGCAGCCACGGAATATTTCTGAGCAGCAGGCCGGAGCCCAACGCTCCACCAACTGAGCTACCGGGATGGCATAGTTTCAGTTTATCCTTAGTTGGAGTTTCACCTAGTTTGGAATGATGAATTTTAATTTGGTGAATTCAACAAACTAAAAATAATTAAATCAGTGGCTTTGATAACATCGTAAGTATTTCCTGCACCATCTCCTTCCATAGCATTCTGGGTATCATCCTCATAGCGACGACGTTGGAAGAGCCACTGCAATTAAGTGGAAATGTTCGATAAATACAAATTTCTTTTGCTCGGAATTTAGTCTCCTGAGTGAATTTTTTCTCAATGAGACATGTTGGTGCGTCTTTCAAAGCAAACATTAAACTACTAATGAAAAAAGAGAAACGTCTACCTTATAAAGTATAAGAGTATGTTACTCGTAGTTTCCTGCAGAATAACGTGTTTATATAAATCTTTGATACCATATTTTCTAGCCCTATGAACGCTCGTGCATGTATGTCATGGAAAGGAAAACCGGATTTATTAACCGCGCCCCACCGGGGTCGGCGCCACCTTCCCACCGGGGGCCATCGATCCCCCTCTAACTCCGAAAATATGGGCGTTAGCGCAAATCTGCAAGTGCAATAGAAAGCTCGCGTGAATTCGTAAGAAATTACTTCGCATGTTTTGTGTCAGGTCAATGGTTTGACCTGAGGCCAAATTAGGTCAAGATCGGTATTTTCACTCAAATATGCAATGATTAAGCCAACTGGGCATAACTCTTATGTCATTAGAGCTATTGAGGCCTGGTAGTACATTTGATAGCAATTGCCGTACTTTTCCGCTATGTGGAACGTAAGACCTCCCGCCAGTGGTTTGACCGCCAGAGGTCACCTCGTGACCTAATATGACCTGAGGTCCGAAAGGTCAAAAGTGACCTTGCCGTATATCAAATGAAAGCCAGTGACAAGACAAACACGATGGTGTTTGTTTCACCGCTCTAGTTCATTAGGTCAAGTTATTGCCAAAATACTGTTTTTGACCTCTGGTGACCTTGCATGACCTTGGAAAAGTCAAGGGCAAATATGACCCCTGGTATCCGTGAAAGGGTGTCCAAAACGTTGTTCTGAGCAGTCTGAGTATTTGCAATCATTTTTGTGGCTTTTTATCATGAATAGTTTTCCCATGCTTTTCCAATGGGAGAGGTCGCCTCGTGACCTGACCTCAGGGCACGAAATCGAAAATCCCGGATATACACCTTGTAGACCCTGGAGGGTCTGAGTGTCAAGTTTCAATTGATCGATTTCGAATGTGCTCTTCAGAGCTCTAAAGGTGAAGTGAGGTGACCTTGGTTGACCTCGTCTGGTGACCTGACCTTGGGTGACCCGGGGAAAAATTTCGGGATGATGGGAAAATGATGCGTAGAGGTGAGCCCTCAACCGCGGTGCTGCGCCTCGGCGTTTTCTGCTATCCCAAAAACCTTAGGCCATTGCCCCGGTGGCGGGTTAATGATAGCTTGCGTTCTGGCTATTGGAAAATAATACTTTTTCTCCAAACTCCACTTCGAACCATAATGTTTTGCATAGAGCTATGATCCTAGGTGCTGTTTAAGTAGAGTTTATAGACTAAATTAAAAAAACAAAATCCAAGAGTCTAATGACATGGGCAGATTTGAGAAATTTCCAAGAGGTGACCTCGGAAGCAGCCGCAAAAAATTACTCTTCACTTATTGGCTGCGGTCCCGTATTTGATGTGGTATCGTGTGCCTCCTATTTTTGTCAATAAGCCTGCCTTTCTGTAAGCTATTTGAGAGGTATCAACCAAGGTATCGATTTGGTTTTGGAGCTCCCATTCTTCTTCGAGGCTTAAGTGACATTTTATTTATCCTGATATGTTACATCCTCGCTATTTGCAGTACAATCATTACATACAGTGTAAGGAAGGACATGAGATAAGACCAGAAAACAGGAGAAATTCATTGCGAAGCCGTTTTAGCCTGGGATGCGATCTTATTTTTCCCCGTAGTGCGAGGGTAATTCCTCCACGCAGGTTAGATTTTTCAGCCTAGTCTGCTGTTGCTCATTAGCCTTTCGTCGATATTACGCGAGACGAACAAGCAGACGTTTTACATATCATCTTAGTTTTCTTGCGTATCGTCTGGCAAGATGTTGAAATACATTTAGGATTGTATTTTTCAGTGAAACACTTGCTTTCATGTTTCATTGACCACACCGTCTTCCAACAATAACTTGTTATTCTCGATGGACAACAAATATGATTTATGTATGATTTTCCATCCATCTTATCGTCCCATCTAGCCCTGGCGCGCACAAATAGGACACCCATAGGTACTTGGTTTGCTTAGCTTCGATAACTTTTCTTACGGGTCATTTAGTTTGCTTGCTTACAGTTTTCGTATCTAATTTCCTCTCATGTTACACTTGTTTTGTATTCTGTTTGTGCTAACTCGCTTTCGGGGCTTTCGTCCTTTCTTCTCTCAATAAGAGTGTAGTGACCATCTGTTGTCGAAAAACAAAACCCGGATGCATAAAATATGTTGCCTGCTACTTTTCGCTAATATTGTGTTACACATAATTTAAGTGTCAACTTCTTCACAAAGCACAGGCGTCAAGCGCAGCTTTGATTTTACTTTACAAAGGCCGAGAAAACCATATCATTATACAAAATGACAACTTTTTGGGAGGTTGATTCAGCTTGTAAGGGCCTAAATTGCTTACTCGTAGAGCAGCTTCTGTTTCCTCACACATAGCCTCTTTCAGGCCTCACGTGTGATGGAAAGCCTGAATTAGGCCACTCTTTTTTCGGCATGAAAGAGGCATTGAGGCTTTGTTTTCTCCGTCGGATGAAAACCCTCCCACCGACGCAGTCTTCCTGCTCGCGGTGTTGTCTTTGCGGCGCCTGTTGCAGTCTCCCCAGCTCACCGGAATTTGGTGCTACGTACTTAGTCGTCACTGCAGTTTCCTTTCTTTCAGTGCTATTTACTTGTATGCAGTGGAACTCTTGCCGTCTCCCCAGGCAAGGAAGTCAGTGCTGCCGCCTACTTAGTCCTCAGTGCAGCCTCCAAGGTATTCTGCTATTGACTTGTGTCCCTGTAGAGGCATTGCAGTCTCTCGAGCTAAGGAGGCCTGTGTTAGCTACTTAGCGGCAATGCAGTCATCATACTCATGCTATTGTCTTGTGTCGTTGGACTATTGCAGTCCCTTCATGCATCCGGAGATGGGCTCTTCCCAGGTGCTACCTAGCTAGGCGTCGATGCAGTCTTCTTACTTGCGATGCTATTGTCCTCTGTCACAGAAAGCCTCCAGCAGTCACCTCAGCGCTTCGCACTCGGTATTACTTCTCACGCGTATTGACGGGGTGGGGAGGGGTTAGGCTTTTACCCACCCCCTCGAGTTTTCACAGATGGCCGGAAAACGGCGGCGCGCAGCGCCACAGTATTTGGTATACCTTTTTCTGATCCTTTTTGGAACTTGCGTAAAAACTTTGGATCCAGGTCATTTCAGTTCAGGTCAACAGTGCAGGTCAAGTGACCACACCTCCAAAAATTTTAAGGATAGCAAAAACAAGAACAGGGTTAATTTGAAACTCATATCGCACGCTGAAACCATCGGGTGCTACAAAATATTGATCGGGATTTTCGCCGTCGATATACTAAGGTCAGGAACGAGTCATGACCTCTCCGTTGAAAATGCATAGTTCAAATCGTGTGATGAATTTCTAGAAAATGAAGGTACAACACTTATGTTGACATCCTTGAGTTTGCTTTATCATGGCAGTTCTAGTTATATGCGTTTTCACCGATTTCTATCTTACCCTAGGTCAGGCCAAATTTTATATTTGACCTAGAAAGGTCACTTCCCATTCAACGTGGCTTGCTGAGTTTGTTCCAGGGGTTTAGATCACTGTTTATAGCTCATTTATGTACATGCATACATCAAATGCATAGGCGGATCAAAGACTGCCAATCGGCGGGGGAGGCACATTCGGGGGGCCGCCATTCGGACTAGGAGGCGTCTTTTTTTGGCCGGCGAAACCAACCAGGTGGGTGCCAAATTGTATCG
Organism: Lepas anatifera; assembly: GCA_034440635.1. Classification (NCBI taxonomy): domain Eukaryota; kingdom Metazoa; phylum Arthropoda; class Thecostraca; family Lepadidae; genus Lepas; species Lepas anatifera. Next base: position 174,066 of record JAOTON010002205.1, read on the forward strand.
GCGGTCGCCGATTTTTGCATCCTGGATGAGGGGGTGGGATGGGAAGCCACATTTCTGGGGAGAGCCATCGACCTTTCAGGGGGCGCCGTGGCCATCTCAGGGGGCGCCAAGAGTCGATCGGGGTGGACCTGCCTCCGCCTTTGCCCTTCCCCTGAATTCACCTATGGTCGGATGCTATGACTGGAAAGCCTGCATTTCTGTTGCAGCGCATTGTATTCCTATGATGACGTGTTTGTTCTACGGTGACCTTGAATTCAACCTGAAGAAAATTATGAAAGAGTCTCTTTAGCGCTTAGATCAGGCTACCTGACGCCGACTATCGCTTTTCACTAACTTTCGTGGTTTTGGAAATCTTAATGGGGGGAGGGGCATGAGGCGGGCAACTGCTCCCCCATCAAGGCAAAGGTGGCTCAGACCCCCCGCCAACGCACGTGTTGATCACCACTGCAGTCTTTGGTGTTGTTGTCCTGTATCGCCGTCAATCTATTGCTGTCTCCTCCAGAGAAGAATTTAATGTTCACTTAGGTGTTATTTTTCATGTCGCAGCGGAGTTGTTGAAGTTTCCCCGGAGAAGGGGACAAGAAAAAACGTCCAAGACTTTGGTGGGCATTCAAATGAACCGGGCCAGGAGGCATGGATGGAAATCCCGGGGGGGGTGGCATTGAACCCCTCTGGATTTTGGGTCCCCCACAGGCTTTGTGTAGAGCTCATATTGCCGTGCCTGCGTTAATCCACTCAGGACCCCCCCCCTAGATCAAGAAGAGATCCCCAGCCATGCCAGGAGGACAAAAAGAGAGGACAGGGCGCTGTTAGGGATTCAGATGGAGAAAGGCGCGACGAAGGACAGGGCGCTGGTTGGAAAACAGCTTGGCTGGACAGGGCAGAAGAGAAGGGAGGACGGGATACACAGTTGGAGACTGGGAACGACGGACAAGAGAAGAGAGCAGAGCATTTGTGCACCTCCAAATTGAGCCGGGCAAGGCGGACAAGAAAAAACGGGGCACTTGTAGACAATCAGATGAAACTGCGCTGCTCATTTGCTCAGTTGCTAGAACACTAGATTCGGAAATGAAGGATTACGGGTTCGATTGCCGGGCGGTCCAGACCTGTGCTTTACGTCAGTGCCATTTTGCAGTGTTTGTGACAGTCTTTATAAAGGTGGCAGAATTACGCATATGTGTGATGTTTTGTATCAATCCAGGTACCAATTGTCGCATTATGTGTGCTTCAGTAATTCCCTATGATTAAAGGTTAAAAGAATTACGCATATGTGTGATATTTTGTATCAATCCAGGTACCAATTGTCGCATTATGTGTGCTTCAGTAATTCCCTATGATTAAAGGTTAAAGATAAATTAAAGGTTAAAAAAGATAGCTTTCAGTGCTAGACATTGAGTTGGTGACACGATTGCGGCTTTTTCCTCCCCTGGTACTCTCACTGCTGCCAATTTGAATTTTTGTAGAGGTGAATTTACTTAACACGCGCACTGAAAGGTGGAGGGCTCGGAGGCCCCCACCCATTTTCAGACCTGGCCGGGGAACCGATCTTAGCCGGAAAACGGTACTCGGCCTAATTTAACAGAATTTAACCAACGTCCCAATAGGCCTCCGACCCACCTTCGCCCTGGTGGGGGGTGTTTGAACACCCCCTCGAACTCAGCTCCTATGCGGGATAGCGAAAAAAATACGAAGGCTGGTGGATAGCTCATATACATTTATGAAGAAACTATATGGTCACTTTTTGGCTCAGGTCAATATTGAGGTCATGACAGGTCAAAGAAGGCTGTATGTTAGGGTAATGTTTTTGGGCTCTAGCGTCTGACAGAGTTGGGTTGGGATCATTTTTAAGGCACCATTCGTTGCCTTTCGTCACGGCAAATCGAATGATGTATGATATGACTATGCTAGGTCAAAACACAAAAATGTCATTCTTACCTGCTCTGTTGTGCGTACAGGTTGATCGGAAGATAGGATGTTGGTGCGATGAAAACGTTCAGAATCGGGTCTGGATTCTCACTCGCTCGGTGAGAGTCTGCGCGGCAGACGCTAACACAGAGTGGGCCTGTGCGACGATCGGTGTTGTTTAGAAAGCGAAGCGGTATGGTTTTGTTTTGCTGCATGCGAGCTAGCCATTACCGTAACCGATGTATGGTGTCGTCTCGTTCCGAGGAACGATGCGAGAAGGGCGTGGAGTTCACCTGTGATCAAATGACTGGTTTCGCATAAATTACTTGCACTGAGAAAAAGAAGAAAAAAAGATCAAAGGTGGTGGCCAAAGGTTATGGGTAAAGGTCAATCCTCATTTCCCGCCCGACGGTTGGCATAGTACGCGTTATAATGTAATTATATATATTATTTTTTTTTATTATTAATCTTTTAATAATGATTATAATGTAAATTATAGGATGCATACACCTACCTATCCTATATTGTGACGTCAGGGATCAATGACCTTGAATGAACTTGACCCCAAAATTTGGGGAAAGATCGCTGAAGACCTTCTTTCTATGACCATGATCCGCATTTAGCATATCCTGACGTTTTCCAGCATAATTACGGCCTCTTCCAATAGGTCCCAAGCATAGCAAAGATCTGACCTTTATGACCTCGTTTTACCTTGAAAATATCGACCTAGTTAAATTAGAATTGGCTATGATGTAGATCACCATAGCCACCACCCCCCGCCCCCCACCAGCGTTTTTCTACGTTACTTAGTTTCCGAGATCTCAGAGGTGGGCCCACCAGGGTCCCCCTCCAGTATGCGTTAGTGCCAGACCCATCTCGGTGCGGGTGTTAACCCGCGCCCCACCGGGGTCCAGCGCCACCTTCGCCCCACCGGGGGCCATCGATGGCCCCCTCTAACTCCGAAAATATGGGCGTTAGCGCAAATCTGCAAAGTACAATAGAAAGCTCGTGTGAATTCAGTGAGAAATTACTTCACATGTCTTAGTGATCAGGTCAATGGTTTGACCTCAAAAGGTCAAATTAGGTCAAAATCGGCTATTTTCACTCAAATATGTAATGCTTAAGCAAACTGGACATAACTCTTATGCCATTAGAGCTATTGAGGTCTGGTAAAGTACATTTGATAGGAAATTGTCAGTCCTTTTTCCGCTATGTGAAACGTAAAGACCTCCCGCCAGTGGTTTGACCGCCAGAGGCCACCTCGTAACCTAGGATGACCGGAGGTCACAAAAGGTCAGAAAGTGACCTTGCCGTATATAACACGAAAGCCAGTGACAAGACATATACGATGGTGTTTGTTTCAGTGCTCTAGCTTAACCTTTGCCCGGGTGGGTCTTTTAGACCCCCTCGGGTTTTTCCGAAGTGACCAAAAACGGCGGCGCTCAGCGCCGCCAAACCTGGTCTGGCTGTTCCTTCATCATTTTTACATCATTCCTGAAAATTTTGACTCAAGATCATATCAGGTCAGGTCACCAGGCCAGGTGAAGTGACCTCACCTCAAAAAATACTTAGGACCGCATAACTAAAAGAAGGGTTAATCGATCAAGTTGAAACTCATACCACATATTGGGCCCACCAGGAGCTACAACATTTGTTCTGGGATTTTTATATTGGTGACCTAAGGTCATGTGCAGAGCATGACCTCCCATTGTCAATACATGGGGAAAATCACGAAATGAGCTTTTCTCAGTAAGTATGGATGGAATCAACTTCAAACATCGGTTGCGACTTGCTCTTAGCCCATTTCTGAAGCTGATGCCAAAGTTTTTGACTTGTGACCTTTAAAAGGTCACCTTAGGTCAAATAAGCATTTTTGGTGTTTTTCTCTATACTTTTTGAATAAAATAAGATAGAGCTTTTATTTTGTCACTGAAGTGTTTGTATAGTCTCTGGAAGTCAAATGATATACATCATGACTATACCAGGTCAAGTTGTCAGACCGTTGACCTGGGTCAGGTCAAATTCTTAAATTTGATCTGGCATAGCAATATCATTCGATTCGTATTGATGAGAGGATTGCAATGGTGCATAATCTATGGCTGTATCTATTTTGGTTTGGAAGCTATTAGCGAAAAATGTGTGGAAGTGTCCGCAGCTAATACAAATACAAAACGGAAAAAGTGAACGCCCTTATGCATGGGTGGCTATGGACATTCCCAAGAATATGCCCAATATTTAGTGACCTGTAGCTCACTAGGCTTGGACCTGACACGAAAATGAATGCCACTGTAATGAAAGCGCATCTCAAGAGCTTTCGAATGGTGTTAGAAAAATGTTTCTAGCTATCATAGTTTCTGAGATATATGAGGTTTTCTTAGTACACCTCATATTAGCGATTTTGACCTATTTTGACCTCTGGTGACCTTGATATTGACCTGACAAGAAAAATTACTGAAGTATTTTCGATATCATTTTCGAAGAGCTTTCCATTGCCGTTTTGTGCTTTTTCTAGCTCTCTTAGTTTTTGAGATCGTGGGGGTCTTTTTAGCCCCCCACCAGGGCGAAGGTGGCTCGTACCCGCCACCGGGGCAAGGGTTAACACGCGCATTGATGGGGTCTGAGCCACCTTCGCATTGACGGGGGGGCGGCTACCCGCCCCCGCTAAGATCTCAAGAACTACGGTAGGTAGCAAAAAACAGTAAACGGCGTTGGGCTGTCCGTCCACTTCTCCATCGAAAACATTTGAACCATTTTTTTCAGGTCACATTTAAGGTCACGAGAGGTCAAAACATGCCGTCATAAGGATAACATGTAAATTCAGTTTTTCGGCCATTACATCTGAACAAGTAAAGATAGAGCAAAACGACTTGAACTATATGAATCCTCTCAGCAAGCCGAATCGAATGATATATAATTTGACCTTGCTAGGTCTAATCAAGGATTTGACCTGACCTGAGGTCAGGTCAGGGTCAAATTATATAAAATGCATATCATTAGAACCGCAAAGCCCAGGCGAGTCTAATGCACCTGGAATAAATGCTCTATCACCATCCGTTACTGAGTTATTCCGTAAAAAGATCATGTTTCCCATGTATTTCCCATGGAGAGGTCATGCCTCGTATCTGACCTTAGGTCGTCGATATAAAAAATACCGGAACATATTTTAGAGAACTCTGTGGGGCCATTATGTGATATGAGTTTCAATCGGATAAGTTCACCGTGCTCCGACTTATGCTATCTTAAACTTTTTTTGAGGTCGGGTCACTTGACCTGTACTGATGACCTGACCTGAGATGACCTAACCTTAAAATATTTACAGAAGTTGTAAAAATAATGAGGGAAAAGGTATACCAAGTACGGCGGCGCTACGCGCCGCCGTTTTTCTGCTCTCTCCGAAAAACCCGAGGGGGGCGGGTACCCGCCCCCCGTCAATGTGCGTGTTGGTTAGGTCAAAAGTTATTGTCAAAATACTGTTTTTGACCCCTGGTGACCTTGGATGACCTTGGAGAGGTCAAAGGGAAAATATGGCCCCTGGAACCCGTGAAAGGGTGTCCAAGAACGCTTTTCTGATCAAGTTGAGCATTTTCAATCGCTTTTGTGACTTTTAGATCATAAGACAGCTTTTCCCCATGCTTTTTCAATGGGAGAGGTCACCTCGTGACCTGAACTCAGGGCACGAAATCGAAAAATCCCGGATATACACCTTGTAGACCCTTGGAGGGGCCATAAAGTGTAGGAAGTTTCAAATCGATCGACTTCGAAATGTAGCCCTTACAGAGCTCTAAAGTTGAAGTGAGGTGACCTTAGTTGACGTCGCCTGGTGACCTGACCTTGGGTGACCCGGGGTAAAAAATCTCAGGGATGGTGGGAAAATGACGCAGTAAGAGGTAGAGCTCTCAACCGCGGTGCTGCGTCTCTTCGCTTTTCTGCTATCCCGGAAAAACCTTAGGGGCCATCGATGGCCCCTATTTTCCGGTAGGAAACGGGGACCGCGGTTGGGTTCTTCCCCAGGGCTTTCTGGTTAGTTTTACCCTCCCTGGTCGTTTTGGTTTTTTGTGTCTTAGCTTTTTTGTATGAATGATTAATCTCTGCTACGTTCCTGTGGTTTTTGTGAGGTGGTTCATGTACACTTGTTGTCTGTTTTGTAGGTTTTGTTGTCCGTGTGGTACTCTGGACCTGGGGGTCTTGCCTGAAGACTGGATTTGTTATGTTCGGCCTCTATTGTGGTGTTATTGTTTGTAATGTTTTTTGGTATAATGTTTCATCGCCTGTGGCGCCCTTTTGCCCCCGGTGGGGCGAGGGTTAACCGGGCCTGGTGACCTGACTTGATATGACTTGATTTAAAATTTCCGGGAAAGATGCGGAAAGGATCAGGAAACAGCTCCAGTAAGTATGTTGGCGTCTTACGGGGATCCAAGAGGGCAAATGGGTGCACGTGTCCCCCCGATCGCCCCTCTGAACTGGTAACGGCGCCTCTCCGAAAGGTCTATGGCGCCCCTCTGAAATGCTGCTTCCCACCTCCCCCTCCCCAAGATGCGAAAATCGGCGCCCATCGATAGGATTTTGTGCCCACCTGATAGGTTTTTGGGTCAAAATGGCGCCCCTTGGTCTGGATGGCGCCCCCGGAAGGTGCCCCCCCGATCGGCAATCCTAGATTTGCCTATGGATGGAGCTGCACAACGCCCTTTCCTGCCACTTTGAAAACATCTCACCTTTCGGAGGGGGTGGCGGTGGCTTCAGCCCTCCTAGCCCCCCTTCTATCCGCCATCGGCTCCTCTTGGGACCCCCTCAGGCAACTCTTGAGTTCCTAGACCAGCACTTCGGGCAACCCGAGACAAAATCCTAGTTTCAAATCCTTGGAACCCTCAAATATCAACGGCCCCGGGGCCCTGAGTCCTTCTTTTTGGAGCTACCTAGAACAACTCCCTGGGCCCCGAAACCAGCCCTCAGGCCCCGAGAACAGTATTCGGTTGGCATTTGGGGTCCCCAAATCGGCTTTTGGGACACTCACCAGACATATCACTGTCAGGCCTGCATCGGGATCTTTTGCGGTGCTTAATCAAAGGACCCATCACTCCACCCCTTGGATATTCTGCCCCTACCTCGATGCAGTGCTCGTATGCATGCAGAGCTGCAAAAAGTCGGGCTCTCGGGTCATAAAGTGCCCGACAGATTTTAGGGCACGGTTGGTCTTGCGACAGATCTTACAATCTGTGAGAAAAAAATCTTGAAAGGAAGCAGAAAATATTTTTTGTTCTAAAAAAACTCAATATTAGAATTGTCACCTCTTTCACTCAACAAGTTTTTCATGAATTTGCACCTCTCCCATATCAAGCCAGTGTGCGGCAAGAACCGATGGAAAATCGAGGCCTAATGCACAGAGGGTCTTTTCGAGGGACTTATGAATCGAGGAACCTTTGAATAGAGGGCCTTATGCACAGAGGGCCTTTTAAACGTCACCCAGAAAATCCTCTGCTGGAAAAATTCCTTCACCGGCCTGTCGGGCCCGATTTGTATTCCATAGCACGCGACAGCCTGGCCCGACAGGCCGCCGTAAAGGTAAAGGCGACAGGCAAAACAGTTTTTTTCCTTCGTTTCCTTGGTTTGGAAGTACGCTCAACGCTGCCGCAAGGGCGCTGTTTGAACAGCGCCCTTGCGGCAAAGCCAGTGTAAAAAGTGTAAAAGGTATCTTTGGTTTGAAGAAAAGCAGCCCTGCGGTTTGGTGTGTTGCCTTGTGGAAGGTTGTGTTTTTGATTATTTTCTCTTGCATTACTTTGGTATACATCTTGAGTAAACTGGTTGAGCCTGGATTTCATCGTCCATAGTTGAAGGGCTGATAAATGGCTCCGATTAAGCTGAAGCCCCTTCCACCGTCCCGTGTCAAGCTTAAATGTGGATTTGAGGGATGTGGGTATTTTGGCGAGAAACGTTTTTTTAAGGAGCATCAGCGAATCAAGCATTCTGGGCTGCCCTGCAAGTTCAGGAACAGTGGTTTTGGCCAAGGAGGTCGTTTTGAAGCATAGATCAAACAGCGGGCAGATCAGAACAGTGTGGGGAGAAAACAAAGAAGTAAGTGATGTGGTGTTCGTTGTAATTTCGGCAGCTTACATTTATTTCCACACAGTATGTTATGCTCACTGTTGATCAATAATTTTAAATGATATTAATAAGGGAAAAATGAATTTTACCAGCAGTCTGGTCAAATTAGACTAAAACATTTGATTTTCCCTTCCATCTTCTTTTAAATCCAATGCCTGTTTGTCCAGAATTAACCACAAAAGTTGCATACCTTCATCAGTGGATTTGTAGATGCCAAAGAAACAAAACTCTTCACCTTTCCACATTAATTTGAGTTTTAAGTACCAAACTATTTCTCCTATTTCATTTTATTCACTTACCTAAATATGCCTATGATCTATGTCAAGGGGACAAAGATATAACAAAAACACAGCCTAGTGCAACCTTTACTCATTCCTTTTACTCTTAACTTCCTTGGAAACATGATATTTATTTGACATTTACTATCTAACTGACTTAAGGTTATTTATTAGCCTCATGAACTTCAGATCCTAAACCACGTACCCTCATGGAAATGAGCACGGCAATGCATAAAAAACTTTGAGATAGCCAACAGCTTCAAAATTTAGGATTTTTCATGTAAACATGCATTTAAAGTCATGGAAAGCTAATATTACATGTTTGTATTCAACTACAAGTAGCCATGATGCTTAAAAACACTTTCGAATATCAAAAAAGTGCCTCTCCAATCTTGTTTGTCTGGCCATCAGAGCAAAATCCATATATAAATTTTGGGGGTTCCTTCCAAATTACCCCCTCCCACCTCCAAAAAACTGAAATCATGAAAATCTGCAGAAGCTGGCATAAGTAACCGCATGGTATGGGAACCAGGTCAGCTTTCTTCCATTGCAAACTATATTTCTTAAGTATTCTGGGCTGGACTATGTAACATAATAACAAAATATCACTTATTCTCATTCTAGTGCAGCATTTTTTGTCAATGGCGGCTGCAGAGGACTGAAAAAGGGGGGGCTGCTTTTCATGTTATTGTATATTTCCACCTGTGACCTAAATCATCTGAATTCAAGACTGAGTCTTATTCAAGACCCAGTCGAGCTGACTTTGACACACACTATTTGTATGCTGTACGTCCACAAATCTCAAATTACATCCAATAATAAATTTCCTTTACCAATGGTGACTCCAGAAAATGGGAATTGGTGGTTCGGTATTCAATTTGTTATAGGTTTCTGCCGATAACCTTAATTTCCTGAGTGTGTCTGATAATTGAAAACCCGAAGAACAGTCTCAGTTCTAGAGTTTTGAAAATTAATAGACTTGTGCCATTCCACTTAGATTTTCCATAGGCGGCTTCAGAGCACGAAAAATAAGGATATCACACATATAAGGATCAGAGCACAAAAATAAGGATAATGATATCCATTGGTGCCAAACTTGAAGTTTTTTATGCTAATTTTAGTATTTTCTATTAAGAATGTGGAAAAAGAGTAGGAACATTTTACCAATTGAATGGGTTTTAGACAATTTTAATAGTCCTATCCTAACCACCCGACAGATTTGGAGTTTTTTTCGAAAGTGCCCGACAGATTTGAGATTTTTTGCAGCTCTGTATGCATGGATGGTGGGCAATACGGAGGGTGGGAGCAGGCAGCAGTTGGCCAATCCAATCCCTGCAACCGCAGACAGTGAACGAGGGGGACAGGTTGCAGTACGACGTGCGATCAGCTCTTTATTTCTTTGATATTCCTGTATTCGGGACACAAAAAATGGCCCAGAGACCAAAACAGTATTAATCAGGGTTTCAAGTGGCTTGGAGGATCAAAATCAACCATTGTATATTCAATAGGCGGATCCAGGATTGCCTATCAAGGTGGCACCTTCCCGGGGAGGGGGTGGGCGCCATCCGGACCAGGGGGCGCCACTTTTGACCGGTAAAACCTATCAGGTGGGCGCAAAGTTCTATCGACTGGCGCCGATTTTCGCATCCTGGGAGGTGGGAACATCATTTCAGGGGGGCGCCATGACCATTTCAGGGGGCGCCGAGAGTCGATCGGGGGCACGTGCCCCTTTATCCCCTGGATCCGCTTATGGTGTATTTTTTGAACCACGGGCCTTCTAACATAGGCGGATCCAGGGGGGCAAGGGGGAAACGTGCCCCCCCGATCGACCCTCGGCGCCCCCTGAAAGGTCGATGGCGCCCCCTGAAATGTCGCTTCCCACCACCCCCCAAGATGCGAAAGTCGGCGCCCCCGATAGGATTTGGCGCCCACCTGATAGCTTTTGCCGGTCAGTAAGTGGCGCCCCCAGGTCCGGATGGCGCCCCCGGTCCGGATGGCGCCCCCCGGGAAGGTGCCCCTCCGATCGGCAATCCTGGATCCGCCTATGCCTTCTAAAACCACCAATACAACAAGGCAATCAATACAGCACAAGATAACTGCAAAGTGAAGGGTTTTGCCAGTCCAGGCTGCCAAATTCCTTTGAAGCTGCCTTCCAATTGAAATCTCGGATTGAGCGAATATGGCGCAAGAGGTACTTGAAATAGTTGCGTGGTGGGTGGTGACGTTATTGAGTATATCTGTAGTCAGTCAGTCGGCATCAATAAAAGTGTTATGATCAGCTAATCATCTTGGTTTCATATCTGGTAAGTGAAGATCAGTGTCTCTACTAACCGTATGAAGATCAAACAATTGTATGGTGAATAGAAGGTGTAATGAGTGGTGTACGGATGTTTGGATGTTAGGTGGGTAATGTCTAACTTATTAGTGTCGTTATACGTGGGGCATATGGTGGTGTGGTGGAAGAACTCAGTACAGATGTTCTGCTGGGGATAACTGTCATTTTAGTGTGGTAAACTGTGGTCAGTATTCCCAGAAATTATATGTTTCCAATGATATTAATAGGAATGATGATCCATGATTGGAAATGCTAATAACAAGTGTTTTCTCAGAATGCGGCCGCAGGCAGATGTTCTTTAGTGCAGCCATGCAGTCCAGTCTGCAAAGTATGGCAGCAGGCCAGACAAGTCACACCAGCCATTTAAAATTCTTGCACCGCCAGCCACCAAAAATTTGTACCAATCTGCCATATACCAGGGAGAAAAATGCATCCATACATACCCACACCATGCAATGCTACCTTTCTTATTAGATAGTTAGTTGAGGACTTTTTATAAGGCCCCCTCCTGAGTCTTTATGACCATTTAGCCATTATTTGTTTGGTTTTCAGTGTCACCTTTCTCGCACCAGTCTCTTAAATTTGCACCAGGCTGATAAAATTTGCACCACTCGCTCCTGTCTCCAAAGACATTCGCACTTATGAGATCTTGTCGAAAATGCCTTACTTTGCACACTGGCATGCAGTGGCATTGCATGTTCTTTAAAGTTATACTCTTTAAGCCTTAAAGCTATCTATCACTAAAGGCTTTCTTAAAAGTGTTTGGCTCTATGGCTTTAAAATGAAATCATGTAAAGTGGAATCTCTAAATATGGATTTTTGTGATTACTTATTAGGATGCTCCAATAATTTAGGACACATTTTCTGGGAGGCCTGGCTTAGAAGGAGGTGGGGGGTAAAGCTGATGTTTTTTATAGGGCTTAAAAAGGCAGTCTAATTTGTATGTAAGTTTTAATTTTCAGGAATTGAAGATAAAGCATACCCATAGCTATTTTTTATAATATTTGAGTTACAGGGAATAAACATTTGTCCTAATTCTAAAAAGGAAAATTTATTAACAAACTGAGTTTTAAAATCAGGAAACCACTTTTTGTTCAAACCTCCAAGTGCTCAAAGCAAAGATATTTCCTCTTGTCTCACTTCTCTGGGTTGGCCCAAGCATTGTGTGTAATAAAAATCTGGCAGCATGCAGCAGCTTGCGACTTGTGAGGCTGCATGGCCGTCCCATTTGTTAACATTTATCATGTGACATGCACAGTATTATCATGACATGCACTGACAGATAGGGATTCTTTCAAGGTTTGAAGTAAGTTAGCCCCTTAATTTTTAACTTTGAAGCTTTGGAAATGAAAGTTATATGTTGAGAGCTTAGCATAAAATTAGTTGTCAATAGTGGTTTTTTGACACTACACTCTGAGGCTGACACTACACTCCAAAAGTACTATCTCAGTTCAAAACCCATTGTAAAAGAGGGACACTCCCTTTAATGCAACATTTCATTCAGTCTGTTTCAAAGGTTGTAAAACAATTATGTTCATGTGATCTGTAATCCTTTTTCAACATGGTTTTGCAGCAGATCAAAACATGGTTGATACCAAAGAGAATGCTGCTGTTGGTAGTGGAGAGGGAGATGCTCCTCCAAAGACAGCAAAACAGCTGGAAAAGGAGGCCAAGAAGCAGGCTAAGCTGGAAAAGCTAAAACAGAAACAAGAAGCCCTGGCAGAAAAGGCAAACAAGGCCAAGGATAAGAAAGATGAAGGGGAAAAATCAAAGGTGGGTGCACTTCAAGCTTTTAAACATCTTGTGCATGAAATGGGATTTGCATAAATTAAGTCTTTATTGCCTGCACATTGAAGGAAGTCCATCTGGTACTTGATCTAGTGAAGCAGGTCAGACATCGTAGAGACTACTGTGTTCATGTCAATGTGAGGAAGTGGAGTGAGTGCAAAAGTCACATGAAAGCCAAATATATTTTTCTCAACTTTCCTCTTATGACACTTGATGAATGGACAGAATGCGTGTTACAGAATGTGCTGTGTGCACAACAGGTAGTTAGAAATGTTTTCAGGATATTAGTCTGGGTTATTTGATGAAAAGTTTAAACTTCCGAATATTTCGAGTTTATTGATAGCTCTTTTTCATTCTGTTGAAAGAGCTATCAATAAACTCGAAATATTCGGCAGTTTAAACTTTTCATCAAATAACCCAGACTAATATCCCGAAACATTTCTAACTACTTGACAACAGTTTCTGGGAAAAATATGACTCTTAAAACGTGCACAACAGGTACCAAGTTTAAACGCCAGGCCGACCTGACCTGTTAATTAATCACTGCGCTTCCCAGTCAGCATTTTCGCGATCATGTCTGAGAACGGTGTATCTTGGCAGTGATGTGTGATACAGTACTCACTATCTGACGTTTCAGCCAAAGAAGCCAGAGCGTGCGGCGGGAGTCACAGTGTACGACTCAGCGACGCCGCACGGGCAGCGCAAGGATACCGACCGCCCATTACCGGACGCCTACAGTCCACAGTATGTGGAGGCTGCCTGGTACAGCTGGTGGCAGGAGCAGGGCTTTTTCTCACCCGACTACGGCGTGAGTACAGCTGACGGCCTACTTCAGGTTTTGTCTGGTACACTCCTGGAGGCATAGCGTGTGCTCGCCGGATATTTTCTCAGCTTTATATACCTGTTATGACTATTGTGTGTGTACACGGCAGGATTTGAAGCATTCAGGATGTGAAGCATTTGAATTGCAGAACATAACCCACTGCAATATAACTGTCAGTGACATTTGATGATGACAGCTTTTGTCCTGTTCCACAGCGTGACCCGGCCGTGCCAAACCCTAAGGGTAACTTCGTGATGGTGATACCGCCCCCTAACGTCACGGCAAACCTGCACCTGGGCCACGCTCTCACCAACTCTGTGGAAGACGCCATCACTCGCTGGTGAGTCTCTGGTTGTGGTCCTATGTCATGACTGGTTAAAGAAGGCTCTCCGTGGTCTTTATTGCTTTCCTGCTTACTTGCTTAACGATTCATGGCGTAGGCTGTTACGCCTTGGCCGTAATATTTCATCTGTCTTTGGCAGGACTGCGCTTTTTCCTACAACTGCAAGCTTCTTTTAGAGTTTTCTGTTGTGAATCAACAACAAAACATAGGTGGGTGTGCCATGCCAAGGTGCCAGAGTGTGGGTGTGCCAGGGTGACCATGCGCCTGCTATATTGATGAATGCGCTGTCTAATGTGCATGCATGATCTTGAAAAATTCCGACGGTACGAAAACCTGTAAGCCGATTCTGAATCGCAAGCTTAGTTATTTCCCATCGACACCCATGCTGGAATGTCCATAGACAATACCAGCTGCCATGCGACCGTGCCTGGCTCACCCCCGGCTGTGCGTGCTCTCCCGGCAGGCATCGGATGTGCGGCCGCTCGGCGCTGTGGGTACCCGGCTGCGACCACGCCGGCATCGCCACGCAGGTGGTGGTCGAGAAGCGGCTCATGCGTGAGCAGGGCCTCAGCCGACACGACCTCGGACGCGAGAAGTTTGTGGAGAAGGTCTGGGAGTGGAAGAACGAGTAAGTGACGAGGTGTGGTGTTGGTGTGAGTTGGTGTGATAGCTCTGCCGCGATAGTTTGCGGTTGTTTGCTCAGTTTCCTGGGAAAATACGGTGATTGTTGTGGTTATGAGTGTGTATTGTATCTGATATATGTATGCACGAGTGAATATGTATGATCTGATCTGTGCCGTAGGGAGTTTGATTGGATCTCTTGTGCCGCAGGAAGGTTGATCTGGTCCCCTGTGCTGCAGGAAGGTTTATCTCATCCCCTGTGCCGCAGGAAGGGTGAGTTGATTTACGAGCAGCTGCGGCGGCTGGGTTCCTCGCTGGACTGGTCGCGTGCCGCCTTCACCATGGACCCACGCCAGTCGCGCGCCGTCACTGAGGCCTTCGTGCGGCTGCACGAACAGGGCGCCATCTACCGCAGCCTCCGGCTGGTCAACTGGTCGTGCACACTCAAGTCGGCCATCTCAGACATCGAGGTTAGCACCGTCTGCAGGAAATGCTGTGGGACCGATCATGTTAAACTTAAGCTTACATTTTCTTTCAGCAGTACAGGGTGACCCAAAAAAACGGGCCCCGACATTCATATAGCCATAACGTCAATATTTTACGTCGGATTTAAATAAAACTTTGAGCATAAATGCGTTTTTGTGTGTTGAGTAAGATACCAAAATATCAAAATAATAGGATATAAACATTTTGTTCCATAATCAGGGATGCGGAGCCGGAGCCGGAGCCGGAGCCGGTCGGAGCCGACCATTCTGCCCGGAGCCGGAGCCGGAGCCGCCGAAACACTTTTGATCGGAGCCGGGCCGGAGC
The DNA here is from genome assembly GCA_034440635.1 of Lepas anatifera. Classification (NCBI taxonomy): domain Eukaryota; kingdom Metazoa; phylum Arthropoda; class Thecostraca; family Lepadidae; genus Lepas; species Lepas anatifera. The sequence continues at coordinate 189,068 of JAOTON010002205.1, forward strand.
CGGAGCCGTCAGAAAGGGTCCGGCTCCGGCTCCTAAAGAGCTCTAAAATTACCAAAAATCAAACGTGAAATGGTCATACATTACCTCGTGAGATGCCGCATGGAAACACATTTATTCACCTGAAATATTACATTTCCTCAATATGTTATATATATCGAGATTCGTGAAATATTTCAACTAAGGTGTTCCGTAGACGGTCTCACTCTCCGATGGGGGATGCGCTCCGGCTATTTAGCATGGGCAGAAATTAGCAACAAATGAAAACATTGGCGGACACTGGCGGATCCATAGGGGAGGGCAAAAAAGCATTTGCCCCAAACGCCCAATTTTTTCCGATTTTTGCCGATTTTCTTAAAAAACATATGTTTTTCACGATTTACCCCATACCGTCGGCCTGCATCCGTCCCTGTTGGCAGACGCAGGGGAAGGCCATTTCGGCCATGGCCCCTCCAAAGCCCTGGAAGGGGGCAGACTATCTTTTGGCCCCCAAAGGCCGAATGATTTTTTTTAAAAAGGTCTGTCGAGCAATAAAATCTTTGCTCCCACCCCCCTCCCCCAGGAGAGCTATCATGTACTCGGAGAAGTAGTTTATACTAGGTCTGTCGAGAACCGGGGGCAAAAGGCGCAGAAAACAGCATCCTCGTCACTCGATGCGGCACTAGCTGACTACAAAAACCTGGGTCGCCTAAAGGGGGCGACCGTATGGGACATCTAGATAGATATCCAGTCATCATCCAGCGGGCTAGCCTGGTAATGGCCGCGCTACCAGTTACTCAGGTGTCCGTGAAGAGCTCTGCGATGAGGCTACTGCTTACTGATCTCAGGTCCAGAATAAGAGCTGACATATTGGAGGCAATGTTGCTGCTCCGCTCCAACCGCGATTGGGTGGTGTAGTGAGCGAACCAGCTGCTGGGCCCTGGGCAGTAGGGGTGGTTGGTTTTCGATTTTTTCTCGAAAAGGAATTATGCCATCAGCCTATCTGATGTGTTTTTTATGTTGAACACTGTTAGCTCAGCGAAATTTTTATTTGCGGGCCGTCCAAGCTTTACTTGATCGATGTATCTTTGATTTTTTATGTGGGTTTGCGGGCATGTCTGACCCATTAGGGTCGTAAAAACATGTTTTTGCTGTTCAGACTCGAACCCACTTTTCCCATTATATATTCAATTATGATTTCAATGAGCCACATTCCAAGCATCTACGACAACGGGAAAGATCGCCTCAAACCGTTTAAATATTTCATGTTTCAGGCGCGATAGGCCACCCGGCGTTGCAGTCTCCCCCTGTTAAATTAGCATGAAAGGGGTGCATAACCTACCAGTAAAGACAGCGTGGCATGTGCGTGCGTATAGGAGCGGTAGATGGGATTTAAGATGCAGACATTTACTTGTCAGATGTATTTGCAGCACAATACAAATACATGTTATTCCACAAAAGACCTGAAATTAAATGATTCAGCACCCTAGTACTCTACCTCCCCTACAGAACAGACGAACCTTGACAACATTCGTTGACGGCCCTGACAACATTCGTTGGAGAACGTCATTGGGGCAGGTGCTTCTCCCTATTCTCCTGAGAACTATTTAACACGCGCATTGACGGGGGAGGGTACCCGCCCCTCGGGTTTTTCGGAGATAATAGAAAAACAGCGGCGCGTAGCGCCGCCGTGCTTGGCATACCTTTTCCCTCATCATTTTTACAACTTTTTGCGAAAACTTTAAGGTTAGGTCACCTCAGGTCAGGTCACCAGTACAGGTCAAGTGACGTGACCTCAAAAAGTTTAAGATAGCATAAGTCGAAGCAGGGTGAACTTATCCAGTTGAAACTCATATTTCATAATAGGCCCACCGATTTCTCTCAAATATGTTCCGGTATTTTTGATATCGATGACCTAAGGTCTGGTACGAGGCATGACCTCTCCATTGGAGATACATGGGAAAAATGTTTTTTACTGAATAACTCAATAACCGATGGTGATAGAGCGTTTATTTTAGCTGCATTAGACTCGCCTTGGCTTTCCGGTTCTAGTGATATGCATTTCATATATATTTTGACCCTGACCTGACCTCAGGTCAGGTCAAATCCTTGATCTGACCTAGCAAGGTCAAGTTATACATCATTCAATTCGGCTTGCTGCGAGGATTCATACGGTTTAAGTCGTTTTGCTCTATCTTTGCTTGTTCAGATTTAATGGCCGAAAAACTGAATTTACATGTTATCCCTATGACGGCATGTTTTGACCTCTCGTGACCTCAAATGTAACCTGAAAAAATGGTTCAAATATTTTGGGTGAAGAAGTGGATGGGCTACCCAACGCCGTTTACCATTTTTCGCTACCTACCGTGGTTCTCGAGATCTTAGGGGAGGGGCGGTACCCGCCCCCTCGTCAAAGCAAAGATGGCTCAGACCCCCGTCAATGCGCGTGTTAAGAGCTCTGACACTGCTAGAAGAAGACCCTGCTGCATATTTTTCCTTTGGATGGCTCACAAAATCTTCCACCAGCCTCACACCACGTTCTGTGGGACCGTTCAGGACAGTAAGTTCTGGAATACCTTGAAACAGGGGAAGCTATACCAGTTTCCAGCTTCTCAACGGAGCAATTTCATGTCAGAATCTTTCAAATTCAGGCACTCGAATACCAGCCAGCTTTCATGAATGACAAATTGGCAGAGGCTTGGTACCAAGCCGAGCTCTTCATCTGAAAGGTTGATGGTTTTGCTGTTTAGGCCAGGTACTGTGTCACTGCCTTTTTACCACCATCATTGTGATTCTTATTTGCTTGGCAGATTATAACTTTCTGGTCACAAATAACAGTTGCGTCTGGTGACTGGTATAGTTTCTCCTGCTTCAAGGTATTCCAGAACTTAATGAGGTGAACGATCCCACAGAACGTGGTGTGAGGCTGATGGAAGATTTCGTGAGCCATCAAAAGGGTAAAAATATGCAGCAGGATCTTCCTCTAGAAGTATCAGAGCTCTTAAATAGTCCTCGGGAGAATAGGGAGAAGCACCTGCCCCATTGACGTTCTCCAACGAATGTTGTCAGAGAAAGGTTCGCCTCCGGAAGGCATTTCTGTTCTGTCGGGATTTAGAGTACTAGGGTGCTGAACCATTTAATTTCAGGTCTTTTGTGGAATAACATGTATTTGTATTGCGCTGCAAATACATCTCACAAGTAAATTCCTGCATGTTAAATCCCATCTACCGCCCTTATACGCACGCACACGCCACGCTGTCTTTATTGGTATGTTATGTATCCTTTTCATGCCAATTTAACAAGGGGAGATTGAAACACCGGGCGGCGAATCGCTCCTGAACCATGAAATCTTTAACCGTTTTGAGGCGATCTTTCCTGTTGTCGTAGATGCTTGGAATGTGGCTCATTGAAATCAGAATTGAATAAATAATGGGAAAAAGTGAATTCGAGTCTGAGAAGTAAAATAATTGTTTTTTGAACGACCCTACTGACCCATATTTCTGTTTGCCATAACAGTGCAGTGCAGTTTGCTATACGAATACACTGCAGTGTAAGTTGGTCCAGTTTTGAGGTTCCCTGGCCTTTGGCATCTGGTCAAGAGCGTTCGTTCATCCAGTCGCCATTGTCATTCGTAAAAATACATAATCACTTTGTATCTGATGGACTTCCACGCCCTTGAGAACGTGCCGATCACATTTTGGATATAGGTACATTGCCGGAGCCGGAGCCGGAGCCGGTCGGAGCCGACTATTTTGCCCGGAGCCGGAGCCGGAGCCGGAGCCGTTAGGACACTTGAACCCGGAGCCGGAGCCGGAGCCGGAGCCGATATCATAACCCCGGACCGGAGCCGGAGCCGGAGCCGTCCAAAATTTTATCGGCTCCGCATCCCTGTCCATAATACATGTTCTAGACATCCTATTTTCTGTATCCGTGCATTCTCAAAAATCGACGAAAAGTCATGATAAGTGGTCGGTGTAGTGTCCTGGATATTTCCCAGGGCTGCATTTCTTTAGCACAGGAGTGATCCTGGACTCTTTGGCTACACACAGTCCTTTTTGCAGTCCGAAAATAAAATATTGAAGGGGTTTTCAGGGGAGGTAAAGAGGGACTGTTTTACCCCGCGCACCAGATTTCTCAGGCAAGGTGGCCCTCAACCCCTGAAGTTCTCTTCAAGCTCGACTATGCACTTCTCTGGGCATCCCAAGTGACTTGGATTGGTTTCATTATCTGCATTGAGGTTCTCTTAGGCTGCATGCTTATCGAAAAAGTCCTGCAATTTTTATATTTAATTTGCGGTGCGTTTAAACTTTGTAAGTACAATGCACAAAAATGCACATATTAAGAAAATAGGATGTCTAGAATATTTGATATGGAATAGAGAGTTGTAGTTCTATTACTAAGATATTTTGGCATCTGACTTAACACACAAAAGCGTATTTATGCCCAAAGTTTCATTAAAATCCGACGCAAAGCATTGACTTGATGGCCTTTCGAACGTTGGGGCCGTTTTTTTGGGTCACCCTGTATTTTGTATGTGATAGTATTGTTAGGCTAAATCACTCTCGATTCGAACCTACAGGATTTTCCAATGGGGATCATTTAACTCTGATTGATCGCTTTGCAGCATGAATATCAGGCGTGCCCCACCACCAGCATTGATAGTGGGTTGTTGGGAGCTGTCTGACCTCGCTCTACCAGGTGGAGAAGCGCGAGCTGCCGGGCCGCACTCTGCTCTCGGTGCCGGGCTACAGCCAGAAGGTGGAGTTCGGCGTGCTGGTCTCCTTCGCCTACCGCGTGGAGGGCAGCGGCGAGGAGCTGGTGGTCGCCACCACGCGCGTGGAGACCATGCTGGGCGATACCGCTGTCGCCGTCCACCCGGACGACCCCAGGTCAGCGTCACATCTCAGCGAAGGACTCCTGGTGTCGTGATTTTCCGACTGGCGAGGCCATGTAGTGTGATTAGCAGTGCCACGATGGCAGGATGGTGGGTGGGTGTCCGGATACTGTTCTAAAACAAACGCGTGGTAATGAAACGCGCGCACTGTAATTTATCTACCAACGCATGAATTGGAGGGCGTCGGACTAGTAGTACGCATATACAGGTTTGAATTTTTGGAGCACAAAACTATAATCTGTTTCACCGTGATCCTGGCTATTTACCCGTGTTATCTATAATCTCTCGCTACTTCCATCCTAAGCACGAGTGGCCGGAGCAGCCCATGTCGCTTCGCTCTTCCTGTAAAGCGCCGCTGTCCTGCCGGCAGGTACAAGCACCTGGTGGGTAAGCACGTGTCGCACCCGTTCGTGGAGCGTCGGCTGCCGATCGTGGCAGACTCGTTTGTGGAGATGGAGTTCGGCACGGGCGCCGTGAAGATCACGCCGGCACACGACCCCAACGACTACGAGGTCGGCAAGCGGCACAGCCTGCCGTTCATCACCATGATGACCGACGACGGCAGGATCAGTGACGGCTGCGGCGAGTTCTCCGTGAGTGAGAGATGGGCCGCACGGGTGGACTTGTGTTGGGTGGTACAGGAACTATAACTTTGTACGCGTTCGGGCATTGGAAGTAGTTCAGCTCACAGTAATGTTCGTACATCTCTCGACCAGTTACCTTACTAAGTTTTGAATTATTGTAAGTGTTGTTAAATTCCGAGAATCGCCTCACTGGAGCGTCGCTTATCTTCATCCAACAGTATCTTCTGAAAACGGAAATAACGTTTTTTAACTGTTACACATATATATGATCTAGTGGATCATCTTTCCAGTGGAAGTTATTGACGTTATGCTCGGGGCATTGTAAGACGAGTGCTTAGGTTCTTATTTATTCTTGTGATTGTTCGACGGTAAATGATATTTAGTGCGTGCTGAGCTGGTGCCGTCGTATTTCAGGGCATGCCGCGTTTCGAGGCCCGCCGGAAGGTTCTGGATGCCCTCAAGGAGAAGGGCCTGTACAAAGAGACAAAGGATAACCCGATGGTTGTTCCCATCTGCACACGCTCCAAAGACATCATCGAGCCGCTTATTAAGCCGCAGTGGTGAGTGTGACTAGTCATTACCACATGCCCTTGTTCTGGGTCGTGTTGGTGATGTAAGCAGGTACGGGGTCCGTAGATAGCCAATCGTTGCCAGTGTTGCTTGGACTGTTTTCGTTGCGAAATACTGCGCTACCAAAAGGAAGTTGGGCTTCACTCATGTCCTTGATACTCATTTATATTTGTAAAGCTGCCGTACATACCCGCTTTGCCAATATCGTTAAGTATAACAAACCTGTCATACCGACCTCGGGCCTTACACATTCTCTAACTGCGATGTCTCCCTCACCATTCATAAACACCGAACAGTATGTCGATGCTTAGTCAGCAGTGCTGATGTTGGGGATGATGATTCAATATTGATAACGTGTTGGATTGAGATAAGCGTTTCCTGTGGACCTCGGGACTATTCTTTTACTCGAGGCAAAGTATGGTATGCTCCCGAGAATGAAGTTAACTGTGGCTAGTCTACTTCGTGTGTAATTCTATCGTGTATCTTTAAACGTAAGCACGAGTCTGAATCCCGCGTTACCACCATTCTAATTCTCCCCCACCGGTGCAGGTACGTCAAGTGTGACGAGATGGCGGCCGACGCCATCGAGGTGGTCAGGTCGGGCCAGCTGCGTATCATCCCGGAGTCGCACCAGAAGACCTGGTACCACTGGATGGGCGGCATCCGCGACTGGTGCATCTCTCGCCAGCTGTGGTGGGGACACCGCATCCCCGCCTACTTCGTCACCGTCAACGACGACTCCGTGTCCCGCGGCGAGGTCAGTACCGATGCGTAGTCACCGTCAACGACGACTCCGTGTCCCGCGGCGAGGTCAGTACCGATGCGTAGTCACCATCAACGACGACTCCGTGTCCCGCGGCGAGGTCAGTACCGATGCATAGTCACCATCAACGACGACTCCGTGTCCCGCGGCGAGGTCAGTACCGATGCGTAGTCACCATCAACGACGACTCCGTGTCCCGCGGCGAGGTCAGTACCGATGCGTAGTCACCATCAACGACGACTCCGTGTCCCGCGGCGAGGTCAGTACCGATGCATAGTCACCATCAACGACGACTCCGTGTCCGCGGCGAGGTCAGTACCGATGCGTAGTCACCATCAACGACGACTCCGTGTCCCGCGGCGAGGTCAGTACCGATGCGTAGTCACCATCAACGACACTCCGTGTCCCGCGACGAGGTCAGTTACTCCAGCAAGGGCCAGAGACTCGGGTCGGTTGTCTTTGTACAGTTATATCTGTCAGCTTAAAGCCAGATTTATTTTTTGTCTTGAAATGTATGACTTGGATGCTTAGCTTTCATTGTAGATGCAAGAATCCAGACAAATATGGAAGGTTAGGAGTACATATGAGTGATCACTTGCCCCTTCCTTTGCTCAAGAGACAGTGGGCGGTACTGGTTTGTATAACGCTCTGCCCTGTGCTCAGGAGATGAAGATGAGGTGAGGTTTTTTTACAAAGTTTTTTCCCGTGTTCAGGAGACGGACGGCCGGTACTGGGTGAGCGGTCGGGACGAGGCGGAGGCTCGCCGGAAGGCGGCGGCCCAGTTCGGCGTCTCGGAGGACCTGGTGACGCTGCAGCAGGACCCGGACGTGCTGGACACGTGGTTCAGCTCGGCACTCTTCCCGTTCTCTGTGTTCGGGTGGCCGGATCAGGTTCGTGTCGGACTGTTGCTAAGGCTCTGCGGGACAATAGCAGTCGCAGCCGAGACCGTGTGTCCTCTAGCTTCAAGTAATGTTTGAGGAATGTTGTTTTGGGCTATTGCACTCTTCTGTGTGCGCCCTAAAGCTACTTCAGAGTGCTGTTAGGTGATGTATTTTTGTTGCCAGTAAGTTATCATTTACAAGGAGCTCTTCTTCTAACTGCTTGATTAATTGGGTCGGTTTGGTCCCTGTGGCTTTGAGTGAGTAAACTTAGTTATTTCCTTGTGACACTTGTGAGAGTGGAACTGTAAGGGAATGTGACACCTTCATAATAGGACTTGAAATGATTGAGCTTACTGGAAAACTCCAAGTTCGATATTTTATATGCAAGAACTCACAATTTGCGAAAAATGGTTTGTATTTAGAATGTATGTCTACCCCATCGATCCCACAAAACTTCCCCGCCCCAAAGTCAATCTCGTAGGCATGCGGGGCTTATTGTGAGATATCCGTGCGCTCAAAAAGTGATACGCTTATAAAACACTTTTTTCGTAAAATATAATTTCTGATAGGCACAAACTATGGGGACATGGGGTTTTGGCATGCTGTACGCGAATGAAAGCTCAGCTGAAATTCCATGAAGGGTGCCATATTCCCAAGATAACATTCTTTCGAATGTTTGCTCATTTCCAAAATAGTTCTTTCATCTCATCGTGTATTGTGGTGTCAGTAGCCGCGTTGACATGAGTGAAGGTATTGGCCAGCCCAGTCCTGCTTAAAGGGAGATACGCGAAAAAAATTTATTGGCCAGATCAAAAGGTTGACGTAGCCTCGGTTATGACCATTAATTTCTCCAAGAACTAGGTCCTATCTGTCCTAAACAGTGGTATAGAACCTCAAACTATCACTCTGGGAATTTTTTAGAAAACGAATCAAGACCCGAGGTAGGTACGAAATGGTTGAAGAATCGAGTATTTATTTTATGCTCCATTTTAGGGCAAAATGATTCATTTTTAGTTTTTATGTGCTATGCAAAATTACTTTAAATACAAATACAGGAGAACAAATATTTTTATTACAAAGACAATTACTTTAAAACTAAAAATATTTTTTTTAACTAAGAGATGAAGAGCAGGTTCCAGCCTTTTACCGGTACCTCTAAAAATCCGTAGTTGCAAAAATAATTGACAGTTTCGTAATCAAGATTTTTCAAATAGCAAGAAACCACAATACAATTTTTTCGTGTATCTTTCTTTGGCATTCAACGTGCCAGGGTTAAACTTAATGGATAAGCTGAAAGATTGGGGCACAGCTCGAATAGCTGATGTTTTCTTCTCGACTCAACTTTCATCTTTTTAGAACACTAGATCGAGTGTTGTCTTTAAACCTCTCTCATCAGGGTGCTGGACACGCGCTTGCTTTGTCCGCCAAGCGCGCGTCAAGCAGCAAGACGAGTGGGGGCAATGAATGAATGAATGAATGAAGGCAACACTGGAGTTGGTGTTCTAAAAAGATGAAATTTGAGTCCAGAAGAAAACAACAGCTATTCATGCCGTTGCCTAATCCCCCTTACCCCCTAAAAAGTCAACTCTGGCAATGTACATGTTGGCTGACTTGCCGAACGTGGAAAGTTGGTCAATGCTAATGCGTGTAATTAGGACTAGTGATTTTGGTCAAATGTGACCCACTCTGTTTTTGTCTACAATTACCTGACTGCACGATCTGCTTCAAACAGACGGCAGACCTGGCCCGCTTCTACCCGACCTCACTCCTGGAGACGGGTCACGACATCATATTCTTCTGGGTGGCACGCATGGTGTTCTTCGGACGCAAACTGCTGGGAAAGCTGCCCTTCAAGTGAGGATCGCTGCAATGAAGCATCAGCAAGTCGATGCGCGTAGTGAGGCTTATACTTTGGGCGGTGGGATTATACCTCTGTTTTCTCTTCTTGAAATCTTAATCTGTCAGATCAGTGAACAGAGACCAGAAACTTACTTGCTGCTGCTGCGTGACGGCAGTCTTCTATGTGGTGTTGTGACCCAGACTTCCGTCACGAGTGCTTACAACGGTTTACGTGCTGATCTTTCCGTTGCTTCTCGCCAGGGAGGTGTACTTCCACGCGATGGTGTGTGACGCACATGGCCGCAAAATGTCCAAGTCACTGGGCAACGTGATCGACCCCCTGGACGTCGTCAGAGGAATCTCCCTCGAGGTGGGTCCGTCTGGCCTTCTCTTATGTGCCAGCAGTGTTATGGGAAATGCTTTCTTGCCGACCAGCCGAAGAGACGGGCGGGTATGCTGCGTACCCTGTACTTGTTTCGGACTTATATGAACCAGCCGTGATCCTGGATTGTAGCCATTTGGTATCTTCAGTATCTTTTATTTTTGATAACATTTATGGACCTTGTGTGCCTCAGGACCTGCACAAACTGCTCCAGAACTCCAACCTTGACCAGTCGGAAATAAAGAGGGCGATGCAGGGACAGAAGGAAGACTACCCGAAGGGCATCCCCGAGTGCGGTACCGACGCTCTCCGGTTCGCCCTTTGCGCCTACACGACACAGGGTCCGTACTTATGGATTATACGCACTTGCTGCTGTGAATGTTGTGTTTCTGTTATTAATCGGGCATGTATATCGAGAGCAATGACCTTCACACTATTGTAATCTTGTTATAATCACTGTTGTAATCTTTAATAATACTGGATGGAAAGTCCTTGCTTTTTATATTTTGGACGGGGTTTCTACAAGCGTATATGGACTTTGAAAGATTTGGAAATATTCTAGACTCAAAATATTTCCTATGGAAAACTATTGTGTGCCAGAAGAAGATGGGCTTTTAATATGTAACCAATCTTCATTTCCCATCGGTGGGTACACCCTGCTGCCTTTTCTCCAGTCAACCGTACACACCGCGGGGATATGACAGTATCATCCCCCTCTCTCCTGCGTCAGCAGGCCGCGACATCAACCTGGACGTGCTGCGCGTGCAGGGCTACCGCTTCTTCTGCAACAAGCTCTGGAACGCCACCAAGTTCGCCATGATGTATCTCGGGGAGAACTTCGCGCCTGACTCCCAGCCGCCCGCCGCCAGTGCAGAGGTGAGTGCGTGGGAGTGCGGCGTGTGGGGCAGCCACGTGATGTCTGCTAGCTGTGCGGTTCTCAGTGTGTAGCGCAGGTTCTGGTATGCACGTCGGGCGTGTTTTATAAGCTACTTGGTGGGGTTCTCTGGCTGTGAATAGTGTAGCCGGGTTGTGGCGGCGGGTGCTGAGGGCTGTGGGCTGGTCTGCAGTGTGACCCCGCCGCCTGGCCGCTGCCGACGCTGGCCGACCACCTGAGCCGGTTCAGTTACGTGGGCGGCTGGCGGCCGACGGCGGCGGACTCGGCCCTCTGCCGGCGGCTGGCCGCCTCTCCCGACCCGCTGCCGCCGCCCGTCCAACGCTGGCACCGGCACGTCACCGCACTCAGAGACGAGTGGGCTGCGTGGCCGGCCGCCCCCGCCTCCGCCCCCGCCCCCGCCCCCGCTGCTGAGGTGGGTGTGCACACCCGCGAACTGGCTGGTTCGACCCAGGAATGAGCTTCGGGGTGTTTGCAGCTTGACGGTAATGTTTATAGTTCTTGGACTTCTTCAAATACAGAATTTAGACCCCTCGTTTACACTTGTTGGCATGCCGTGGCACCCACTAAGAACCGGATGTGACCTAAAAATGGCATCGGGGCTCTTCGGCAAAGCTGAAATCCGACAGATGTGTCAAAGCTTTGGCACGCTTTTTGCAAATTAGGATAAAAGAAGAGTAAGATGGAAGTAGATGGTAGAAGTAGTGGTGATAATTGTTGGGGTTCAAAGAAAGTTAAAGATACGTTAAAATGGCGTGACCTGTGGGTTCTTTGTAAGTTTAAAGGTCATTCAACAACCTGGAAGCGAAAACCAAGTACTTTTGGACAAGGCTGTGCGTTTTTGCACTCGTTGGTGTTTACCTCGTTGGTCTCCATTGATTCTGTAAGTGGACAGGATTAGTCTAAAGACACTTGAAGGATGGATGTAAGATGGATAATTTTCCAACTGCGAGCTTTTTAATTGTGGCCTTTGCTGACCCTAGCTGGGTTGAAGATTACAGAGCAGTTGAATGAGCTGCGCTACGGCACTTCATCACGAAATCTCGGACGACGGAGATGTATGGAAGAAACATAGGTACAAATATTATTTTTTTCTGCAGGATGTTACGCTTCCTTCCAAAACACATTCTTGGAGAAAAGTGATCGTCAGTGATGTCTCTATCCAATAGCAGCTGTAGCTGATAGGTTTCCTCGTTTTAAAACACCCCTCCGTCTCTGAGGAGCATATTACTAGGGAAGTGAATTAAGCCTCGCCCCACCGGGGGGCCATGGATGCCCCCTAAGGTTTTTCCGGGATAGCAGAAAAACGAAGAGGCGCAGCATCGCGGTTGAGGGCCCTACCTCTCACTGCATCATTTTGCCACCATCCCTGAAATTTTTATCCCGGGTCGCCAAGGTCAGGTCACCAGACGAGGTCAACCAAGGTCACCTCACTTCAACTTTAGAGCTCTGTAAGAGCTACATTTCGAAGTCGATCGATTTAAAACTTCCTACACTTTATGGCCCCTCCAGGGTCTACAAGGTGTATATCCGGGATTTTTCGATTTCGTGCCCTGAGGTCAGGTCACGAGGTGACCTCTCCCATTGAAAAAGCATGGGGAAAAGCTGTCTTATGATCTACAAGTCACAAAAACTATTGAAAATGCTTAGCTTGATCAGATAAACGTTCTTAGACACCCTTTCACGGATTCCAGGGGCCATATTTGCCCTTTGACCTCTCCAAGGTCATCCAAGGTCACCAGGGGTCAAAAACAGTGTTTTGACAATAACTTTTGACCTGTATAAGCTAGAGCGCTGAAACAAACACCATCGTGTTTGTCTCGTCATTGGCTTTCATTTAATATACGGCAAAGTTACTTTCTGACCTTTCGTGACCTCATGTCATCTTAGGTCACGAGGTGACCTCTGGAGGTCAAACCACTGGCGGGAGGTCTTTACGTTTTACATAGCGGAAAAAGTACTGACAATTTCCTATCAAATGTACTTTACCAGACTCCAATAGCTCTAATGGCATAAGAGTTATGCCCAGTTTGCTTAAGCATTGCATATTTGAGTGAAAATAGCCGATCTTGACCTAATTTGACCTCTGGAGGTCAAACCATTGACCTGAGCACTAAAACATGTGAAGTAATTTCTTACTGAATTCACGCGAGCTTTCTATTGCACTTTGCAGCTTTGCGCTAACGCCCATATTTTCGGAGTTAGAGGGGGGCATCGATGGCCCCCCGATGGGGCGAAGGTGGCGCTGGACCCCCGGTGGGGCGCGGGTTAAAAGCCTGTAAGAGACCATTCTGGCCCGACTCTGTTGCTGTAAAAGTTACCGGTATGACCTGCCGCGGCAGGGTTGGAAGCTGGAGCCCATGGACCGGTGGGTGCTCTCCCGACTGGCCGCCGCCATAGAGGGCTGTAACACCGGCTTCTGCAACTACGACTTCACCGTCGCCACCACCGCCTGCTACAACTTCTGGCTCTACGACCTCTGCGACGTCTACTTGGTGAGTCTTCACGGCATGCTCCAGTACTAAATCTACGCGATGAATAAGTCTCACCTATGATTACTTTTGTAGCGTATGTATATTAGTGTGAAAATTAGTCAGCCTTGCTTATGAATAAGTGTAGTGAATGCTCTTTGCTCAGTGTATGGTTCTGACTTGAATTGATAGAGTATACTGGGCGCTGCTCAGATATCCCGTTACGATTATACGCAATATCTCTAAGGTTTTAATGACGTGTAGCCGTTAATGATGTGTCCACTGGAAGCTCTCGCCTGAATGAGTTTGGGTGTTACCTGTTATACAATTTTGTTGTTATCCCAGCACTCGCACTGGACATCGTACACCAGCGTTTTCCTCTAGCAGTTTCGTCGAGTGCGGATTTTCCTACACGGAAACCCCGACTCACGGGACTGTGCCTTCGTCGTCAGGAGTCGATTAAGCCGGTGTTCTCGGGGTCGGATGGAAGCCCCGACTCACGGGGCCGCCCCTTTGTCACCAGGAGTCGATTAAGCCGGTGTTCTCGGGGTCGGACGCGGCGCGGGCGGCGGCCGTGCGACAGGTGCTGTACACCTGCCTGGAGACGGCCCTCCGGCTCATCTCGCCCTTCATGCCCTTCATCTCGGAGGAGCTGTTCCAGCGCCTTCCGCGCCGCAGCGCCGACGCTCCACCCAGTATCTGCGTCACCCAGTACCCGCTCACAGAACAGGTCAGTTCGGAACACGACACTGCGATGGATGCTTTAAGACGGTGCTAACGACTGGTGTGGTGACTAGAGCTAGGACAACCCGCCTCTAGTTTCCTGTGGGCTGTTGATATATTTACGGTCTCAACACCCATTGCCGTTATATTCGCTTGGATGTTTCGGATCCGTCCTCAGTACGTCTTTCTCCGAAGTGTTGCCGTGCTGCAGATAAAGGGTGATTTTCCGTTGATTGATGATGCCACTCAATTACCACCCCAGTTACTATCACTATTGATAGTAACTGCCTGCCCCTTCTGTTTCAGTTTCAGTTTATTATACATATTGTCGACGGGTGATCCCAATTATGGACAAAGTCGTACAGTAAAACATGTAAGAATAGACGATAAAACATAAAAATGGAACTTAAAAAATAGCTCAATAAGTGAGTACGATAAAACGGCGAATACGCCTAATCATAGTAAAAATAGTAAAAACAATGCATCATTGAGCTGACTACCGACCCGTACACACCAGACATAGGTATATTGGCATTCACATGATGGGATCTAAACTGGCTACATATGTGCTTACTGATGATTTGAACTGACTAAAAGAGTCATTAAAAACATCACTATCAGGAAACGCTACTAAAAACTTGTTCATGGCCACTGGTAGTCGACTGAACAATCCATTCTTAACAGTGTCAGCACGAGAGTGCTGCACATGCATGAGCATTCGCTGACGCGTTACTCTGGCGGGTACTGATAGCGCGAATACTTCGAGCAGGCATGGGGAATCAATCCTACATCGCAGTACATTACGTGCGAATAAAATGTCATGCTGCACTCTACGAGACGAAATGGAAGTCATTCTAAAATGATCGAGTAAGTCAGTATATCTAAAAGACTGGGACCTATGGTCGGAGTGCGCGTTCAGCCAGAGTAAGAACTTATGCTGGATGCGCTCAACTCTAATCATGTGGCTGTTTGCCGCGCCGCCCCACGCAACACAACAGTATTCCAGCAGCGATCTGACATGTGCATAGTCACACCACCAGTGCGAACCGCGCATTGACTTGTCTCTGACCATCCGTTGCTTGTATTTTGTTCCCAGTTCGAGTTTTTTTATACTTTCGTCGGGTCACCGCTTCTTTCAGTACTCACTGCTGTCCCGTCCCCAATTCTGTGTGTACTCACTGCCATCCCGTCCCCAGACCTCTGTGTACTCACTGATGTCCCGTCCGGAGGTCTCTGTGTTGTCACTGCCGTCCCGTCCCCAGTTCCCTGTATTCTCACTGCCGTCCCGTCCCTAGTTCGCTTGTTTGTCACTGTGGTCCTTCCCCAGTTCTGTGGTCTCACTACCATCCTATCTCCAGTTCTCTGTGTTGTCGCTGTCTTCCCATCCCCAGTTCTCTGTGTGCTCACTGCTATCCTGTTCCCAATTCTCCGTTGTCACTTCCGTCCTGTCCCCAGTTCCCTGTTCTCATTGCTGTCCCGTCCCCAGTTCCGTGTACTCAGTCGTCCCGTCCCCAGTTCTCTGTGTTGTCACTGCCGTCCCGTCCCCAGTTCTCTGCTCTCACTGCCGTCCCGTCTCCAGTTCTCTGTGTTGTCACTGCCATCCCGTCCCCAGTTCTCCGTGTTGTCACTGCCGTCCCGTCCCCAGTTCTTTGTGTACTCACTGCCGGCCTGTCCCCAGTTCTCCGTGTTGTCACTGCCGTCCTGTCCCCAGTTCTCTGTGTTGTCACTGCCGTCCCGTCCCCAGTTCTCCGTGTTGTCACTGCCGTCCCGTACCCAGTTCTCCGTGTTGTCACTGCCGTCCTGTCCCCAGTTCTCTGTGTTGTCACTGCCGTCCCGTCCCCAGTTCTCCGTGTTGTCACTGCCGTCCCGTACCCAGTTCTCTGTGTTGTCACTGCCGTCCCGTCCCCAGTTCTCCGTGTTGTCACTGCCGTACCGTCCCCAGTTCTCTGTGTTGTCACTGCCGTCCCGTCCCCAGTTCTCCGTGTTGTCACTGCCGTCCCGTCCCCAGTTCTCCGTGTTGTCACTGCCGTCCCGTCCCCAGTTCTCTGTGTTGTCACTGCCGTCCCGTCCCCAGTTCTCCGTGTTGTCACTGCCGTCCCGTCCCCAGTTCTCTGTGTACCGGGACGTGCGGCTGGAGGCGGACGTGGACCTGGCCCAGCGCGTGGTGCACGCGGTGCGCTCGCTGCGCGCGCAGTACAACCTGCCGAACAAGACGCGGGCGCGGCTGACGCTGCGGTGCGGGGACGCGGAGACGGCGGACGTGCTGCGGAGGCTGGCGCCGGACGTGGCCACCCTCAGCTTCTCCAGTGAGGTGGAGGTGGACGCCCCGCCTCCGCCCGGCTGCGCCATCAGCACCGTCTCCGACAAAGTGGAGGCGCATCTGCTGCTCAAGGTGGGGCAATCGCTGGGGTGAGAGGTGCTTTATAATAACGTACGGCCTCGACGTGCGAATAGAAACATTGTTTCACACTGCGCATTTGTATTCTGTGAATGTGTCGACTTTGGATTGTAGTGGAGTCCATCTCTGCTTTGTGGTAGAAACGTTTTGAGACCCGGTCACCAACTTGCCGCTTGGCTCTCGGTTTTCCTGCTGATATATAATTTTGAGCCAAATGATATGATTATATATATATATATATATTATGTTGAGCCAACGTCATCCCATTTTAAACCACCGCGGAATGTGCCTCCCACATGCCTCCCCATGAAAGGCTTATTTTCGGAAAGTACTTATGATCAAACATAGGAGCCAGTTTAAACAAAAGTTTTCAACGCTGCGATTCGTCAGGATCTGGTGGACCTAGTTCATTAGGAAATATTACCCCAGTACGCTTCCCCAGGGTCTGGTGGACCCAGTCAAGGAGGCGGAGCGGCTGGGCAAGAAGCAGACGCAGCTGAACGGCGCTCTGGAGAAGCTGCAGGCCCAGATGACCCTGCCGGACTACATGACCAAGGTGGGTAGCGATTACAACACCCCGTCGCCAACGCGACAGGGTCTGATCGTGACATAATCGTTATCGGGAAAATTTTGGGAGACAATTTAGTGCTCACAAATGCCGAAAGTACTGACGCAGTATTTCACAGTTTCATACCCCGTTTCTATTCTGTGCGCTTTAGGTAGATACTCATCTTTCGATTCTTATCTGTCATGAGGTCTTCATGAGGTTGGTTGTTTGCTTTTGGTCGAAACCGCTTTGTTAAAACACTATATTTTCTGTAGATTTACCCGGGTGAATGCTTGTCAATTAGATGTATCTGGCTGTGTTTTAAGCTAATTGCGCAGGAGGTTGGTATATCGTCAGCTAACCCAGGCTGCGGGCAAATTAACACCAACGGGCTACTACGGTATCGCATTGCTCATTATTTATTGTATGTATACAAAATTAGCAAATATATACATCACCATTCTTAGCATGAATGGTAGACCGAATCTAGACCAGGTGGTGGAAAAATACAGACCCAATTTCGTAAAATTTTCTTCAGCTGAAGGTCTAACGGTTTCGGAACTACTTGATAGTCATAAAGATCGCGTCTCCTATTCCAATATTATTCCAGACTATAATTGCTATGACAACAAAACTCAGGCGGAAAACAAAACTGAGACATCGTTCGACTTGATATTGCTCTACCTGTCCCGCCGCCGCGGCTGGCGCCCATTCTTCTTCAGCCGTTTTCCATTAGAATGATATGTTGGAAATCTACTTGGAAATAATTAAATTGTGAGAGTAATATATTGATCTGTCCAGAGCCTAGCTGTGGGGCAGCTGGATGCTAGTAATCAAAAGAGGAGAGGTGTTCTCGCGGGGCTTCAGCGCGAAAACATGGACCATCGACCAAAACATGCATCGAAAGTAGACTGAAAAGGCCAGGAGGTCTATGTTATAGATCCGGGCCTATAAATATAGACCCACTGGTGAGCAGTGGTATCGTTCTTTTTCGATATCGTTCGTCAGCAGTTGGTTCCGACTGACGGTGGCGCCCCCTCCGCAGGTACCGGAGGAGGTGCGAACGGCTAACGCCGAGAAGCGAACGCAGCTGCAGACCGAGATCGACAGCATCACGCGCGGTATCCAACAGCTTGGCACCATGCAGTGACCTCAGCCGTCCCAGCACACGCGCGTGGGGTCCTGGGACTCTTAGGTCAATGCAACGGGTTTCTGGAGTCTGATTGTGCTGGTGGTTTTCTTACATAAATGGAAAATAAATTATTGGTGAGGAGGGAAAATACGCCTGTCTGCTTGCGTTTCTGGGGGAACGGATCGCCGCGGATCCCGGATTGACACCTTGGACACTACGGCGCCCTGCCCAGTGGTTCAAAGTCGGCAATTGCACCAAACACCGCGGGAAAGTGTGAACAATTTGATGTATTAAGCCAATAAGGGCGAGTCGTACCACGCGGTAACCACGGCGGCGTCTGCAGGCAATGTGATCACAAACAACAATGTGCTGACACCAGTGTCCATGTTACTCCCATTAAAAATAAGCTATCTGACCACTATTTCTATGTCGATGAGTGGAAAATGTGAAAACAAACGAAATCATCCGGTGAAGTTTTGAACGGAAAACGTGGCGAATGGTCGCAACGTGCATGCCTCACAACGGCGAAGTTAGTAAGTGCTACAGTATGTTACAGTCCAACTGGCGACAAGACACGGCAGACACCGAAACACTGACAGGTTAATATGTGACTACATCCCGCGGGAGTTACGGATGTTGTGTTAGTGAGAACCCTCTTTGACCCCAATCTCCACCGTCTGTAAGTCTCCGGCCCCGGCACACAAAGGGAAAATGCAGTCAATGGTAAGTGCATCTCGGGGTGTGAGATACGATCGCCGATCGAGGTAACAAACTCGTGCAATGTGGCACACGTTCACCGCGGGGCGAGAAACGGCAGCGAACCAGGACGACTAACAGCCACACAGCCTCCAACAGAGAAGCCGTGTGTCCTTGAGCACGTGTAAATCGGCCAACCCGTCAAACTCAACGGCGCAGAAGCTTAGCGCACCGCGCAAAATAAGCGGTAACCCAGGACAAAAGCAATAAATGCACCACACTCACACCGACTACCATCCGCACCAACACATCCCCAAACAGGCACCCACAGCAACGCCATCTAGTCGGCCGAGTCCGAGTAAACGATATAAAACACCAGCGCTGAGCATGCACTGGGGCGGCAGCTGTTCACTGATTGGCAGCGACAACGTCCGTATCACCCGAAAGAGCACGGCGCGGCCGCCGTGCATGCTGTATGCGCAGCATACGCCGTGGGGACGCCGAGACCAGCGCGGGCCGGCGCTGCTGCCGCTGAGAGGGTAACCCGGCGCCCCCGGTGATCGGCCGAACCGAAACATCGCGAGAAACCGATACCGTCATCAGTATGTTCGCATACGAAGATACCAAGCTAATTACAGCAGACACATGGTGTTGTAGCAGTATTGTTACAATACACGAATACAGGGCGTCGGCGGGGGCCGCGGTCGAAGGCGCCGCACCCAAAACGGAGCAGCGGGCACGGCCCCCGCCGGCGTCCGCCCACACGGTAACCAACATTCACCGAATGCGAAACACACCGCGCCACAGGTCATAGTGTACACGCAGTACCCAAAGCAAGGGTCGCAGCAGCATGGCTGCGTAACGCCCGGCAGACACGAAAACACGGAAATGGATGACGTGACACCCAACACAATGCCCGCTCTTTATGTGCCTTTTATCAAATATGAACAACGCCAAACAAATACACGAAATCTAACGCTTCAGTGTCCTCGACACGAGACTCAAAAATGCTTCCAATATATACTCGACGTACAATACACCTCGGAGTACCGGTCTTTATCCCTTATTCTCCCCATGGTAAAATGGATGTCGGGTATTTCTATTGCACCTTCGTTGGGGAGAGGTTACATATAATTATACGAGCTATAAAGACTCCAAACTAGATCATCTTCGGTGGCTTGGCCTCTCCAGTAGAAACCTCTTCGCCGCGCCGTTTAAAACGGCCTTGAGACGCCACGGATGGACATGGCGGCTCAGAAGCTGTTGCCGTTGTAGCTCCAGTTGGTGGTTTCCGGCCGTGCTGGCGTCTGGAGAAGAGAGAGGCGGATGCTACACGACACAGAAGGGTGGCGAATGAATTCACACTTCTGTCACATCCACAGCTTTCCCCAGATCGACAGTCATACAGGTAAGAAGACACCAATAAATTAAATGACATTGAGTGTTTAATCACGAAGATTACTAATTTGTGTTCGACAGGTGAGCATTGTGAAACGAGAATTTCCTTAGCTTCTTATACATTCAAAACTTTGAGGCCAATGTTTGTACAATTTTGCGTCTGGGCTTGCCCGGCGCAAGAAGCCAAGCTTTTTATCTTCCGTTTGTAAGAAATCGCCAACTAAAAATACAGGACGTCCAAGAAGTGGTGGCGAAATTATGGGAGGAAAACCCTTCCGTGGAGAAATAGGAATTATGACTCAAATGAATTGTAGTAGCATTAAGGAACAGCGACTACCACCCGCCGTCTCAGATTGGATATCAGAATATGGAGACCATATCTACCCAGAGATATGCCCACAAGCCGCGAACATTGACAAGCACGCTGAACAACCGACCCGACATGGCCACCAAAGAGCAAAATTGGCATCTTTTAGCATTTCTTGGCAATAAAATGCGATATTTTAAGATATCTATTTAACATATTTAAAGAGCTAACGTCCGTCGAATCCCCACAAGGCTCAAGATGAGTACATAAAAAGATAAAAGGTACCTCCTCAGTGACCGGTCAACGGACGACCGCCTGAACTTCCACATATGGACATTAAGTAGGAGAACCAATAATTCGTGCTCGACAGAAATTATTATGGGTAATAAATCACAGGTACCATTTGCTGGGCACAACATACCGCCAACATACATATATACAGTGACATACATACAAATACCGATGCAAAGTAAATACGTTTTCAAGAGTGTGGTTTCTCTCGCTAGCCTCATGTATCTGACAAGCACAGTGTTGGCCTTGGCTGGCGTGATCAAGAAAGCCTGTTCAATATTCCAGTCAGCAGAGCGGTAGCAGGCTGATGACATAAATATAGTAACGGACATACAAATACCGCCCACAGGAAAAGCTCCCGGAGAGGGTAATGGTCTCGGTCACCATGGGCCCGACAGGGATATCTGAGTCAGATCTGCTGTCCAGCAGGGGCAGTGTCGGCAGCGCCGCGTCTCGCTCCACGAGCGCTGCCTCCGTGGAGGCTTCTCTTTTCGGAAAATACGCGCCGGCGCCGTGCTACGACCTCGCCTGACCTAGCAATTGCACAGCATGCGAAGGAAACACTTTTCCTCTGGATGGAGGAAGAGGGACCGGATGTACATAGCTCGTTAGGAAAATCCAAATCCGCCAAGTATCTGACTCATCCAGGATTTATGAGGTATGAACAAACGTGTTTATCGCGGGTGGTGGCAGGTCATAAATAAGGGCCAGTGAACAAAAGACTCCTGGGAGCGACTCGAATAATTTACCAGGAGGCGCCGCGATAAATGACGCTCCACAGCGCACATGCCAGGCAGCGCAGAAACTAGTCGCTTAGTCGGTAGGAGAAACAAAGAAAACATCAGTAATCAGAAACTAGTCAGAAACTAGTAGCACTCATTGCCCAAACAGCGAAAAAAATATAGTATAGGAAACACAACAAAATTTGACTCATGCGGTCTTCGTTTTCGGGGGGTAAGATGGAAAAATATCATTTCAGAACGCTGGTCCGTTTAGCACGCGAGTTTTGTGGGGCAAATATGGCCGCTCCACCAGGCTGGACCCACTTCAAGGTCTACAGGGTGTAGCAATGGCGTTGGGCGAGGGAATACAGGCAGGCGATGGTGCTAGGCGAGAGAATACAGACAGGTGTACCTATTGATGAGACCCTGAGTGAGAGCAATAAGTAGCTGATAGTCATTTTGCCACGAAAGGCCACGTTACCGCGAAGCGCCTACTACTGCTCTGCTGACTGGAAGATTGAACAAGGTTTCTTGATAACACGATGGCCAAGGCCAACACTGTGCTTGTCAGATACATATGAGACTAGCGAGAGAAACCACACTCTTGAAAACGTACTCATATTGCATCGACTGTTGCCAAAATCAGCCACTGATCATAAAGCTTGTTAGCGTCGCATGCAGGGCCATACCTCATAGACGTCGCCGTAGGACCAGGCGGAGGCCGCCGTCTTCTCCGCCACCGAGTAAGCGTGCATCGCAGGACTGGCGACATCGCCGTAGAAGCACCTGGGAGAGCTGGCCGTGAAGCTATCGGCCGGGAGGCGCGACCTTGCAGACGCCGCCGCCACTGCCGCCACCACGGCGGCGCTGCTGCCCGAGCTGGGCACGTAGGACTCGGCCGTGACGTCACTCGCGCTCCAGGGGCCGGCGCCGGGCGACTGAAACGCACTGAACACCTCGGACACGCTGTCGACGGCGAAGTCCAGCGGAGAGGTGTGGCTGGGGTAGCTGGCGACGTCCAGGTTCTCGTAGTTGTTGGAGTTGATGATGGGACTGGTTGCTGGCGGCATGATGCTCTGGTACGGTGGAGTGGAGCCCGACACTTCAGAGGGTGTGACCAGAGACGCGCTGAAGGAGGTGCGCACGTTCTGCAAACGAGGAACAACTTATCGCATAACACATACCGCTGAAGCACAAACAATGCGTAATATCTGCTACGTAAACACAGCTGCCCCCATGCGGCTCCTAAAACGCATGTTTGTTTTTAAACCACATTAAAGAAATATCACGGCACTGCCCGAGCCCATTCCTTCCCAACGCTCGCAGCATGAGGTTCTCATCGCCCTTCCGCTCTCACCAGTTTGTTTTCCTTCTGTTTCTCCTCGATGCCGTGCTCGATGAACCAGAGCTCGCGGATCAGGTCCTTCTCCAGGTGGGCCTCGGCGGCGGTAGCGCGTGCCTCGTCTGTTCCAGGCCCGTCCGCACGCTCGTCGGTCCGCGCCGGGGACTGCACCTGCCGCCGCCGCGCCACACGCAAGTCAGACAGCTGAGCACGCGGCACAGACAGACAGCTTAGCACGCGGCACACACAAATCAGACAGCTGAGCACGCGCCACACGCCAATCAGACAGCTGAGCAGGCGCCACACGCAAGTCAGGCAGCTGAGCACGCGCCACACGCAAGTCAGATAGCTGAGCACGCGCCACAGACAGACAGCTGAACACGCACAACAGTCAGACAGCTGAGCACGTGCCACACCCAAATCAGACAGCTGAGCACGCGCCACACGCCAATCAGACAGCTGAGCACGCGCCACATGAAAATCAGGCAGCTGAGCAACGGATCGGCACAGAGAGTGGATCTGGTCTCAACGGGCAACAAGCGCTGGGACAAGAAAGTACCCTGGTCAACCTGATTCAAAAGGGTCACTATTGGCACCCATCAATCAACACAAGTAATTTTAACAAAAGAGTGCAGAAAGCAAAGAGGGAAGAGCAAAGTTGGCGCACTAGACAATCCTATACAGCTTATAACAAAAGGGAGTACAAGCACTTGAAGGATAGATGTCAAGATCGTTACGCACTGTTCCTTAAAAACAACAACAACATCAAACCAGAACGTGGAAAAACTTAATTTCATCACAACCACTTCCACGGATTCGTATGCTTCTCCCTGAACCGTATAGAACACAAATGAAAAACAGATAGAACTCTAGCTCCCTTCTCCTCTCTCACGTGCACGCCGGCCACACACCTTGACGCCGTCCTGGAACTTCCTCTCCAGCGACTCCAGCTCGTTCTGGAGCCGCAGGTTCTCGGCGGCCAGCCGGCTGCCCTCCTGGTTGCTGGCCAGCGGCAGCGGGTCGCTGGGCCTGTCGCCGGACGGCTTCAGGTGCAACATCTGCAGGCCCGGCGGGTCCAGCACGCCGTGTCCGATGGTGTTGTACCGCATGCCGACGCTGTCAGCCGCCACCAGCTGGTACTGCAGGCCCTGCTGCAGACCGCCTGCAGGCGGGGAGAAGGTGCCAGTGCAGGAGTGGGCTGGTGGCTGGTGGCCACCTTGGCGGTCAGCGCGTCGTTACCCCCCTCCACCGTGGCTGGTGATAGAAGGAATTTCTTTCAACTCTGCCAATGAATGGAATGTATAAACAGATGAGGGAGACAGAAAACAAATCGTATGGCAGTAAAAGCGCACGTAATGAAAATGAAGGACTTTCTCCACACGAGGAAGAGCAACACTGAAGGCAACAGAGCGACACTGAGGGCGACAAAGCGACACTGAGGGCGACAAAGCGACACTGAGGGCGACAGAGCGACACTGAGGGCGACAGAGCGATACTGGGGGCGACAGAGCGACACTGAGGGCGACAGAGCGACACTGAGGGCGACAGAGCGACACTGAGGGCGACACTGAGGGCGACAGAGCGACACTGAGGGCGCGAGAGCACGGCAATAGAGAGCGGGTTATTCATTGGTCCCGATGATTACATGAGATCAACTGCACATTGCTTTCTGTCAGTTGATTTGATTGCCATCTCCCATACAGCATACGTAGCCGCAGGACGCAAGGACGTTTATTTGTACGTATGCAAATGCCATTGTGCGATTGTAAGGTTTGCACACACTAAGTTTAAATCCTTGTTGGATAAAAGTTGCAAGACATACATTTACTAAAACAAAACAGTATGTACAATACTAAAGACTACTCCATCCACCCGCTTTGAAACCCACTCGGACGTCCCACATGAAAACTGTAACAGCCCGTACTGTTGAACGTTCAAAAGCATATAGCGACGAATTCGACGACACCTGAACCAGAGCCCCGCACACACCACAGTCCGTCGCACAGTCTCACCGTTGTAGAGGTAGGGGTCGCAGATCTGCATGAAGTTCTGCGGTATGACGTGGCCCGGCATCAGCAGCGGCTGCTGGCTGACCGCCTCGGTGGGCAGCGTCTCGCCGGAGAGCGCCGACACCTGTACCGGTCGGCTGGGAGTGGTGCCAGCCCGCTCCGTCCGCGAGATCGGCCCGTACGCACCCTCCGAGGCCGACGTGAACGGAATGTACTCGTCCTCGTTACTGCACGGAAGCGAGAGTGGTGCCATTCACAACACGGGCGGGATGTCATACGGATGTGTAATCTAGAGAAGAGTTTACGATTTTTTCGTGAATACCAAGTGAGCATGATTTTTCAAACGTCGGACGGGGCATGCGCAGAGAGCTATGCTTTTAACCATTCAGGGTATGGCGGATACGATTCGGTTAATGAACCCGAGACTTAACAGACAACTGTTCCCAAGAAACTCACAGAAGTCAACCACAAATAGCAAGTGAGAAGTCAATAATCAAGCAGTCACTGCACAAAAATCAGACCTAGCTTTCGCTGTCTACGGATATTAAGTATCTGAACTATTTATTTATTTATTTATTTATTTTTTCTTCAGGACACTCCACAATAGGCTGTGGCTATTCTTAGCCTGGCATCATGATTTCTAACTTATTCCTGTACAAAGACAGCATAATAGACACTATTAAAGATTGAGATACACTATGGTTAAAAATCAGCGCAAAAACACATCTTTGATCGGCGGAACTACTTTCGCACCATCACTCCTCAGCGACCTCCCCCGCCTTCCCTCTGGCCCGTCCCCCTGTCCACTTACCTGGCAACCCGCACGTTACTGTAGACCGGACCCGTGTCCGTCCCGCGCGACTTAGTGTTCTGGAAAGAAGCCAGTGACGAGTTGAGCGCCTGGAAGAAGTTGTCACTAGAAGTCCAGATGGAGTAGTGTTTTGGTGCAGCGTCGTTGACGCCGGGGCCGGGCGGTACGGACGAAGTCAACGGCGACATGGCGGGCACCGGCAGCGGCGGCGGCGCGTCCACGTCCACGTCCTCGTCCTCTCCCAGTCCGCCGATGTTCTCCAGCTGGTGCAGAATCTCCTGCTTGCGCTGCTTCAGCGCCGTCAGAGATTTTGACGCCAGCGACTGTGGACGGGGTGGGTGGCGATGAAGAGGCGGCCGCCACGTACAGAATCTGTAGCGTGTTGGTAACAAGACACAATTCACACTCATACATCGTCAGAACTGGGTTAATGGGTGAAAACACACACACCACTACCCCGATCCCGAGAGCGTCACTGCTACCCACCGGTGGTTTGACGTTGACGGGTACGGCGGGCGCCGAGGGGGCGCTGCTGGCAGCGGCGCCCCCGGTCAGAAGCCCGGAGGCGCTCAGTGAGGTGATGGCCACTCCAGGCCGCGGCGGCGACTGAAGCTGCGCCAGGTTATGTGCCATCTGTTGCTGCTGCTGGTGCTGCTGCTGTTGCTGTTGTTGTTGCTGGAGCTGTTGCTGATGTTGCTGCTGCTGTTGTTGCAGCTGATGATGCTGCTCCTGCTGGTGCTGCTGTAGCTGATGTCGCTGCTGCTGCGCTGCGGCTGCTGTTGTTGCTGCGGGTGCTTCTGCGGATGCTGCTGGTGCTGCTGCGGCTGCTGCGGCGTGTAGACAGGCGGCGCCGGAGGCAGGTGGGCGGCGGCCGGCGCCAGCTGCAGCGGACCCGGACTGCAGACGGGCGTGTAGTACTCCATCGGGTAGGGCAGCCGCGCCACCGCGTGCACCAGCTGAGGCGCCAGACCCACCGGCACACCCTGCGGTGACACTAGACCCAGCACACCTGAGGACGGGTCACACGTCAGACGGGCACGAGTGGTGGCGCCACCACGCCAGGCTTAGACCACCCATCAGCGCGGTTAACAGGTAGTCCAGTCAATGAAGCTCTAGAATGGGACCCCTCATTGGCATAGGTCAAATATGTCTACGATCGGAGGTCTACGAACGATAAATATTTCCCCGCTTCGAAAAAAAGAATTTGGCGTCAAAGGTATGGGAACAAGGAGGCCGAATTGAATAAACACTCCAAGACTCACGCTGCTGCTGGACGGGCTGTACACCCTGGAGCTGGTACCCCACCGGTGGCGCCATCTTCTGGGCACGTAGCGGTACGCCGGAGAGCGCAGAGGGCGCCACAGGCAGCGCCGGCTGAGCCGCCAGCGGCGCCGCCAGAGGGGCCGCCGGCTCAGTCGGTCGCAGCGGCGCCTCAGCCTTCTTCGGTCGCCGGCTCTTCGCCCGGTACCTGGGCAGCGAAAAGGGAGTTAGAAAGGCTGCAGGAATCAGCCAGGCAGGTCTGAGTATAACTGACCAGGGGCACAAAACAGGCAAAAAGCCATGTAATGGACGTTTAAAATGGAATAGATCATATCAACGCATCTATGCGACCAAACTTCTTTTCCGTTCCTGAAACCCTCCACATTCGGTAAACGCTAAGCCCCGCACTACTCCATCCTCTCCGTTCAGCCAGCACCGACCTCTCAAGCTCCTCCTCTGAGTGCGCGAACGTGCAGGCGGGGCCCCGCGGACAGGTGCCGCGCTGCTTCAGGTCACGACACAGGCTGGTCTTGTACTTGGCGTTGTGCTGGTGCTGGGCGTCGGCGTGAACCCTCCGGCCGCCGTGGTTGTGTACAAAGCTGATGAGTACGCGCACCACCTCGACCACCGCCTCCAGCGCCGCCACCACCGGAGCCCAGTCGGCCTCCAGCGACTCTGCACGACGGTACCGGGTATGTATTACACAGGAACAGCATACACACGTGCATGCTACATCGAAAGCGGCATGATTTAGAAGTTACCATCGGATCCAGTCCATTAACTTCCACTTTCTACCACATCAATACCTTGCATGCGCGTGTTGGGTGTTTCCAAGCATTCCAGCTATAGAGACGTCAGGGTAATGCCATTGCTTTCACGCAAGCATTGAAAAAGAAAGAAAAAAGCTAGGAACGTCCATGAAATCAGCATACAATCTCCTTTTCGCGTGACGTTTAAACCCATCCCTCCCTACAGCGGACTTCGGAACAGCCCTCTATTCCCTTACAGAATCTTCACCTCCAGACCCCGCCACAAGCGTGTTCTCTATAAGCCCTGCGGAGTAAACCCTCCTCCCCCTTCCCCGGCCACCTGGTGCGGTCGCGTGACCTGTTACCTGGGGCGGGGTCGAGGGCGGCCAGCGTTTGCAGCCGCTGCCGCGTCTGAGACAGACCGGCAGGGTCACCCGTCTTCTGCAGCGAGATGATCAGCTCCTGGATCGACTGGTTGAAACTGGACGGCGACTGTGCAACGGGGGAGAGATGACAGTTGGTGATAAGGCTGAGAACTACTCTCTGACGAGAGGAGAAAGAGTCAGGAGGACTCGGGGATGTTAAAATCTGCCAGTCATGCATTCTGTGACCAGTACGTGGGCGTGTTAGGCCTTATATTAATTCATTTGGAAACTCCTCATTCTTATGTACATGGTGTTTGGCCGATTATATCAGTGTACCAGCTTATCCCGCTGCTTAATACCAATCCCACACCGCAAATGCGAGTGTCGGCGTAATGTTTAAGTCACGTGTTATAACTTTTTTCTTTCAACGTCACGGAACTCATCCATTTCTATGGCTATTAGTGAACCCAGATCGGTAGGAGACAACACACAAATTCACTCCGGGACACATGCATCCACTTATAAAAAAGATATTAAAAGTAATACATCGGGCCGATGTCGGGTTCCTATATCCCGCCACTGCATAGATGTTTTCCTCAAAGATCTTTTAAAGCTGAGGAGTGAGCCATCCTGAGCCGCCGGTGGCAAACTATTGGAAGCTACTGCAGCACAGTACTTATACAATATCCTCCCATTCTCAGTTCGAATGCGCGGGAGGCACGGGTTTCCGTCCTGGCGAGTCCGAAACCATTACCAACATTACCAAAACGTGGGAAATAGGCTGAATGAGCCCTTTGGCTTTTCCGTAAAGCATGGTCCGGAAAGGAGGTAGTGCATAATCCCTTCAGACAAGGTTTTTTTACTTAAAGGGAATGTGGCACCTTGGTCGGATCCTGGAATTTAGTGTAATTAGGTGTACTTTTAGCCGAAAACAATGAAACCACTCATGATATCTCTGAGAAGTGTACAATAAGCTCAATATTTTGAATTTTCAAAATACTCCTCTAGAAAAAGAAATAAATATCAGCCTATGGATGATGTCATAATCTGGCAACCACTACCATACTTGAAACGCTTCAAGGGCTTTGATTGGCTGATGCTCATGGTGACGTCACCATATGTCGTCACACCAACAGCCATGACAACTGTGGCCTGCTGCTAGGGGTACAGGAGGGGTACACTGCAGGTAGGTTTTAGCTTTTTTCTACGGAAATCTCGAGTTTCAAGACAAATGATATATTGAGTACCGGGTTTTCCGACTTGCTTTACAACCTGGCTATCTCAACTAAAATCACGTTATGAAGGTGCCACCTTCCCTTTAATTAGCTTTCAGCGCGTGCCGTTGCTACTTTTGTCCGACCATCGGATGTCAGGGTGCCGTGCCTAGCCATCCCCTTCCGCCGATTTTCCTCCCGGGCCACCTCTCACCTGCAGTTTATCCATTATGCTCTGCATGTGAGACTTGTGGGCGACGTCGCCGTACAGCAAGCTGGACCACTGATCCGGCGCTATGCGCAGGCCTGCCTCTAGTGCGATCTGAACGATCTGGGCGTCATGCTCACGTCGCAGTGTCTCGTAGGAGCGGAACTCCTCCTTCAGCTGCATCAGCGACGAGTCGCCTTCTCGTTTCGTCACCTGGGAAACACAGACAAGAGGTCACGAGCCAGTGGGTGGAACGGGGCGTGTGGTATTTACGGCAGCGATAAGGGCAAAAACAATCCTGGGTAGTCACAATGGCGTGGCAATGTCATACCGTACGCCAACCGCACCTCCTGACAAAGCGACGAGGGAATGGACACATCTGAAAATAGTTGTCTCATTCATCAACCTCAGGTTTTGAGTTATTTCCGCTCTCTGCCGGTGCATTGCCGACACAGATGACGGACCGGGAGCCGTGAGGGTGGGGCTATCGCAGGAATCGGACATAGTTCGATGGTGACAAACCAGAAGGGAGGTGCAGCCAACCAGACGCTGACGAAGTACCTGACAAGGACGGTGGAACGGGAAAAGGTGTATGCGGCACCCTCCCCCCAAACCACACCAACTACAC
Source organism: Lepas anatifera (assembly GCA_034440635.1). NCBI lineage: Eukaryota > Metazoa > Arthropoda > Thecostraca > Lepadidae > Lepas > Lepas anatifera. Next base: position 219,120 of record JAOTON010002205.1, read on the forward strand.
AGGGACATGGAGCAAAGCGGATGAGTAAGACTTTTGGTAAACCAACACAAAACCAATTGTCGGTACGAGTCAGGACACGACTTAAAACACAATATAACAGTGTCATATACAATCTTACGATTATATCGCACACTTGCAACAAAAGTCGCGTTCATTCTGTAAAAAAGCGGATACTTATCAAGGACATGGCTTTCAGGTGGTGCACTGGGTTCTTGCTTGAAAGCCGACCTTAACCCGCCGCAGTTTTTTGTTCCGGGAAACGCATGCAAATTCGGCGCCGGGCACTGCAGACAATGACTGGGACGCCGCGCCTACAGAGCAGCGACACAATCCAACGCCACAAGGAATGCGGGAAGGAACACGGCTGTTCCTGGTGAGCGGCGCAGTCACGGCGTGATTAATCGCGTGATTCGTGATAGCTTATCGCGCGAAGAGCGATGAAAAACGTGTTTCACGGATAGTGAGTATCTCATCTGAGAAACAATAGAAACAAAAATGTGCAGTCGTACCCCTAACTTGCAACTGGCATTCACAGAAACTCCCACAGATTGCATACATTTCTTACTTATCCGATTTCAGTGCAACGCCGCTGGGTCCCTGACGTCGCACACTGTGGTGACCCGGTCTATCTGAACTCGAGAAACAGGGCATATGTGACGAATGCGAAAATGGAAGATCGGTGTAGCATGTGTTCATAATTGCATGGTTTTATCCCTCTCTCGAGCCTACTATTCAGATTGGTAGGTTACCTTAGGTAGGTAACTTATCAATACCTTAGGTAGGTAAGTAATTTATCAATACTTTCCCCTGTAATTACCTTGTTCTGTGCATCGTATTTTTATATCTCACTAATATGTGTTTCAATGGACGCAACGAAAATGATGCTAACCTGAACACCTTTGAGGCTACATAAGTAATTCCATAATTTCCCACGCTTATTTGGTTACGTATACAACATATTTCGCCTTGACATACGAAATACATTTCCGATTATCACCTTTTCCGGGCAGTGATGAGATACAGAAAGGCAAAATATTCAAAATATTTGAAGTATTTGACAAATCTTTGCGACTAGAAGGAGATAATATTTCAATCTTTTCATACTTAAGTGTTGTCCGAAAAACATAGTTACCACAAAAAACATATAAAATGGACGTGCAAAAACATCTCTACATTTACGTTCAAATAATTTTGGGATCGAACACATTACTGAACACTGTCAGTACGCGCGCAATAAACTCGCATTTCCTGACTTACATAACTATTTACAACTGAACGCTCCTTGTACGAATGACACTTCCGTGATCCAGTCTCCGTCTCATACCTCCGCCTAAATAGCGCGGTCCTTCAAGCAGCTTACAACAGTGCGCTGAGCTTAACGAGCTTCCTGGTAAGATTGAGCCAAACATACGTACTTACATTAGGTTCGGGCATTCCATCGTGCCCACAGAGGAACAGGACATACAGCTTTATACTAATGGTAGAATGTGACTACCGCAGTTCCGTTTGAGTAATGACTCCTAGAAGAAAAAACACGTAAATCACACGGGACGTATTCTCAACGTGACTCCTGCTCCTACCAACCAGCACACGTCTCTCGAGCAAGAAAGCATCGGGAACGTACAACGCCAGAGCCGGCATGCCAGTCACGCCCAAGGCTTCAGTTTTGTCCCTGTGCCCTGCACACTTCCGTGTGTCCTACAACGCACTTGCAATAGGGGACAGGCGGAAGTGGGCGTACGGCCCTTGATGACCACAACAGAAGGCAGCAGCAACACAGCATCACTAAGAGAGAGCGTGAAGGTGAAGCACGACGTCAGTATAGGCGCAGGGAACACGGAACACACCACGAGAACAAGGTGCCAAGCCCTGTCACAGGGACGGACCATCCGTGACATCGGTGGCTGTGTAAGCTGAATCTACAGCTGAATACTGCAGCCGGGCGTAACCCGCGATGTCTTTGCAACATTGTGGCTGAGTGCGGCACTCTGGGTGTAATGGCCGACTCGGAGCGCTTCAGCCCTAGATTTATCGGCGCACCAGTGCACACCGCACACAAACATCGCAGCTGCTGCAAAACGCCGCGTCATTCCCGCCAGAGCACGGGCTCCAGAAGAGCGCTGAAGTGTGCCACTGGGGCACATCACGCAACTTTCCGTGCCAAAGCTGGCTACAAATAAACACAAAACTGGTCCGCCGTTACGAAAACCGTTACGAAACTGGTCATCAAATAAGATGTTGCAACGGTGATAGATACAGCAAATAAAACCCGGATGAGATGAGTCTGTTTCTGGAGTCTGGTTCTTTTCCATGATACAATCACTGATCCCTTCAATTACTAACTGGTTACGTTTCGTGTGATCGCATTCATATGCACCTGCCGATCATATGTGGCACCTGCCAAAACCGAGGTCACTTTAGGTGTTACTCCATCCTAATTATCCAGGGAGATCATAATGACCTCCGACTCCATGGCGAGTGAACACGTACTCGCCACAGAGCGCAGTTACAGAACAAATTTAAGGACCATGAAAACATTCACCTTTGGTGAGGTAACATCACACTCAACAATACAGCGCTAGAAAATCCGCTCCATACTGTAACTAACGTGACAGGTGAGGGTCTGTTCACTTGACACGACTGTGAACCCTAAAAACGCCTGCGGTCGGTACTACATAGGCACGTGTGGGCCTCTTCTGTAATCCCAGACAAGCAGATACACAGCTGTGTCCATTTCTGTATTAACTCCACGTAACCACACGTTTCCAAGTCATCGCATTCCAGCTAAACGTGACAAATAAATCCAACAAATACTGACGACACATCGATTTAATGTATTACAACCGCAGTCAGACACTTGCAAAATACATAAATTTGTTTCCTTGGGAGTCTGGAACCAGACAGTTGGCGACATTAACGTCCTTCAAAAATTGATGTTGAAAATGGTATACAAGTTAGACGTTGAAAAGACTCAAAGCGAAAATGAAGCACAAAACTCATCGCCACTAAATCCCATCATTTTCTCGGGCTGTGGCGAGCACGCGCTTCACACTCGAGAATAGCCGTTGACACACTGAAGAGTTACCTCCCTGCACCACTCCGAGAGAATACACCGGGCTACAGATGACATTGGTGATGGGACAGCGGCGCAGTGCAGAGAGATGATAGCGTGAATGACATCGCGTGCTTGTGGTTGTCAAGGCCTCCCACCAAAGACTGCCGTAATGAGCCCGTTGCCATTTATAAGATGGTTTCCACAATGAATGACTTGCAGTTTCAGCTTAAATCCGTCAGTTACAGAAGCGAGGCAGCTATGAATGTTAAGTGTTAAGATCTTCTGCACGCTGTGCGACAAAGCCAAAGAGAGAAGGTACAGCTAATCTACCAAAGTAGTGAACGGCTGCATCTGTTTCCACCGCTCCGGTCCCGTGGTTTTCCTTACTTTCGGATGTGTAGGGAATGCGACACCTTTATGAGATTTAAACGGACATATCTGCAGGGGACAAACCCAGGGAGAAGGCTTCAATCTTGCCATGACCATACCCAAAGCGGAATATTTTGCCTACTTTTCACCGATTACAAAGTTTCTTTTTAAAGAAATTTACCTATGTTGCCCTTTCCAAAAATTTGGTTAACATCGGCCTGTGCATATCAGCCTTATAGAGTTAGTAAAAGAGCTTTTGGATTTACATTTCGCTGGTACCACACCTGACCGTTTTCGGAGAGGTGACCGTGTCCTGAACATAGACCAGCCCACCCACCAGCACCACTACACTGTCAGCGGCTGCGAGTCGGTTAAGCACGGAACAGGGCTACTCCAGCCAAATTCCGCTCCGAACACATGTACATTTCTCGGAAAACGACGCATTTTGGGACAAAGTAACAACGAAACAAAACGTTTTTGCGTGCTCAACAACACTTCAATCTAGTTTTAAAAAATGTTATATATATATATACTATATGATTTTACTGTTTCTGCTTTCTTAGAAGGTTTTAGCCAGTGGACGCATCTCGTGTAAATATGATTATTGTTTTAAAAATGACTTTACCTGTCAGAGGGTATCACCCTGTTGGTGATATATCTGAATAAATAAACAAATATCATAAAGGTGTCGCTTTTATATTCAGATTGTGTAGAAATTCTGAAACATAAACAGATGGTAAGCCACCATGCCGTTGAAAGACCTCTGCTCCCGGGCAACCTTGCTCTGTGCTGAAAGGAAGTATCTGACGCACTGATAGATCACTACGGAGTGGGATCAATGATTTATGATTGATGCCCCAGTGCCCCGATCCCGGAATATACCCAAGGTCCAGTCCTTACACGAGAGCATGCAAAATGCATTGACTGGCTTACCAAACGTTCCTGAATTACTAATCAGCTCCGTACAGCACTGCTTTAGTTATAGTAAACAGTGCATCGGGCCAACGATGATATTGACGCTGTGCTTTGAATTCTATGTGAAGCTGTCGTTGCAAATCCCATCCACTGCAAGGTTTAAGGTTTAACTGATATCCCTTCATTGACTCCATAATTTCTCAACTTAGGACGTGGAGCAGGATCCTAAGCTGAGCCCTGAGGCTTTACGACGCAGGAAGTGCTGAGATCATATATGGCGTCGCCAATTCTCTGTCGGAAGGACATATTGGGGATAACGGTTAAGGTGGTGAAAATGATGATTATCTTCTAACTATGCATTATTTTAAATTGGTTTTACCAGCCAAAAGTCAGTCGACTGTTTCGCATTCAATGCAATGCATGATAGTCGTGATCATGTATTGAATGCGAAACCGTGAACTTTTGGCTCGTAAAACTCATTCAAAATAATACATAATTGGAATATTGTCATTATTTTCACCACCTGAGCCATTATCATGACGTCACCCGCCCCACTACCTAAAATGGTGTATTAGGGACACAGAAATCCTTATTCCGCGTTGCTACCGCAGAATCTCAGCAATTCTGCAAATCCAGGTGACGAAGCAGTTTTGTGGCCAACTCCAGATTGGTATGGCATCGGGAGCATTAGGTCAAACTACTGCGGCGCGAGACCATCTTCAGCGTCCCATCTGGTCCCGTTGAGAGGGTCTATTAACATCAATGCCAATACCCCACCTGAGGCACTGGCATTGACACCGAGGCTGCATGCTGCAGCTGGATAAGTTTGTCTATTTGAAGCGGTCCTAATAAAACAAAACAGTACCATACATACGTTTTGTATAGCAACTCCTGTCTGCATTCCAGGATTTCTACGTCATCTCCGTTTAGCCTCCAAATTTGAAATGGGCGATACCAGTTTAAGCTAGCAGGCTGAGCAGTGAGCAATGTCAGAGTCTGGTAAATGTACGAGGCTCGAAACAAACATCTGTTCGAAGGAGACTGCATAATTATCTCCTCGGTGTGCAGCCGACGGTCTCTTTAGTAGCCTCCATTCCCCATCGGTCGGCACCTACCTACCATTTCCTTGTTGCTAGGCTGAGCCGTTTAGCCCGCCCAATGCCAGATGGGGACAAAGGAAGGCGGTTTAAGCTAATGAGCTGCTGTTACGCAAATGCCCGTCGCGCGGCGCCGTCGCTGCTGCCCAGCGTGGTGCCAGTGCTGGGTGTCTGTCGGCGTCAGGACAATGCCACCGGTTCAACAGACTCCCGGCTACCGCCAGCGCGCTCCGACTGTAGTCCGAACCGACCACCACACCATCACCGTGAGAACTCACTCCAATGAAAGTGCGCGACGTAATCCGCTCGGGATTCACTGTTGAACAATACTGCGGCTCCCAAACTAAATGAAGAGGACTTCGCAACACCGCGTTAAGAAGGAAGAATACACTAGCTCAGGCATGCATGTGTTTGAGGCCTATTTGATAAATTTACCTGGTTGTGAGTTCACGCACGCCGGACAGCCGTTTCACGCTCGGGCGCCGACTGAGCCTCTGCGAACGGTGGGTGGAGGTCGCCCCGGGGAACTCCGCTAATTACCGCGCCAACCGATTACCACTGGGGCGACACGGATGTAACCCAAGCTTACGCAGCGTCACCATCACAGAAAGCGGAATCCCACATCACTCAACCTCGGCTTGCACCGGATTCAAGTGTCCGGTATCCATAATTGCCAGCTATATTCCCATCCGCTTGAGGCGCAATTGGATTTTTGCACGGCAACTAATTTCGGAAGGTAACTTATTGTCACTGGAGGGAAAGTTACGAACCACCTGGTGTTAACTGGCCAAGTGCATCGGATGGAGGTTAGAGGAAGATAATCTACCCTGGATTGGGAGTAAATCCTGATCCTGGCCCAGCGGCCTGCGAGTATGTCTCCCTGGTACTAGTGTAGCACGCACTTCAGGCACAACAATAACGCACACAGGAAATCTGAGATCTAAAACGTCTTCCGAATCACAAGAGCAGTCGACAAAATTTTCGGGAGAATTATGTTCACGCGCACAAGTTACAATCCCGAGGAGTCTGCACCAAATTATTAGGTAAAAAGAAGACCAGTATGTATACAGAAACCGCCCTTGCACGAGCTTTAAGTACTGGCAAAATGTGAGCAATCGTTACATTGGTCATTTTATCGTCCCTGGATCAGGAAGAGATAAGTCTTTAAACACCAGCACGGCTTCGTTTACATTTCAGAAAATGAAACAGAGTCAGAGTGATAAAAAGGAGATAGAGAGGAAGGGGATTTCACAGCCAAAGGGAATTTAAAAGGCATTGGTGAGGGCGAGGCGCAAATATATCCGTCCTGCCGTGGCCACGCTCTCTGTTAAATCGCAGCTCATTTACAGCGCATGTGAACACCATAAGCATGTTCCCACACATGTCGGGTTTTCACATATGAGAACGTGACCCCGATTCCTTTTTTCAACTCACATGGACGATTGGGTTATCCACGTCGCCAGGTGGCTTCCAGTCACCGCACAGAACGACATGGGAACACAGAAAATGACACAAATGTGGACTGGTCTTTCAGGCATCACCTCAGAAATCATCTCGATGAATCACCTCGAGTTATCCAGGTGAGATAAAACGACCTCAACCCAGAAAGCTCTGGGTGGTGCCGCAAACGGTTCTCAAACAGCTGGTACAGATCATCATCAGTGGTTCTCAAACAGCTCGTCCCTCGGCATCACAGAGCCAATCCGCGCTACCACTCGCCCCGCTTCTTAGGTTTGTATAAGTCCTGGAAAATGAAAAACATTGGAACTTGAAAAACACCGTACACTCCCAGAAAACCACTGTTGCAGCTTCACAATACAATAACTGATACGGTGACGTAATCTCACGATGTTAGGTGTTTCGGGCCCCGTGCTTTATGAATAGGAAGCAGACAAACCGCGATTGAGCCATGCATTTTGCATCAGCTGGTTAGGTGTTGTCCATAAATTGCGCAACGCAAAGGGAGGTACGGGGAGTCAAGAGGTACAGCGTTATCAAATGTTACACATGGGTGTTAGAATGTTACCTGGGGGTGGCGGGTTGGGGGGTGGGGGTCAAGTCACGAAATGTGCACTAAGTAATTCATGGACAGTCCGTAAAATTCAAGCATCGTTATATGTTTGGCATCATACACATTTTCTTTCTTGCTTTTTTTTGTATTGAGCATCGTAAACATTACTCAACTCAGATTGAATCCCTAAACTTGAGTCTTGCCTCAATGATCGACCTTAAAGTTTGGCGCAAGAAAACTATTACAAGTCACGCAATGCTGGGAATTTTTCCCGATCAATACACTTTCTTACTACAGAAAGCCTGCGATACACCTGGACCATGATCACAAGATTCTAAAAAAAAACTGGAGGTGTGCTTCAACGTAACAGTACCGATGGCAACTCAGAAAGCATTCCACTTTACTCAATGGATTTTCAGATAGCGACTCGGATATCATGTCCAGCGATGCTATTTCCAAGGCACGGAGACTGCAACACTGAGCGAGTTTCTATCCAAGGCCGAGCGAACGCGTTGAGGTCGCCCTCTTCGATGGCAACGCCAAAGCCCGGCGGTAAGTACGGGGAACCCGCAGGTAATAATATATATCTCAGAATACCAGATGGATGATATCGCGGGAACCAGCTCATTAGCCAATGTCTTAGAGCAGGATTCACTGGTGACTACTGCTAATATCCACGCGATGCCGCAATTCGTAGGCACTGTTTTAACGTTCCATGAACTGCTCACATATTTTCGCTCGGTAGGTTCAGAAAATCATCCCTCTGGAAGAGCATGATGGAGCGGCTTATTTTCCAGTAACAAATACAGAGAAACTTGATAGCCTTGAAGCGCGTCTGCAGGCATGGATGCCACACCCTCTAATATTAATCAAGCGTGATAGAAGCGGGACAACCACATTTCGGAATACTTCCACAAACAAGATAGCGTTGTCTGCCATCCCCTGCTAGACGGGGTTGTGAACTGGACACGAACAGCAGGCAGCTGCACCGCCGGCCAGTCAGCTCTCCCGCCCAGTGCACAATGCAGTGTGCAAGCTGCAAGCATGTGCAGAAAACAATGCAGCCAGACTGCGGTCCCACAACATTCATTCGAAAGTAACAGGATTTATCGTGCAAACGGTCGACGTAGTAAATGAGCGATATCTTTAATTGGACGCAGTTCACACGCAGCACGACGTGGGCATTCAGATTTTAGAGAAAACATATTTCTCCATTGCTTCTGATAAACAAACTCTATCTGAATCTACTCATTCTCACAAATAAATCCCTAACTTGGATGAAATCACTGTTTCCGACATCGGCCTGTGGCCAGAAATAATCCTTTTAATTCACAAACGCATAAAAGGCCGACCACTGGGCCATTTCTGTCGGGTTTGTCTCCCTTAAAGGGAATGTGGCACCTATATGACGTGATTTTAACTTAGATAGCCAAGTTGTACAGCATGCCGGAAAACCCGGTACTCAATATATAATGTCTTGAATCTCAAAATTTATGTGGAGAGGAGCTAAAAACCTACCTGAAATGTACCCCAAATGTACCCCAGTCAGGCGACCACAGTTGTCAGCTGTTGGTGTGACGACAGACCGCTGACGTCACGGTGAGTTTTCAGCCAATTGAACCCTTGAAGCCTAGGGGATGGTCCAGGCCCTCTTGCGAAAATCCGAGAGCTTTTGGTGCCAGGTGCTTTGTCAAAAATTACCCAAGACAAATGTCGCAATGGATTGAAACACGTGAATCATAATTGTCGTAACCAAGAACGAGCCAATAATAGCGCATTCATTACAACTCTTTACGTCATTTATCTTGGGTATTTTTCAAGGCCAGTAGGTATTTCCTGAAAAAATATATGGCACCAAAAGCTCTCAGATTTTCGCAAGAGGGCCTGGACCATCCCCCTATTGAATATGGTAGTAGTTGCCAGATCATGACGTCATCCACAGGCAGAGGTTTAGTTTTCACGCTAGAAGAGCATTTAAAAAACAAAATATTGAGCCCATGCGTTTTTCAGACAAATCACGGATGTTTTCATGATTTTCGGCTAAAATACCCCTAATTACATTAAATTCCTCGATTCGACCAAGGTGTCACATTCCCTTTAAACCTGCCAATCGGTCTCGCAAACACACAATTAACGATTGTAAGTGAACGTGAGAGACAACACCACCAAAAATCGCATATGTACTGCAAAAAGCTGAAGTCTTTATGCAATTAAATTTCCACTACGGAAGTGAGCTACGTGACTTATTCCCCTTTCCAGAGTTAAACAAACTCCATACTGTCCAGCCTACCACTGTTTAAATGTCCTATCTAACAGTTCATGTCTTACGATAATGAATAGTTGTCCGCCCTTCAAAGAAAATATACCACGGAAGAGAAAACAGGTCAATGACAGAACAGTTGTAGGTACACTCTATGAGCGGTATACAATCGGCTTATTATTGGAGTAAATGTCTGAATACGAAGGTGATTTCCCTCTTATTTCAAACTGCGCCTTAGGCGAGGACATGGACCGCTTAGACCTTCACAGGTCTCTGTGGTTAATCCAGCAGAACAACAAACACACGACCGGGTAGTTGTGTATTGGTCAACGAAACTAAATCCATGGCCAAAAAGCAAGATCCATTATATGTATGCACTTGCATCATTTTTCGGGGTTCGAACAGGTATATTAGCCAAACGTTTGGTACGTATGCCAAGAAACTTCCAAAATAAGTGAGTTGCCTCTGGAATTCAGTTGGAATTCACTACCAAATCAAAAAAAAAGGGCCTACACTTAATACCAATACCTTGATGGGAATGCAGTCATGCAAACTCAGTACGGTGACAGCACAGAATTCAACCGTTAGACGCCTCAACAACGGTGGCAAAGTAGGGCGGCTACAGGGCCAAGAAAATGCCGCATCATCACGAGAAAAATCCCCGGCCACAACGGCAATGAAGGCCGATTATGTCAGAGCATACAACTGCGGCGCGACGAGCTGCGGTAGGGAGCTGGAACAGCTCGACCACGCCCCTGCCAGCAGAGCAGGCGCTCAGTGGCAGCGGTCAGTTACATAACGGCCATCTGCGCCGTACGCTCTGCTGGCCGGCGGCGGCGGCGGCGGCGCTGGGAGCGCGTGGAGACACCGCGCCGACTCTCCAGCGGCAGACGGGCGCGCGGTGGACTCGCGAGCGGACGTGCTTCTGGATCGTCTGGCGCGGACCAGTCCCCCGGCTATCGGTGTGCAGTGACAGCTGCTTCTGGCACTGCAGCTAGTGTTCACTGGTTGTAGAAGGCAGCGCGGGCTGTACAAGCTCACGCTGCAGTTGCGCACCCTGTCTCGTGGCCCAGCGCCATTCGCAAAAGGCGGAGTGTGCTCAGTGAAAGTCGGTGAAGGAAGGAAGCGAGACGTGACAGTCACGGTCTGGACTACCAGTGACACTGAGACCTGCGTCACGGATCGTACCCCTACCGCTGCCCTCGAAAAAGAGCCCTTGAATAGGTTGGCAACAATCTCTGAAATCCCAAAACGTAGAAAAATACATTGATTCAGAGACATCCAGTCTTCTAGTTCAGTTGGACCATCCCAGACCCCACATTTCAACAGAACACAGATACCGGCGCGTGCGGCTACAGCGGCCGAGGATGACGGCGACCATGCTGCTGGTGCTGGCGGCGACGGTGACGACGACGGCAGCGCTCCGCTGCAGCCAGGACTGGGAGTGCGGCGTCGGAGGCGCCTGCGACATCCTCCGCTCCTGCTGCCGGGTGCGCGGCTGTCCCAGCGGCTGCCCCGCAGGCCAGGCCTGCGTCGCCGTCGGCTACCCGCGCTGTGGCAAGTTCTCCAAGCTGACGGACACGTGCGCGTGTCCGCGGAAGCACGGCTGCGTGCCGCTGCGCCACCTGCTCTCCGAGATCATCTTCAAGCAGCGCCCGGAGCCAGAGCCGAGGCAGCTCCCCTGGCTGGTGCCAGAGCACAGACCCAGGGAGGAGCCCCAACGCCCTCCTCAGGTGGTACCGACTCAGCTGTCTGGGGCCGTGTCCAAGCTGCTATCAGAGGAGCGGCCTGAGGCGCTGATAAGGCGGCCGTACCAGCTGGAGAGGTTTCCTCAGGAGGACCGCTCGGTCCAGCAAGAGCAGCAGTCCAGACCGCGGGAGGTCGAGACGCAGCAACAGAGGCCTGACCTCAGACGAGAGCAGGCGGAGGAGGATGAGCGAGAGTGGTTGGACATTTTCTATGACTTGTAATGTGACTCACGTGAATTTGTGTAAATAGTGTGAGATCTGCAAGGTTGGATTTACCTTGAGTGTTGCTGGAACATTTTTGAAGTGATTATCATTAACTCCGTCTCCATTACGCTTATATTGTGTGGCACGGTCACAAACTCGCAGGACGAGTAGGAATGTTTGAATTTTTTGTGTCTATATTTTTCTTAGAAACAGGCGAGCTACATCAAAGTAGAATAAGATGGAATACAGCTGCCTAAAAGGCATTCGAAAAGGGCAAATAGGATAGCATAGGTGAGAGTGAGCAAGGACTCGCGTGCCAGAATGAGCCTATATTGAGGCTGACAAAGACAAAGGTCCACATCCTGTGGCTTGTATCAAACAGATGTTGTGTGTGTACAAACTTGCAGGTTTGTTCCCCTGAGCTTTTGCGCATCGAGTGGCATTACGACTGTAAATACATCTGAGTGTACAAATGAAACACGGAGTTTATGCCCACAAGAGGTGATATATCCCTTGTCTCCATTTTAGAACCTCTTGATAAAAAATGGAAGGCCACATTTGAAACTTTATTTCTGAGCCCTGGGCCTCAGCCTGCAAGGATCAGATGCTTAATAAATAATCCGACAAATGATCAGATACGTGATGTTACTAAATAGCATCATGACTTGCAAAGTTACATGCCACAAGCAGCCAGCTAAGCAGCGCTTCTGATTACAGGCGATGCTTATATGAACAGAGGGTAGTAAACAGAGGCAATATTTTTCTCTTGAGCGATTGAACGTGGAAACAAAACGCGATTCCTTGACAATTTATTAGACATATTATTGCCCATGCAATCCTTTTCAGAATTTCGATAAAGTGGTATGCCATCATCATTGGTGGTGTTTTTGGGCGCGTCGACGGCCTCGGGCCATTTTACGCCCAGACAAAGTGGTACATTCCCTTTAAAGAAGAGATAAGGGATTCAAAGGTTATCTCTTAGCTTATTTCATCCAAATTGCATACGATTAGGACAATATGACTGTCCTGTTTCAACTGCAAAATATCAGCGAAATAGTCAGAAGTCACATCCCTCATACTTCTATTCCAAACCACAATTAGTCAAATACAATACCAAGTGACAACTGACGGACAATTTTGTGCCATGAAGGCTTTGTGGTTAATACCATAGCTTGCTAGTGATAACACTATATGTGAACACAACCCTTCCAAACTCCAAGCTACGTGTTGTTTGTAACATAAACACCTCATGCCACGCGAAGATCACTGCAGCTAAGCTTATGTGTGCCATAGGTAAATTTATAACGAAGGAATAACATAATACGGAAGCGGTACTATCTACGGGTGTGTGCATGAGGAACTTTTTCCGATCCTTTTTCTTGTAGAAGAAGAGTATGACTCTCACAGATCTAAGTAATTTTCTACAAAGTCACAACAACCAGGTGAGGCATGCACCCACCGAAGTAAAACTACCTGCTGAGAGATCACACCATTCTCTCTCAGCCATGATCTCCATAGAAATGCTTCTGAAGAGGGCCCCAGGACCGGCTCCGAGGTCACCCGAACCTCTGCGGCGAGGAAGCAGACGACGCTTCGAGGCGACCAATTTCAAATGATGAGCGATACCAAACCGGTTTTCCTCAATTCTAAATAACTACCACACAAGGTCTGTCGTGCGGTGTGAGCAGTAGGCCATCAGTACATTTTTCATACGAGGATTACATTCGACCTCTCTCAAGAAGAAACCATCTTTACAGTAGACTCCGTGCGTACAAAACATCCTGACTTGAGAGCGTCCTCCTTCGACTTTTTGCTCTGGCCCATGTTTACGCTATTGTTAGTGCACCCTTTTTCTCACAGCTATAGTAACGACATGAGCTTGCATCAAAATCGGTAACATCGGTAACATCAACATAATCGGAAACAACGGTAGCTGATGCCAATACAACATTGTCCACATCGGTGAAAGAGAGGCATCCAAATTAAGATTGATACACCTGTACACCCCCTTGCGGAGTTTTTTTCGTTAAGCTCTAAGCTTCTTTTGCTGAACGCAGGTTTCGTAACACCTGTAACGAAAGCATGATACTAAACAAAGTAGCACAGCAGTGTTTAAACTCGCCAAAATATTGACAAGGCCGTATAAATACGTCCCTCTTGCCTCGTCACATTAAGCTTTGACATCAAATAACGGCAATGAAACGGGAAGAGCTTGTATTTTTCTGGGATGGCTTTAAACATGTCTTTCCTTTCTATCGGTCAAACGTATTAAACATATATGTCACCTAAAAATATATTTCCATGGCCATGATTCCTGCAATCCAGATGTAGTCATAATATCAACAACCAATGCGAGTCTCAGCGCAATGAAACCTATGCAGTCGCACAAAGCCTATACGCCTACCAGTAAATTTCTGTCATTCGTTCCAAAAAGCAGCAGGCTTCAGACACTAAACGTATTTACAGAGGTAAATATATGAACCCAGAGCTCTAAAACACATAAGCTCTAACACACATGGAGATGAGAGAAATGCCACTCACAATAATTCTGAACCTATTAATATTTTTCCAAGTACAAATATTAAGAGCGATACACGAAGCGAAGCCGCATGCTTTGAGCTTAAATCGTTATGATTCCCTGACAACCAGATCTCACGATACAGTCCTTTACCATTCCCTCTCCTCATGGCCTAGCTCGCGCCCTGTTGGGGTCCCTGGCATGACGAGCCCCGCTGGGGGGGGGACCATTTCGTCAAAATATAGCAATTCTGAGATAGTATATTTTAGACTTCAATGGCCTGATCATATAATGATAGCTTGAAACTCATGGGTTGCCAGACTTCCTTTGGCGCCGCTTTAAATTCGTGATTTTGGATTTTGAGGTCGGGTTGCTTGACCTTGAATAGCTTCTTGAACTGATATAACCTGACCTAAAACTTAGTCTTTCAAAATCTCTTTAAAACGCAATCTCATTGAATCGGCTTATAAAATCAACGGAACAATGTTGGAGAACGTTTCTTCCATAAAAGATTTGGGAATCATTTTTGGCCAAAAGCTTACCTTTTCCGACCATATAAACTCGATGGTTTCTAAAGCAAACAAATCACTCGGTTTATTAATCAGAACCTTCCAGACAGCCTGCCCTAGATGTAAGCTGGATAAGAAGGCCGCCTTGGCGGCTTTTAATGCTAATGTCCGGTCAGTTTTAGAGTATTGTTCAGTGGTTTGGGCTGGAGCTGCAAAATGTCATCTGGATCGTGTAGAAAGAATCCAACACAAGTTTTTGATGTGGCTTGCGAACCATGTTGACCCAGCCTGCCCATCATTAGATAACGAGGAATTGACGAAGTTTTATAATGTTCGTATTTTATTGGCAAGGCGTGTGCAACATAACATCTTATTCACAAGCAAGGTTTTTAGAGGTCTCATCGCATCATCTCATCTTTTGGAATGTTTTTCGCTTTATGTACCATCTAGAACTACCAGGAATGCTAGTGCAACTTTCTTAAATGTGCCTTTTGGTCGAGTGAACACGGTACAATCATGTGTGTTTGTGCGGGCTCCTAGCGTTGTTAATAACAAATTAGCTTTCTCACCAACCTGCGATATTTTGACGGATCCCATTGGACGACTTTAAGAAGTGTATCGCCTCTTTTACAACTCTACAAAAAGCTTTCATAGGTCAGTGACCAGATTTATTCTGCGTTTGTTGTGTTAGAGATTTGTTTTGCGCGTTTTAGGAGTAGGCTGTTGGTGATTATGCATTTTTATCTTGCATTGACTTCACCTATAATTGGGTATATGCCTGTTGGTGATTAATACCTATATAGAGATACAGAGAAAACATTTGGTCAGTTGTGTAAGATCAATCAGAGATCGTGTAATGAAGTTGCGCTATTCTGCGTCTCTTCCTTTTTTCGCTATTTGGGGAAAACCAGAAGGGGAGGGGGGGGCGAATTTCATCTCTCCGCCAGCGAGAAGCGTGCTGGGAAAAAATCCACAACGAGAACAACATCACAAAAGAAAATGTAGTAACAGCAAACTGGGCTTCCTTTATTGGAAAATATATTCGCTCCTGGGTTTTCACCCAAAATTACTCAAAGAGCGGGGGTGGATATCACCTCTCGATTCAGGGGTCCTGGGTGGGCTAACGCTGCCACTGGATGGGTTAACACTGAATCAAAACCCTATGGCAGAACCAAAATTAAGAGGGAGGGCCCTGAGCACCCTCGCCCCACCTCCCGGAAGCTTCACCTATAGTGGTGAGGTACATACTTCGTGATCCTGAGGATTAAGCGTCCAGACCCCGGTCCGCCTCGCAACAGTCGTCGAGAGGATTAAATGCCTCTGCATGTACTTTAAGCGGCATCGAACGGATATTTCTTCTGCACAAACGTTTCCTTCATAGATTGCTCAAACAATCGCAATGCTATTCCTTCAAGTTTTTCTTCATTTCTTTCTTTTTACCAGAGTCTAAGGGGAGGATCTTCTGTTCAGCGTTTTAACGAGACTGATCAAACACACACGATCTAGCAGAGTCCAATATATTTTACCAAACCATGAGGAAAATCAACAAACAACAGTATCTGCGATGTTTTTAAAGGCATGCATTATTCAGGAAATATAGTTGACAAAAATTTACAGAACATCTGCTCCCAAGGCAATTCGGGTAATAATAAAACATCAAAAATCCGTTGAACACATGCATATTCAACCATCTCCTCTCTTTTTTGCTCTCCATCCATCTCTCTCTTTAGTTTTTAGCACGCTCGGGCTGCATGAATAAACGCTGGGTAATTTCAGTAAAGAATTACCTTTTGTGTGTGTGTGTGTGTAGTGGTGTTTTAAGGCACTTTCAGCGACTGGGCTAAATTGCGCCCGCAATTACCCTTTCGTCCCTTACCCTCCCTCCCTCTTTCTTCTCCCCCTCTCTCTCTCCCTTTCTCTCATGATAAATAATCGAGAAAGGAGCTTCTTATAACCAGAAGATAAGATGGATGAGAATATAAACACAACTATGCATGAAAGAAAACATCGGGCGTTCACGGCAAAATACGTAGGATAACCAGCTTCATGGTGTAGTTCCGACCACACGAATAGTGCAATTTATTATTTTTGGAGCGGACAAGAATCACCTGTAACTAATACAAATCACAGAGAGCAGACAAAAGACGCTCTGCGTGTACTCATGATTAGAAAACCGACACAGTCGCACCTAACAGAAGTGACGTCCCTCAAATCCGATACGCCATTGCTGGCTGCCTCTCCAAATGGCTCTCACTAAATCACAGGTGCGGGCTGCCAATCCAGGATTGGAATGCCTGGCGTTTGGGTCTGGTCGCGTCGGTCACAACAGAGCCCCCGCTGGGAGGTAACTCTAAGCGGGGAGTAGATAAGCCACGCTGTCATTAGGGCTCAAGGCATTACCGCACTTTGGGTATAAAGGTCTGCAAGATGCGTTAAGGGGAGAATCTCAGCTAGACAAAATGTGTTTTTCGGTAATGCGACCCTTACATACAGGCTGAGAATACGTCACAGCCTACACGGCTTTGCTGGTATGAATACATCGTTCCGTTCATTCTTATTCTCATTTGACGCACACGAACCTTATTGTTGACGAGTTGAAATACCCAGTTGAGTCGGCACTTATTTAAGACCACAAGTAGGAAAATGATTTTCACCCGTCCCATGCTCAGTGAAGCTTGAGAAGTTCGTCAGTTCTGTCAGCATGACTTTTATGAGGAATTTGTTTTCTTCGCTACAGCTTAGCCTGAAAATGTGTCAGATATAGCCTATTTCTACAGATTTTCCCAGCTAACTAGCCAGTCATGGCTGCGGGAATAATTAAATTGAACATAAAGAACACATCCCGAGATCTCCAAAAATGTTAGCTGAGATGAAAAAAACAGGATTTCTGTTTCTTGAGTGACAGTATCCTCCAGATCCTGTAGAAAAACTGGCATACCAAAACTACTGCATTTCAGGAAGCCCCTAACAGGAGTATTGTCGGGACATGGGAATCTGGGACTGGAGTTTCCGACGCTCGCCAAGCAGTGTGCACGTACGTCGGCCAAAGCTGAGCGGCCGTGTGCGTACCGAGGTCCTCGCCGTAAGCGGGTCATGTAACGGAGCTAGAGGGTAAGGAGGGCATGCGGCGCTGTGGTGGATGGTCCACTGGCGGCGGCCACAGCCGGCGGGCACGAGCGAACGCACAAACATCCGGCACACTCTCCCCTTGTTTACATCGTTCCACGGGGCTCGCGAGAGTGCGATGGTCACCGGCGAGAGACGCGACTGCCATTACGACTGGAGCAATACCAACAAGTGAGACTCACAACACATAAGCGACAGGTTGGAAAGAAGTGGGTCCCGATAAAATCGTTGTAACATCTTAAACAAAGGTTTAGAAGAAACATGATTGAGCCCTTAAAATACCAGGCAACTTGGACCGGGGCGTGGGATCGGCCCCCCTCTCCCCACACCGCTGTGGAAAAGTGGAGGGCCCCTCGCGTTTGGCTGCCCACAAAACTTCCTCCAGCATATGTGTGTTATGACATCAGAAACTGACGTCTTGCTTGGAAAATGGTGCCTCATTGAGATTCCCCTGTCGCCGCACCTATGTTTCATACGAAGAAAGCTTTGCACAACCCTTTCTGACCGAACGAGTCATTGAGCATATCGAACAATAATGAAGATGTCTCCATCCGCGTGGTTGCCCCCCGCCCCTAAAACACGGGGCACACTTTGAAATACATATGGAAGTTCTGCGTAACGCGTATGACGTCACTCAATGTTATATGCTCCCGAAATTTAACCATAACAAACCTAACAAGCAAATATAGTCTGACAACTGTACTTTGACCTTTGAACGATCACCCCTACACTTTCCACGGTGGAAGCGCAAATGAGCCACGCCTCAGGCCAGAATGTACACACCGAAACTAGAATCGAGGCTGAATAACGACAGGAATCGCAAACAACACAGATCTCCATAGAATTCAAATAAGCCTTAGTTAGCCGTCTCCAACCAGTTATGCTAGTTTCCAGCCCCGCCGCTCGCCAGGCCTGACCACCTGCATACATATGCAGCACTAACTGGCGTACCAATACCGCAGACAAAGCATTGCTCGTCCACCAATCCGCAACATGACCGATGGGGTCAGGAACTGGAGGCAAGGCATGGTGTTTCTTGACGAGTACTGAGCTCGAATTGACAGTTTCCTGTCTTCTGGACATGCCCACGCCTCTGAGACGTGGCCAAGTTCCGCACCATGAATAGTTGATTGAGCTGTGATGCCCGTCTCGCGCTGCATCGGCGTTGGAAGCTTGACCTTGACAAGGTCGACGCGGTCAGGAGCACGTCACTCACAGCTCCTGCCTGGGCTGTGTGCGCAGGGTAATGACCGGCGGGCTCGGTCTGACAACGCCGGAAACACAACTCTCCTCGCGGCGTCACTGATCGTGCACTTCTTCGTGCCTTCCCAGGCGTGTTTTTATCACTACGCTTAAGAAATTGTCAAAAGACAGACTGTAAAAACCTACGTAAAGATGTTAGAAACAAGCTCTCAGTAGACATTTTATTCGACATTAAGACGACTGAAGTAATGGACACATTGGAAACGTTATCAATTACCAGCAGTATCGATCTGAGGCGAGTAAGTGTGATACTGTCTAGATGGCTACTAAAACATGAATTATCCCAACAATCAGGGAGGGTTGATGGTGACAATACAATCATATGGTGACAATACACGACTTCAGCAGTCGAATAATTGTTAAACGCCAAGTACGACGGATATCTATCGAAAGACACAGACGCATGACCCAGATATAGTTATTTATACTTACCCAGGTTTTGTCTTATTTCTGAAAAAAACTCGAACTTGATGCGTGCTTATACGCACATAGTTATCTCTAAACATTTAAAAAATGAACATGAAATGAGCTTTCTATTGAACATAGGAAGGCTTTAAATTCACTCCCTACGTACGGACTCATAAATGATGAGTGCATTGCCAAGATTTTTGAACGTTTTGAATGCGTTAAAACCAAGAGAGTTTCGTGCTTATCAATTGATAGCCTCACCATTCAGATCTCCTTTGCTATAACATGGAAAGTGAATGGGAACAGGTTGCGTTTATTTGAAATTAGAAAATATGGATCCATCTAAAAGCCTATACCTAGTCCAGTGTTCAGTTGTTGGGGTTTAACGACGCCACTTCCAGATCATACGGCGTACCAATTCCCTGTTGGAGGGATTTTGGGGATCGATCGACTTATTGAGGCTCCACCGGACTTGAACCCGGGACCGGTGGCTTGGGGGTGTTCTGCCCTTCATCCAGTGTTCAGTGCTTGGACTGGAACAACCACGCAGCTGACCCAAGACCATCCGTTCAAAATAAAGACGTGAAACCACATGCCGTTCATAAAGCTCATATCTGTAACTTGACAGAAGTTATTCAGACGCTAATTCCCTCATCGAAAAGCAAACAGCTCCATACAGAAGCAGCATCTCATGCACCACTATAGAAAGCTGAGTCGTCGTATAAATAAGTATCCACAAACGTCAATGGTTTCTGACGCCGATATGGCTACATCCCCAGCTTTCAGGACGACATCGATGCCGATACAACACTTTCTGGAACTACTAGTCATCCGAAAACCAAAAACCTTCACAATCTGAGAACACAGTGAGGCAAAACAACGGGCCACTCCTTTGACTGTCTAATGACAGGCGATATACCAGGGAACGACCACTATTTTCTCCAGACAAGACAAAGCTTCCTCCACACCCTGCAAAGTTGTTTTTGGCATTCCTGCGTTACGAGTCAAGCTTAATCCACTCGTTTACTGTTCGTTCAGACAGAGGCTTCCGAGAGAAGAGCGCCATTGCGACCCACCAGCCACAATTAGCGCGGATGCATACAGCACGGAAACTAGCTGAGTCACACCCAGCTTCTACGCCGGTGTGATTCCAGGTAGTTTTCTGGTAAAAAAACGGAAGGATGATAAACTCATCACAATACCCTGTGCGGGACATGGTTTATCCGTCGACGTAAAGCCCCATAATAAGAAAATGAAGTTTGTGCAGTTACTTGCAGAATGTCAGTAAGCATGGTCATTTTCGCCATTTTCAAATGACAGACAGCAATGAAAGCGAAAGTGACGAAGTCTGTTGAGGCCCAATGACATTCCGCAAAAAAACATACCTGCCCTGAAAGGACGCAAATGCTAGAACGCTTCTTCTCCGGATGACTAGTTGATAGAACCAGTTATTAATACTCCAGTTGACATCTAACGCTCCAAACCCCGACAAAGTCAGACATCTTAAACAGCCAGTGCTGGGGCAAGCATCAACAGAATCAGAGCGACAACCATCAGTGTTTGAATTGCTCAAAGCAACCTCAGACATTATGAACCGGTGCGACCAACTGGAGCACGTATTTGATGGTGATCCCCTCAGCTGTGGCACCAAGGTGAGCAATAGGGTCACCCCCTCTTGCCGGGGCAGGTTCCAAAGGGTGTTTGTGGAATAACCAACGGCTCTCCGTCAAGGTCCGAGTCACGGTGAGGGTGCATGATGTTTATCTCCAAAGCAGCGCTGAAGGGTGGAGGCCATACCCATCAGAAACGCGTGTCTGAACGCTAGCCTGCTTTCATATCGGTGACGGATATTACGGTGACCCATTCTTCTGACTTCCAAAACAACGTATCATATCGGCCGTCTGATACGACCAGAGTTCAGGTAGTTAATATTTGTGTAAATTCCGAGTTTTACACAGCACACGTAATTGTGCAGTTTCTTCCGACATGTCCGACTTGAGCAATGAGAAACATGTATATGACAGAACATCTCCAGATATTATTACTAATTTCAACGATTGAACACAAAGCATCCCATTCATCCGGTCGGCTCAGCGTCGGCTCAGCGCGCGTCGCCTCACCGACCAGGCTCCGCCAGCCGCCCGCAGTTCTAGTACGAGTCAACGCGCCGACTTCACCAGCACCTGGCGCAGGACCAATATTGACAGCTGAGGCGGCCACCCCCGCAATGTTTGGTGTCTCCGACTTCATGGGGCGATCTGGAATATTTGCGCTGCGGCATGCCAGCTTCGGAGGAGAGCGAAAACAAAACATACCACTAGTCACTACGCAAACAAACAGTCAAGTCTATTCGGGTCCGAGCGCAGGGCAAAGTCCTGGATATCTTCAAACGCAATAACTCCCTGGGAGTTAAAACCGAGGGCACTTCTCTACGTGTTCCAATTTATATAACCGCGAAGGAGAGTATGTCCAGTTGGACGTCTACAACAATACAAAAATTAACTAGCTACCCCACGGCGACTGTGGTGTGCGTGCCGTTTAGTTCTTTTCCGCCTGAAGTGATTTTATCACTGCACTGCAAATGGAAAACATCAGTGATTAGCTGGAAACCCACGAACCCGCACACTCACACAAACAAATAGTGCGACATCATGAGCTAGACGGAAAAGTGGCTGGACAGACGGTCTAACTGAGTCGGCGTGGAGCACAGGTCCCGTACAGGGGCGAGTTCTGGTGGGGTAACTAAGTTGGCATAGACCACGGGTCCCGTACAGGGGCGAGCTCTGGTGGCGCAGACCACGGGTCCCGCACAAATAGCCCTGTTCCAGCTGTCAGCACAGTTTTGTCAGCAGGACCTCTAACCTCTCCTCCAGAAAAGAAACATCAGCGCCATGATCGCCTCTAGTTTGTGCTAAGCAAAGGGAACTTTAACCTTTATACCATTAAAAAATATTAGGCTGCCACTTGGTGCACTTACTATTTTTTTATCAGCACAAACAGCAGGCCGTCAGCCCGTAAAACCTCTTGAACTAGTTCCCGGGAAGAGGCTACAATCCTGTGACGTAGGCGCAACGCGGCCGCTGATTGGTGCTGACAAAACTGTGCTGACAGCTGGAGCAGGGCTAAGGATGAGCTCTGGTGGCGTAACTGAGTGGGCATAAGCCCTGTTCCAGCTGTCGCAGAGTTTTGTCAGCACCAATCAGCGGGCCGCGTTACGCCTACGTCACAGGGTTGTAGCCTCTCCCCGGGAACTAGTTCTAGAGGTTTTCGGGCTGACAGCCTGCTGTTTGCGCTGATGAAAATAGTAGTGCACGAAGTGGCAGTCTAATATTTTTAATGGTGTAAAGGTTTGGTTCCCTTGCTTAGCAAAAACAAGAGGCGATTATGGCGCTGATATTACTTTTCTGGAGGAGAGGTTAGAGGTCCTGCTGACAAAACTGTGCTGACAGCTGAACAGGGCTATAGAGTACGGGTCCCGTACAGGGGCGAGTTCTGGTGGCGTAACTGGTGGGCATAGAGTACGGGTCCCGTACAGGGGCGAGTTCTGGTGTCGTAACTGGTGGACTAAGTACGGGTCCCGTACAGGGGCGAGTTCTGGTGGCGTAACTGGTGGACATAAGAGTACGGGTCCCGTACAGGGGCGAATTCTGGTGGCGTAACTGAGTGGACATAGAGTACGGGTCCCGTACAGGGGCGAGTCCTGGTGCCATTGCGCACACAGGCACTAGCAATACAAACTCAGGAAACGCTGCTTCGAGAATGGGTAGTAGCACAGAAATACCTCTGCAGTACATATAGAATAGAAAGCTTACAGGACGGTAAATGGTGTGCAGATTTAACACCATTAATGTAGGGGGGCGGCAAATCGACCCACGGACGATCTCCCAGTGCTAAGGTGGAATCACAAAAAAACAATGTTTTTCATTCCTTGGCTTAGCAATTAATTCCGCATAAAATGCCGTTTGACCAAAAACTCTAGCTAGCCCGTGAGCGGTTCCAAGGGACATTTTGTAGGGCATGTTGACGACCTGCTAGGCTACACTATTCCACCTATATCTTACACCAAATGGTGACGCCAGAACACTATACAATCAGGATGTGTAAATGTCAACTCCCATGAAGGTCAAGGTAAGGGTCAAAGGTCACATATCAATTCCCGGTCCAACCAGTATTTTTTTAAAGCAAATGAGACGAATGCTTTCGGTCAGATGACGTTACTCGGTATGGCGTATAGTATGCTATGACATAGTTAAGGGTGCTCATTTCTCAGGACCATGTCCGAGGTCCAGTTCAAAGGGCGTGGGTTAAGGCTAGGCCCTCCATTTCCAGCTGAACGGCAGCTACAGTGTCAGTTATAGTGTTACTGCGATACAAAAATTCGTATTTTGATGGCATAGATCCATGTCCTTGATTATTCACTTTTAAATATCACTATATTTTGAATTTGTATAGCATTGTCGTAACACATATTGATTATTATCTATATATTGAACCCAAAATTTCAAAAAGGACTCAGAGGGGATATCCCCTTCATAACCTAAAGTCGTTTGGAGTGTATTCGATACTTCTTTCTGCCTAATCACGGCATTTCAATATGCTTCCAGCACGACCCACATTTGACATTTATGACCTCGTTCGACCTTGAGGATATTGACCAAGGTGAGAGGACATTGCCTAAAATGCAGCTCACTATAGCTCCTACTATATCCCAAACGAGCATTTCCCTATCTCTGATTTTTAGATCCCAAGGGAGGCCGAATAGCCCCCTTCCGATTCTGACTTTTACAGGAATCATGATAGGGTTATACTGACATTTAGAACCTCTATAGCTCGCCTGCCCCAACAGAACAAGCGAATCATCGGTGGTAGTCTGGCATGCGCCTGGGTGCAAAATATGAACAGGAGCTTACATCAGGCGGGGCTGAACGAAAAGTGGGGCGGTCACGCTGTTCACTTGCCCAGAAGCAACACGGTTTCTGCTCTTCACCGGAGAACACAAAGTATTTTTAGCACAAAGTCAAAACAACGCAATTTCCTATCTTAGTCCGAAAACAAAACCAGTCCAGTCCGGACAATCACCACTCCATCAAGTATGCCAGCATTACGACGGCCCAGTTCATTGTTATTTGCAGCAGTTTCAGCGAGCTGCCTATCAACCGGCGCTGCGGGCCGAGCTCGGCTGCTGCCAGTAAGCGCAGGTATCAACCTTACCCGCCGAATTATCAGCGGCATTGGTTCCTTTGGATTGACTTTGACCTACTTGGGCTCGGCAGTGGTCGGGATTGGGGGCTTCCCGACACACGGTGTCCACGGCGAGGGACTGCGGCGGCTTGTCCGATGTGACGGAGGCGTCACACGGCTGTACCACTGAGCGGGGCCGGTCTTCCGAGACCAGCGGAGCCAGACAGGAGCGTGTACCACTACACCGTGACGCATGCCGTACACCGCGGCGCATGCCGTAGGAAAGTAAATGCCTTTAACAAGGGCATTTCGATCGAAATCGACTGTCACCGTTCGTCTTGAGTCGATGCTATGCGCTCGTACAAAATATACATGCTCAAACCTATTTGCTGGTTATAGGGCAGCACAAAGTACCCCTTGCATGTGACAGGTAGCTATAAAGTCGTCCTCAGCATTGACTGAACGTTCGAATGATTGCTCTGATCTATGATGAGTCTCTGCATATCTATATAACGACTGGCGACTTCAAAACTGTGAAAAACTATTGTTCGTTCCCTTGAAGGGACATAACACTGTAATGAGGAAGTGCAGCAAAAGTGTTCTCGACTAACGGGCTTTCCGATACAAATTCAAGCTAATGCCAAGACGATAGATGGCGAAGGCTTTTGGGCACAGCTGAACGTCTTACTCCACCTATCAGAAACAATGGAATGTACTGTAAATGTTATCAGCTAGCTTTTGTACATTGAATTGACAGGGCGAAACCTTGCTCAATTTCCATACAGCTATGTAATGCGCTGTAATGTATGTACATTAAATCTAGGCGCTGAAGCATACCAGCATACACCTCGTATACCACCATATGGGGCTGCATTATCACTCTTAAATCATTCTTACATCACGTTTCGAATTACGAGGCTGTTTTCTGGCGAAGCGTGTTGCGGAGGACAGTTTAGCGCCTTCTCCCACCATGCACCGTCATGCTGCACAGTGAAACGGCCGGTAAATACGTGGACTTTCCGGACGCCCTGCTGAGTTGCAGTACAGTTTAAATGGAACAATCCGCATCTGCCACCATCGGGTACTGTTCTCAGCATCGCCCCCATTCCAAGCCACTCGGTGTCCAAGTTATGGGATCTAAGTCACGAAACGAGGTGAGGACTCTCCGGTGTTGTACGCAGTAACAGCCTCGGGGGAGATCTTGCCGAGAATGTGATGAGGTAAACGTCTCGGGTTCATGAGCTGCGGGAACATGTTACGCGGGACTGCCGGTCACTGGATCACTCAGCAGCACGCGCAGGCAGCTCACTGGATCACTCAGCGGCCCGCACAGGCAGCTCACTGGATCACTCAGCAGCACGCATAGGTTTACCCGCTGCTGTTGTACTTCGTGCTAGCAAGGGCATTATCAAAACATTAATAAGCAAAAGGAGAATGCGATGGAGAAATGCCACCACTGTCAACAGCTGACATTCATTGCGTCGAATCTTGCTTACTAACGTTATCATAGCTCAGGATGGCATTATATCGAAAGCCGCTATTGTTTGATACGTTGTATTTTTAGTGCTCATTTTCGGACTTAAAAATAATAAAAGAAACATTGAAATATAATTGTCAGCTTTACCATAATACTCCTAGCAATGATGCAGCCAAATATAATCGCCTTATCTACTCCTATATACGTGAGTCCAGAGTTAACCCGCCAGGCAGTTGCTGATAACACCAGGTATTATTGCGAGCCGCTTACCTAACCGCTAACGGCCAGCGCCAGTTGGCGGCCCATCCCAGCATCACTCCCGAGCAGGCATGCAAATGTGCGCTGATGGTGCCGGAGTTCAGGAGAAGGTTACCAGATGCCGCGTCTTGGGCTGCTGCGCAATTTTAGTTACGCATCACTCCAGGTTTCACAGCTGATTGAGTTTTCTTATGCAGCAACAGTCCTCGTGATCGGTTTATCACGTAACTATCTCCCATATTTCTCAGCAAGTGATGAAATCCCGACAATTGATACCAGTTTTATAACAAGAGAATTATGCTAAACATCATTTTCTAAGGTGATGTTTTAACCTCCAAGGTTAAAGATTTCCTGTTGCATGCCAAAACGCTGACGTCATCTCCAAACTGACACTGCAGCCTCCAAAGTAGGCAATGCAATTTAAAACGCACTGCCGCATTTCAGCTATGAACAGGCACTTACAGACGACCAGCGTCCCTCCGCGTACATACATTTCCAGGACTGAAGCCTTCAGAGCAAATCACCTGCTGACGTCATATCATCAATCAAAAGGCCCCGGGTGAGATGACCATCGAACATGGGTCATGCGTGCGTGCACGATGTCTTAACGCAGAGCTGATCCATTCTGGTTCCACTCCTATTCAGAGAATGGTAAATGGCTAAATATCGCGCGCGGACATGTTCACTGCCAGTTAGCCCATGAGTACTGAATCACAGCAATGTTGTTGTCAGTGATAAGTCTAATTCATTTACACATTGCCTTCATCATATTTTCGACTTTACGCTGAGAATATGCCAGAATCGAAACCATGATTGGAGACTTCCCTGGTAATACCCGCCCTTCCTTACACACCCAGCAGCGGAGCCTCACCCTGAGGTCCGGTCAATGAAAGTCAGGCGAGAGACCTCAGCGATCTCACCTTCTTCTTAAAACATTGTCTTTGCCTTTTGATTAGATACCACCTAACATTAATGGTGGAGTTATAGGGCACGTCGACTGTAGTCGACAGTTTGAGCCCTCATCATGATCTATCTGGGGAGAGTCTATGAGGTCAAATTATACGGTGGCATTCACGCCAATTAATGCCTTCTGCCAATCAATGCCTTCTGTAAGATACTGCCTGTTGAAGAAGGCAGGACAAAACAGCAGGCTCATGTAACCAATCATTGTATTGTCATGGCGTACTTTGATACTCATATAACTCATACGTAGACATATGGCTATGAGGGAGAGCAAACTACTTTGAACCCAACGCTGTGGCGGTGTGTGATGATATTAAATTTTATAACAGATAAGATACCTCAGGATATGTAAAATCATATTTGAGCCCTCGGGTCAACAGCATCTCGAATCCCAGTGTCATGCCGTAACAATAAATAGGATTACGGTATCAGGATTTGCAAAGCAGTGTGGAGGTTATCCTGTTATGGGAACCAACGGGATTCACACTTTTTGAGCACCCGGTGATGACGCGGTGATAATTCGTGAGGATTTTGACAGCGTAAGCAATCATCAACAGTGAGAACAATCCGATGCTGGATTGGGACGGGCTCCTGACTGAATACATGCTGCATGGGGATGGGCTCCTGACTGGACACATGCTGGATTGGGATGGGCAGGAATAAAGAAAGATGCGACTGGACAGATGTTGGATTGGGACGGTTTCCTGACCAAGCAGATGCTGGATTGGCGCTCACCAACAGAGCTACTTTGATCGGGCCGCTGCAGTGACGCGATTACAAGTGCCGTGGAGTGGTGATGTGACCTGTCCACTGCACCACTCCATCAGTTGCATCAGTTACATGCTTGACAATCGGATCTCGTCTGACCACGGGATTTGGCCGATGTCGTCTTAAATCGGGATTTTCCAGCACCGGCGACGGATAAGGGCAGGAATTAACGCACAGCCAACCTCTAAACGTAACATAGGCCCCTCACGCCATGAATAGCCGCAGTATTCGACGAACTAATTGCGTAGTTACATATTGACGTCATTTGTAGGACAAGGAGATAAGCCTGTGGGCATATTTCATATTTTTCGAAAGGATAAATGAATGGCTCGATTGCACATCTATGTATGTAGATGTATTAAAGATGTACAGAACTGGAAAAAAATATCATCGGCCACATATGACTCCAGCTGCCGGTGCGTCCTAAAACCCCGATCATGATGATGCAATCATCTCATGAAATAAGCTGTTTTAGCTGCGCCCGACAGCAGTATGAATGTGACCGCCCATCCGTTGCTACGTGCACTACGTGTCCCCGGTTCACCTAAAATGTAGCCGGTATGTGTGACGGAACCTTACATGCACCCACGCTCATTTACCACCTCTCACACTCGTTTTCTCACTCCTTTGATCTCTGACGCCGTGACCATAATCGTCGGCAGAATCTCCCACGCAAGGGCGTAGATATAGAGACGTGCACCCATCCAGGGTACCTTTCCCGATTCGTCTAACCAGTCTCAAAAATCTCATGTGAATCCAAAGTGACTAAGCGTGACTTTGCTTCCCACATAATTAATTTTCCGAATAATACATTTTCTCGGGATTCAGGAAAGATGCAAGGTATATCATAAATATGTCAAGCATCATAATTCCAAAAACCCCCGTGAGAATTTTGTGTATTCTCAATAAGCACTGAACAGTGAATGGCTATCTTTTTGGGGGGTGGATGGGGTTGGGGGTCGGGGGTTGGGGGGCGGGGTAATATTTTACCGGTTTTCAGCTGCGGTCCAGTTCAAGAGCATCCCAGCAATAGCAAGTTAGTGGCAGGTTCGTCCTTGAATTTCTGACCCGTAAACCCTCTTCTATTCCTGCCCTGAGGTAGGGTGCTGGGACACCGAAGCCAAAGCGAAAGTTCTACATTTAAACCTCATACTTATTGTGGTTTCGCCAACTTCGCCCTTACAAGTGGTAAGATCCCCTCTCTTGCGACTGACCCCTAATTGACGTTAGTTTCGCATGTTAGAAACCAGTGTGCTGCTCGTCACGAGACCTCGCGATTGATATCAATTTGTATGACCTTAACCCTTGCACGTACTCGGGTTTTCGCCAGCTTCGCCCGTATACAGAGGGGGGTTGTTACGACCCCCTCGCGATCGGCCCCTAATTGACGTAGAGCTCCGCAGCAAAAAACCAGCATGTTGGTCGTCACGAGTGCTCGCGATTGATACCAATTTTTTATGACCTCAGGTCGTAAGGTCACCTTCTAGATCACGTCTAATGACCTGACTTATGCCCTGTTGCGGCCCATTTTGCCGTTTTGGCTGCTATTGACCGGAATTTTAGTAACAAATCACATTTGTATGGCCATTAGATTGAGAAACTGACATTTTCGCGTCGATTCATGTGCTATACACCTATGTGACCCCTCTAGGTAATGCAGGAGGTAGGTCAAATGTCAAAGGTCACTGACCGGTAAAACTCGAAATTGCTCAATATGTCTAATTATTTTCAGTTTCAGAGGGGTAATTTTGGACGCTGAACTAAAATTTAGCACTTTAAACAACGTCAAAGGCTTCTTTCATCAAAATCTCGGGTCATCAGGTCAACTTCCAGGTCAGGTCAATGACCTGGTTGTCCTCAATTAGTAGGGAAAAGGTCAAGTCCATATTGGAAGCAAGTCAACTACTTCAGCGTCCACGTCATTTAAATGGACCATTGATAAGCCATTCTGCATCATTTACGTAAATTTAGTGCCTGTCTAATCATATCTCAATGCTAACAACCCCTTCAAGGACAAATTAGGTCAAAGGTCGAAAAAGGTCAAGTCTGTATTGGAGGAAAAACGTCTTGTTCAGCGTCCCTCTTATGCTGCAAATCAACTATTCATAATACATTTTGCATCATTTACGCCAAGTGCCTGCTTCATCATCTTTTATTGCTTTCACACCCCTTCAAAGTCAAATAAGGTCACATTTCGAAAAGGTCAAGTCCATAAAATATGCAAACCAACTAGTTTAGTGTCCATATCATTCAAATTTACTTCATAAGCCATTATGCATCATTCACGTGAAAACGGGTACAAGCGCCCAAATGACCTCAACATGCTTCCACTCTTGAGGTCATAGCTCCGTGACCTTGAAAGGTAGGACCAAAATGTTGTTTTGCAAAACATGCACAATGAATGCCCCAGAAGCTACACATACTTTCAGGGTTCTAACTTAAGAAGTTCGTCTTCAATTCTTGAAAAACCTTAGGGGGTTGCAACAACCCCTGTAAGTGCGAGGGTTAAGCCATCAGGTCACCTACCAGATCGAGGGAACGGAGGATGGAGCCTAAAAAGACAAAAATCGACCCGATGTACTTCCAGAGATGACATGACATGACCCGGAAGTTATCTTTTCATCATAAGATGCGTCATGAATGCCTATTAAGCTCTGCAAAGTGGCACAAGTTGCAACACAGCGTTTCGTTTCAAGCCATATCTGACAAAACCTTAGGGTGAGAGCAAGACCCACTCCCCCCCCGCCCCGCCCCGCCTGAACAGCTAGAGTTAAGACAGCAGTACGTCACATATATCCAAGATAAAAGATAGACACATCCGTTGCACACAAAATAATTTACATCAAAATGAACTCGCCCATAAAAGAGAGCTTCAAGGTTGATGATCATGTCAACTACTAGGATCATCTGAACATCGTGCTTATTTTCATCCTCCGTGTTAGGCTTAGGCTGTACTGTACGGCTGTCCATGTACGTTAGGCTCAGAGCGTTTTTATATCAATATATTTTTTAAGGAAAATATACATGTAACCTTTCTATTGGCGCTGGCTCACACTTGTCTATTGATCAGCTCTTCTAAACAGAATTATGGAAATTGTAACTCTGAGCCTATTTCGAGTACTGTCCATCCTATAAAAAAACTCCAACCGCTGGTGTCTTGCTGCGACTCCAAGGAGGGTGACAGAGTGCTCTTAGCGACAAAAACCTTGCCAATCCTCTACTCACACTTGTGACAAAAAGTTGTCACCGCATGCTGTTGCTGCTGGGGATTGCAGAGGGATGCTGTTGGCGACATGTTAGTGGGAGCCCCCAGACAGCCGGTGGTCGGAAAATCCTCGATGCTTAGGTCGGTGCCTCGTGCCAAGGTTTGGAAGATAATGAACCAGATCCAGCTCGCTGAGTCCCGTGTACCACAAGATCATCTTCACCAGACCCGGAGAGTTATTAAATAAAGTCCACCGCTCACCTCCCTCCCGCATGAACACCGGCACCGCGGCCCAAAGACGATTTCCTTCTGTCTGGAACCCGTCAATAATACAGAAAATTACCGTCCATCCAGACATAGCTGAACTCTGATCTATAACTGCAAATGTGGGCTGGATGCAGAAAATAATCGCACGTTCTTCTGCATAGCGACAGGACGGGTCAACCTCCTACTGGCTCCTTTTTAATTCGAAGCGGAAGTGACATTAAATGTCGCAAAATCCACACCAAACCCACAAACACTTTGAATCAGAGGCCCTCACTTTGAGGTCATATATACAGTCAAGTTAGTCAAGTATAGAAGAGGTACGTACAAATATTGGAAGGAGGGAAACAGCCAGATTAGAGGTAAAGAAAAGCCATGGTAAGACAAACATCATAATATACGGTCAGTCTGTTTCCAGAAAGGCTTTAAATGCCTCTGTAAGGAGCAGATATTTAGCATAATGAGAACCTCTCCATACCACTCACCATATAACCAGCTGAGTAGGCAAGGGGCTCACTCTTAACTTGATTTGGATTGTTTTATCTGTATAGTGGGTAAGTATGAATCAGTATACCTGACTGGTGATATGCTTCTTTAAAGGGAATGTCGCACCTTTATAATGGAATTTGTGCTGCGCGGAAAATTGTCTCTTGCTTGGACCTCTTTAAAACCTACGTGCTAAGCACGTTGGTACTGTCGACTCTAAGTCCGTATGACCTGTTTTATATTTAGCCTGACATGACGTTGGTACTGTCGACTCTAAGTGCGTATGCCTTGTTTTATAGTTAGCCTGACATGACTTTGGTACTAACGACTCTGAGAACTTTATCTACTCCCCGACTTGCTTTCTACTAGTTTTTGCCGTGAATTATATTTTAAAGGGAATGTGGCACCTTCATAATGAAATTTAAACTGAGTTAGCCATGTGATAGACCATACCAAAAAAGCCCTTGATAGAAATCTCATTTTCCCCACAACTTACCGTTCGGGAAGGAAAAATGTTTATTCACGGCCTACCAAGCCCCTCCTCCCCGGTGGTCACGTGGTATGACTTGAACGAAACAAAGTGACGTCTTTCTCAAGCCCCACTGAGCGTGCAGCGCAGACAAATTTGTCGTGTTTGAACCTCTTTAAAAGCTACGTGCCGAACGTGATTTTGGTACTTGCGATTATCAATGTGCATAACTTGCTTCGATGACTGATCTCAATAGTGAAATGAGACTTGATATATGAGAAAGAATAGAAAATATTAAGCGTCACTTTGGACTCTCATAATAGCCTGTCTTAGCTAAAAACACTCCCTTTCCTTTCGTACTCTTTTATTGTACAGCCAGGCAACAAAGATAATCATTTATGGCTGCATGACGTGCTACCATATCATGCCGTCACGCCGATGTGGCGCTTCTTACCTTTTGCGAAAGAAAATTAAATTATACGAAATATGGGGCCTTTTAGCCTTTTTTCAGCAAAAATAATGCCCAATTCATCATTTTCCATAACGATACCCCTAAAACCACTACAGGCTAAAATTGCACCAAGGTGCCACATTCCCTTTAATATATCCAGAAAATTAACAGAAAGTGATCAGTTTTCTTTTGGGTACCAACGACAGGCACTTTTAGATAAAAGTGCTTCATTTGTACTCGCATTCATTTATGTCCTAAATGAACAGGTTTTGCCCCAATTCCGACCGTACGCGTTTGACGTATGTGATTTGGGGACTTTTACTCTATGTTATATTTGTTTTGCTTTTTTAAATAGGTAAGTTTTTTTATGCCTAAGTGCCTTTACCAGACCAAGCATAAGCAACAGACCAAGGCGTAACAACTGCATGAATGCAACAAAAAACCTCAACATGTGGATTAGGGATACCGCAAGCCGCATACCAGAACTTACCAAAATGATGGGCACTGAGCTCCAGGCTGTTTTCGTCCAGGCTCCTTCTATTTCGCGTAGCCTTTTAGAAGCAAGTTTACAGCTTTCGACACCCCAGGGGAATGCATTAAAGGTAACGTGCCGGCTTTCAAAGGGCAATAAACACGCGCTATAAAAAACTGCACAGCTCAGAAGGTCTCAAAACGGTTTTGCGACAAACATTTCCGCGGAGTGGAAATATTGGAAATATCTCCATACAGCAGATTCAGAAACCAAACGCAATAAGCTAAAAATGGCATACAGCGTTGTTTGAGAGCTTACAAATAATTTCGTGTCAAAACGCCGGATTTAGCTGCAGGAGTGTGGGTCCAGGCTCTGGTATTATAACTAGGTACATTTGACGTCATAATCGGTGACGGTAACCTGACGTCAAACTGCAATGTCCACAATCGTATTTGATTTAAAGAACGATTTACCGTGTTATGACGTCATTATGTCCTCCATGACGGAATTATCCCGCAGCGGATCAGCGAAAGCCTCCAGAACGTTCATTTTATCACTACAGGGCACGACTGAGCCGAGTTGCCAAAAACTTCGTGACAGCTGACAGGCTGCTTGGTCGGTCGGATACTTAGAAGTAACGTCCCTTCAGGATGTTACCCACGGATGTAGTTGGCAAAGGACTTTCTTTTGTTTCAGCGTTTGAAAGGTGTTGGCTCATCAAAATAAAATATGCAAGCGTGACGGGGGGGATGAATCAGATAATCATTTTTGCAAACATGAAAGAAGATAACATCTTCGATGGCAAACCCGAACTGCGCAATTCTCGTGAGTTAGCACCACTCCTGAGTCACGACCAATAGACGGTAGCTCTGTTTTCTCGTACTGAGTTCATTTCACAGAAGTCAAACCAGCTGCGCCTTCGCCGCACCTTCGGCCGCCTGTAGCGAATGGACAGGAAGTGCGTCATGACCGGAAGGGGCAGGGGATTGGGGAGTGGGCCTACATGCCAACCCACCGCAGAAGCCAAAGCCCGGTCCAAGCCTTCGGCATTTGGCGGGCCCAAAACTACAGCAGACACCGGGCTAGTATTATCCCCGGACTATCTCCCCATCAAGGACCAAAATGTGCAACTCGCATGGCATTAGAACCGCATCACCGAATAAACTAGAGGAAGCAAGGTGCGGGTTTTCAATCAGCACAAGAAGCTATCAGCTTACTGTTTTGGAAGGTAAAACAGAAGTTTGTCAGTAAATTTACGGCGCTGAAACAGGCACTAAAACAGGTAATTCAGCGCCATTCTTCCCAGGTGCCGTCGATTTCTTATTAGAGTGGTGGGACCTGCGACACCCTGTTCCTACGTCTATGGGTAAGACAAAACATTTTCTTTGAACATAAGCACCAGAATGGGAAACACTGTAGGCTTCGAATTCCCTGAAATGGCCAATACCTCTTTGGTAACTTAGCAGAAACTGCCAATAAAAAACCTACCTTAGGTTAGCATCTTGCTGAAGCCGGTTAGTCAGAAATCTTTGTCACGAAAAAGTGCACCAGATCCCCAGTGTATCATGAGGATTAGCCAGGGGCGTCACCACGGAATTTTTACTGGGAGTGACGGACCCCGGAGAGGCGATGACCGGGGGGGTGGGGGTAGCAGCCAGATTCTGATAACTTTGGCTCCTTATGAATCACTGGCAGGGCGATGCACTTCACCGACACATGTATGTAGATTCACGCACGTAGCGGAGAAAATGTAAACACAAGTTAAGTCAAGGTCCAAAAGAGGGGCGGACGTTCCCTGATTCACAAGCGGGGGGACGCTCGTTGGGGTAAAGCGTTGAAGCGCCGAGGAGGGGGGTAAGTACACCAATATGATATTAATTCACATGTCATATCCGGTCTCACCTTACTTGTCTGTACTTGGCCTATGAGTATGATGGCGTTGTGGCGTATGGTGATGTATGACAGTGCAGCATACATAAACTTGTATGACAATGGGTGCTTTTAATAAATGTGTATGCCTTTGTGGTGCTTAATATTTTAACTCAGTTGTTCAGACTGTTTTTAACTGCTGAACCCTTTCCTTTTTCGTAAAAAGTAGGATTCGAATTTTAGAGCCAGTGTTGGCCGACATTTAACGCGTGCCCTTTTTTAATAAGCGCTGGTTGGACTCTTAACCACTGACAGAGAAGTCGAATGACGTAAACAAGGTCCGAAAATACATCCGAAACCCGACTGGTGTTCCGAAAAATTTAACGATGCTTATACACCTAAGTTAAAACACTTTAAATTAGGAGGTACATTGCATGTGAATATGAATGACTCTCAGTGATATTTCGGGGGGGGGGGGTTAAAAACAGTTCAATTCCGTTTTTATAAGGCAAAAACTCCGGAGGATGGGTGCCAATTTCCATATAAAACTGGAAATTTTCAGACATTGATCTCGGTGAGCGACTCTGCCTTACGACAACATTCTAAAGTATATTGTAAGTATATTATTTTGCTGGAGCTCCCTTCAAAGTCCGTCCTGCTCTATTCATAGGCATTGCATCTGTCGTGTAAGGGTATGAGTTACGGATGTATCACAAACGAGCTACGCCCGAGCAAATTTTTCGTGTTACCCGGCACAATTTAGGTCAATTTTGTTTGCTTGACTCAACAGAAGTACACATTCACCGCATCAGTACCCGGTTCTCTTTGTAACTATTCTATCGTGCCACAATTTTCTATCTACGTAAATGTTAAAGCAGTGTCTTGACATGAATAATTGGAATCCGTTCCATAACTGGGCATCTGAGGGGAATTTTGGTGAGCCAAGCCGCTTCCGGCAGCTTCCATTCCCCTGTTGGCATAGCGTCGCTCCGCGGAGCCGCACCCTCAAACAAACACAGCCTGTCTGTGGCAGAGCTATGTCAATGGAGACCACTGCGCAGCCCGTACACCAGCAGGCGGCGTTTCCGCGACTATGAGAGCAGATTTCGACTCCGTTGCAATTCTCAAACAATTCACGTTCGGCCGTAGGTTCTCACCAGACGGGTCCACATGCGCCGACCGTATCTAGTAACCATTTTATGATGACGAAATATTCCCACGGCCGGCCAATTCAAAGCTCTTGCGAAAGCTGCGATCAATCTTTTCCTCACGCACGGCATTTTTAACACCACTCCCTGGCACTTTCCGCTAAACGAACCGAAACAAAACGGAAATGACCGCACACACGTCCGAGAGGACACATGTCGAAACCGCAGGAGACCACCTTCCGCGCAGAAACGGGACAGGAAGCAGCATTGCACCGTAATTGGCAGTGCCGGATTAAGCCTGAGGTGTCAGCGAGGGGGTTGATGGTTTGATCTTGGGCAGGCGAAGGGGTTGATGGCTTGTCTAAGGCACGCAGGGGATTTTCGCAGACATTACTCGATTTTGGTGGCATTATTTAAAGGGAGTTGTAAAAAGCAGAAAAAGATCACTCAAGCAACCGTTGAAATCGACAAAAATGTTCAACATGCATCTATGGTGTTCAATGTGTATGTAAAAGAGACGGCACGCGACACAACAGCATCAAAACGTAGTCATACCGTATAGTACCATCCGTAATAAATAATGGCATAATCTCTACTTCTGTGATGTAATAAGACGATCGCTTCTCATTCAGAGATTCCGCCCCCGATCCGACGCCCGTGGGAGCTACGTCACTTGCCACGTTCGAATCTGCGTTGAATTGCTCGCACTCTACATATCAATCCATGCATTGATCAGAGTTTAACCATTCTATCTCTTGCCCACAACAAGCTGGCAACAGGAAATACATGTCACGCAGATTCTAAACAGGGTAAATGATGTCCACACGTGTATGATCATGGACATGTCAGAAAGCTCTTAGTTAAATTTCATCATTGG
Source organism: Lepas anatifera (assembly GCA_034440635.1). NCBI lineage: Eukaryota > Metazoa > Arthropoda > Thecostraca > Lepadidae > Lepas > Lepas anatifera. Next base: position 256,491 of record JAOTON010002205.1, read on the forward strand.
TAATACTTTTCCATTGGCAACACTCCACACAATAGGTAAACTTCCAAAATTACGGAGAGCATCTGGATAAGGAAGTCCACCGCACTGTAGTCAGAAGCCTTTTAAACAGTGTACGAATAGCCTACTCATTGCCCAAAGTACTCGCCGTGGCACCGGAAATACACTGTTTGGCTCTCAGGTTAAAATTGACGCTATGCAGGTAGAGGAAGTTGACAGGCTTGGGACAGCTTTTTTGCTTTAGCTTTTGAGTAGGTTAAGTAAATGCCAATTTTTGGGCCTCATAAGATTTCTCTCCTTACGGCGAATCGAATTATGTATACTATGACCATACTAGGCCAGTCAGCAAATAAGTCCTGTTGCAGGGTCAGGTCAAGGTGATATTTTACCAAAATGTGGCCATCATGCATGCCCATCAACCGACAATGACTACATTGGCACAATCAAATCCAAATACACGTGCTAACACCATCCCTTGCAAAATCATTAAACCGAGTTAAACAAACCTACTGCTGTAGCTCCAAGATACCTCTCAGATACCAGAGGTAACAACTTTCCCCTTCAACCCCGAGAGTGACTAAAGATACAATGATCTTTTTAAAAGCAGTATCTATTCCACCTCCCATCCATATACATAGAGCAATTTACCGGCAATTTCCCATTTTCCTCATCCGTTTCTGATACAGAGTCGAAACTCGTACCTTACCAAAGGTCAACGATATAAAGAAGCTATTTTTGCACAACTTGTGGTACTCGATGGACATTTTGTGTGATCCCTTGATCCCTCGTCAGGCCACGATTCAGCCTCACGACGTTTAACCGGAGCACTCCTCTGTTCCGCCGGGTCCGAGAAAGCGGGAGAGTCCCGCCGTCTGGTACGGTGAGGCAGCCCCTGGTCAGGAGCCGCGTAGTTGTGACGTCACAACGGCGCAAGAAAATCCCTTTACCTAGCTTTAGCATTGAGAAATTTACCAAGTTTGGAAGTGTTTTACTAGCCCCCAAAGAGCAACAGACACGTTCTAGGCCTAGATCTGCAATCTTTGATCTTTTTGGTCTAAGAAGATGACCCTAAATTTCTCAAGTTTCGAATAATTTGACATTTTATTTGCCTCAGAAAGATGTCCTACAAAGCTCAGTGGACGACTTCCTTCATACGCCTGAAGTTTTTCTTGGGCATTCGCAAAGGAAATATCTCACTTCATATCACTAATACCATACAAAAGGAATCTCGCAGTTGCTGGCGCAGATCATTCACCTGTAGTGCAAAGTGCTGCTGTGGCGATTTGCTTCCAGTATATTAGTGACGTATCAATACAAGTTACCTTGTGGACATAGACACAGAATAGTTGGAAACAAAGTAAGTCTGTTGTTACTACGCATTTTTATTATTAAACTGAAATAACGGATATTTGACCAACTATTTTCTAGCTTGGAAACCAAAATATTACATAGCTACGACGTATCCCTCTCGTGAATGCATGCACAATTACATACCTTGTGTATCTTGATCGATGAGTATCTTGACGATGAGTTCCGTGAAAGTGAAATTGTGCAAAGACTGCCTCGTTGGGGCGAATATATAATGGGAACTTCAATAGCGTAGGTGTGCGCGTGTGCCTGTGACCTATCGGTACGTAGCAGATACAAAAGAGGAACAGAAACGAGAGCGGAGAGACCAACATAGGACAGAAAACTAAAACACTAGTAAAAAAACTACGAAAATGATGAGAATCAAGTGAAGTCCCCCAAAAATAATTACAAGGTAGACGAATTAGCTCCATGGTAGAATTCAGTGATCAAGACAACTCTCTGCTGGCGGGTTCCATCGCCCTCAATACACCCAGCCATCCAGTATTCACAAACTCGCATCAGACCGCCGCTAACTGGACGCAATACGGCAGAGTTGCATAACACCCAACGCAGCATTGTGGTATGATCCCAGATTAAGACAAGTCGGGACTACGTGCGCAGCCACTGTAGTGCCTGGCTCACTCCGTTGTTGATATGATCTGCACAAATCCTTTTCCAAAAATCGCTCCCGGATTCATCCATTCCAGAACAGACTTAATGCCGGGCGCCTACCTGCCAATTGACTTCTGGAAACGGGGACTACTCCCACACCGCGGTCGGCTGGACATGAACTTCGGGAATGTTTCCCTAAACCCTTATCCCGGTGGCGGGTACGAGCCACCTTCGCCCTGGTGGGGGGGGCTAAAAACGACCCCCACGATCTCAAAAACTAAGCGCTAGAAAAAAGCGCAAAACGGCAATCAAAAGCTCTTCAAAAATGAAGTCGAAAATACTTTAAACATTTTTCTCGTCAGGTCAATATCAAGGTCAACAGAGGTCAAAATAGGTCAAAATCGCTAATATGAGGTGTACTAAGAAAACCTCATATATCTCAGAAAAATATAATAGCTAGAACATTTTTGCCCATTCGAATAGGGCTAATAACCCCGGGATCGGTATCCGGGATCCCGGGATTGTATTATCCCCAATCCCGGGATTATATATTTCGAATCCCGGGATCCCGATATTTTCAACACTAAAATGGCGTGGACAGCGTCGCTGATAGTATTAAAATCATTATAAATCAAAACATGCAAGTTTTTATGTAATATTTTACCTACCTGAAATGTTCAAACACAAGCAAAAGCCAGGCTCTCCCTCCTGCATGTACGTAGATTATACCTGGCATCGCTTCACAGTTCACACCGTCTCAGTTTCTCTGTTCGAGCTCGTCTCTCTCTCTCTCTCTCTCTCTCTCTCTCTCTCTCTCTCTCTCTCTCTCTCTCTCTCTCTCTCTCTCTCTCTCTCTCTCTCTCTCTCTCTCTCTCTCTCTCTCTCTCTCTCTCTCTCTCTCTCTCTCCCCGCGGCGTCGTCCCCTCAAGCATTCAGTTTCAGGTCATATTACTCGGGAGGTTGCCGACTATCTCGACCATCGAATAGGAGGGGTCGAATTGCTCGTCGTATCTGTGAGGCAGCATGTCCTCTGACTCAGTTACTCTCAGTGTCTGCTGTCAGTGTGACCCAGAAGGCAGTCAGGGCAGGAAGTTACGCATTGTGTGCATTTTTGGAAGTGCTTGCAATGACCGATTTTGTGGAATTTACGGGCAGTGCGGTGTGGGAAAACTTTCTTAGAAGTCAGGATGGGAGCACAGCAAAATGTCGCCTTTGTAAAAAGGTATTGAAAATAGCTGGAGGATCAACAAAAGGACTTCACGTCCATCTCAAGAGTAAGCATGGTGGTGAAAGCGTTACTGGACCATCCCGATCCAGAGAGACCCCGCAGAACTTGTCCGGTGAAAGTAGCTCCAAAACATCGGAACCTACGACAGAAATGAGGACCCTGGATTCCTTCTACGTCTCTAAAACTGAGGAAGACCTGGATTCCATCCTAGCTAGAATGTGCGCGAGAGATGGGCTGCCTTTCAGTTTTTGCACTTCACCGGACCTGCGCGGACTAATGGCTGCTAAAGGTTACAAAAACCATAACACCATTCGCCGGCGTGTTCTCAAACACTGTGCTCGCCTGAAGTGCGAGGTGAAGGCGAAGTTGGCCGATCAAGTGACAAAGGGCAAAAGGTTCTCGCTTACAAAAGATGAATATACGTCCTTGAAAAACCGTCGCTACATGAACGTGACTGTCCACTGCGAAGGCAACATGTGGGGTCTCGGTGTCGCGCGTTGTCACGGCTAAATGCCAGCCGAGAAGTGCCTGGATCTTCTGCAGGGCAAGTTAGCAGAATTTGGTCTTGAGCTCAGTAAGCACGTCACCTGTGTCAAAACCGACGGAGCTTCCGTGATGGTCAAATTCGGGAAATCACTGCCTTGCGAACACCAATTCTGCCTCGCTCACGGCGTGCACCTGGCCGTCATCGACGCTCTGTACTCGGGTGATGACAGGCAGACCTCTGAACAAGCAGACGACGGCGGTGGTGGTGAAACTTACCAGGTGAGATCAATTTTAATGTACCTGAAAGCTTTTATTCTGAGATAGCGCAAAAATAGCTTATTACGACAATGACGGCAAATAATATATTTGCAAGTGTTTGAGTTTTGCTGTGCGATCTGATATGAATATTTGTGGTCTTTTGACATTCGGTGTCTTTAAATTCCTTCTGTGATCGATGTCACGCACATCCTTTGCATTTTTTCGCGTATTTTATCATCATGGGTGAAAATCAGTGAGTCAAATTTGAACTGGTCAATTGACTTGTATTGCCGTTCTAGTTGCATAGCATGCCTATGCAAATTGTTCTGTCGTCGTAGCGTTAATGTGCATCTTGCCACCTTGTAGGTTAACTCGTCAGAGGAATCTGACTGTGATGACGAGGATGACAGCAACAGCACGGACGAAGACACAGATGATGCTACCTGTCACCGTGAACTACACAGTTCGATCAATCCAATCGTAAACAAGATTAAAGATTTCCGCTGATTTAAGATTAAAGTAAACAAGATTTCCGCTGGTTTCGAAAATCCCCCGCACGAAACGAAGTCCTTCAGAAATACGTTAGAGAAGAACGTGGACAAGAACTGATGCTGGTGCTAGATTGTAAAACCAGATGGAATAGTTTGTGTGACATGCTGGATCGGTTCGATACTCTGAAAGCAGCTGTCCATAAGGCAATTATTGACATAGGAGACAAACGTATTAAAATGATCGATGATTACGAATACGCCACGATACCTAGGCTCATTCGTTGCCTTAGGATCCTGAAACTCGGAGCAGAAGCGCTATGTGGGAGAGAAAGTGGACTCTTGGAGGCTGAAGCTGCTCTAAAATTTGTGTTAAATGCGCTTGAGAAGGAGGACAGTGTGATTGCATACAAACTGTCTGATGCGTTGAAACAGCGCATCATACAGAGGCAGTCGCGTACGGCAAAAGTTCTGCAAACACTGCATAACAAAATGTCGGCAGATAGAGATTGGAAATATATTTTCCCTATCGCATCTCGTAAGGAAGTACAGGACTTAGTTGTAAATATGGTGGGAAGAATGGGAGGACAGATGCATGCCTCCGAAGTAGTTGTAGATGCAGAAGCGATGGACGTTGATGATCCTCAGCCAGCACAGTCGCTTCAATCGATGCTTCAACAGGCTCTAGATAAGATAAGAGTTCCAGAGCCAGATCACAGTTCAAGCGCATCCAGGCTAAATCTCTCCAATCCTTCGCTTATGACCAAGACCATTAGGAAAGAGTTGGAAAACCTGCCTGTCTCTGGAAGAAGGAGTATGATAGCTCTGTCCTACAGCTGGCTCAAGGGCATAGTTCCTACGAGTGTTGAGTCGGAACGAGTGTTTTCAACTGTCGGGAATATCGTCACTAAAGTACGGTCGAGTCTCGGCGACGAAGCCGTTGATGCCCTTTGCTTCGTTAAGTGCTACTATCGTGGCAGGTGACTTGTGTGACCAGGACACAATAGGCCGGGTCACAATAGGTAAATACCTCTACTGTAATATGACTAGAAATATAACCAAGAAATATATATTGTCAATATCATTCATATGTCTTGATTTGTTTGGGGAGCAGAGCATTTTATTCTGTTTAGTGTCCATATGAATTTTCATGTGCTTTCCGCATGGTGAGAATAGTATGCTATGAGTTATCTTTAACGGGAATTATTTACTATGCTGTTAAGAATACGCCACATACGTTATCTAAATCAGACACTAATTTTCGGCATGTTTATTGAAAAAAATTGCCCAATCCCGGGATCCCGGGATATCCCAGGGTTGAGGGTCGATGAATCCCGGGATCCGGGATTGCAAAAATGTCCCGTGATTATCAGCCCTAATTCGAAAGCTCTTGAGTTGCTCTTTCATTACAGTGGCAATGATTTTCGGGTCAGGTCAAAGCCTAGGGAGCTACAGCTCACTGAATATTGGGAATGTTCTTGGGAATGTCCATAGCCACCCATGCATAAAGGCGTTTCCTTTTTCGCTAATAACTTCCAAACCAAGCAAGATGCAGCCATAGTTGATGCAACATTGCAATCCTCTCGTCAATACGAATCGAATGATATATAATATTGTTTGGGCATATCCAGGTCAACGGTCTGACCCAACTTGACCTAGTATATTCATGATGTATATCATTTGACTTGCAGTGGCTATACAAACACTTTGGTAACAAAATAAAAGTTATATCTTTGTTTCTTCCAAATTTACAGAGTACAACACCAAAAATGCTTATTTAACCTAAGGTGACCTTTCAAAGGTCACAAGTCAAAATTTATGGTATGAACTTCAGAAATGGGCTAAGAGAAAGTCTTAACCGACGGTTGAAGTTGATCCCATCCATACTTACTGAGAAAAGCTCATTTCGTGATTTTCCCCATGTATTTACAATGGGGAGGTCATGCTCTGCACATGACCTTAGGTTACCAATATAAAAATCCCGGAACATATGTTTTAGCTCCTGGTGGACCCAATATGTGGTATGAGTTTCAACTTAATCGATTAACCCTCCTTTTAGTTATGCAGTCCTAAGCATTTTTAGGTGAGGTCACTTCACCTGGCCTGGTGACCTGACCTGATATGACCTTGAGCTAAAATTTTCAGGAAAGATTTAAAAATGATGAAGGAACAGCTACCGCCGCCGTTTTTTGGTTACTTCGGAAAAACCCGATGGGGGTCTAAAAAGACCCCAAACCCGGGCGAAGGTTAAACCATTCTTAATAAAACTGCTGCAGCTGAAGAAAATCTGAACGGTGTTTTCACCGCTCGTATCAGGTCTCGTGGATATATCTTCGTGTCAATATGTGTTTGTCCGCTTCATATTTCCCAGAAATCCAGACTATTCTGTTCAAATGTGTTGTCCCAACAGTTTTTTTCTTTTTCATAGTAACAAGCAAATAGAAACGGAAGAGAACAGCAAGACAGAAAAATTATATTTAATAGGTACATGGTACTGATCACATAGAGTCATATAATCGCAGTTGAATTGGTAAAACTTAAGAATGGGAATGTTTTTCCGCTTATATTTCCCAAATCGAGACAAGTATTTCTAAGAAATCCTGACTGTCGTGTCCGAATACGTCTGTTCCGCTAAAACATTTCCTAGACATCCAGGGAAATCCAGGCTATCAGTTTACACTTGAGGATCTTTATTTAATGCGGCGGTTACCCGAACCATCTTGTCGGACGTTCCATTCTCACGCCCTTGCGAGCGCTGAGACGGAACGGAACACGAACGTTTCCGATTGTGTTACTAAACGCCCCCTATATATGCGGCTGGGCTATTGCGCAAGACCAGGAAATGTGGCTCTCTTGGTTGCGTAATCAAGAAAAGGATTTTAGGGAGCACCGGTAAGAGCATACTCTAAAATTCTGAAGCAGCTCATACAGTCGCTCCTAAGACATGCTCACTGAGTCTATGTTTGTTTAATCAGCATATTCAAATAGCAAACACAGCATATAACATACTAGAACGAACCGGATTTTCTGGATTTGTTAAAAGTTTTTTTTTTCAGTGCATCTTTGACGGATTCTACACATAATTATCGCGGCCAGATTAACGGGATACTGGCATTCTCATCACCAGATCGATTTTCTGATTGTATATCAAATGAGCACAGCGCAAGACACATCAACAGCGGTGCAAGAGCCATCTCTAGCCTATCCACTTTGAAGGCAAGAACTCCACATAGTCACCTCGCAGATAATCCCTCCCCCTCCCCAGCTGCTGCTCGGGGTTATAAAGCGCTTCGAGTGCGAGGCTATTTTGCGCCGACCACTCCCTCTCCATTGTTCAACCCGTGTAATCCGAGAAAGCCCGTCATGTGTAAGACTAGCAGACGTGTTGACTTACTGTCTCCCAGATGGGAGGGTGTCAAAATAGGATGCACAAATAAAAGCCAAACGTTGTAAAAAAAAACAGCAAAGCCTCAAACGGAGAAATGTGGTGTAAAATCAACAAATACTTAACGTGATGACCGTCAGTGGGCGTTAAGTAGCCGCTGATAAAGCCAATAAAGGAGGCAAACAGTCTGGCTCAATAGCTTGATGGTTGTGCTTTAAATTAAAATATTCATATACCTGAATAAGCGCCCTTACTAGATATCCAAATGGCATTACTCAACTATGGGAATTGGTAAGTGACTGCCCTCAATGATCTGTCATTCATATAACATTGGAAAATCAAAACAAGATCCAGCTTGCGCGTGTAGAAAAAAGAAAAGGTTTGTAATATTTAGCAATTACAAGGTGGTTTGCAAAACCCCCAGGCAATCAAGCGTATTTATAAAAAAATATACATGACAGGAATTTCAGACCTGGGAGTTGAAAAAGGATTTTCTTCTTCTTCCGTACATGCAGTGCCTAGAAACCCACAGTTAGAGAATGGTAATTAGCGATTTGACCCGTACAGCAGGGAAATGCTGGGGGATCGCACAACCACCGGTTGCACTCCCACGCGACGACCCGGTCTAAGCACGAAGACCGTGCATTTCTGACAGGTTTTCCAGGTCTTTCATAGCTGTTTAATCCCGTGAAGCTTCCGCAATCCAAAATAGGATTCTTCCACAGGATGATAGAACAAATTTACTTAACACGCGCATTGAAGGGGGTACCAACCATCCTTCGGATTTTTTTAAGATAACATAAAAACGGCGGCGTGTAGCGCCGCCGTACTTGGCATACCTTTTCTCTGATCATTTTTACTTTTGGCAAAGTTTAATGTTAGGTAATTTTAGGTCAGGTCACCAGTACAAATCAAGCGACCGGACAAAAAAAAAAAGATAAGATAGCATAAGTCAGAACAGGGTGAACTTGCCTGATTGATAATCATATCACATAATGGGCCTACCGAGTTCTCTTAGATATGTTCCGGTATTTTCAATATCGATGACCTTAGGTCAAGTACGAACTATGAACTCTACATTGGAAATACATGGGGAAAAATTGTTTCAACTGAATAACTAAGTAATGGATGGTGATACAGCGTTCATTTAACTTCATTAGACTGCCCTCATCTTTGCAGTTCTGATATGCATTTAACCCTCGCCCGAACAGGGGGCCATCGATGGCCCCCAAGGTTTTTTTCGGGATAGAAGAAAACGACGAAACGCAGGACCGCGATAGAGGGCTCTATCTCTCACCCCATCATTTTCACACCATTCCTGAAATTGTTTACTCCGGGTCACCCAAGGTCAGGTCACCAGGACGAGGTCAACCAAGGTCGCCTCACTTCAACTTTTGAGCTCTATAAGAGCTACGTTTCTCGGTCAATCAATTTGAAACTTCCTATAGTTCATGGCCCCGCCAGGGTCTACAAGGTGTATATCTGGGATTTTTCGATTTCGTGGCCTAAGGTCAGGTCATGAGGTGACCTCTCCCATTGAAAAAGCATGGGAAAAAGCTGTCTTATGATCTAAAAGTCACAAAAACCATTGCAAATGCTCGGCTTACTCAGAAAAGCGTTCTTGGACACCCTTTTACGGATCCCAGGGGTCACATTTTCCTTTTAAACTTTCCAAGGTCATCCAAGGTCACCAGGGATAAGAAACAGTATTTTGGCAATAACTTTTGACCTAATTACGCTAGAGCGTTGAATCAAACACCATGGTGTATGTCTCATCACTAGCTTTCATTTGATATACGGCAAGGTCACTTTCTGACCTTTGATGACCTCGGTCATATGAGGTCACAAAGTGGCCTCTGGAGGTCAAACCACTGACGGGAGGTCATTACATTCCACATAGTGGAGAAAGTTCTGTCATTTTCCTATCTAATGTAGTTTACCAGATCTCAATAGCTCTAATGGCAAAAGAGATATGCCCAGTTTTCTTAAGCGTTGCATATTTGAGTGAAAATATCCTAGTGACAACTTGACCTCTGGAGGTCAAACCATTGGCCTGAGCGCTTAAACATGCAAAGTAATTTATTACTGAATTCACGCGAGCTTTCTAATGCACTTTGCAGATTTGCGCTAACCCCCATATTTTCGGAGTTAGAGGGGGCCATCGATGGCCCCCGGTGGGGCGAAGGTGGAGCCGGACCCCCGGTGGGGTGCAGGTTAAACCTAATTTGACCTTGACCTGACCTCAGGTCAGGTTCAATGATATATTCGACATGATTTGACCTGACAAGGTCTTATTATACATCATTCGATTCGGCTTGCTGCAAGGATTCCAATGGTCTAAATTGTTTTGCTCGATATTAACTTGTTCAGATGTAATGATCGAAGACCTTAATTTACATGTTATCCCTGTGACAGCATGTCTTGACCTCCAGTCACCCTAAATGTGACCTGACAAAAAATGGTTCAAATATTTTCGTTAGAGAAGTGGATGGGGTAGGCAACACCGTTCACCGTTTTTCGTTATCTAGCGTGGTTCTCGAGATCTGAGGAGGGTACCCGCCCCCCCCTGGTCAAAGCGAAGGTGGCTCAGACCCCCGTCAATGCGTGTGTTAAATATCAAGTTTTCCCATACATCAATATTTAGCGCATCTCCTGACACAGACACGCGAGCCATGATCCAAACAGCATATTCCCTGATTTCACGTAAGCAATGGAACGTACAAAACGGTCTCTTGCTTCACTATTATTCGGTGCATAAATAATATTGAAGGTGTTGGAATTTCATACAGGATAATGTGTGCTTCCACATGCTTATTTTTCACATGCCATACTTCATTGTCGTGTCAAAAACATATTAACAAAATGTATGAGAAACTAAATAAACATCACAAAGTCCCGTCATGTTACCGATCTTGGGTAATCAGTCTCAAGATCCACGCTGAAAATTTTAACGGGGTATGGGCCATCAGAAACACTCCGAACTTAAATCAGCGTTTGAATTCAATCGGGGACAGGAATACATTTGAAAGGATATGCACACTTCAAGACAGCAGGACTTACCTTGAAGCAGGAGGCCCGGTACAGGAGCTGCACCACGTGTCCGATGCTCGTCTTGGAGGCCTGCGGGAAGTGAGGCTCCAGGCGCTGCACCACGAACATGACGAGCACCTTCCGCGAGAGGGCGTACCCCTCCTCCAGCGCCAGCAGCACCAGTCGAAGCACTTCCTCCTGCATCGCTGCACGGCGGGGAACGAGGCGTCAGACGGATCTGTATAATTTACCAAACTAGTATTATAGAATAAGGGGTCGGCGCATCATTATACATCACTGTGCAGAAGGGAGATCCGCGTCGAAAGAAGAGACCAGCGCAATACCCTGCATCAACGCGCATAAGAGGCAAACGTCTAAGGGAGATATCAGCGCATGACCCTACATTACTATACAGAAGAGAGACGAAAGTTAACGGGATAGATCCGCGCATCGTCCTGCATAACTGTGCGGTTTTGGAGACTGGGCATCAGACAGACAGTCTGGCGCCTCATCCTTCGCCACTGCATAATGAGAGGCAGAATCAAATGGGTTCTCCAGCATCCCAGCACAGCTGCAATGCAGGTAACGGGGCGCTGATTGGGAAACAGGTGGACCTGTAGTATCGTCATACGTCGGGAAAGGCGCCCAAACCAATGACTAGGGATGGTGATGATGATTTGGGCTTAAGGGCGCGCCAACCACCTGGGACTAGGGAACCGAGCGTCCAGCGAAGAGGCAATGCTTGTCCTCTTCAAAATTACGCACAAACTTAACCACATATTGCTTCCGATTTTATTTTTGATAAATATATGGAAGGCTTCCCTTCCTTTAATAAATAAAACCAATAATGCAGAACTCAATCACTTATCAAGGAAGTCGTGAGAGGATTCATCATGGCCTGTGCCCTCAGGAAGCAAAAAGGTATAGTTTTAACTGCAAATTATATCACGTAAAGCACACATACAAATTTGAACAAAATACTATTTTCATACCTGCATTCAAAATGGCTGTGTTACTAACGTGTTCTGTATTTAAAATTTGAGCCAAAAGCAACGCAAAGGCACGCGGAATGCGTAAAAAGATACTATTGTCTTATGCCAATGTCCATAGCCACTCGCTGAAGATCTACACCGCATTAACATGAAGTTGTCAGACAAGAGCCTTGACGATGTGTTGCATAACAGTGACGTATCGGGCTTAACCAACCGTTGCAGCACTGGCGCTTAGCTCGCAACCAGCCTCAGCAGCAGACCAAGCAACCACAAGAATGCTGGTGGTGCGCAAATGTAGTCTTGGAACGAACAACAATGCCAAATGGCGATGAAAACATGAGAGATAAAACACAAAAAGGCCTTGCAATTAGCATGGAAAACATGACAACAAGCAGGACACCAGTTCAGAATAGGCACGCCGTATAAGCCGTATATTCAACCCACAGCCTAAACAATTAAATGTGTTTTGAATTCACATTTCGACTCTAACCGTCCACTTAGGCAAGTAAAAACGGTTAAGCCTTTCTCAAAACAGGTAATTGTTATATAATTTGGCCGTGGAAGACATCAGTGCAATCAGGAGACTGGAGTGAAATCTGCACTTTTAACGGTTGGCCTACTTCACCATTCAGAAACCTCAGTGGACAGTCAGCATCAGTCCACTGAGACACAGCTGCTTTGTCAGGATCCATCCGGGGAGAGGAGGGTCATGTTTACGCCCGCCCTGCCTCCCCCACCCCCTCCCACAAAGGTCCCTTAGCACTTCTCTCGAAGGACTATTTAATTTCCGTTTACACAAAGCTCCCCTCCTGTCATTGATATATTCACTTAACTGACAACTCTCTAGTAAAACCCACAAGGCAGTGAATGGTGGCGAAGGGAACTAGCCACGTCAAAGCAATCAGCAGCAAGGGCGCCCTCAATGCAGGAGCGGGCGACAAAGTCTAAAAATCCGTAATATCGAAGGTATTTGAACCGCAGACAGGGTACTTTTGGTGCTTCCAGATGCTAATTTTTTACATGCCGCACTTTATCGTTAGACCTAGAGCATACCAGCCAGATTTATAAGAAACCAAAGAAACAACACCGATTCCCGTCGTGCTATTGTCGCGGGTCTGGCGCTGACCTGGTCCCAGGAACTGGCAGCCGCGGGCGCGTACGGCGGCCCACAGGTTGGCGGAGAGCTGCGCCGGGTTCTGGTGGTGGAGGATGAGCTCGGTGACGGTGCGCTCGCCCAGGGAGCGGCAGGAGCGCAGCACCCGGCACCGGCCCTCCGGCTCCAGCAGCTGGCACGTCACGATCGTCACCAGCTTACGCTGCATGGAACGCGACAGCACGCTGGGCCCGCCCGCGCCGCCCGAGCTGCCGCCTATCGACCGCAGAAAGAACCCGAGGTTATAAACTGACGTCTAATAGGTGACGCGCCGATCATGTGCCAGCATAAGATCAAGCATGGCCATTTTGATGTCATGCTCGCTTTGACATCTTCTGACTTTTCAACTCTAAACCAAAGACTATAATCAAACATTCATTCGCAAAATATCAGAACACGATTAAAAGTAGACGCTAGCAAACGGCCTGAGTCAGTGTTAGGAGTGACTTCCTGTGGTCAATTCGTCAGGCACCTGGTGGCAGCGGCTTGAGGAACAGCGCCAGCTCCTCGATGCACTGGATGGCGCTGCGGTAGGCCTGGTGTTCGGCCGGCGAGAGGCTGGCGGGCGGCGCGGCGGGTCGCTTCACATCGCCGGCGGTCACCAGCTGGAGCAGGGCCCAGTTCAGCGGCAGCTGCTCCAGGTCCAGCCCGATCGCCGACTGCCAACCACAGCAGCACGCGCTGGTCACGGGGCTGAGGCGATACCGGCGGGGCAGAGCGACTGGGCTAAAGCGACGTGGAAGGATGTCTGGCGCGTGTCTAGACATAATTTGAGGCAAAAAAACTAGTGTCAGTAATACTACGTGTGATTATCTCTGGTTTCGCTTCAAAACGCACAAATATTTTATACATGCGATGGTTACGGTGCGTCACATAATCGAGGTCATAACATGAAGGAACTAATACAATCTCAGGGTAATTCTATCCTGCATTATACTGGTGCATTGCCTAAAACATCACACACTGTATAAGTCACTAGCAGTCAGCAGGTCTTCCTACATTATCATCAGTAAGCACTACTCGTGCGCCGCACCTGGTCGAAGGGGCAGCGCTTCCTGTGCAGCTCCTGCAGGCATGTCTTGCAGATGGTGTGGCCGCAGCTGAGGCTGACGGGACCGCGGTCCCGGCTGAAGCCCCACAGACAGATGGGACAGGTGAGGAACTCGGTCCACTGCGGGCCCTGGATCGGCATACCGCTGTCACCGACGCCAGAGGGCGCCGCGCACGCTCGTCTGACCACTTTCCGCCCGGACCCTGCAAAAGACATCAACACTTACACTACACGTGCAACTTATACACTGCAACAGCTACGATTTCCTCAGGTTTTCCAAAACTCGATTCTGGTAGGCACGGCTTATATAGTTTGATATATCATACCATTTGAAGCAGTAATAACACATATTAAAATAAGAACTAAGCTAACGGTTGATGATGTTTCAGCCTTAGAATTACACAGTTATTTGTAACTCAAGCCTTTTTACACGCGCATTGCGGGGTCTGAGCCACTTGCATTGGGGGGGGTACCGCCCCTAGATCTCGGAACCACGGTGGTGCGAAAACGGTAAACGGGTTGGGCTGCCCATCCACTTTCCATCGAAACATTTGAACATTTTTTGTCGGTAATTTAGGTCACGGAGGTCAAACATGCGTCATAGGGATAACATGTATTGGTTTTTGGCCTTACATCTGAAAAGTAAGATAGGAAAACGACTTGAACTTATGAATCCTCTTGAGCCGAATCGAATGATATATATTTGACTTGCTAGGTCAATAAGGATTTGACCTACCTGAGGTGGTGGGTATTTATAAATGTTCTTAGACTGAAGCCCGGCGAGTCTAATGAGCTAATAAATGCTCTATCACCATCCGTTACTGAGTTATTCCTTAAAACCATTTTTCCTATGTATTTAATGGGAGGTCATGCCTGACCTACCTTGGTCATGATATAAAATACCGGAAATTTTTGAGAACTGGGTGGGGCCATTTGTGTATGAGTTTATCGGATAGTTCACCCTGTCCGACTTTTATTTAAACTTTTTGGGTGGTCACTTGACCTGTACGGTGCCTGACCTGATGACCTACCTTAAATTTTCGAGTTGTAAAATGATGGGGTTGCGGCGGTGCGCGTTTCTGCCAAACCGGGGGTGCGTGTTAAGTCTGAATCAGAGTAAGGCCTATAGCCCTAATTCAATCGGACGAATAAAAAGTAAATAATTTACCTTTTACATTTATGGGAGTAGGTTGGCCCGATAAATCGGACAGTGTAGTTGAGTCATAAAATAAATAATCTTATTCAGCTAAAAATACGCCTGAGCAGAGCCAGAGTTCGCATTACTCCAGCTCTAACTCAACTGATCATGGGACGTGTAATGAGAACCAGCACTCGAGACAAACATTAAATTCCAGGTATTATGCCTTTTATTTTGGTGCCGTGGCATGCCTCAGAATAAATTAAACCGTTAAACAGCACCTTCATACAAACGGCAGGAAGAAATTCCGAAATCACCGTTTCACATTGACTTTTGAGCAATTAGGATAACATTTGGCAATACAAACGAATACACTATTTGGCGTAGCTAAGTTCACATTATCAAAAATCCAGCCTACGTCAACAACATGGAGTCCGAAGCAGAGTTCAACTGCCAGAAAAGTATGTCTATTTAGGGTTCTTGCACGTCCACATAAGTCAGTAGTGAAGCATAATCAACACAGAATGGATTATAATAGTACCTGAACATATTCTCATGACACTCTTCTGTGTGTCGTGCAGTTGCCATGGCACTCACATCAGAGCTGCGAGTACCACTGGTAGAATACAGGCCAGTTATTGCTCTAGTGTTTCACAGTGTGTGACCTGACACAGCTGTATGTTATCTGACGCAGGAGATGCGACAAGGTACTCTCCTCCGGAATGGTGCGTCCCGGCGTGCAGCTAATGGTACAGGGTGACCCAAGAAAACACAGTAATCACCAAAAGTCAAATAACGTCCGACGCTTTATTTCGATCATGACCAAACTTCATCCACCTTATGACAAGGCTATGTGCTCAACATCCACCAACTTTCAAATCTCTGGCTTAAAAACTCGGCTTTTTACTGGCGCCTCAAGATGTGCTCCAAATGAGCCCCCGCCGCTGCAGGCACACTTGGATCCGGCGGGCGAAGTTCCCAATGACCCGCCCGCATTCCTCCTTCGGGATCGCTCTTATGGCTGCTGTGATGGCTGCCTTCAGGACAGGAATGGTCTGTGGGTTGTCTTCATACAACCTGCCCTTCAGGTACCCCCACAGATAAAAATCTGGGGGTTCAAGTCCGGTGAATGCGGCGACCACTCGGGGTCACACCTGCGGCTGATCAGTCGGTTAGGGAAACGCTGCCGTAGCCATGCCAGTGATTCGTTTGAGGTGTGGGGGGTGGCGCCATCTTCTTGGAACCACTGGAGGGCCCTGACGACCCCTCTCCGTCGACCAAGTGTTGTCCAGAACTCGCCAAGCACCTGGACACAGCGTTCGGTGTTGAGTGTCACAGACTTGCCGGATCCCAGTGTGCCTGCAGCGGCGGGGGGCTCACTTGGAGCACATCTTGAAGCGCCAGTAAAAATCAGAGTTTTTAAGCCAGATGCTTGAAAGTTGGTGGATGTTGAGCAGATAGCCTTGTATTAATTTGGATGAAGTTTGGTCATGATCGAAATAAAAGTTCGGACGTTATTCGACTTTTAGTGACGACTGTTTTTTTGTCACCCTGTATAAGGGTGGCGGCGGACTTGCCAACCCGCGATCGTACAAAAAGCTACTATCAGTGGCTTCAAAACAGAATGATCCGTTTTGAGGCAGAAGTGCCGGCCTCACAAAGGCCACTTCCAGTGTCCGACAGCGCTGAGATTGTCCATCTCAGAAACCGAGCACCGTGTCCCAGTCTGTCTGAAAGAGCCAGACCGGTCAACAACTGCCTGTTCGATGCCGCATCCCTGAGCCTGGGTGAGATACAACACGGTTGTCTGCCTGGTAACGGAGGATCGTTGGGGCAGTCACCGACGTCACCACCGGCCTCACCGCCGGTCCAACTAACGGACACTACACCGACACTTTCCACGACTGGCTGTAAGAGTTGACGAGTGTCGGAGAGCCCGGCATGATGTGGCCACGGCAATGCGGAGACAGTATCCCATCTCTGACGGGGCCGCAGGCATGGCACTTTCTGTTTCTCCTAATTCGATTTGCCGAATGAAGCCGATTAGTCTACATTGGTCCCCTGTGAAAGAGGCACATGTTGCCTACCGAAACCGAAAAGTTGGACATTGCTAGTCAGGAAGGTACTGATTTATCTATTCATACTTGAGCTGACCATTCCATACTGTGCTATTCATAGGTAATTTGTAATACATGTCACAGGGCAAAAATAAAACCCTAGATAAAAGCCTGCCACATTGAGACATGCTTGTCAAGGCTAACTAGGATTTTACCAGAGTTATAAACATTTTGCACAGTTCAGTTGCCTATTACGATATGGATGGTTAACAATTTAGACGAAGGGTACCCTAGTGTGTTCCAGTGACATATACGATCAAAGAAATGGTTACACACGGCAAGGGTTACATTAAGGTAGAGTGGAACGACCTTAGAAGAGACGTCTTGATCATGCCAAATGAATCAAGTTGCTCCACAGTTAACATGCAGTGTAACTTGGCGCTGACATGTACCGGCTTGTATCGTGTGCGCTTTTTGAAGAAAATCGGGGCTTTAAGACGCACTAACTGTTGAGATCGTGCTGGTTCGCCAACCTCACCCTGTTGGGAAGCTATATCGGGGATCAGGAAGCCGTTATTCGGTTTTCCCGCCGGGGTTTTGAGCCCGGGTCAGCGGCGTGAAATCCCATACACCCTGCCAATGCGCCACCACGTCCCTATGCTTCTTGGAAAAAGATTTCAGACCAGCCGACAACGCCTGAAGGCATTCAAAACTTCTTTGCAGTTCCCACTTATCTTCTCGCGACAAATTTCGCCACCGCCACGGGCGTTGCTGAGACTGTCATTGCGGCAACGCCCAGCAGTGGCCCACGCCGTCACACGCGCGGCAATTTGCGTGCTGCGTCGGACGACACGTGCTCACCAACGTAGTTCCGATAGGCAATATCCGAACAGGGGCGTGACGTTACAACGACCGACACCACGTCGTCGACAACGTCATACTCTGCCCCTCGACACGACATTGGGACTTGGCATAGCTGTCGTCGAGGCAGAAAAAGTGGCAACAGCTTCACTCCATGATTGCTCATAAGCTTTTGCTGTGGAGAGTATATTGTTGAGGGCAAGGCTCTTATTCTCTAAAAACCATTCTTGCAAGAATGGATAAATAGTATTCTAAGCCAAAACATTGCATATGAGTTCATTTGTTAGAGTTCCATACCATATTACTTTGTAAACTCATGCAGAGTAACACAAAACTCTGGAGTTGTCTGAGCATGCTGCTTCTTCTGCTGCCAAAGTCTGAATCACTCATCAAAATAGTTAACTTGTGAATGGTAAAAATGCTAGAGTTGGTGCAGTGCAGAGGAGAGCTCAGACTCTACTCTAGGTACCTCTTACTTAACTGCTGATGGCAGTGTCTAATATATGTGATATATTTCCTTCCTGATGCAATGCCTTCTGTCCTCTGTCCTTCCTGGTCAGCCTTCTGTATGTGTATGATAACAACTGAAGCACTAATTGTGATTGCCTAATTAGAGAATCACTGTTCCCATACAATTAATAAATGTCAGACTTGCCTGGGCAAGGCAGATATGGTGGAAGTGGTTGCATACCATTAAGACACAAACTCAGGTAAAATAAACTGGCAATTGTGTTACAGTACAATATATCATCTAGTTCACCTAAGCACCTATAGAAGGTATTCATTTTCCCGTTTCTGCTGTGTGCCTGACACAAACCATTTCTAAGTGGAGAATACAATATGTGTCCAATCACAGCACCTTGTCACCAACAGGACTGGGGCAAGGACATGAACCACTGTAGAGGTCAGTTACAGGACTTTCAGGTGAAGCACTGTCCAGGGTACTACAGGTAGGCTTGGTGCATACTTTTGATGATGCACCTTATTGGTCATGATTTCATGATTTCCTGACTGGTATTGGAACCTAAGGTTGCCCAAACACAAAGGTAAGGTTATGCCACAGACTATAAACATATTGAATAAGAAAAAATAAGTCTACTGACAAGTATAGTTTTTAGATGGTGCTAAGCCTGGAGTATGCCACTTACAAAAGCTTACATCATGCTAGATACACTGCATGAACTAATCAAAGAGTCAATTCTGGCACTTCCTGCAGCCTCCTTCCAAAAGAGAAGAGATATCTAAAATCCAAACTTTTCATTGGGTGGAAGAGTTCAGCAAAATCTTCCACAACTTTCAGAGAAGCTTGGAAGAGGGACTAGAACCAGCCCACAGGCAGTCATACAGCCCCTAACATACATTGAATTACAATTTAATCATTTTAGTGATTTTATGGAACTCAACATAAATTTAATGAACCACATCACAATTGGATTCATCGACAGAGACATCCATACCACAACAGATTCCAGTGCACTGAGGGATTATCCTTTGTACCCCTTAAGACTAACAAATACAGTGAGACTGGGGTATGCAATGCACTCATGATCACACATTATGCCCTAGCCATGTAACTATACCAAATTTTACACTCTTTAAACATACAAAACATAAAAAAACATATAAAACATAACATATTATACATACAAATACATATAAGCTAATAAATGTATTGGGCTTCCCAAAAAAGACAAATCACTTTGACTTACCTCACTGAGTGCTCTAGGAACATTTTACAGTGCAGCTCCTTACAAGAACGGCACACATGTCACAAATCCAGATCCAGCTGGAATCAACATCCTCTTTCTCTGAGACAATATACCTTATGCAAAGTTTACAGATCAATTCAAAGCGATATTGATATATCAATATAATACCTACAATTGATAATACCCTTCAAACAATTTCCTTTCTTTCGTTTTCCCCTCTCCCTGACACCACAAAAGATTCAACCACCTTCTCCCGCTTAACAGTGTTTATATTGCCGTGATTCTTACTCCCTCTCCTCTTATTCTACACCCTCATGTGCCTCCTCCTTCTTCTTCTTTCTTTTGGTTTTTCTTTTCCTCTACTACGGTACACCATAACCAGCCAACTTCTTCACGGACAACCCAAATGTTTCTTGGCCGTATTCGTCTAAAATGCGCCATTAGAAGCAGATCATTTACTACCAGATTCAATATACTCTCCAAAGTTAGAGGATTCTTGCAAGTAATCTGACGTTTCCATCTCCACCCGTAAATGGCTGCCACAAATAGCATAGGTGGATCCAGGATTGCCGATCAGGGGGGCAACTTCTCTATTACCCTGGGGGCCACCTTCAGAGGAGGGGGGCACCATCTAGATCGGGGAAGCCACTTTTGACCGGAAAAATCTATCACGTGGGCGCAAAGTTCTATCGTTCAGCGCTGATTTTCGCATTCTTGGGGGATGGGAATTGGCATTTCAGGGGGCGCCATTCAAGGCCCTAGAATCCCGCGCCATTGGCCTTTCAAGGGGGCACCGTGACCATTTTAGTGGGTGGCGAGGGTCAATCGGGGGGATACGTGCCCCTTTGCCCCCTGGATTCGTCTATGGCAGATGTAGCCAAGATTACTTTACGCTAGTACCCTGGCAGATTCAGGGGATCACATAGGCAGAGGTGCAGAAACTTGCCAACTCGGCTACTGGGGTTTGTGACACATTTATGAAAATTGAGGTGCATAAGTGTGACAAAATAGCGATCGTGACAGTATGGTTCAAAATCAAACCGCATATTTTCGAAATACAGAATGAAGCTTGTAGCGATAAATTTAATTTAGCAGCTCTGTTTTTCAATTGCACAGCGTACCATCAGTGATACAATAATGGTACTGTGTTCAGTTTCTACTAAAACGAGGGACCCCCGCTGCAGAAAACCCGGAAACCGCTGTCACAGTTGCCAGATTTTAACATGCAGCCCAATGGTGCCGATTGCTAGTAGTTGCCAGAAAGTTGTCGCCTAGATGCCCGAAATGTGACAGTCAATTTTTTCGAGAAATACACAATTATGGGCATATTTAAGGCATTAAAGATAACGCAAATACGTTATCAATTATTTCTCTGTCCATTTTGTCAGGTTAAATAATATTTTGAGTTTGAGTCTCTTCGATTTAGTGGTCCCTATTTCTTTGAATTTAGTATTAAGTACGCCTAAAAGCTACTAAGAAAAGTACGAAATGAGTGAGAGAAATAAACACAGCTGGGCAGCAATTCTACCTAAACTACGCAACAGCGACAAGGCAAGTTCGTAATGTTTATTCTATGTAGAGCCTGCCAAAAAATGTACACAGGTGGGAAGCCACTTTTTAGGGCATATTTTTGGGGTATATCTGAGATAAGTGCAGGCTAAAACTGGCTGGAATAAATAGTGCTGCCCATGGCTAATCTAAGATGAATGTAGGCTACTTTGAGACTGATGCACTTTCACATATCAAACTTGGTTTTTCATTCCTTAGCTCGCTTGTGCCTTACCTTATTTATGCCCTAGATCAAGATTGGTTAGGTAGATTTGGAGCTGGAGGAAGTTGGGAGAGTTGGCGCCAGCAGCAGACTGGCAACAACAGTCATTCAGGTGAGATTTCATGATCAAATTATTATGTCAATATTGTACAGATAGCAAATGTGTGCCAATGCAGTCCTCCACAAAGTGTTAAAACACACACTAACATGCACTGGAGGGGGGCCTTGTAGACCCCCTTCTCATCTCAGGAAATCACAGAAAATCTCAGAAAGAAAGAGACTTTGAAAAACGCTGGTTGGGGGTGGGCTGCTTACTACCAGTCGTGGTAAGCAACACACAGGACCTGAACTGCATGGAGTTAAAGCAGGACTTTGACTACACTGGATCTTTCTTTGGTATGAGACTTCCAATACCTCTTTAGGTACCTATTAGGCCAATAGACATAATTTTACATCTATGCAGGGTAGTTGCCTCAGAGTTTTTACTGCAAGAAGGAATGAACAGGTAGATGATAATCAGGTGTTGGGGGAAAATTTTAAGCATTTGATCTGTCTATAAAAATGCTACCTAAGGTCCACTTTACCAACACATTTTAGGTAGATCCAAATCCTATGTTGACATTAACATTTTTGTCCCTTTTGTTGAAATGTGAGATAGAAGTTCAGTGGGGGGGAAGCTGTGATCAGGGTTCCCAATTGTGTGTAGGTGCACGCTCCCATTCATAGATTAGTTCCCAATAATAATTATTTTCATGATAATTGCCACATTTAATCATGGGGAAATGCACCATATTTGGAAACACTCCTTCCAAAAATGGAAACTTTTTTTCAAAAAGGGAAATGCATGTCATTAGGGGAAACTGCAGTCAGAGTTGCCAATAAAAGTTATGGCCCCAATACTGGAAACAATGATCCATAATTGGAAATTTTCCTTCCAAAACATAAACATGATCTAAAAATGAAAACACAGTTTAATACTTTCATGCAGTAATGGCTTGGTGCTTGAACCTTGTCTGTTGCAAAAAGTAAGAGACAGGAAGATGACATTCAGCATATTGGAAATAGTATTCAAGTATACAATTATCATTTCCAGCTTTTTGTGACAGAGGAGGCATACGTCGCATTGAGTTTGTGACAGCCAGCATACTTTCTGCACCTCTGCACATAGGCGGATCCAGGATTGCCGATGGGAGGCACCTTCCGGGGGTGCCATCCGGACCAAGGGGCGCCACTTATGGTAAAAGCTATCAGGTGCAGGGGCCAAAAAAGTGTCCAGTGTGTCACCATTGAAAACGTCGGACCATAAATGTGTCACCAGCCCAGGCTGCAGAAGAGTGGCACGTTTTGCGTTATTAGGATACCAAAGGATACTCCTGGACCATTCTAGTTGTTGAAAAACATTGCGAGCTCAAATTACAATTGCCAATTTTGCTGGTTTGCTCCGTTATTGGTCTGGAAGAAACATGTCGGGTAATTTTTGTCACCTTGCCCACCTTGGGCTGTCACCATTTAGAATGCCAAAATGGAAGGTTTTTCGACCCCTGATCAGGTGGGCGCCAGATCCTATCGGTGGGCGCCGACTTTGGCATCCTGGGGGGGGTGGGAAGCGACATTTCAGGGGGGACGCCATCGACATTTCAGGGGGGCGCCAAGGGTCGATCGGGGGGGGGGCACGTGCCACCCTTTTCCCCTGGATCCGCCTATGGGGGATCAAACTGGGTAATTCCCTCGAGCCCACAATTTTTTAAGCTATCCTATTTGTAATGAAGGCAGGGCAGTAGCCAGGATTTCGCTCAAGAGAGGGCGGCGCCCCGAAAAGGGTTCCTGTGGCAGCACCAATTTAAAGGGCCCTGATGAGTAAAAAAGGCCATATTGTTACAGAATAGTGTTGTAGAGGGCTTAAAAGGGCCCTGTCTGGTATGAATTTTCAAATTTTGTCACAGAGTATAGTGCGGGTGAGCCGCGTTTTGCGCAGCCCTTGTCCTCAGGAGGCCCTTCGAGCCCCCTGGGGGGTGGGTCCCTGCCGGCCCCCCTTGGCTACGGCCCTGTATAAAGTCAGCTATATTTTCAGGGTGTACAATTTTTCACCTCGAACTAACCAATGTTATGACAATGATGCATAGGCGGATCCAGGATTGCCGATCGGGGGGCACCTTCCGGGGGGCGCCATCCGGACGGGGGGCGCCATCCGGACCAGGGGGCGCCACTTATGACCGGAAAAAGCTATCAGGTGGGCGCCAAATCCTATCGGTGGGCGCCGACTTTGGCATCCTGGGGGGGGTGGGAAGCGACATTTCAGGGGGCGCCATCGACCTTTCAGGAGGGCGCCGAGGGTCGATCGGGGGGGCACGTGCCCCCTTGCCCCCCTGGATCCGCCTATGCAATGATGAAGGTTGAATGTTGGCCGTTCAATGAAGAGAAGGGTTCAATTGGGCTCAATGGCCCTGCAACGTTGATTGAAAGCTGGAGAAATCCAAAGGATGGAATAGTGAAGAATTTTATAGAGGTTTCTAGGAAGAGCTCTTCTTACCGCTGCCACTTCCGACTATGTTACTCGACAAATATAGGGACCCCTCCTCTTTGTTGTGTGATGTGTTGTTTAGAGGCGTGGAGAGATCAAGATATCATTCTCCGACGCGCAGAAATTGAAGAGCGCTTAATTACTACACTTTCATAATTACCGGGTATTCTACGTCATCGCTGAATTTTCACAGAGCCGTAACTTGTAAAGAAACTTGGTTGTTGGTGAGGGTTTGTACCGTGTAAGTATCCTAAATGTATTTGAAACTTAGAACTAAAAAATCATGTCTATCTGTGAACTAAATCAAGGGTCCTGGTCTCGATCCTCCATGATTTGAGTCTGTGAAATGTATGTTCATATCAAGAAATAAAATTGATGCACACATTCTCTTACAGCTGGGTGAGAATGTTACACAGAAGCAGAGTCAAAGATCACCGGTGCGGGTTGGCAAGCCAACCAGGAGATCTTGATAGCTGAACACCTCTATTTCATGGCACATTACATACCTAGGTCCCATGCTCAGGTTTGGTTGCAGTTGAATGGTGTCCATGTATACATTTAAAATATTGATAGAGCTTTTGGCCATAGAATCCAGGTTTCAATCTGATTGAAACATGGTGCTAACAAGAGACAGGAAGGCTACTGAGATGAGTCCATCTTCACCCCCCTGTTGGTATTTTTTACATAACCCTTTGATATAATGAATACCACTCTTACTCAGTGCATGGCTCTCAGGTATATCTTCTCGAATATGGTAATTCTACTTGGGGCCCCTTCAATCGAGCCAACAAGAAAGCACTTGAAAAAGTTCAACGCCTTGCCACACGTTTGGTCAGTTCTATCAGGGAACTTCCATACCCACAAAGGTTGAGAGCTCTCAAGCTTCCTGTGTTATACTATAGAAGACACTGAGGCAACATGATTAGGACATATCAACTCCTACACAGGTTGTTGACCAGGACCCAACACTATTTCTCAGTCTGGACAGGACCTCACGCACCCGTGGCCACCCCTGGAAGCTGGTTAAGCCTACTGCCACACCCATAGTTTGCTGTACTGCCTTTAGGTGTCACATTGTAAATGACTGGAACTTGCTGCCGGTATCGGCGGTAGAAGCCCGCACTTTCGAACAGTTCAAGGCGAGACTGAACTGGACTCACCTATGGTACAAGGTCCCTGACTGACTGACCCCCCATCCACGGGTGACTGCCTGTGGTTTCCGACTCAGCCTCTCCGGCTGAGAAAGACCAAATGAAGACTTCTGTTAATTTGAGCTCGTCAGAGAACGGAACCTGCAGGCCATATGGCCTCCAAAATTTCCGACAACTGTCCGTAAGGTAGGTAAGGTAAGGTAAGGTATATTGAAACATTGGGGTGATTCTTGCTGATCTGCCTCCAACAAAATTCACTTTTTGGCAATATGATAATAAATGCTTTCCTTATGGTGCAGATGGTAAGGGAGGGTAAACTGCAGAAGCTAAAGCTTGTCATCACTCATAAGCTTACATGAAGCTAGTTATCCAATACCAGACAAAAACAAGCTAACCACATCTAAGAGGAAAAGCACACCTTTCATCACCAACCTACATTTTTGCAAGCCTGAGTGAAGGGAGCATCACTGGTGTGCCATAAATGAGGAAAAAGTTGAGATTGAATACTTGATAATTTGTTGCAGCTGTATCCAGATCTTTTCTAAAGTGTCCTGGAAACCATGCTCATTTGTGATCCTCGGTTGGATCATGAGTGCATCTTGGCCATGGAAACAAATTTACAGATATTTTAAGAACAACTGTAGCAGGCATACCCTAGCTTACCTATGTCAGAGACTTTAAAGGATTTCTGTTCAATTGCCCTTCATTTGTAGCATTGTTCTAAGCACTTATATGTGGTTCATTCATAAAGGGTATATTAATCGCTTGTATCTCACACATAGTCCCTCTGCTTTGCACAACTGCTAATATAAAGCCAGTACAATGATGCCAATGTGGAAGAAACATAGGAGGGCAATGATAAAACCCAGACTATTGTATATATATATATATATATATACAATAGTCTGTATACAATATATATATATATGGTGCAGTGACATCCATACTGGAGAAAGCAAAATGTGGGAAATCCACCAGCACCTTCCAGAAACTCTTGCAACCATCCAGCCATCATCACGTCCAATCAACCATCCAATATATCATATGACATGAGGGAAAATTGGGTACTAAGTGCATCCCTAGTTGGTAGCAGCACAGATAATGAGCCAAAGTAGGCATTTCACCCATGTTTGGGTTTGTTGGGGGTATATTTTGTTCTCCTAAATTCACACTGGATGGAAAAAATATTTTCCCAACAAAATATTTTAACTCTGGATCTACCAAACTTTCATGGCAAAATAGGGTGGTTTTAATGTTTTTCATGAAAAAGCTTGACATGAGGCTGCTAGATTTGTTGGCCAGCCCAGAAGAAGCCAAGTAGATGACACCTTCCCCCAAAAGCAATTATATTTTCATTGCATTCAAATTCAAAATTTGTTTGACCTTCCTTGACCTGTTTTAAGCCATACCTATTGGCTATATCAGGATCTTTTCAGTGAATTGTACTGCTGGTGCATTTGCCATCAGAATAGATGGTTCTAAGACCTGAAGTTTATTGAGGTAGGAACAAAGAGACATGCAGATCAGGGAATTATTTATTCCCCAAAATTGATAACCCCTTTGGAGCCTAAAAAATAGGTAAAATATGTACCGTGTAATGAGCAGCATAACTTGCATTGCTCCCTCCCCTAGCCAGAGCCAGATTTTGACGGAAGTTGTAAAAATGATGAGAGAAAAGGTATGCCAAGTACGGCGGCGTTACGTGCCGCCGTTTGTATGTTATCTCTGAAAAACCCGAGGGGGGCGGGTACCCGCCCCCCGTCAATGCGCGTGTTAAGGAATTGGGATTTATGGGCATTCGGCTGAAAAGGTATGAATTCCCACCAAAACGGCACTTTTGAAGATCCAAATGGTTGGTGACTGGTCGGCACTGGTCCGTTCAGGGCCGTTTTTTTGGTAGGCATAGCATGGGGGACTGGTAGGCAAAATCCCACCACTTTGTAGCTTAAAATATGCCCTGGATTTAGCTATGAAATGCATCCATATTTTAACCTTTTCAAAGGAGATCAAGCCCGAAGAGAAATAAATTAAGATGTGTCTCTTAAAATAAAAAGACGTGTGTTGCTTTGCTCTGTCCCATAGCTCTATCAGTTTAAATCCTATTATAAAGGCGCTGCATGGCCTCGAATGCGGTGCGACTGGTGTAAGGTGATGATGGGACCCTTGGAAAAGTGTGTGCGTGCGTGTGCGTTCGTGCGGGAGGATTAATTCTAATGCTTCTTGTTTCAGAGTGAATAGTCATCTATCAAAATGGCAGCTGGGCCTTATAACTACTCATACATTTTCAAGTACATAATAATCGGTGATATGGGCGTCGGCAAATCTTGCCTCTTGCACCAGTTCACGGAAAAGAAATGTAAGTACCGAATGGTGTTTAACTTATTCCAAATTTTAATTAACTGCTAGGGCATGTTCATTTTGTAATTCGTAATGTGGTCAAGCATCATGCGGCCAGTTATCGTCTTCGTCTGGCTGGTTCAACGGTTTGTTGATGCGTAGTTTGACTGCATTTTAGGTCTTTGAAATTTTAATGTGTTTGTCGGGGTCTGTGTGACGCGGGCGGTTGGTGAGAGCGTTTGGCTCGACCCGTGGCACTCTGTGTGCCTTATATAGTGCTGTGGAGCTGTATCCACCCGGAGGCAAGATTAAACACTCAACCCGAGTAGCGCAGCACTAGCTGCCTCCGCTGCCCAAACGGGCGTAATTTGGCCTCTGCAGGCGTATAAAACTGCTTATTGTGTAAGCATATTCCGATTTAAATTCATTCCACTTGCACTTGAATATTTTAATTTTATGTAGAAACTAAACTGGCGTTACATTTGCTCCTGTGCCATTGGGATCATGGCTATCCTGGTGTTATCCTGTGGGGAGAGAATGTTTTCCCTTCTGACTAGAAAATAAGAGCTTTTGGAAGAGTAGGTCAATATAAGATATAGTTTTCATTCAAGAAACTGTCAGAAACGCAATTGAAGTTAGCACTATCACTGAGATTAGGTCTACATTGAGGCAACAAGAGGTCATCAGATTTCAGCCTGATCAAAAAGAGGTACACTGACATCCTGGGTTTGAATTAAGATAGCGAGAAACTCGATTCAAAAGTCATTTGGAGATTTTTGAAATACCTTATCAGCAATCTGACCGCAATACTTTTATATCTGCCTTTTCTTCTTTGATTTATGCGGAAGTTAGTGGCGGTGTGCGTTGGCTTATTCTCTAGGTTTGATTTCAACTAGATAGTTTGTATTCCCATTTTTGATGAGGCTATGCTCGATGCCGTGAGCGCGGAGTGCCTTAAACCAGCCATGCTGGTGCTGATGCCGCCATCTGACGTTCGGGCGAACCGGCAGTCATGGCAGACTGTCCGCACACCATCGGAGTGGAGTTCGGCACGCGCATCATCGAAGTCAGCGGACAGAAGATCAAACTGCAGATCTGGGACACGGCCGGGCAAGAGCGGTTCCGCGCCGTCACCAGGTGGGATCCTCCACCCTGGAGAGGTTATGTCACTGTAGCCTGAAACTGTTTGGATAGCTGAGGGATGTGTGATACGGAACTTTGGTGGTTCAATTAGAGGTATCTAATCTTTGAAATAAGCAGAGGAATTAATTGTGCAAACTGTCTTCAATCTCTTTAAAGGGAATGTGGCACCTTCATAACGTGATTTTCACTGAGATAGCCAAGTTGTAAAGCAAGTCTGAAAACCCGGTACTCCATTTATCATTTGTCTTGGAACTCGATATTTCCGTAGAAAAAAGCTAAAACCTACCTGACACCAACCCCTCATTGCCCCGCCGGGCGGCCATTGTTGTGAGCTGTTGGTGTGACGACATATGCTGACGTCACGATGAGCATCAGCCAATCGAAGCCCTTGAAGCATTTCAAGTATGGTAGTGGTTGCCAGATCATGACATCATCCACAGGCAGATATTTACTTATTTTCCTAGAGGAGTATTTTTAAAAACAAAATATTGAGCTTATTGAACATTTTTCAGAGAAATCATGAGTGGTTTTATTATTTGTGGCTAAAGTACGCCTAATTTCCTAAATTCCAGGATTCGACCAAGGTGCCACATTCCCTTTAAGCATGCTGACTACGCTGTGAACTTTTTTACAAGATTAATAACTGATCGGGTAACGGTCTTGTGCACTTTGGTGTAGTAGGCGAAACAGTTTTTTCGCAATCTTTTTTAGTATTTCCTCCGATTTAAAGGTACACATGGCTAATATTATTTACTTGTAGTCGAAAAAGGATTCCCCGTCGCTGGCGAATGTTTAGATTCATCATCACTGAACGTTCAGGTCTAGCGTTTTATAACCTTTACTCAGTTTTTTTGTATATAATTTATTCTCCCTTTGAATGTGGGCTCTGCGAATGTTCTAAGACATAGGTCTTCAAACATTGTCATTAGTGCTCAGTTTATTTCTTTCGCAGCTCACGCCATAAACTATGCCATATGCCATAGCTTATGGACTGTGCCCAGATGCGCTGTTCTGCTATCACTAGGTAGGTAGGGGCGTATGTAATATTCTGGGTCATAGCCTAACTTTTGGGTGGATGAATGGCTCCACTCTGCAGGGTGAGGCCAATGCCTTTGGTCATCTCGTGTGTCGTTACCATTTTGGGGAACAGAATGTTTCGCGTGGGAATTCAAAATGACGAATAGCCGGCCCAAACAAGTCATCCCCAGTCGCGAGCTATGTCTGCGTCTATGCGAATGACGTCCACCAGTTTAACCGTACCGATCATTCAGATCCATTTCATCCTTCTATAATCAGTATGAAACACAGTTCACTCGCACGGTGTTCCGGAGCCTGTTCCGTAGTATGTCTTCTTGTCGGTCTGTTGCGACAGTTTAGGTAGACAGGCGGGCAGGCACCTTGCCAGCATCACTCCCCGGCCGCGTTAGCAGATCGCGCTGTTGCATTGTGTGGGTGGCAGACATGGTGAGGTGTGTTCTCACTCACGGATCCGATCCGCAGGTCGTACTACCGCGGTGCGGCTGGGGCCCTGATGGTGTACGACATCACGAGACGCTCCACGTACAACCACCTCAGCAGCTGGCTCACAGACGCCCGTAACCTCACAAACCCCAACACGGTGAGCTGAAAATGGAGTCTCACAGAACTAGATAAACGTAGGGAGGACCAAGGGGCACGCCCACTAGTTACTGAGTGGTGAGCAGAGTTGTGCGTTCCCGAATTGTCGTGATTTGACTCAACCCATGCTCCGAAGCTGAAGTGAGTTGACTCCTACCCCTGAGCTAGGTGACTCAGTCGACTCAGATACAGCTCACTTGCTGACGGAGCCAAAACTCACTCCAACTCTCTTTTTGTTTTGACTTGGGACTCAGTCACAACTCAGAACACAGTTTGAAAAAATAGTAATCCAACTAATCCGTTTTTCTACCGGTTTTACTTACATAGCCTATCAACTCGGTGACTAATTTTGCTGTGATAAGGCCATTTTTAGGTGCACCGCACCCAAAATGCAGAGGTGGGCGCCGCTTCCAAATTTTGAAACTCCTAACGCTACTTCCGCTACCTTTGCTAGTTGAAACCCTTACCAGCGCTACTTTTTCAGAATCTTAAAACCGCTACTTTCATTATAAAGCGCTACTAAAGCACCACCCAAAAATGTTTTTTCATTCTTTTTACCTAAATTTGAATGGAGGAAAACTACTGCTTCTCTGTATATAATATTCATACCTAGTTTTCTTGGTAAGACATGGCCTAACGGGTATCTTCTTTGCGGGGAAGGGAGACCACTCTGCCGACGGTGCCTGGAACCGCCGTCAGTCCGCCACGTACTGGTGTCGTGCCCCGATTACGACAAAGAGAGGAACTGGTACTTCAGCCCTCGACAGCAAGAACTGACGTTGGCTGAGCTGCTGATATGATCAGTCAGATCCTCGAATTTCTCAGGGCTATACATTTTACAGTCACATAGGATGTCAGGATGCACAATCCGTGCAGAGGAAGATCCCGTGATGTAAACTCGTTTCTGTCTATGTAGATCGCCGAGCAGGTGTTGATTTCCCTTATAGGCTATCATATATGGTCCTTTTTGAGTTGAATGTTAATTTATTACTTACGGTAATCGTTGATGATATTGTTATGGGCACAGTATAACCTCACTAGGTTGGTGTGCCCTGAAACCCAAATAACCGACCAACTGGTAAGAAATGGAGACAAAACTCGCATCGAACATTTATTTAATCTCCTGTTGTCTTTCTGGCTGAGAAAAAATATCAATATAAAACTTCTATGTGAGGGAGCGGCGGTCCCCTCACCAGGCTGTCGGTGGCTGTGGTACTTGAATTATTTTGAGTCCGCTAGCCGCGACTCCGCTACTTTTTGGTTGTGGAAACCGCTACCGTCACATTTGGAGAGTCCGGAAATAGCGGGTTTCAGTAGCGGACCCCCCGACTCTGCCAAAATGTACCCATATACTCCATTTCAATGGACTGCTATTTTATGCTGGGTGGAGAATGCCGAGTATGTGAGTAATTATAAGCGGTAGAGGGCTTTCACTTTTAGTATCTGGAATTAGCTCTTTCAAATGTGCCAAAATCTGGAAGAAAATCGGAATTAACAATAAAAATATCGGAAACAATAAGCGCAGTGCTAAAAACCCGAGAAAAAATCAATAAAAAATAAAGCGATGCATATTTCACAAGCGGAATGAAATCACATAGCACGCTGTGTTTCATTTCTTCTTCGCCAGCATGTATGAAATTGGGATTGAACAAAATACGAAACGCCACAATGCCCCTGCCCTCTCCCCTCCTCCCCCAGAAACACTTGCTGTAGGATTTCGCTTTCCCTTGCAGATACAAATTCAACGCGATTAGGCCAGAAATAGCACTTGCCAGTACTTGAGGGTCTTGGCGCTTTGTGAAGTTGCAATGGCGCCATGTGTTTAAAGCCACGTGGTTTTTAAGTGGGTGATGCCCTGCATATGCTTTTCATCATGTGGTTAGCCATACTACTAAATCCTGGAATGCCCGCCAGCTACTGGCAGTAAAATTGCGGGATTAAATATTTACTATACACACAGGACAGAGAGTGTGTGATGAGGCAGCGGGAGCATTTTCTGGCCTGACTGACAGCTTTAAGTTTTCCAAGTTCTCCAATCAATGCTAGTCAGGGTTATGCTACGTTATCAGCGTATGCTTAAAACGATTGGCGCACCCTTAATGGGTCATCCATGAATTACGTAACGTATATTTGTTGGATCATCACCCCTTCTCCTCCCCATGTAACACTTTCTGACGTTATATATAACGTCTGATAACGCTATGACTTTCTCACTGCCCCCATTCGTGTTACGTATTTTGTGAAGGGCCCCTAACCCAATGAAGTAGCAATGTGAATTGACAAAAATGTACTCATTTTTGTATTGAGGTCGTATTTGTACCCACAACTGGCTTTCGGTTGTAATGGATATTGTATGGGTCTTTAAAACGAGCTGTTGAAGTTTACCTATTCACCAATGTTTTAGCCTTCCATAGCGAAATTGGATCTTTTTGTGCATCAAATGCTTGGGAATGTGGTATAATCCCTCGGCTGTTTTCTATCCTATCAGGGTTAGTCCAGGAATGCTTAGAATCGTTTACGGTATCCAGCTACAACCCCTTTATAGCCTGCTTCTTTTCGTGTAATTGTGATTATCGTATGGTAGGCTGTTAAATTGCTGGAGCTGGGACCCCCTCATCTGCTTCTACATCTGTGCCGGCCCGAAAATTGTCTGGTTCGTTGTGTTGCCCTTTTAAGGAAAATCGCATTCACGTTTTAAACGTTTGTCATTGAAAATTAAAAACCACATATAACTCAAAATTGCGTTTTGCATGAAAGCAAGGGGTTTCGTTTGCTATGAATCAAGCTCCCATGTTCACTCCTTCCAATTCAATTATATTGCCCACAACGTAACGCATCTATGCTTGTCACCTCATCGCAACTCAATTCATCTGGAGTGAATGATATCAGGTGCTTACACTCATCCAGGCTCTTTTTTGTGAGACAACTCACCGCAAGTCATTGGCCCGATAGTCAAAATGTGAACCGAACTCCGACTCTAAATCCGGTGTTGCACCCATATGATGGTGGGATGGTGATTTTAGGAACGTTCTCTGAAGACTTCAGCACAGTGATGAGCTGATGCAAAAAAACTGTCCGCCTTTGAATCCATACATGTATATTGGCATCAGGAACCAGCATAACATACGCGCCTATCTCCAAGTAAAATCACACAGACTCCCCGACGCGGGGCCCCTAGGCTACACGGGGGGGGGCTAAGTATATTTACGTGCCATAAAATTTAAAACACGGTCATGCGGACAAGAAAGACACACGCATCGGAAAAGGACACGAGCGCGTGGACGAAGGAGAGTGGACATGCCGGCATAAGCCAGGTCGAAGGGGGCCGCCGCCCGGCTGGCCGGCGGGACCCCAGCGACCCGCCAGGGCGGCGCCACCGTCAGCAGCAGGAAACGGCGCAGACCGCTGAGCGAACGGAGAGCGGAGTTGCCGACAGGGGCGGGGTGGAACGGAGCCACCGCCCGGCCCGTGGACAGGTTCACGGTGATTCGCCGGGGCGGCACAGCCACGCCCAGCCGCGAAGCCCCGGGCACGGCACCCCACCGTCAGCGCAGCCGCTGCTCCACATGAAGATGAAAATATAACGCCTTATATGTTTTCGCTAATCTACGCCATTGTTGATGGGGACTAGTTTGCCCACTTCAGGAAAACTTATCATATTTTCTCGCAGTCAGAACCGCATGACGAAATCCATGGAGCAAGGCGAATTGATATTTCTCAAGAGGCTCTATTCTGGCCGCTTGGCAGGTCTGGTAATTTATGCTACAGCTCTACAATTTTGTAGGGCGATGGCCCTCCTATGCCAGACACTTAAACTAGAGCCTCGAATCTAAATCTGATATAGTTTTTGAGAAATTTTGAAACAAACTTTCAATTTTGTACTTTTCCTATTTTTACTTCGTAAAGGGAATGTGGCACCTTCATAACGTGATTTTAACTGAGATAGCCAAGTTGTAAAGCAAGTCAGAAAACCAGGTACTCCATATATTATTTGTCTTGGAACTCGATATTTCCGTAGAAAAAAAGCTAAAACCTACCTGACACCATCCCCCTCATCAGCCCCCGCCGGGCGGCCATTGTTGTGAGCTGCTGGTGTGACAACATAGGCTGACGTCACGATGAGCATCAGCCAATCGAAGCCCTTGAAGCCTTTCAAGTATGGTAGTGGTTGCCAGATCATGACATCATCCACTGGCAGATTTTTATTTATTTTCCAGAGGAGTATTTTTTAAAAACAAAATATTGAGCCTATTGAACATTTTTCAGAGAAATCATGAGTGGTTTCATTATTTTTGGCTAAAAGTACCCCTAATTTCACTAAATTCCAGGATTCGACCAAGGTGCCACATTCCCCTTAAGTTACGAACTTGAAAAATTTCTCCTCTTGAATAAGCAACAGGGCTAGCTAAGATAAAAGTTTCGAGCTGTTCAGACAATATTTATTCCGCAAAAAACACCGTATTTCTGATGAAGGCAAAAAAGCTACTGAAAATTTACGGCCGACTTATAAACTCGAAATGTCAGAATGCACGCTTTATTTAGCTTAAAGACAGCGATCGGGGGTAGCTAGGCCAATTTTATTGTGTTTAGGCATGGTTTCCAGTGTAAAACGTAAAATTCTTGGTCTAGTTTTTGCCGTTTTCCGGAGTACTGCATTTTTGCTGATTTCATTGAAATCATAATATCTCGCGATCTAATTGACCGATTTGACTTTCCATTTAAGATCATGAAAGAACATTGCTTCCGCCTGTTGATATTTGGAGATGGAAATTGTGATATTGAAATTCTTTGTTATATATATATATAATTTTAATGCGTCCTAAAGTGTATTTCAGGGTATTGAATTTCTCGGAACATGTTTACTTCGCACCATGGTTTCAAATACTTAAAATAAATGGAATTGGATGAAACTTGGCATGAAGTTAGCTTAGGGTTCTGGCTCACTGACACAAGTAATTCCAGGCCGATATAATGTTTGGTTCCTCTTCTAAAAAATTTATGCCGTACCTTTCTGTGCGAACATACACCCGTCGCCGGGGTCGCGTCATCATTGGCTGAGTTTTACCGGCCAGCCGCCCAGTCAGTGACCTCCAGACGGGTCACAGGTGTAGGGCTAGTGAGAGGAGGCACAGCATAGCGTGGTGGTCTCGTGGTTAGAGACCCTGTCTCGTAATTAGCGTTGCCCGGTTCGAATCTGGGGTTGGCTATGCACACTTTATGAATTCTATAACAAAGAATATAATGATGAAGCTGACCTGCAGGCTTATGAAGAAATACTTTAAGAAGGAAATATGGTTAACTTTCAGCGCATTGTCTTGCGGCTGTCCTGCGCCGGTGGGGCGTTAGCCCTGGCCGCGGGTCGGGATGTTTCTGATTGCTTGAAATGCCAGATTCTAGAACACTCTAAGGCGCAAGCCTCTAGAATATTTTTTTCTAAACAGCTTCTGTTAATGATTTTGCTAGTGACCGTTAAGCTTAGGAAACAATCGTTTGAAATAAAAAGGGTGTCTAATGCACGTCCAAAACTATTGAACAGTGTCAGGGCCCCCACGAGGCGTTACTTGTCTTGCTCCTGTTGTGATTGAAGTCCAATCAGTAACTGGATAATTATCAACACGTGAGGAGCGTCAATTTTGTGGCGCCATCGAGAGGATAATTGTCGCGAGTACTATCTAGCATGATTTTCAGCATAGGTTGCAGAGCGAGAGGACCAAGAGGCACGACGTTTCCTTTAAATGATACAGTTTAAAGGGAATGTGGCGCCTTCATAACGTGATTTTAACTGAGATAGCCAAGTTGTAAAGCAAGTCGGAAAACCCGGTACTCCATATACCATTTGTCGTGGAACTCGATATTTCCGTAGAAAAAGCTAAAACCTACCTGACACCAACCTCTTATCAACCTCGCCGGGCGGTCATTGTTTTGAGCTGCTGGTGTGACGACATATGCTGACGTCACGATGAGCATCAGCCAATCGAAGCCCTTGAAGCGTTTTAAGTATGGTAGTGGTTGCCAGATTGTGACATTATCCACAGGCCGATATTTATTTCTTTTTCTATAGGAGTATTTTAAAAACCAAAATATTGAGCTTATTGTACATTTTTCAGAGAAATCATGAGTGCTTTCATTATTTTCGGCTAAAGTATGCCTAATTGCACTAAATTCCATGATTCGACCAAGGTGCCACATTCCTTTTAAACGTTAAAGGGAATGTCCCACTTTTATGATAGGTTTTGAACTTAGATGGCAGTTTTGTAGAGCATGTCTAGAAACCAATATTGACATATTTCATGTCACCCAAAGTGCCGCGAGCTGCCAGGTTCGTGATTACACGCGATGCTTGAGTCAACCCAGTGTAGCAAGACAAGAGGCGATATCTTTGTTTTTAATGATTTGAGATTGAAACAAAATGTGGTCCCCTGATTGTCAGACCTATTTTGTCCATAAATTGTCATTTCCAGAATTTCGACTATTTCCTTTAATCCTATTGCGTTGACTGGAAATGGGCGAGCTGGAACGATGAAGTTACCACCCCCCCTCCCCTTAAATATGGACTTTCACCGCTGTGTTTCAGAAAGATTAGGGTCAGATGTTTCCTCGACACCGATCATTGTGGGCATCTGCCAGCAATCGGTATGCCACTGTCACCTCGTTCGCTATTGGGAGTACCAGCTCAGCTACTTGCCAACTTGAATATCCTTACATCGTTTAACTGTCCAGAAGGCCTGTTCAACGACCCCATTATTGCTTCCCATGTTGTACCAGGTGATATTCCTGATCGGCAACAAGTGCGACCTGGAAGCACAGCGGGACGTTACCTACGAGGAGGCCAAACAGTTCGCCGATGAGAATGGACTCATGTTTGTCGAGGCTAGTGCGAAAACGTGAGTTTGACCGGCAGTCACCTCGTGCTGCGCCGTCGTGGGATGCTTCAGACGGGAGAGTATCTGTTGTATTCCTGCAGTTGGGCACGCAGCAGCCATGCCTGCCAAATACGATGTGCCGTTGTTATATGATTGTCCAGTGTGAGTTGTGCGCTTCCTCACGACTTATTAGGCTTCTAATAACTAATTGGTTCCATCTGTTTGGGTTGATCCTTAAGTCCTTCTCTATTTCGTTGTATTGCTATGTTGTTAGATGCAAGGATGCAAGGTGTTGTCTTCGCATTGGTTCATTATTTTGCTAGTGGAGAACAACTACATGCTACTGTATTGTGACTAGGTTATTCCCGTGTCTCAAAGATCTGGAAAGTAATCACTCGCCTTTCTTAAAATTGGCGTTCGGCTGCGCCACGGGAAAAATTCCGAACAGACCAGTGGGAAGCGGAAATGTGCGTGCCGGGCCTCCGTTAAGTGTTCAACTCAGCTCAAATTCAAATTCGGACATGTTATGGATGACGTGTTCCCTAAGTTCAGTCCGTGTCTTAAGACGCTCAACACCGCGCGAGTAGAAAATAACTGTCCACCACGCTGCCGCCAGTGGCAACAACGTGGAGGAGGCGTTCCTGGAGACGGCTAAGAAGATCTACCAGAACATCCAGGACGGCAGTCTAGACCTGAATGCGGCCGAGTCGGGTGTGCAGCACAAGCCAGCGCAGGCGGCCGGCCGCACCACCCTCACCGCCCAGGCTTCCACCGCCAAGGAGAACTGCTCCTGCTAGCCCGCGCGGCTCCGCTACCGCCGACGCCGGCGTCCCGAGCCCGGGATCGAACCCGGCCTCCGCGCGGGTCCTCATCGCTGAACCGATAGTCAATAACTCGCCCGGCTGCCGTGCGGTGAAATCTCTGCGGCTGGTCACACTGAAGCCGTGCCGGACGCTAGCCGTGAGCAGAGCCCTGGGCGTGCGCCTGAGTGGCTATACGTTTGAGCAGCTGCCGCCGGAGCTGAGGTTCGGGTGCGTGGTGCAGGCTGGCGGGCCGCTTCCTGGCTCGGCTGAGACAGGCATCACGTCTGGAGAGCTCTGAGTTCACCGGGTGTGGTCTGGTCTGGGAGGATGTGTTGCTCCTGCGTGCGCTGTCTGGCACCCAATGCCAGGCCACAGAAAAGCACGCACCCGATGCCAGGCGTACGACAAAGCTATAGTGAGTCCACATAGGGACCAGGAGGATTCACTTTGCATTTTAAAATCATAAACGTTCCACGTAACAAATTTCTCTCCAGGCTCTGTCTGAACCGGTAAAAGCTCTGTCAAGAAAATCGGAACTCAAATTCCCCGGGAGTGGCTATGACGGGTGAGGAGTTGACTGTATCGTTTACGCACGCTTTGGATATAGTTAATCGATTCAGAGTATAGATAGTCAGCGAAAATATGGTGGTTTCCTGGCGTTGAAAAGCGTTTGTCGATACTGGCCAGGAATTTCGCCAGATGAGTTATAACTTTCACAATGAGAGTTTGGATAGACCGAGACAAACACCCGTGCGTTATTTGCGGCGGCCAGAATGTCAGTTTGTGCGCACAAAGTAAAGGTGCCTGGTACAGTCTTGTTGCAAATAACGGGGTTGTTACTCAAAACGAAGAATATTCTTGTTGCAAGTCTTCCACCGAGACTAAGAGAATCTGTTACGCAAATTAAGAAAACAGGTTTATCATTTGTATTTTCAACGATAACCGTTCTTTTCTTTGGTCTTCACTTTAACTGTTCCAAAGCAGGCACGAAGAATCGCGGTGATTGATTTGGCGCATCGTCTGATAGAACGCATTCCTAGTCCAACAGTGTTATTCGTTATGGCAAAGTATTATCAGCATTTTAATAAATGATTATCAATATTGACGGGAACATGAATTTAAACAGTGAATATTTTTGCATCTCGTAGCGTGACGAGAGAGGCAGTGGCTACTAGTATATTTCGGATCACCGGTGTATCTTAAAGTTGTTTGTCTTTTTCGTTCCCTAAACATGTCCATAGTTTCCGCACTGATGCATGCATATCGGATCTGAACACCTTAGCGTGAGCTAGGGAGCATATTTACTGAGCATTGAAGGCCAAATCATATTGCCCTGCTGACAAATTATTCAATTGCAGCCCGTTTACCGGCCGAATCGAACCGAAACGCCTCAGCGAAAATATTTCAATATGTTTGTTAGGCCAATCCTGTAGTGCGCCAAACATGGAGTTATTTTGTGAAACGGAATGGAGAAAACGTATTATTCTCTTAAGAACCAAATAATGGTGCGTTGCGTGTTCGGTTAGAAGGGGCAAATTGGTCCGAATAATCCTGGCGTGTGTCTTCAGGAAGACTTGCGTCCACAAGGTCCAGGCTTACTAGAAACATGATTGGTGATATCATATCGGTCTGGGCGGCGTCGGCGCAACTTCTAGCCTCAAACAATGCGGAAGGTAAAAACAATGTTGTGTACGAGCTTTCAAAGCTAATTCTCCCGTATTGGAGCTTTACAACTTTTCTTAAAGCATTTCTGTGTTGCGAAAAAGAGCGGTTGTGAAAGAGCTCAGTATTGTGGTCCGAGTGTCCGTCGCCACTTTGTAGCTGTGTAAAGGCGTCTAGCTCTCCTAAACATTAAAATTGACAGTCAAGGCGATAATGTTATATCCCTCTTTTGGTTGTGGAACGCGCTGCGGTGCGCTGTGGACTCGTCATGAGCGGGTGTCGACCAGTGTGCACATAATGCGGTTGTCTTCATATCCTTTTAGCTTGGGGCAGTGCGTATGGCTTCCGTGGGTTTTATCGAGAGGGCGCAGTTGACGCATAAATGCCCTCAAGCTATATAATTCTCAATGTTTAAAAATTGTGTGTTCAAGTGACTTGGACCTTGCATCGTGGGGGACTGCGATGTTTCCCTTGTGGGTGTAGGATCAAAACTGGAAATCCATAAGAAAATATCCAGTTTCAGCGGAGGACACTTGCTAGTCAGTTTCAGATCAGAGTGAATATCCACCTGGAAATTCCACCTGTTGATGACCGCACGGCGGATTGACATCATCGCGGATTTTCGCCGACTAAATGCAAGTGGAGTTGTGATGATCGTCCCTGCGGGCAGGGTGATGGGAACCCCGCTCTGTTCAGAACACACTGCAGTGTCTGGCGGGGCGCTGCTGAGCAGGAGGGACGAGTATAGATCTGTCGCAGTGAAACTGACTGATTCGTGATCGATAGGGCTACTGTCCTGATTATGATACATACCCCGAAATGTGACCTAACAGCGGCGGGCGCGTGTGGATGTTTAGCGGACGCCGCGGCGTGCAGAGCGTAGCAATTAAATACCGTAGCAGAAGCACGCGTATATATTTTATGTTATTCCTTTTGATTATTCTGCTTTCTGTGTTAGTGGCTACGTGCTGTGGCCGTTGCGTTGGTGTGCCGTGCGTGGGTGTAGGATGCTTTGTTGTTGATGTGATATCGGCCGCGCGGCCTGTCCCGCGATCCGTGCTGTTGCGTGCCGCGAGGCGATACGGTTTTCTGTAGCGCGATATTTTGGTGGGCTTCTATCGGGAACATCCACGTCCTCACTGGGAAATGTGGGAGTGATCTAGCGACACCTACATTCCTCACTTCAGCCATCTACCCTTTGCGATGAACGCTGGACTGCGTAGCGGTGGAATTTGCCGAGATTTGTGCTCTGCACCCGGGAAAATTTCTTCATCGACATAAGTTTTCACCCGTATGTGAAAATCATCGCTGATGTCACATACCTGTACTGTTCACTGTATACTGGCCTCCCACGTGTGGTCGATTTAACATCCCGTGTCTCGCGGTGATAGTGGGTTCTCCGACTTCGAGTAACAAGATCGATGTCATACAATGAATAAATTCGTTTCACAACCGACTGGTGATTATTACAGTTGTCCAGTGCAAAGAAGGAATGGCCTCTCGCCTTAACCCGCGCCCCACCGGGGGTCCGGCGCCACCTTCGCCCCACCGGGGGGCCATCGATGGCCCCCCTCTAACTCCGAAAATATGGGCGTTAGCGCAAATCTGCAAAGTGCAATAGAAAGCTCGCGTGAATTCAGTAAGAAATTACTTCGCATGTTTTAGTGCTCAGGTCAATGGTTTGACCTACAGAGGTCAAATTAGGTCAAGATCGGCTATTTTCACTCAAATATGCAATGATTAAGCAAACTGGGCATAACTCTTATGTCATTAGAGTTATTGAGGCCTGGTCAAGTACATTTGATAGCAAATTGCTAGTACTTTTTCCGCTATGTGGAACGTAAAGACCTCCCGCCAGTGGTTTGACCACCAGAGGTCACCTCGTGACCTAATATGACCTGAGGTCACGAAAGGTCAAAAAGTGACCTTGCCGTATATCAAATGAAAACTAGTAACAAGACAAACACGAT
The DNA here is from genome assembly GCA_034440635.1 of Lepas anatifera. Lineage (NCBI taxonomy): Eukaryota > Metazoa > Arthropoda > Thecostraca > Lepadidae > Lepas > Lepas anatifera. Next base: position 298,124 of record JAOTON010002205.1, read on the forward strand.
GGTGTTTGTTTCACCGCTCTAGCTCAATTAGGTCAAAAGTTATTGTCAAAATACTGTTTTTGACCTCTGGTGACCTTGGATGACCTTGGAAAAGTCAAAGGGCAAATATGACCCCTGGGATCCGTGAAAGGGTGTCCAAAAACGTTGTTCTGAGCAGTCTGAGTATTTGCAATCATTTTTGTGGCTTTTATATCATGAAATAGCTTTTCCCCATGCTTTTCCAATGGGAGAGGTCGCCTCGTGACCTGACCTCAGGGCTCGAAATCGAAAAATCCCGGATATACACCTTGTAGACCCTGGAGCGGTCATGAAGTGTAGGAAGTTTCAAATCGATCGACTTCGAAATGTAGCTCTTACAGAGCTCTAAAGGTGAAGTGAGGTGACCTTGGTTGACCTCGTCTGGTGACCTGACCTTGGGTGACCAGGGGTAAAAAATTTCAGGGATGATGGGAAAATGATGCAGTGAGAGGTAGAGCCCTCAACCGCGGTACTGCGCCTCGTCGTTTTTCTGCTATCCCGGAAAAACCTTAGGGGGGCATCGATGGCCCCCGGTGGGGCGAGGGTTAAAAAGAGTAAAGTAAAAAGCAAAAGGAGTGTAGAATACTAAAAGAACATTAAAGAATGTAAAAAGTACATGATCGCTCTCCTGGGAGAGGGGGGGCAAATATTTAATTGCTCGACAGACCTAGTGTGAACACCGTTTTTAAATTCGGCCTTGGGCGGCCAAAATATATTTTGGTCCCCTTCCAGCGCTTTGGGGGTTAGCCGGACTGCCCCTGGTCCACCAATGGCCGGGTACCTAACCTGCCGGTAGCAGTTTCGCCTTTGTCAGCCTCGATTTTGCGGCGACTTCCTCAGGACTCAAATAAGCTCACTTCCCCCGTGTTTTGTCTAGATCGACGAACATCTTTCGCAATAGCAGTACTGTTTCCGTCGCAACTGCTAGCGGTTAGCAGTTTTGAAGGCGTCGGGGGATCCTAGAGTATTATATTTTTTAATATTACACAACATGTCCAGAATGATAAATTACATCATCTGCCGAAGAACTAAAAAAAAAACGAAAAAACGGGTCTATATCAGATGTTCCACAAATCATATTTCCCTACGATCAGTTCTTCCCCTCGTTCAATTCTTCCCCACGATCAATCTTTCCCCACGATCAATTCTTCCCCACGATCAAAAGTTCCACAGTAAAGTTTACTTCAGAGCCAAGGTTTTTTTAGTATACTGTTAAAGTCCCGGCTCCTACGTCATAAACCCAGGCCGAGGTATAAAACTTCAAACCTTGAAATAAGCACCCGAAACAGGAGTAAATGTCTAAAATAGTGATGAGGTGAGGTGAATAAAACGAGTCTTTTTACAGGGTTCAGTGCGGTGTTGGGCAATTGACATCGGCCGGTGGCGACGCCTGGCGGAGGGCAAGTCAAGGGCGGAGGAGTAACGGCGGCGGTCAAGGGCGGCGATGGCATGGCTGGCTGGCCGTCCTGCACAGGAATTGTCTCGCATGCTCGCATGCGATGAACATCATGTTGCAGCAGGGGCGGATGCAGGAAAGGGGACCTATCTAAGTTTTCTTATCTAGTTTTTTATCTTGCGTAGTCAAGAAATGTGATATAATTATCGGTACAGCAGTGTTGTCATCGGGCGATTTGCTTAGTGCGGTGCATGGGGGTTGCGTCGGCTGCGATGTTCATTACATTTCAGCAGTGGCAGAGCCAGGAGGGGGAGCATTAACACATTTCCGATTTTGGTTTCAACACTTGTATAGGCGAATGACATGATAAGTTTTTTAGGGCATAGGCGGGTCCAGGGGGGCAAGGGGGGCACGTGCCCCCTCCCCGATCGACCCTCGGCGCCCCCTGAAATGGTCACGGCGCCCCCTGAAATTTCGCTTCCCACCCCCCTAGGATACGAAATCCTGCGCCCACCGATAGGATTTGGCGCCCACCTGATAGGTTTTGCTGGTCATAAGTGGCGACCCCCTGGTCCGGATGGCGCCCCCCGGTCCGGATGGCGCCCCCGGGAAGGTGCCCCCCGATCGGCAATCCTGGATCCGCCTATGTTTTAGGGTACGTTAAAAAGTGACATTTCTTCTCCCGGGCTGCCCCTCAAAAGTGATGTGCCCCCATACCAAAGCTCTTGCTGCGCCCCTGCCTGCTACCGGCCGTTCGCGCACTTTCCCACGGTTAGCCTGAAGGAAGCTGCTCAATCTCCGTCAGAAGTAACCCTACGGATTTCTCAGATTTTAAGGGTAAATAAGGAGACGCAGTTTTTTGCCCCAGTGCTGTCGTCGGGCGATGGGCTTAGTGCCGTGCATGGTAGTTGCGTCGGTTGCGATGCTCATTACATTGCAGCAGTGGCAGAGCCAGGAGGGGGAGCATTAACACATTTTCCGATTTTGGTTTCAACATTTGCATAGGCGAATGTCATGACAAGTTTTTTTAGGGTACTTGCATTAAAAAGTGCCATTTTTCTCCCGGGGTGCCCCTCATAAGTGGTGTGCCCCCAGCTGTTCGTTCCCTAGTTTACCCCGTTTATTGACTCCATTTGAGTCAAATTTCAAAGCTAAGTTTAAAGTTTCAAAGGGGTAAACAGGCATACGCGTCGGAAAAGGAGGGGCAGGGGGCCTGGCCCCCACTTTTTGGCAAAAAATTTCCTGATCTCAGTCAAAATGAGAGAAAACTGGACATTCCTATATCCAGCCGCTGCAGAAGTCAACAAGGAGCCCAAATTCGAACAGTTTTTGGTCCTGATATTGAAATTTTTTGTCAGCATCAAATTGAAGTTTGGCTGCCCCCCCCCCCACCCCCCCCACTTTTTTGCCGGTGGAGACACTTATATAAACAGGAAAACATTTAGGGCCATGTCAGCACTAAGAAATTTGCTGGTCAACAGGCTAACGCCTAGGGTCATAACTAAGATAACTACAGGCTAAATAATCTTAACTTAATATGATAATAATGACAGTGGCGGATCTAGCCGGGTGGTTTGGGAGGGGCAAACCAAAGTCGAAAAGCAAAAAAAACGTCGCGCAGTGAAAAATTGCGTTACAATATGCCTTTTCGGTAGGATTTTGGGAACTGGAGACGAAAACCGAAAAAACCACACGGGGTGAAAAATATGGACTCAAGAGATACTTTTTTTCCTATCCAAGCCCCAATATTTACACTGAACTTCAATAACTCTGTTTGAAGTTGAGAGTTGAAGCACCAAAATCTTGCTTACAAGCTAAAAAGGAGTCGGGGAAAAGGAGGTCGATCGCTTTGTGGGGGGCCAAAAACATAGTTTTGCCCCGAGCTTTTCCGTTTGGGGGGGACAATTGCCTTTTTGCCCCCCCTGGATCCGCCACTGAATAATGATGAATTATCTTAACTTAACACGCGCCCCGCTGGGGTCCCTTGCATGACGCGCCCCGCTGGGGGGCGTTTTTCGCCCCCTTCCGTATCTCGTTTCCCACGAAAGCTAAAGGAAAATTACGGGCGGCGTTCGAGAGCTCTTGCCAAGACGAAGAGAATTTATAGGTAGAATTTTTACGTCAGATCAATATTGAGGTCAGCATAGGTCAAAGAAGGCTCCATAGGCTTACAACAGAGCAGTGTACGTTTCCCCCTCTAGATCTGCCCAAAGCTAGAACAAATCTTTATGCATCATTGGATTCCTCTCATCGCGGCGAATCGAATGATACATAATATGACCTTGCTAGGTCATATTATCCTCGACCTGACCGGGCTCCCCTCCGTCGTTCTCGCTCCGTCCGCTGTCGTGGCCGGGTGGCGCTCCCGCCCGTGATTCGTTGCGCGGCCGCGGTGCTTCCGTCGCGGGGGTCTCGGGGGGGGTGGGGTTCGTGAGCTGCACCGCTAGCGTTCTCTCCCTCATGTGTGGGACGACTCCCGGGATAACTTCATCACCTCCTCTCTGTCCCTTCATCAAGTACTGTTACGCTATTACCGTTATGCAGAGTACCCGTGTCTGTCATTATGTGATGCTGCTGAATAAACGTGTCACGGTTTCAATAGTCAAAATGACCTGAGCTCGGCCTAGGTCAGGGTCACAGAGTGACCTGGTATGGTCATGCTGCATATCAATCGACTCCCCGTGACAATATAAACACAATGCAAACAAAATGGGAGCTTTATCTCAATTCAGTCAGAAGTTATTGGCAAAACAACCACTCTCTGCTCCCGTGACCTGATATGACCTTTGAGAGGTCAGATGCTCAAAAACTCAAATTTATGGTTAAGATCGTGGTAAGAATAGACAGTTTGAGAATTTTCAGCCTTATCTATCCAGTATTTCCTGAAAACGAGTCCATTCTATTTTTCACCATAGACTTAATGGGGTGACCAAAAAATTGACCACATCAAATTGAATCCTGGCTTCACCCCTGGCCCGATTGCTTTTCTCCGTTGGTACAAAATTTCAGAGCTCTATCTCAAGCACAAGTCTCACAATCTTCTTCACTGCTAAGCTTCTCAATCTTCTTCACTGCTACTCTCGTCTTGCAAGCTCTACCTTCTACCGGCCGTTCGCGCACTTCCCCTCGGGCAGCCTGAGGGAAGTTGCTCAATCGTCGTCACAAATAACCCTGCTGATTTCTCAGTTTCTAGGGTGAATAAGGAGACGGAGCTCGTTGCCATAGCTACCCCCATTCATTGGCTCTATGTGTGCCAAATTTCAAAGCTAAGCTTTAAGTTTAAATTGGTTGAACAAGCGAACATTTAGGGTCATGTCAGGACTAAAACATTGGCCAGATGCAGAACTCTGGGAAAAAATGCAGTGTCGGAGCAGACAACTCACTAGGCACTTGCACTGTAGTGGCATGGTAAAAACAATGACTGCCCGTTGATATGGCTTTTTGCTGATATCCCGAACGACACGTCCAAATGTCTTGCATGCAGGCTGAAAATTCACGTCTTGCAAATGCACATTTTTTTCTCAAATTTGTATTTTCGAAACCTCTCTACAAAGTTACGAGCAAAAAACCCTTAAGATTGTCGTGTGAAATTGCCGGGAATATCATTTTTTCATATTATCTCATGAAATACTGAATGAAACTGGTGTTGGTACACTTTAATTGAAACGGAATGGTACGTGTTTTCATTTCCAGGCAATAGTTTAAGGTTGGAAGCTGTATTTGATGACTTATTGGCATATATGTCGAAATGAAAGGCCAAATTACAGACTATTTTTAGACCTATAACTTGCTTCGTGTTTTTTATTCTTTAGATTTCTTGATGTTAAAATGTTTTTCAAATGTCTTATCTATTTTTTGTCCTGTAAATGAGCAAAATCTGACAGGGCTTTATCCAGTGATTAAATAAAAAGGAGAAAATATAAAAACACCATAAAACACGTTTACCACCGATTTTCTTGATACGATTCCACGCATCCATCCAGCCAAAATTCGGCAAGCGGGGGCCGCAGAGCTCCGACAATGTGATATCCAGATGTGCCACGATGTCATAATATCCAGGCATTTACATGCTCTCCAGACATTTCATTATCCCCCAGCATAATGTGATTAACCCGCTCACCAAGCAAGAGCAGACAGACAGTCTGCAGGCGTGCATCCAGGATTTTCCTTTGCGCGAGGGCCTGGCTGACGAAGGGGATGGCGAGCTGATGAAGGCCGGTGCTGGAATGCGAACCATGCCTTGACCAGGAAAACAGTCTACTGGAGGTATAAGCCATAAGCGAATCAATGAATCTATGAAGCAGGGCTGGGGGTGGGCACTAAAATAACCCCTTAGTAGTGCTCAAATGGAAGCCAGATGAAATTAAGAGGAAACACCAATTCAAACAATCTAGTGAACTCTAATCAAAGGGAATGTTAAGCATGCGACTCATTTGGAACTCTGATGACTCTATCACCGATCACCAGACTTGAGGCTCCCAACGGCTGACTTGCAACACCCGCCCGTTTAAGGATATTTACACATTCGTGCACTTAGAGCAATATGAATGATGCCTGGCTGCGCTGATTTTGTTAATTTCTCCTCAGGGGTCATGGCCGTGTTAAGCTGGAATAAGAGCAGCCAGGCATGCTTCATGTAGCATGGTAGACCAGTGGCCGATCTTTGATTAAAGTTTCTTTAGATAGTTAGAGCAAGAATAGCAAAGGCGGTTGCACGTCTTTTACAGAACTGATAGATACTATTAAAAATCAGTGGCGGATCCAGGGGGGGCAAAAAGGCAATTGCCCCCCCCAAACGGAAAAGCTCGGGGCAAAACTATGTTTTTGCCCCCCCAAAGCGATCGACCTCCTTTTTTCCCCGACTCATTTTAAGTTTATAGGCAACATTTTGGTGCTTTAACTCTCAACTTCTAACGGAACCAGTTAAGTTCAGTGAAAATATCGGGCTTTGGATAGGAAAAAAGGATCTTGAGCTCATATTTTTCAGCCCGTGACGTTTTTTTTGCTTCTTGCCTCAAACACCCGTACCGGGAAGTCATATTTTAGCGCAGTTGCGCGACGTTTTTTTTTTTTTTGCTTTTCGACTTTGGTTTGCCCCTCCCAAACCGACCGGCTAGATCCGCCACTGTTAAAAATTATACCATATCTTGTTTTTACTAAGCTTAGGGAGGCCCTACGGTGTAAGTTGTGTTTAAATGCAATATGCATTGAATTAATTTGATTCAGCTACATCATTCAGCCAACATCTTAATGCTGGGTACTCGCATAGTAGGAAAATTTCACGTTGGAGAGAGGGCCATAACCTGGCGGATGGTGTCGTATCGGAAAGCTTGCGAGTCTTATCTTTTCCGTATGCGGACCCTTTGAATCCCCAACTATACCCCAACAAGCAGGCTCGGCCTCTCTGCCGTAGCCGCCACCCTACCCTCGCAAGTGTTGCAACACTCCACGACCCATTCCTCGAAATAAGCTTCCCCCTTTACTCTGCGACATTTACTTAAGCACCCCTCCCACAAAATTATCCACATACTTAAGAGGCGGCCAAAGGTGCATTGCGCAGAACGCCTTATACTGAGCCTTTAGCATTGTAGGTTTTGCGCCCCTGTTCGGTAATAACAAATACCTGCTACACCATTCTCGGATAGTCGTGTTAAGGTATTGCAGCGTAAGTGAATACCTCCTGTGTTCGTCCAGGCCGGAGAAACGCTAGTTACTGGTGATGTATGATTTATTTTATACACGTGCGAGATCATTGTTAAACCATTTCCGATGTATTGAGCACTACCATTATTGCACTGTTAACACAAATCTTATTATGCATGTCAAACAATGTACAGCTCATATGCGTCCAGAACGGAAGAGGCAGGCCTGGATGAAAAAGCAAAGGGTTAGATCTGTCGATAATCATGTCAAACATTGGTGAAATTTATCTCGGACACTCCTGCATTTGTATCTGTGTTTGTATTTATTTATGTAATTGAGCAACAGGTAAAACCCACTTATAGTTCAAGTCAAATAAGTAAAAAAAGACATTATATTCACAATGAAATGATACAAATGATATCCATGACATTCCGACATGGGGAAACAAAACTAAGCGCTCGTCCATACGCGTCGGAAAAGGGGGGCCAGGGGGCCTGGCCCCCCCCCACTTTTTGGCCAAAAATTTCCTGATCTCAGTCAAAATGAGAGACAACCGGACATTCTTATATCCAGCCGCTGCGGAATGCAGCGAGGAGCCCAAATTCGAACAGTTTTTGGTCCTGATGTTGAAAGTTTTTTGTCAGCATCAGGTTGAAGTTTGGCTGGCCCCCCACTTTTTTGCCGGTGGCGACACTTATGCGCTCGTCCTAACTTTTGATGTCATTAAAAACCTCCGTATAGATAAAACATGATCATGATATAAAGACTCTAAAATAATAAAAGTGGGTATATAAGATTAGTAGATAAAACCACAAGAGAAAAGACAAGATAAAAGGTAAAAGCTTCCACCCAAACAATAAGAGCCACACGACAATAAAAATGGGCGCTGCTTGTCGAACTTCACCACAGCTCCTTTAAAGGGAATGTGACACCTTGATAGCGTGATTTTAAGTGATATATTCAAGTTGTAAAGCACGCCGAAAAACCTGGTACTCTACATATTAATTGTCTTGCAACTCAAAATTTCCGTAGAGAAAAACTAAAAACTACCTGAAATGTACCTCTCATGTACCTCAAGCAGCAGGCCACACTTGTAATGGCTGTTGGTGTGACGACATATGCTGACGTCATGGTGAGTATTAGTCAATCGAAGCCCTTGAAGCCTATGGAATATGGTAGTGGTTTCCAGATCATGACATCATCCACAGGCGGATAATTATTTTTCCCTCGAGGTGCATTTTAAAAACCAAAATATTGCGTTCATTGTGCATTTTCCCTAATTATAATAAATTCCAGGATTCGACCAAGGTGCCACATTCCCTTTTAAGATCTGGCATAAGAACACTTGGACTCAAAATCATTAAAAGAGAGTAAGACACGAATAAAACACCTCGCGTTACAGTTTCAACTCGACCAAAGGGGACATAAAAATGTGTCGCTGTGCCCACCTAGTTCGACGCTGTGGAACGTGAAAGGGGACGCTCTCGAGCAGGAAGGCGGAATATATTTTGCCCACGATTATTTTTTTACGAAGCATAAATTATATTGGCACATTCTTTGCGAGAGGCTGGCAATTTCGAATAAAATTAACAAGTCGTAATAAGAACGGGTGGTGGAAGGCCGAGATGTATGAACGTGGGCAGCTAGCCACAGAAGAAATTTGTGCTGAATTCTGTCTAACCTTTCCAAATGAGTTTGAGCAGCCTTTCCCCAAATGACGCAACCGTAATCAAGAATGGACCGAGCATTGCCGAAATATGCTGCTAGAATTGGGTCTGTTTTCAGACTTCCCACTGCTCGGCCGGTCTGGAGAAATCGTATGAGCATATCCATCGTCCTTTTTGCCTTACTGACAATTTAATCTGTGTTTTTTTTAAAGGTCAGAGCCGCATGACGAAATCCATGGAGCGAAGCAGATTGAGATTTCTCAAGAGGCTCTATTCTGGCCGCTTGGCGATTCTGACAGTTGATGCCAGGGCTCCGGAATTTTAAAGGGTGATAGCGCTTTTACGCTAGACGCCTAAACCAAGGCCCCAAATCTAAACTCAAAATAGTTTTTGAGAAATTTTGGAACAAATGTTTTCAATTTTGTATTTTTCTCATTTTTATTTCTTAAGCGACGAACTTAAAACTTGCCTCCTTTTGAATAAGCAACAGGAATCACCTAAGAAAAAAATTCGAAATTGTCCGCCAATATTTATTACGCCAAAACGCAGTATTTCTAATAAAAGCAAAAAAGCGATTGAAATTTGACGGCCGACTTGTAAGCTCGATACGTCAGAGGGTACGCTTCATTTAGTTTAAAGACAGCCACCTGGAGGCAGCTAGGTCAATTTTCTTGTGCTTAGGCATAGTTTCCAGTGAAAAACGTAAAATTCTGACCTAGTTTTTGCCATTTTGCCGGGGACTGCATTTTTGCCAATTTAATTTAAATCCTAATATCTCGCGATCTAATGCGCCGATTTGACGATTTCATTTCAAATAATGAAAGAACATTGCTTCCCCCTAATAATAATTGGAGATGGATATCGTGATATTAAAATTCGTTGTTTCATATGTATAAATATAATTTTAGTAGAAAACATTTTATTTGTAGTTTCTCGGTTCCGAGCACATGTCATTCACAAGGTCACAATTGACATGGCTGAATAGGAAAGTTAATTGCAGTCATTTCATTCATTTACACTACCCACTTATCTCCAACGGCTTTCGAGTAATTCATCCGAAACGGTATTTCAATGAGCTAAATTTTTCGGAACACGTTTGCTTCTCACTATGGCAGGGGCGCAGTCAGGGGGGCACAGGGGGCACGTGCCCCCCCATCGGTGTCGGGGTGCCCTTTTGATTGCCGGCTGGTGTACCCCTTTGAGCCGTGCCGCTCGAAATTTAGTGCCCTACGCCGTTGAACCTAGATGGAACTAGACCGCATTTAGTGATTTCAACTATTGTTTGACAATTAAGTGCCTTTTTAGTCAGCTAGAGCATTCTGTCGCCTTTCCAAGCACCCGGGAAGAGTATACGCACGTAATCCGTTTCCAGATAATGCCTCATCGTCGCCAATAATCGTACGGGTGGAGCTCATCTGGTGCCCCCTGGAGGTGATCATGTGCCTTCTGAGCTGATCTGATGCCCTCGTAGTCAATCTGGTGCCCCACTCCCCTGAATAAATAATTGTGCCTTCTGAACCTATATAATGCTCTCTAAGTTATTCTGATGCCTCCGAGCCTGCCTGCTGCCCTATTAGCTGTTTTAGTGCCCCTTGAGCTGAACCAGGCCCCCTGAACTTATTTAATGCCTCCCGGCGTTTATCTACTGTCCAGGGGGGCACAGGGGCACGTGCACCCATCGGTGCCGGGTGCCCTTTTGATTGCCAGGTGGTGTACCCTGTTTGGGCCGTGCCGCTCCAAATTTAGTGCCCTACGCCATTGAACCTAGATGTAACTAGACTGCATTTAGCGATTTCAACTATTGTTTGACAATTAAGTGCCTTTTTGGTAAGCTAGGGCATTCTGTCGCCTTTCCAAACACCCGGGAAGAGTATAGGCACGTATCCGTTTCCAGAAAATGCCTCATCGTCGCCAATAATCGTACGGGCGGAGCTCATCTGGTGCCCCCTGGAGCTGATCATGTGCCCTGTGAGCTGATCTGGTGCCCTCGTAGTCAATCTGGTGTCCTCCTGAGAAAATAAGTGTGCCTTCTGAGCCTATAAAATACTCTCTGAGTTAGTCTGTTGTCTCCGAGCTTGGGATCACCCTGAACTTATTTAATGCCTCCCGGAGTTGATCTACTGTCCAGAGGTGCGGCCAGGAAGGCACAGGGGGGCACGTGCCCCCATCACTGCCGGGGTGCCCTTTGATTGCCAGGTGGTGTACCCAATTTGGGCCGTGCCACTCGAAATTTAGTGTCCTACGCCGCTGAACCTTGATGTAACTGGACCGCATGTAGCGATTGAAACTATTGTTGGACAACTTAAGGGTGCGTTATCAATGTTAACTCTATGGGAGCATATTTCGTGAAATATCTCGTAAAGTAACGTGGCTATCGTCGTGATTTTTTCACCAGAAGTAGCTAACAAGTGTATCGTTACGGCAGATGTTTTTCAAGCCTGGTGCATTTCTTGTTTTTGTACAATTTGACTTTCTTTTCCAAATTTCTCAAACTTAAAGTTTGAATAACTTTTCACATGATATAATCATTGAAACAGGGTGGGTGGGCTTATGTTATAGGAGCAAGTCTCCACAACTCTGTTGTTGTACTTTTTTGAATTTTTGCCTTATAAGAAAGATATGAGAAGCTGAAATTTGAAAGCGTTTTCCAAAAATTCAGGGTAAAAATCGGAAAAACGGAAACAACAGAGTTTTGCGGCTACCTCCTCTATACAATTTCCATACAGAATCAAAACCAAAAAAGGCTCGGCAAAAAGTTATTTCAAGTTTTATAAAACTTTCCCAATAGATGGCACTGGCAGTACCGGATTCGCATGAGTGGCCGCTGTGGCAGGTCTGTTCATTCATGCTTTGGTGAATGGGACGGGAGCAGTGGCATAGCCAGAAATTCATCAAGGTAGTTGATAGCAGAAAATCTGCAGTTTGAAGTCAAAGTGAATACATTCACGAACGTGGATAGGAGATATTGAACAAAAGGAGAGCCTATAGCCTGGTCACCCCTGGCCACGCCACTGGCACACGGACACCTGTTTACCGGCGTGACCGGTACCTCTGCGCCCCGGGCGCACGCCAGTCATGTGGCAGCCGACTGGGGAAATGATCCAGCTGCTCAGGCCCTGCTGAGTGGACAAGGACGTCTCATTGAGCAGTGCCGGATCTAGCCGGTCGGTTTCGGGGCAAGCCAAAGTCGCAACAAAAAACGTCACGATGTGAAAAATGTTGCTACAATATAACTTGACGGTAAGTTTTGGGGATATCCAAGGCGAAAGGCAAACAAAACCGTGACGGGGTGATAAATATACGCACAAGATGGTTGGTTTTTGTTATCCATGGTCCAATGTTTACAAAAAAGTGGACTGGTTTTGTTTGAAGTTTAGAGTTAAAGGAACAAAAATCTCGCTTATGAACTCAAGAGGAGTCGGGGCAAAACGAAGGTCGATCGCCGTGTGTGTGTGGATGATAATTAGAGTTTTAGGGCACTGCAGCTGCAGAGGCTATACGTGCCCGCTGTGTGTGTGGAGGGGGAGGGGGCAAAAGCGTAGTTTACTCCGATACTCCAAGCTTTTCCGTTGGGGGGGGTTAAATGCCTTTTTGTCCCTCCCTTCTGGATCCGCCACAGCCATAGAGTTTACATGGACTTTGATTAGCGTGTTTTCAAATCAAGTTTTGAAATAGGGGAATATGAAGGCATTGAAAAACAATGGGATTTACCCTTACTAATATTACATGATCCCGGGCATCAAAACTGGTTCGGTTTTTACCGCCCCTACATTCAGTCATCTCAGCAAGGTGTTCTCTAATTTGATCGATAATCTAAACAAGCGAGAGGTCAGCTACAATGATGTGTCAATGAGTTTTTGTGTTTGAAAAACTGCCAGGAATCTATAAGGGTGCCTCGTACCTCCTCGTACCCAGAAGTGAAATCTAGCAGCTAATGTTTCATCATTTTAAGTCAGCCTAACAATTTGCTGTCCCTCAAAAACCATGATCAGTGCTTTTACAATCACCAAACTGAGCTCGAAAAGATCAGACTTTACCCGACCAATTATCCAATCATGATTGATGATATTTCGGTAACTTCTCTATTCCATTACCGAGAGAAATAGCAACTTTTCTTATAAAATAATATTGTGGTAATGAGACGAAAATAGCTGATTCGGGCTTGCAAGCGTTCCCCAGAAAAAGATGTGGGAATTTTAGAATGACTAAACAACCAAGGAGAGAGAGAGAGAGAGAGAGAGAGGGGGGAGACAAAAAGTCAGACGGGAGCGCTTACCTGTACAGGGGAGCCTTGCTCAGGGGGTGATTTTTAGGTCGGAAACAGCCGAAGCGAAGGCCATAGCAAAATTCGGATTTTTTAAAGGGACTGGTGTTTTAAATCAAAACAACTATGTATTATTTTTGTGCTATAAAATACCATAAATAGAATAAAACAATTTTGAAATTGGGTAGGAGTAAGAAATTGGGACAACACTTTTCCGTTATCACACATTTGTATTTCCTAAGAAGCAGGGGCGCTGCCACGGAATTTTCGCAGACGGACCCAGGCTGCTGCTGACCGGGGAGGCGAATTTTGAGCATATTCGGTACCTGACAGCATTAATGACGATTGACCCAAAAATTTTTGGGGGACATCCCCCTGGTTGGCGAACAGAGGAGACGCGTCCCCCCGCTTTCGGCGCCCATGCTTAGAGTCTCATTAAAAACATGAATGGAGCTGTGCGAATTCTACCTGGATTTTTGTTTTACGATTGCTGTAATTTTCTAATTATGTGACTGACTAATAAATCATAGCATGATTAGAGGGACTGAGGATCATACTGAGCCGATGGCTTCCACATAGTGTTATGTTTTGAACCCCAAAACAGTCACTTATGTGCAGACCCTAGTCTGTTATCGTCATGGATGCGGTTTTATGCCTATGCAACAATACCAGAAATCACAAATCTCCCGATGTGATACTTGTTCCAATTGGTCCCATAGAACCGACGGGTGGAGTTTATCGTTCATGGCATCCAAAGAAGATTTAGCAAAAAGTCGTAATTTGTAAAATGCATTCCTGCGTTCACTTCCTTGCTGTTGCTCGGAAGCTCATTCCGTCCTGTGACCACATTTCAATCACGTCCTTTCTTTCAAGTCTTACGTTCTCTTGTGGACCAGTGAGGGTAACTAAAAGGCTGAAATCACAAACAGAGCCTCTGCTGAGGCTAGGCCACTTCACTTCCAGCAAAAATGTATATTTCGTTTTCAACGGATTTGGGGCACAGGGAATATTCTAGCGATATTAACTGGGAGCAAAAATGGACCCAAATCTGGCTAGGTTTCAGTTTTTTAATGGAAAATGTAGTGTCAGAGTTGGAAGCTGAAGATGTATGGTCCCCCTCACTTTCTGGCCAGTTGCAGCCTGCCTGGCCGAAGCTGGATGGCGCACACCGTTCTGCAACTGGACAATGTGAGCCTTCATGAATCTACTAACATATGAAATGCTGCTGAGTTGGTGTTTTGATGAGCAATATGACTTTATAGTTTTCACACTTTTGTTTAGAAATGAGTACCCCCGAACATGTTTAATTGTTTGGTTCATTTTGGACATCCGTTCAAAATTTCGTCGCAATCAGGTCACAGCCTGCGGTCGAAAATCTGCCTGAAGTAAATGTTGCATATTCGCAGCTCATCAAAAATCGTACCGGAAAGCTACGTGGGTATATTTTCGAAATAATGTTGACAGAATAGAGCATTCCAAATATACTTAAAGTACAAAGGAAGAATACGTTGTTAAATTGTATCTGATTTGCGTCAAATAGCCTAGTTGACCCAAGACGGTGTTTTTACCGAAGTGAGCTGAGTGCAATAGCAAGGAGAGGCGGGTGATAGGGAACGATCTTGAGAGAGGTTTATGCCGAATTAACCAGCCCGAATCTTGTTCGTACTTTAATGTACCCAAGTAATCGATTTTAGGGGACATCTAGAAATTGATTCGTCTATGATCACTAGAAGTAAAAGCCGCCGCGAGAGATCTGTTCCAACGAGTGAAAACCCAAAACATTATCCCCCGGGTCAGCTAAGATCTGTGGAGGCCTTCTTCATTTGTTGCCCATCATCCTCCCTCAGGAGAGCAAAACTTCCAACAGAGCGAGAGGTACTAAAGTATGACCTTACCAATAGCAGGAAGATCCTCGCCTTTATGGAGATGCCACTGCTACCAGTGCAAGTGTAAATGTGAATATATTTTGAGCCATGGAGTTCACGGAATATAACTGCAAGGGGAACTTGCGACGGCTGCTGGATGGAAGACTTTACTAACAAGGAGAGAGTGGGATGGTGACGGTAAAAAATGAAAGACGCATTTAGTATGCTGGCTAATCTTTGGGATGTCGCAGCGCCCCACTCTGCAGTGTCTCAAAAATGGTTTCGCACTGGGATACTGAATGTAACATTCACGTTTGAAAATACGGTAGGCGAGTGGCAAGTCCAAACGGTATAATATTGTGAGAGTTAGTTTAAACTCGATATCATTCCTTACTTAAGGTATGTGCATTTTTCATCCAAATTGTCCTTCCTTCCACACCAGATGATTTTATATACACTAGGATTATTGAATTATTCCAAAATAAATCCACTAGAAAAGTGGGTCCAAAAACGAGAAATAAAGAAAGTGAATGGGAAATTCAGAGTGCCTGGGTGCCATTCTCTACTAAGCATTCTACGATTTTGATCATTGTGCCTCCATTGCCATGGTCAAGGATGACACTCTCCTGTCAGAGGAATACAAACAGCACAACACTAGGCTCTACCAATATCAGTAAGACCAATTTCTGGCCGCCATGAGCTGAAATGACAAGAACTTTCAGGGGAAAAGAAGGCGGCGATGTCCCGGGAGCAGAGTGGAAAAAATGACGACGACGACCGCAGGGCAGAAATTCATTCAACTAGTGTGTCCCAATAGTACAGTCCTCATAAGAAAAGGCAAACAATTGTGTGAGTCAAATTTCTGTGTCATATTCAGCCAGCACCTGTTATTGCCGAGGCTGCTGACTAGTGACCTTTCAGGGGGTGCCATCAATCTTTCAGAGGGGCGCCGCGACCATTTCAGGGGGACCGAGGGTCGAACGAAGGAGGCACGTGCCCCCCTTTGCACCCCTGGATCCGCGATTGATTCTCCCACTTTGGGGTGGCCATGTGGGGACTTGCGTGTCCCGTTTCTTAGTCCATCAGCTTTATTAAATTCAATGTTCCGAATTTTCGACCGGTAAACTCTCTTCTCCCTCGGTGCTTGAAGCTCAAGCCCCATGCAATATGTTTTGCTGCTGATGTTGCCACTTTGCAATTTCTTTAGGAAAATAACCGTTTATTTCTCTTTTTGCTGTGATTTATACACATTTTTGCACCCCTGACATATTACGGTGTCTTCTGTGCCATTTAAACTCCATAAAAATCATTCTTGAATCTATAAATTCCCAGCAAGAGTATGTTTTCTCGTCCAATTTAACTAGGGCCTTCCCTGAAATGATAGCAATACTCCCTGAAAGGCCGATGACAACCCAATGAAATTTCGCGGGGGAGACGGTGTTGTTGCATCACCCCTAATGCTTGCCTAATATTGCAGAAACGTCGTCCAGTTCTTGAAAATTGGTGCGGACTATACAACTTTTATTGTGCGTGTTTTGCACGAACATGCCTTTAGCTCTTAACACCAGGGAACCATGGCCTCGTGACTGGAGGCATGTGAGGGTTATTTGGACATCAAGACACGTTTTCACACGAATCTCTCACGGCTCCTCTCCCCATAGAAGGTCACACAAACAATTAAAAAATCCAATGATAATGATGTGTGGATTCCATCGAATCACATAAATGCTAATTCTAAGTCAGAGCTGAGGGCCTATCCATAAATTACGTAACATGTGTTCTTATAATTTTAACCCTCCTCCCTCATGGTAATACTTTCTTACGCCCTGTTGTAACGTCTAACAAAATGGTTGCTGACTTCCTACCCCCTGTTTTTCCTTAGGTACTTTATGGACGGTCTCTTGTTTAGGAGATCGTCTTTTGGTCCTGTCCCTAGGTTGGGAAACTGCTTCCAATACATTACAAAGCTTTGGTTTATGTCGAACTGATGTGGTCAGGAAGGGTCTGGACGGGATTGAGATCGTACACGTGTATTGTCGATTACAACACAAACTATCCTATAATCCGAAACACCTCTCGATCACAGTGAGGACAACTCCGCACATGATCGAGGGGTAGAACGCCACCCCTTCTCCGAGCACCGGGAAAATGTTCCACAATAAATACTTGGGTAAACACATGGAGCTGCGCGCCTCAGGGTTTGGTGGGTGAGTGAGTCAGTGAGCCCCTTTCCGTGACCGCTACGAGGCGGGGGATCCCTAAGATACGCCAAGGTGGTCACAAATGCGGGCACCCGGCCCATGTGTCATATGTATGTGCATGTGTGTGTACGCGCGGAGAATGACGACCCACCGACACAAGGCGGGCCAAGAACATAACATTTGGTCACGACAGTGGCCGAAGTGGGAAGTAGGAAATGGGCGCGGATCCTACCGCTGACTAGCTGCTAACTCGCGCAAATAGCGTAGCCAATCCACAGCCGTGCTAACTGCCATTTGGCTAGCTTTGGTCCATCCCAGGTGACAGTGGTGCGAGCTGCAACCGCTTTCTCATTTAGAGAAATCAAGACATTTGCCCAATAGCAGTCTGCCCTCGGAAAAATACTGGGCCCGCCTCTGCGAGAGCACCTGTCACTGCGACGCGTCTGACCTTGCCCGCAGCGGTTCTTGGTCGCCTGAAGGGTCGTAAAGCGTGGAATGCGCAGCGTACTACGGTTTACAACCAACGTGTCACGTGGGCAATCTTTGTAACGAGATGAATGAACGAATGACCTGACATCTGTTGTTTGGGAAACAGGGTTTTAGTTCTGATGGGTCATGTCGTGTGGCGCATGTGTCGAGGGTAACGCACCCTTAATACCTTTTTCGGTCAGCTAGGGCATTCTGTCGCCTTTCCAAGCACCCGGGAAGAGTATGGGCACCTAGTATGTGGCCACCTAATGCTTCATCGTCGCCAATAATCGTACGGGTGAAGCCAATCTGGTGCTCCTTGAGCTCATCTCGTGGCCTCTAAGCTGGTCTTGGCCCCTTGAGCTGATTACTTGCCCTCTAAGCTGATCTGGTGCCCCTGAGTCAATCGAGTGCTCCACTGAGCAAATAATTGTGCCTCCTGAACCTATATAATGCCCTCGGAGTTAGTTTAATGCTTCCGAGCTTGTTTGGTGCCCTAATAGCTGATTTAGTGCCCCTTGAGCTGATTCGGGCCCCCGAGCTGATCTCATGCCTCCCCAAGTTGATTCTGTCTTCTAAGTCAATATGGTGCCTCTTCAGCTGATTAGGTGCCCCCTCAACCGATTATTGATGTCTCCTTAGATGGTCTGCCCCCCCCTGAGCTGGTTTGGTGGGCCCTGAGACCACCTTGTGTCCCCTGAGCTGTTATGTTGCTCCCTGAGCTGATTTAGGCTCCTGCCATAGTCTGGGGGGCTGGGAGCTGATCTGGACCCCGAGCGGATCGATCTGGTGCCACCTGAGCCCATCTGATGCCCTCTGAGCTAGTCTGGTGCCCCCTGAGTAATCTGGCGCCATTTAAGCCGATCTGGGCCTCCTTACGTGATTTCATGAGCAGCTCTAAAGCCCTGAGCTGAGCTGAGCCCACAGAGGCTGATGAGGGCCCCTGAGATGGTATGGGGCCTCTGAGCTTGACTTATCTGGTATTCCCGAGCTGGTCGGGGACCACTGATCTGATTGTTTGTCCCCGGAGCTGATCTGGTGCCCTATGGGCATCTGGCGTCCCCTGAGCAGCTCTGGGGCTTTTGAACTGATTGCGCCCCGAGCTGGTGAGGGATCCCTGAGCTGATTTAGTGCCTCTGACTTGAACATGCCCACTGTGCTGATCGATCTGGTGCACCCTGAGCAGGTATACTGCCTCCTGAACTCAACTAATGCCCCCTGAGTCGATCTGGTGCCTGCTGAGTCATCAGTGTGTCTCCTGAGCTCATCTTATTCCCTCTGAACTAGTCTGGTGCCCCATGGCTAATATGGTGCCCTTTAAGCTAAACCGGGCCTCCTGGTTTAATTACGTGATTTCCTGAGCAGCTCCCAGGCCCTGAGCTGAGCTGGGCCCACAGGGGTGGTGAGGGCCCCTGAGATGGTATGGGGCTCCTGAGCTGATTAAGTGCCTCCTGACTTTATCTGGTATTCACGAGCTGATCTGGGCCCCGAGCTGGTCGGGGACCACTGATCTGATTGTTTGTCCCCTAGACTGACCTGGTGCCCTATGGGCCGATCTGGTGTCCCCTGAGCAGCTCTGGGGCTTTTGAACTGCTTGGGCCCCGAGCTGGTGAGGGATTCCTGAGCTGAATTAGTACCCCTGACTTGATCTTGCCCCCTGACCTGACTTGAGGCCCCTGAACTGATCTGGGGCCCCAACAGGGGCCAAAAAGTGTTCAGGTTGTCACCATTAAAATGCCAAACCATAAATGTGTCACCAGCCCAGGCTGTAAAATGTGGCACGTTTTGAGTTATTAAGATATCAAGGGATACTCCTGGACCATCTTAGTTGTTAAAACATTGCGAGTTTAAATTGCATGTTCAAATTTTGGCTATTTGTTCCGTTATTCGTCTGGAGCAAACATATCAGCTAATTTTGTCACCTTGTCCATCTTGGGCTGTCACCATTTAGAATGTCAAAATGGTCAGTTTTTCGACCCCTGGGCCCCAAGAGCTGATCTGGGGCCCAAGAGCGGATCTAGGTTCTGAGGGTACCCTGAACTGGTCTGGGTGCTGAGCTTGTGAGAGCCCCTTAAGTTGGCTTGAGGTTCCCTGAAGTGCTCTGGCGCCTTAAACTGTTCTGGGGCTTCTTGAACTGGTTTAAGGCCCTTTGAGCCTATCTGTGGCCCATTGACCTAGTCTGATGACCTCATCTCTGGGACCAATGAGCTAGTCTAGTCCCTGGGTGAAGCATGAGCTGCTCTGTGACCCTGATCTACATCAGGGGCCCCTGAGGTGGTCTTGAATAGATAGATAATAAGAACACAAGGCCAACTCCCATCATCTTGGGGTGGGGTCAATGAGCTAGTCTATTCCCTGGACGCACAACTGGGGGATGGGGGAAGCTGCTCTGGAGGCCTCTTATCCACACTTGGGGGCCCCAGAGCTGGTCTTGAATAGATGGGGAATAAGATTACAATGGAAACTCCCCTTGTAAAACGGAGCTAACGAGGAATGAGGAATCTTTAAAACGGCTTGTGATACCTAGGCACCCCTGGTTATATAAATTTATTATACTGGTGGATTCTGGGAAGGGATGATAAAAAGGCATGTGCCCCTGAGATCAGAGCACAGTCCCCTAAACGAGGATTTCTACTAATAAATTTGAATGAAGAAATAGTTTTCACAATTTTCAGCACTGTCACACCATCCCCATCCAAACCACCGGCCTGTTCACCTTTTATTTACTCTTAATTGGGACCGAGCCTTGAGAATATGGAACTTAATAAACGCGTTCAAAGGTATCTCCCAAATTTTTCCGGCAGCAAAAATGTGTTCTTCCAAAGACACTATGCTACTCCTCGTCCCACGGTGATTGTGGGAGGCAAGGAACTTAATCCGCATTCAGCCAGGGCTCACTCGTCACGACAAAACCAATGGGCATAACAAAATAATTTTCGGCTCCACTTTGCCTTAACCTGCACATTGTAACAGATATCACATGCTCCGCTGATTTCTCTGATGTTAAGTACTTGCATGAGTTGGCTGTCCTTAAATCTACCAAAAAGTAGTGTTTTGGCTACTTACATGGCATTTTGGTGATATTTTTCCCCTTTTTTAGTTTTAATCGAGTTTTCCTTCTCCGTCATTGATTTATTTGCATTTTTTATTGAACCAAAGATGCCCAAAAAATGATATAAACAAAGATATAGTAAGTTTTTTAGGTTACGTTAAAAAGTGCCCTTTTTTCCCCGGGGTGCCCCTCAAAGTTGGTGTGCCCCCCATACGAAAGCTCTGGCTGCGCCCCTGCACAATGGTTTGAAGTCCTCATAATGAATGGAAGTGGATGCAATTTGACATAAAGGTAGCTTAGGGTCGCCGATACAAGTGATCCTAGGCCAATATAATGTTTGGGGGCATTCCAGGACAAAACGACAAAAAACATTCAATTTGACACCACCATGTCTAGAAAAATCTGAAACTTTGTCTCCGGTGTAGTTTTGGGCCAGAAACCGGCCTGTGAGAATCTTAGCCCCCTCCGACCAACGGTGACCGAGTTATAGCCCGAGGTATTTTCGGGAGGTCACCTTGTAGACTCATTTTTGATGCTTCATAACTCAACAACGCATTGCCCGATTAACAAGTTTTGTATATCATTGAACTCGTCTTGAACCATAAATTATTTTGAAAAAAATTAAAATTTTAAAAATTTTGACGTAATTCGTTTGACGTTTTCTTAGATGACCTAGCTTGACCTTTTCGACATTGAAATTGACCTTTTAGACACCTCAAAAATTTTGCTTCATCAAATATCTTTTGATAGAAAAAAATGCGTTCTTTCTATAAATTCAAAATATTTAGCACCGAAGGTGGGTATGTAGATCGTTTTTGACCACTGCGGCAGTACAGCCTTATGTTTAACGCCGCAAACATAGCGATTGCTTTTGTAATCGGTTGCTGGTAATCATATGGCATTGTCTTTACGAAATTTTCATCGTGAAAGTGTCAAAATATATGACAATTAACACGCGCCCACCCGAGGGGGTGGGAAACCGGCCTCCTCAGGCCTCTACAGGTAGTAAAAAAAAACACCTTCGTGCAGCGCCACCGTACTCCATGTACCTCTAACACAACATTTTGCAACTTCTGAAAACATAATTTAGGTCAACTGGGAGGTGGTAGGTATCGTAAATACTGAAGGCCAGCTGGCAACTGACTGGTGAGGGGGTGACCTGAGGTAGACGGTCGTCGTTATGCCTTGTGGGACTTTCAACTTTGGTTCATTGATTAACACTTCATCGTGGGAGTTGCTCGTTTGAGTGGTGGGGTCGGGGTCTCCGTAAAAAGTCCCTTGATGACTCTAGTGAGACACCTACTCCTAAAACTGAACTGGCATCAACTTGGACAATATTTATGAAAATAAAAATTGCAGTCATTAAAAGTGATAGAAAGGGATCCATTGTTTCGAGGGAGACGAGGGCAAATGAACTTATTAATAATTGACCTTTCAGCCTTAAACGAAAATTTACAAAGATGTCGCGGCTTTCTCCATAATTGAAACAAGTATAACTTATCCTATGGGCACCACTAACTCACACAATTACATCGTTCCTGGAGATGGAAAAATAATATCGATACAAGGTGACCCAGTGCAGCACAGCATACGTTTGAGAGGATTCATGCAATGTAACGTGTCTGAAAGGCGTTCATTCCCAAAAAGTAATATGAATCTGCTCATATATGAGAAAAAATGTCCTGAAATTGTAACGCATTCGACTTGGTCACTTGAACAGGTTGCCTCATGATATTTTTACAAGGTGATCATTTCATAGCTGACACGGATCCCAGAATCCCAGATGAATAATGACACAGTGCACTGGGAGTGATGCCACTAAACAGCCAGTTTTAACCACTACCGAATATGTTACATACAATCGTTTGGTCGTGTCACCTTTGAGTTTGCTCGAGGTCACAGTATTTTTTACAGGAACTAAGTGGAAACCTAAATTTTGTGGCATAATAGGTGACAGAGGTGAGCCGTAGAAAGAAACGTTCAGCACCATTGGAACACTCTTGTTGAGCCCAAACGGATTATGTATCTTATAATATTGCCTAGTCAAATGTCAAAATTAACCTGCTTTGACCTAGAGCCAGGCTTAGGTCTGTATGGTAAAAAGAATATTAATCAAACTGCAGAGGCAAGTCAGACACGACAACGTAAAAATAAAACGTCCATCGCAATTCTCGACAATTCTCAATTCTCTCAAGTTATCAAAATTTACCAATTGCTCCATGCATTTCTAATGAAAAGATCATGACCCTGACCCTGCTCCCGGTTATCGACATAGAAATCCTGCTACGAAAATTATCGTGCTCGGCGACCTTACTATGTAATGTGAATCTAACGACGATAGGCTAGATTTGATATTATTGATGCACCTCCCAAACTTTTTTCGAGGTTAGGTCTCTTGACCTGGGTTGGCCGTCTGGCCTAGTATGACCCAGACATAAAATTTTGCCAGAAGCTGCAAAAATTTCGAGTTAGAGCTACATGAAGTACGGTGGCGCTGCGCGAAGGTCTTTTTTTACTACCTGTGGAAACCTGAAGAGGCCGGTTGCCCACCCCCTTGTGTGGGCGCGTGTTAATTCTCATATATTTTGACACTTCCACGATGAAAATTTCGTAAAGACAATGCCGTATGATTGCAAGCAACCGATTACAAAAGCAATCGCTTTGTTTGCGGCGTTAAACATAAGGCTGTACTACCGCAGTGGTCAAAAACCGTCTGCATACCTACCTTAGGTGCTAAAAATTTGGAACTTATAGCAAAAACGCATTTTTTCTATCGAAAGATATTTGACGAAGCAAAATTTTTGAGGTGTCTAAAAGGTCAATTTCAATGTCGAAAAGGTCAAGCTAGGTCATCTAAGAAAAGGTCAAACGAATTAAAAGTCAAAATTTTTAAAATTTAAATTTTTTTCTTCAAAATAATGCATGGTTCAAGACGAGTTCAATGATATACAAACTTGTTAATCGGGCAATGCGTTGTTGAGTTATGAAGCATCAAAGATGAGTCTACAAGGTGACCTCCCGAAGATGCCTCGGGCTATAACTCGGTCACCGTTGGTCGGAGGGGGCTAAGATTCTCACAGGCGTGTTTCTGGCCCAAAACTACCCCGGAGACAAAGTTTCAGATTTTTTTCTAGATATGGTGGTGTCAAGCCTTGGTCGATCTGTCCTGGAATGCCCCCTTTACCACTGCAAATAGCCCTGTTCCAGCTGTCAGCAGAGTTTTGTCAGCACCAATCAGCGGGCCGCGTTGCGCCTACGTCACAGGACTGTAGCCTCTCCCCGGGAACTAGTTCTAGAGGTTTTACGGGCTGACGGCCTGCTGTTTGTGCTGATGAAAACCAGTAAGTGCACGAAGTGGCATTCTAATATTTTTTAATGGTGTAAAGTTTTAAGTTCCCTTTGCTTATCACGAGCAAGAGGCGTTTATGGCGCTGATATTACTTTTCTGGAGGAGAGGTTAGAGGTCCTGCTGACAAAACTGTGCTGACAGCTGGAACAGGGCTAATGGCTTTGTGTTTCAAAGACTCATCTGGAACTTTAGTCTCAAACTTGCAACTGAAAAACAAACTGCATTTCACCTGGGTTAATGCAATACTTCCTCCTCTCTTTGTGTGTCAATACAGCGGCCAATAGTCGCTGCACTAAGCCATGTAGACACAGTTTATCACGCGTGTTTCCATAGGCGGATCCAGGGGGCAAGGGGGGCACGTGCCCCCCATCGACCCTCGGCACCCCCTGAAAGATTGATGGCGCCCCCTAAAATGTCGCTTCCCACCCCCTCCCACAGGATACGAAAGTCGGCGCCCACCGATAGGTTTTGTCGGTCATAAGTGGCGCCCCCTAGTCCGGATGGCGCCCCCCGGGAAGGTGCCCCCTCCGATCGGTAATCCTGGATCCGCCTATGCGTGTTTCAATTTCTCTATGCCAATGTCCGATTATTTCCCAATTCAGAGGATGACAGAGACGCTGTCAGCACTTTGGTCTGCCAATAACCCGTCTAAACGCAGATTCTGCAACCAGGTGATGGCGGTGCCAGAAAACAAGCATGCGTTTTCGTTTGTAGTTATTTTGTTTTGATTTGCTTTTTGTTTTTGGCTTACACTTCAAGTCATTGAGCACGGCAGCCCCGCTTTATGGCTTTTTATTACGTTCTGCACTTGACACAACAATAAAACGTTTCCATTCTAAATCAAGCAAAAGAGGCATGCCATTCCATTAAGTGACACTGGCACCGCTATGGAATGAAATATGTGAGTACGGAGTATGGAAAAGGGCATGGAGTACTGCTTACTGTAACATCATAGTTAAATTGCATGTTTTGTTCAAATACTAAAATGAAAACATTGACCAAAATAAGTTTATTTTTCAAGCTGTATGCTGTCTATGATATTCATCACACCAAGTCTTGTACGACAGTTAAAATATCCCACTTAATAGAAAATACAGCATTCACATCACAGCTCAACTCTCAGAGACCAGACTGAGCCTGGCGGCTGCCAGAGGTGCTCGGACACCCGAGGCGGCGCGCCGCGCGCGAGACGACGACCAGCACGGGGGAGGGGAGGGGAAGGAGAGAGGTGAAAACAAGAGCTGTGTTCATACCACGGTCTGGAAGATAACAGTCTGCTCTATCATAATGAAATTTTGCACTTTCTTGCGTCTGTTCTCAGTATCATGGTGTGATTGACTTAATCAGGTATATTCTATTGCATTAAACGTTAGTGTCGATCACCGAAGGGAGACCACCCGCATATTGTTCTGTCTCTGGCAAACATCCCGACAGCAGTACGTCTATCTCTATCCTCTATGATAATTTTTAAAATATTCAGAGAATGACAGAAATAATCAAGACCTCGGTCTGTCGACGCCACGTCTAAAGGCACATTCCTAGGCTGGGTGACGTCGATGGTGGACAAACAAGCACGCGCTTTCCTTCACGGTACATATACAAAGTACGAAGGACCAGTCTTTAAAACCAGTGGCCTATACAATATTGCATAGTGGTATGGCTTACGGTAATACAGTGCACATGACTTATATATGTCATACCCATTTACAGCCCGACTTGAAGAGGAAGCAGCAGACGAAGATTAGTCCATTAGTAATCACCACCTCACGAATGTCCGAGCAAGTTGAAATAACACTGAACAAACCGAGATGGCAGTTACAGAACAGACTTTTGGGTAGTCGTTGATATCTTCCTGAGCTTCTAGAATTACAAAACGGCACCTGTTTTACCGATCGAGGACCCGAGACGGATCATACAACGGAAGAGGTTAAAAGGGCAAGAGCACGTCCCCCATCCCCTTTTTGGAGGGGTCTGACGCTTGAATGGTCAATCTTGGATTGGCCAGGTCTTAAAAAAAACACTTCTAATCGAGAATCGACCAGTTACGGAGAGGCAACTCACTATTGAAGCCAGTACTGTTTTGTACTGTTTGTTTCAACACTTACAGTTTTTACAGTTACAGTTTTTAAAACAATATTTTACGTCAACTTTATCTGTCTCTGAAACCCGAACGAAGCCGTGTCCCACAAGAAGTCTTGAAGCGTTCTTGCATATGTTGTGCAATATGTAGGAAGATGCCAGGTCGGTTGACCCCATAATTGGAGTCCTCGTTGAATCCTAGGTTAAAGGCAATTGGATCTAATACATCACAGCACGAACTTGATTTTTGGTACATATTGAACTTTACCTTAGGAACGGGATGAGCTAGAAGATCGAAATAAAGACCAGTTTTTTATTTAAAGATTGAACGCCGGAGCGTCTCAGGGGAACCGATCCTGAACATTCACTGCCACTGTATGCTCCTGAGCAGCGAACCGGAGCCCAACGCTCTACCAACTGAGCTACCGAGGCGGCAAACATTTGGAATATTTCCATCAAGAGCTTTCACACTATATATAATTTATGTTCACTCAGCATGGTGTAGCTAATATATTTCTCGTGATTGCAAAAAGAGAATTGCCGTTTAGTTCATCATGTGTTCCCCTCAACAACGGGGAAGATCGTCGTTCATCCCACTCTGCTGCAATACCCAGATCGACCACCGGCCTGCCCATCGATCCCTGAAGTGAATGACGGATGATTTGGTTGAAGTTCATTGTGCCCAGTATCAAGTGAAGGTAAATGGACTTTTGGCGAAGAAGATGAAGACGGTTTCTGCACAGAATCACAGCGCACAGCAGGCATTAGACAGCGAGAAGCTATCCCACTAGGCATACCAGGTGAAATTATTCAAGGATGGATGTATTCAGGTTTGTTTTGAGCTGCAAACCATTTACGTAGGACACACTGCAATAACGATTCAGTGTATCGCCTTTCGGGTGGGATCAGTGACCCAAAATAGGTTTTGCGCTAGGGTGTCGAGTGGAAAATTAAGCTCGGAATGTATGACAAGTGAGTGGAAATTTCTCCTCAAAATGTATGACGGAGTAAAAATTTTCCAATTTGGGTACTCAGGTGGTAAACTCTCAGAGCCCTTGTTTGAACTGAGGGATGGATATTTCCTTTAATTTTCTCAAAGTAAATATTTTTAAATCGTCCCCAAGCAGAATTGTTTGACCATTACCATGTGAAAAATTTGGGTTAAGCAGGTAAATCTTTACCAACTGAAACCCCCGGATACAGTCTCCAATCTTTTTTAAGGAATTGGTGAATTGCCACAAATAAAAAACTTTTTGGGGGCCTCTGAGACAACCTTCGGGGAAAAGAACTCTGGGAGCCACCAAGACTAACATTTGTGGGATGAAGATCAACTCTTGGGGGGCTTCCCTAGACCAACTCTTGTGCCCCTCCTCTCCTCTCCCACACGACCAGCTCTAAAGGGCCCCTGAGACGAAATATCGGAGCCCCCCTTAGACCAACTCTGCAGAGGGGGCCTCCGAGACCGGCAGGTCTTGAAAAATGAAAAGGATTTTTTCGTGCAATACCTAGTGCCAAAATTAATTATCTAACCATACACTGTATAGTTTTTCTGTCCGGGACAACGCCCCTCCTATACCTATGCCTATAGTTATCGGAATTTTGGAGGCCACTCCTGACCTCAATCACTGCACTTCGCATACACCTATGCTAGGGCCCAGTAGAGCCTTGGTTTACACTTAACTACACTTAATATACACTGGCCGATACATATATACACTGGCCGTGAATAAACACTAACCCATGATTTTTTTACTTTTTTCTTTTCCCTTGCCCTGTCTTTTTTTCTTTTTTATGATACAAACCACCTGCGCAATTTTTTTCTAATTGAGCATACACACTACACCTTATCTGCATTTATTGTTGCCTCGTGTGCTCTTTTTCACCTGTGAGTATGTACGTATATGTGTGTGTGTTCCAAATATATGCATGGATATAACTAACCCAGACGAAACTACAAACTTTCTATCATGGCAATAAACTCTTCCAGACTCTTGCTAAAAGTTTTTTTCTTTATCTGTCAATTCCCCTGCTCCTCTTCACATATCTACTCACCTTTATATGAATAGGTATGCTGCTTTCTATCAATCTAATCGAAGCTACAGCCTTCTTTCTGTTGTTTCTTCCTTTCGTCTACAATCAGCCAGGCGCGGCGGGTTGCGACAGCGTCAGATCGACTACTACTTTAAATTTCTGATCGCTTGCCGCTTCTCGGTCGCATGAGCTACATAATTTGCATTTCAAAAATTGCTGTAAATTAATTTTCTAAATCCTTATAGACTAGAAAATTATACAACTAAAAGCACACCAAGAGGAAGACTAACAATTTTTTGTCAATAACGAATAAGAAACCGGCCTTTCAAAAAGCCTAAAGATGCCGCTTTTGTTTACTAGATGTAAAGACGGCGATTTGGTAAGTCCACGCCGTAGACCAGCCATACAAAAAAGTGTCGATGTTTGAAGGGTAACTGGATGCATTCTTGTTGCCCCAAAAAATAATTTAATGAAAATGTAGAGTTTCAATGTATTCAAGTACCGGACACTTTCAGTTCAACTTAAATATCAGCGTATTTATGCCTAGGGTGTCGTAGGGTGTCGTGAGTGGATTTGGGTGTCACAGGGCGTGGACGCAGCAATGAAGGGCTGATATGGATAAAAATTATTTTCTTCGCAATAAATGGTCAATTTTCTACCATACAATGTCAAAAAAATGCTGCTTAGCATACAAATTTCAAGATAATTGCTTTTAACAACAAAATGACCAAAAATGGTTTTCACTATTCTCCGTACCAGAAATACAAAAACAACTTTTCAAGGACGTAAGCCTAGAAATAATGTGCACAGATAAACTGCTTTCCAGAAATGTATCTTTCAAAGCGGTCAGCTCATTTTTTTGGCCCCACAAGGCTAGGGTGTCTAATTTTCCACTCACCAATTTTGTGAGTGGTGGAATTTAGTGGCGGTGTTCACCCATTGGAACTTTCTCCGGTGGGGCAGGGGGCACTGAGCGTCTTGCCCGCGCCAGAATTTCGATTCAGTTGTTCCACTGAAATCGGTGGAGATAAGGATGGCAGGTATAATTGGCCAGAAAATAGAAATCTCCAGATTTTCTTTCAGAAAAGCGAAAGAAGCGCATAAGAGCCGAGTTAATTTGGCGATCTTCTAGTCGATTCTGCTACTCTCTTTTTCCAGTGGATGTTGGTAGAGGAGGCAATGGAACTGGCCCTTGTAGTAAGTATTGTTGAGTAAAATTCAATAGTAGTAAGTATTGTTGGAAGTGAGTGGAAAATCCAGCAAAACAAATATAAAAGTGAGTGGAAAATTCTGCTTGAATGGATGCCGTTCTGCACCCAGCACCCCAGGTTTTAGGACACTGGGTGGGATACGCAAAATTATCATGCAAAGTAAAGTCGGATCACTAAGCGCTTCTTTAAGCAGAGCGTAACACAGGGTAGAAGTGTGGTGCAATCAATTGAATTATACCGAGCATATCACAGGCTCATTTGCGCGACACAACAATTCGAAACGATTGTTTTGAGAAATCACTAACTAAAATTAAACTCGTAATTTAATAACGAGCCACAGATGATTCATGTGTTCCAAAGGACATCATACTGAGCAAGGCACCCGCAGATGTTTCCCCAGAAGGATTGTGCCGCACAGGCATGGGTAGCGCAGCAGCACGTGCGTCTGAGTGCCCACTTCTTTCCCACACATCAGGCAGATGGCCACGAAGTACGCCTTGCTGCAGCAGTGAGAATAGGTAGGTGTCGGCCGGTGTCCCATCCGGTTGAGGTACTGCTCCAAGCCTGCCCAGCACCCCACTTGAGACTGGCGCACCGTGACTGCGGCGTCACGATCGTGCCGAACGCCGGATGGCAGCGCGTGGTCCCGCATACTAGTTCAGTGCAAGCCGTTAGGCCAGTAGTGCTTCGCCGACCTGGAACTGTTCTCGCAAAAGGTCTTGGGGTCGGCTCCGTCGTCATCTTGTGGTAGAGCCCAAGTTTTTTTTTGACCAGTGTGTCCACCAGTTAATTCCGCGGTAGCCCGCGTTGCGCTGGCATCCACTGTAGCGCTTGCAAGCACTGCATATGTATAGACGCCTCTCATTTGACCGGATAAGAGGTCCCAGGTTCACCCTCCCATGGTAGAGCGTAAGGATAACACACTCCTGTACAGTGCCACAAGAGCGACCTGCGAGTTCAGGCGGGTGACCATTGACCCATCATTCAGTTGCTTGCGGAGTCCAACGACTAGCTCCAGCGCGATTGTAGGTACTGAGTTCTGCATCGGTACTAGAACAGAGAGTCCGACAAACAAGGACGCTGGTTTCCCGCGTCTGGAGCACGATTGCCGTTCATCCACCACGGGAAACTTCCACCTCCGCGAAGCCATCCCATGACAGGTTATTGTGTGTTGTGTTGTCCCCTGGGTCCTCTAAGCAGGACCATAGCCCAGAGGCTCCCTGAAACTGAGGTAGCCTCTGGCCAAGGCGGCCACCAGGCCGTCGCCCCACAGCTGCTCGGAGTCGATGTTTATGACTGTGGCCTGCCAGATGCAGGCGGGTGCCGGCGAGGGACAGACATCGAACAAGCACATACACAGGCGTGTCCGCCTCCTTCCTGCAGACGGCGTATAGCGCCGTTTGGTACCACTTAACGAGGCATTGCGCACAGTCCCGCGAGGGATGCTTGCCGATCCGGTGCAGGTATCGGACTGATTTGCTCCAGTTGCCAGCTCTCAGTCGGTCCACGTCGGCGACTGCATTGCAAACCTCGCCGGGTATGGGGGGCGGCAGTCCACCCCCCCCCCCATGATTCTTTGAAGAGGACAACCTTCCTCCACTCCTTGTTGACTGATCGCGCGAGGACCTTTGTCACGGTACGGGCGTGCATTTGGACGGTGTTCTGGGGCAGGCCAGAGGTCTTATTCACCATTGTGTCCGCCCTCTCATTGCCAGGCAGGCCGCCATGAGCGGGACCCGCTGCAGGTAGACTTCCTGTCTACCTGCAGCGGAGAGGAATCACCCATATGGCCGCTCCCAGGGGTGTCATCTGTGCCACGACACCCCAAGCGAGCAGGGAGAGGACGGCTTGGGAGTTCTTGCAGACAATGACCGGGGCCGTGACTGGTTCTCACCCTAGGCGATTGAAGTCAGCTAGTGCGGCTCGCAGTGTGATGAGCTCCGCTCGAGTGCTGGAGCACAGCTGGTGCACGCAACACTGGAATCTACCCGGGCGGAGGATCAGTAGGTTAGTCAAGTGTTGTTCAGCGGTCGTGCATCGGACTGAGTACGGAGCTAAGCGGTGGTCGCCCAGTCCTTCATCCAGATCAAAGAGAACGGACTCCCGAGTCAGCCGCAGCTGAGCAGTGACTCCCAACAACTTCTCCACCGCGGTATCAGCCAGGCCGGCCTTGCTCAGGACCTCTTGGCCTAACCCCACCACCCCGAGGTAGAGTACAGGTGTCTCGGGGCTGTCGTGTCCACCGTGACTCGGAGCGGGTCTTCTGCGGGGAGCAATTTTGCTCAGCAAATCACGCACGTGGCCAGGGCGCGACGGCGAGTGGACCGTTGGTAGACCCGCTTCCACCATGTGTGAGCCACAGGGGCCGACAGCAGGAAACCTGTGACCACTCTGGCTGCAACGTGGAGCTCCATCTCAACCAGCTCGACGTGGGAGGGGATGCCACGGGCAGCCATGCCCGCACGACGAATTCCAGGTCACTTCGCACATAGTCGCTAGCAACGGACCTGAGTTGCTGCTACCGCAGACCCCACGAACGCGCTATGAGTTACGCAGTAGTGCGAGGAGTGGTCTTCTTCACATGATAGGTCGCGACGGTCAGCAGCGAGAAACAATGCAGCGGTGGAGTATGCAAGGGCGCCCTGACATATCCGCTGATTGCTCCTCCGTGACAGGTGTTTCCTTGAAAGCACTTCACTGAAACAAAATTTGCGTTAGCAATTAACAGATATTGTCATTGGGAAGAAAACTGAACCATTTCGACAACATGTCTACTTTAACAAGCGCATGAAAAGGGATCTGAGCCACCTTCGATTTGACGGCGGGGGGAGATACCCTCAAATATTGTGCCCAACCCTCAGTTAGACAGAGGCAGACAGAGACAGCCAGGCAAAGAGGCACTAGAGTTTTAGGGTGCATCGGCTGCTAACGCAATGTGTGGGACGTACAGACAGCCACTGACATAGACAGGTAGACAAAGAGAGACGGACGGGCCAAATAGGCATTGCACTTTTAGGGTACACCGGCTGCTAGGGCAATGGGCAGGCAGGCAGGCAGAAACAGACAGAGAGAAACATACAAACATACATTGAAATTTTAAGCCTGTTGGCTGCTAAGGTTATGTGTGGGCCAGCCAGTCAGCCAGCCAGACAGACATACAGATGGACAAAGGCAGTCAAAGGCAGATACCGACAGATATAAATAGATAGACAAAGAAAGACTGTCAGACAGCCAGGGACAGACAGATATGGCTCGACAGATTATACATAAATTTAGAGATAACCAGACAGACAGAAATAAATAGATACAGACAGACAAAAACAGACCAACAGCCAAAGACATATAAGCAGAGGGCGCGGTAGTGGAGTGGGCAGCCTAGCTGGCCGGCCCGCAGCCGACCCAGGTTTAAGGCCCAACGGCTCCCCTGAACAAGGAGCAAGCTGGCTAGCGACAAATCCTTCCAAAAGGGAAAGAGTTGGCGACGCCATATGACCCTGGCAGTTGGTGCGTCGATAAGCCCCAAAAATAATATAAAAACATTCAGTCTGACAGACATAGGCAGAGAAAGACAGCCATGCAGAAAGACCGAGACAGATAAATAGAGATACAGACATAAACACCCACACACACACGAGAGAGAGAGAGAGAGAGAGAGAGAGAGAGAGAGAGAGAGAGAGAGAGAGAGAGAGAGAGAGAGAGAGAGAGAGAGAGAGAGAGAGAGAGAGAGAGAGAGAGAGAGAGAGAGAGAGAGAGAGAGAGAGAGAGAGAGAGAGAGAGAGAGAGAGAGAGAGAGAGAGAGAGAGAGAGAGAGAGAGAGAGAGAGAGAGAGAGAGAGAGAGAGAGAGAGAGAGAGAGAGAGAGAGAGAGAGAGAGAGAGAGAGAGAGAGAGAGAGAGAGAGAGAGAGAGAGAGAGAGAGAGAGAGAGAGAGAGAGAGAGAGAGAGAGAGAGAGAGAGAGAGAGAGAGAGAGAGAGAGAGAGAGAGAGAGAGAGAGAGAGAGAGAGAGAGAGAGAGAGAGAGAGAGAGAGAGAGAGAGAGAGAGAGAGAGAGAGAGAGAGAGAGAGAGAGAGAGAGAGAGAGAGAGAGAGAGAGAGAGAGAGAGAGAGAGAGAGAGAGAGAGAGAGAGAGAGAGAGAGAGAGAGAGAGAGAGAGAGAGAGAGAGAGAGAGAGCTGTAAAGGAAGTGACAGCTGGAGCCAGTTCAGTCTGTAATGCTGAGAGGAGGGATGGATTCATCTGCCAAAGGGTATAGCACATCGAACTGGTGCTCAGGATCAAAGCTGGACCTCCTTGACATCAGGGATGCGGAGCCGAGACAATTTTGGACGGCTCCGGCTCCGGTCCGGGGTTATGATTTCGGCTCCGGCTCCGGCTCCGGGTTCAAGTGTCCTAACGGCTCCGGCTCCGGCTCCGGGCAAAATAGTCGGCTCCGACCGGCTCCGGCTCCGGCAATGGCAATGTTCCTATATCCAAAATGTGATCGAAACGTTCTCAAGGGCGTGAAAGTCCATCAGATACAAAGTGACTATGTATTTGTACGAATGAAAAATGGCGACTGGATGAACGAACGCTCTTGACCAGATGCCAAAGGCCAGTGAACCTCAAAACTGGACCAACCTACACTGCAGTGCAGTCGTATGGCAAACTGCACTGCACTGTTATGGCAAACAGAAATATGGGTCAGACATGCCCGCAAACCCACATAGAAAATTAAAGATACAACGATCAAGTAAAGCTTGGACAGCCCGCAAAGAAAAACTTCGATGAGCTAACAGCAGGGTCGTTCAAAAAATATTTTTTTACTTTCAGATTCGAACCCACTTTTTTCCCATTATATATTCAATTCTGATTTCAATGAGCCACATTCCAAGCATCTACGACAGCGGGAAAGATCGCCTCAAAACGGTTAAAGATTTCATGTTTCGGGCGCAATTGGCCCTCCGGCGTTGCAGTTTCCCCTTGTTAAATTGGGATGAAAGGGGTGCATAACCTACCAGTAAAGACAGCCTGGCATGTGCGTGCGTATAAGAGCGGTAGATGGGATTTAACATGCAGGCATCTACTTGTCAGATGTATTTGCAGCGCAATACAAATACATGTTATTCCACAAAAGACCTGAAATTAAACGATTCCGCACCCTAGACTCTAAATCCCGACAGAACAGGAATGCCTTCCGGAGGCGAACCTTTCTCTAGTAACTATCGCTGGAGAACGTCGTGAGGCAGATGCTTCTGCCTATTCTCCTGCAAACTATTTAAGAGCTCTGGTACTGATAAAAGAAGATCCTGTTTCATATTTTTACCCTTTAGGTGGCTCACGAAATCCCCCACCAGCTTCACACCACGTTCTGTGGGACCATTCACGACAGTAAGTTCTGGAATACCTCGAAACAGGGGAAGCTATACCAGTCACCAGCTTCTCAACGGAGCCATTTCATGTCAGAATCTTTCAGATTCAGGCGCTCGAATACCATCCAGCTTTCAGGAATGAGAAATTGGGAGAGGCTTGGTATCGAGCCGAGCTCTTCATAGCCTCTGTCGGAAACTTTAGCCTACCCAACTGAAAGGTGGATGGTTTTGCTGTTTAGGCCAGGTACTGTATCACTGCCTTTTTACCTTCAGCATTGTGATTCTTATTTACGAAGCAGATTATAACTTTCTGGTCACAAATAACAGTTGCGTTTGCACATTGACTTCAGCGCCTCTACACAATACCGGAGTATTATCTCGAATTGCGCAAGCTGGTTTACGTGTGGCTGTCAGGAGAGGTTGTCTCCAACAAATGTCTGTTTAGAAGACCCGGAGCTCACCAGCGAGCCATTTTATGGAATATAGGACATTTATGGCATGAAGTGCGTGCTATTACTGTGTCAGATTCCGTTCATCATTCCAGAAGATACTTAAAGACAGAATATTATAATTTTTGGAGTTTAACAACGCATCAACTGCTCAGGTCATATGGCATCAGAGGAGAGAGGGAAGGAATTAGCTCGGGCTAGAGCAGGGCGCCAGATTCTGCCTCTGGGTGGGCTCAAACCCACGACACCCAGCATATAATGAATGTCATTGGCCAAGCCGAGCGCAAGCGCTAACCGACTGGGCCACTCAGACTCCGAAATAGTTAGCGGCTTTCCTTATAAGTGGTTCTAAACCATGCATTTGGGTTCCTCCGTCGCGGATAGTCAGCTTTAGAGCCTTCTATGAGCCTCAAAGCTATCCATAAAATGCAATGCAGTGCTTTCATTAAGTTAATATAGAAATCGCCCTGAATGTGCTGGAAGTCAATTTGTCATCAGCTGTGGTATCTGTGCACAGAAAGTTATATTCTGTCGCGCTGGTGAGAACCACCATCGTGGAGGTAAGGAGCCAGTCGCACAACAATTGGCCAAAACAGCAAACGATTCACATTTGACTAGGGCAGGCTTAAGTTTCCGATAGAGGCTATGAAGAGCTATGTAAATGGTCGGTACTAAGCCTCAGCCAGCTTGTTACTCCTGACAGCTGGCTGGTATTCGATTGCCTGAATCTGAAATATTCTGACCAGAAATGGCTCCGTTGAGAAGCTGGTATAGCTTCCCCTGGTTCAAGGTATTCCAGAACTTACTGTCGTGAACGGTCCCACAGAACGTGGTGTGAAGCTGGTGGAAGATTTCGTGAGCCACCGAAAGGGTAAAAATATGAAACAGGATCTTCTTTTATCAGTACCAGAGCTCTTAAATAGTTCGCAGAATAGGGAGAAGCACCTGCCTCACGACGTTCTCCAGCGATAGTTACTAGACAAAGGTCTGCCTCCGGAAGGCATTCATGTTCTGTCGGGATCTTGAGTACAAGGGTGCTGAATCATTTAATTTCAGGTCTTTTGTGGAATACCATGTATTTGTATTGCGCTACAAATACATCTGACAAGTAAATGCCTGCATGTTAAATCCCATCTACCGCTCTTATACGCACGCACATGCCACGCTGTCTTTACGGGTAGGTTATGTACCCCTTATATACCAATTTAACAAGGGGAGACTGCAACGCCGGGCGGCCTATCGCGCCCGAAACATGAAATCTTTAACCGTTTTGAGGCGATCTTTCCCGCTGTCGTAGACGCTTGGAATGTGGCTCATTGAAATCAGTATTGAATATATAATGGCAAAAAGTGGGTTCGAGTCTGAAAAGAAAAAAAGTTTTTTTGAACGACCCTATGCTAACAGTGTTCAACATAAAAAACACATCAGATAAGCTGATGGCATAATTCATTTTCGAGAAAAATCGGAACCAACCACCCTACTGCCCAGGGCCCAGCAGCTGGTTCGCTCACTACACCACCCAATCGCGGTTGGAGCGGGGCAGCAACATTGCCTTCAATGTGTCTGATCTTAGTCTGGACCTGAGATCAGTAAGCAGTAGCTTCATCGCGGAGAACAACCTCTCCACGGACACCTGAGTAACTGGTAGCGCGGCCATTACCAGGCTAGTCGGCCTGGATGATGGCTGGATATTTATCTAAGATGTCGCATACGGTCGCTCTCTTTAGGCGACCCAGGTTTTTGAAGTCGGCTAGTGCCGCATCGAGTGACGGGGATGCTGTTTTCTGCGCCTTTTGCCCTGGGTTCTCGACAGACCTAGTATAAACTACTTCTCCGAGTACATGATAGCTCTCCTGGGGGGGAGGTGGGAGCAAAGATTTTATTGCTCGACAGACCTAGTGTAAACACCTTTTTCAAACAATTTCTTCGGCCTTTGGGGGGCCAGAAGATAGTCTGTCCCCCTTCCAGGGCTTTGGGGGGGCATGACAGGAATGGCATCCCACCTGCGTCTGTCAACAGGGGCGGATGCAGGCCGACGGTATGGGATAAATCGTGAAAAACATATGGTTTTTTTAAGAAAATCGCCAAAAATTGGGCAGTTTGGGGGGCAAATGCCTTTTTTGCTCCCCCTCATGGATCCGCCAGTGTCCGCCAATGCTTTCATTTGTTGCCAATTTCTGCCCATGCTAAATGGCCTAAATGACATTACCTGCCCGAGAGTGAGACCGTATACGGAACACCCTAGTTGGAATATTTCATTAATCTCGATATACATAACATATTGAGAAAATGTAATATTTCAGGTGAATAAAGGTGTTTCCATGCGACATCTCACGAGGTAAAATGTGACCATTTCACGTTTGACTTTTGGTAATTTGAGAGCTCTTTGGGAGCCGGAGCCGGACCCTTTCTGACGGCTCCGGCTCCGGCTCCGATCAAAAGTGTTTCGGCGGCTCCGGCTCCGGGCAGAATGGTCGGCTCCGACGGTCCGGCTCCGGCTCCGCATCCCTGCTTGACATAATAACAATAACTGTTGGGACTTATTGACGCACCAACTACCAGGGTTATATGGCATCGCCAACTCTTTCCCCGTTGGAGGGGTTTCTTGGGAGTCAAATTGCTCCTTGCACAAGGAATCTGCCGGGCCTTAAACCCGGGTCGGCCGCGTGGAGCCAGGTTGCTAATCACTATAATACCATGCCCACACCTCCTCGGCATCACAAAACTGGCCATCAAGTACATTGCACTTGCAGTCATACTGGAACTCTGCATCTTAGGCATCAAAACATAGCTAGACAGATTTAGGGTTGCGGGCCAAAGTACTCAAGGAAGAAGTTCATAACGGGAAGAAGTTATGCCTAAAGTAGGTACGTACGCAAAAGTACGTATGGCTAAAGTACGTAGAGATAAAATACGTACCTAATACGCGTCTAATAATCGTAATGGAAAAGGTTCGTATGGAAAAAGTTTGTACGGGTTAACCTTCGCCCGGGTGGGGATCTTTTAGACCCCCTCGGGTTTTTCCGAAGTGACCAAAAAACGGCGGCCCGCAGCGCCGCCAAACTTAGTATAGCTGTTCCTTCATCATTTTTACATCTTTCCTGAAAATTTTAGCTCAACGTCATATCAGGTCAGGTCACCAGGCCAGGTGAAGTGACCTCACCTAAAAAATTCTCAGGACTGCATAACTAAAAGGAGGGTTAATTGATCAATTCGAAACTCATACCACATAATGGGCTCACCAGGAGCTACAACATATATTCCGGAATTTTTTTATATTGGTGACCTAAGGTCATGTGCAGAGCATGACCTCCCCGTTGTAAATACATGGGGAAAATAACGAAATGAGTTTTTTCTCAATAAGTATGGATTGAATCAACTTCCAACATCGTTTAAGACTTGCTCTTAGCCCATTTCTAAAGTTGATACCCAAAATTTTGACTTGTGACCTTTGAAAGGTCACGTTGGGTCAAATAAGCATTTTTTGGTGTTTTACTGTATACATTTTTAGTAAACAAAGATATAACTTTCATTTTTTCACCAAAGTATTTATATAGTCACTGCAAGTCAAATGATATACATCATGACTATACCAGGGCAAGTTGGGTCAGACCGTTGACCCGGGTCAGGTCAAATGTCAAATTTGACCTGACATGGTAATATTATATATCATTTGATTTTTATTGATGCGAGGATTGCAATGGTGCACCAGCTATTGCTGCATCTTGCTTGGTTTGGAAGTTATTAGCGAAAAAGGAAACGCCTTTATGCGTGGGTGGCTACGGACATTCCCAAGAACATTTCCAATATTCAGTGACTTGAAGCTCCCTAGGCTTTGACCTGACCCGAAAATCATTGCCACTGCAATGAAAGAGCAGCTCAAGAGCTTTCGAATGGTGTTAAATAAATGTTTCTAGCTATCACAGTTTCTGAGATATATGAGGTTTCTTTAGTACACCTCATATTAGTGATTTTGACCTATTTTGACCTCTTGTGACCTTGATATTGACCTGACGAGAAAAATGATCTAAGTATTTTCGATATAATTTTTGAAGATCTTTCAATTGCCGTTTTGGGATTTTTTCTAGCTCTTTGTTTTTGAGATCGTGGGGGTCTTTTTAGACACCCACTAGGGCGAAGGTGGCTCGTACCCGCCACCGGCGCAAGGGTTTAAGTACGTAGGGGTAAAATGTTTGTAATGTAAAAAGTTCGTATGGAAAAAGTTCGTACGGGTTAAAGTACGAAGGGCTAAAATGTTCGTAATGTAAGAACTTCGTAAAAAAAGTTCGTACGAGTTTAAGTACGTAGGGGGGGCATTCCACGACATTTCAGCACAGGCCTTACGCCCTTGTCTCCGATTTTCTTAAAAGAATATGAGAATAGGGTTATCGGCAGAGGACACATAGAAAAACTAACGCATAGAGGATCTGAGGTCTGCATGGGACGTTTTTTCAGCCTCCACCCCCTTCTCTCCAGTTTTTTTCTGTTCCAATCCATTCAATCCCTAAAATGTCAGAGAAGTCCGTCCCATTCCGTCTCATTCCATCATTTTCCTTGAAATCTGGCCGAAATTTCGTTCCATTCCACCATGTTCCTAATGAGCCCTTGGAAATTTCTTCCCATTCTTTCCATTTCTGCAAAATCCTATCCCATTGCATTCCATTCCTATTCCATGCAGACCTTGGTGACCAATCCAGCTTGCAAGTGCCAATCTCTGCTACATCGTACGATGACATTGGTGGCGCACTAGAACAACAGCTTACGTGAGTTTGGCCTTCCCCGAGTCCTGTCAAATTCTCTCGGCAGAGATAATTTGCGAGTTTTAATACCAACGGGATCTAAATATCACAGGCTTACTTGTTTCCAAAGAGGAAAAACAGAATCTGAACTAAAAAAATATGTTTCAAAGGGCTCATTTGGTAAACGAAATACGACACTATCACGGGATAACCCATCAAAACGATGGAAATTTCAGAGTTCGTTAAATTTCTAACGAGGAGGTCAGAACTGTCGTGATCGTACGGGAAGAAGTTTTAAGGTATCATGACATGAACGTGTAGTTTTGCTTACGTACTTTTGGCTTACGAGTTTTATGCCCCTACGTTCACTTGCTTACGTATTTTTGCATACGTACTTTTGGCATACGAGTTTTATTTTCTACGTACATATATTTGCTTACGAATTTATGCGTACGAAGTTTATATGTACTTTAGCCATACGAACTTTGGTCCGTAAATGCGAATTTAGTGTAATCAGCCTTTACCTAAATCAATTTCTCATGATGCAAAGAAGGAATACGTAATAGCCTAAATAAATGTTCCCATTTTTCATTAAATAAGTAAATAAAAGTTGATTAGGCATAGCAAAGTAAGGCTATTTGGTATCAAAGTTTGTAGTTTTTTAAACAGTTTTTAGTTTTATAAATATGATAAAAAGAGCCTAAATATCTGTAAATGTAATAAAAATGTGTTAGCGATAATAAATGATTAAAATCCTTCAAAAGAGCCTAAGAAATGTATTTACTTTTGAAAAAGAGATGGGTAAAAAGCCAAAAAACAATTTTTGGCTTTTTACTATGATTTATTGATAATCTCGAAATCATAGGGCAAAATTTGATTTCTCAATTTTTCATGTATTGACAACCTAGTGTGCATGCGTGCCTTATTAAAACCAAACGAGCTATACAAAATTAATCCTAATTATGGGTCCCCTTGGGCTGGGGCCCCCTTGAGGTGGGCCCCCTTTAAGGTTGTTCCCCCCACTTTTCAAACCGTTCCTATGCCCCTGTGCCACATGCTGGGCAGCAACTGTGTGACACCAGTACAAATATTTTTACAGCCTACAATTTTGCAACTTTGTTTTTCTTTATTTTAATAAGCTTTCCCTCAAATCTTTTAAAAAAATGTTTGCAATTTTTTTCCATTGTTCTTTACTGTTGAGGCTGGATCAAGCAGTGTAGATGAATATTTGAGGTAAAATTCAAAGACAGATTTCTTAATTCAAAGTAGAACCCCACTCAAATTATAATATGAGAAGAAAATAACCCAGTAGAAAGCTTCCCCTTATCGTTTCTAGATTCCTGTTGGGTTTTCTGGAAAAATTGTTCCAGCAGTTTCCAACCTTGGGAACAAACATTTCCAAATATGGTTTAATGTTCCCATTGTTGGGAACATAGTTATTCTCCAGTGTGCAAAGTATTGCTCTTCTGATAAGATCTAGCCTGTGTGAGTGCCCTTAGAGACAGGAGCAAGTGGTGTGAATTTCATGACCTGGTGCGAATTTGTGAGACTGGTGCAAGAGAGGCAACACTGAAAATCAAACAAATAAATAATAAATGGTAATAAAGACACAGGAGTAGCCTGTGAAAACTATCAAACTAATAAGGGAGGTAGCATTTAATAATGTGGGTAAGAATGGGTGCATTTTTCTCCCTGTAATTTGGGGATTGGTGCTAATTTTAAGTGACTGGTAGTGCAAATTTAAGTGATAATTTTAGATGGCTGCAGTGACTCGTCTGGCCTGCTGCCATGCTTCGCAAACTGGGTCATTCTTGGGAATGCTGACCAAAATTTCTCCCACTTATGAGGGCCAAAACAAAGACAATTTTGTGCTATCTATTCTTGTGTGGTGGTTATAGGTACTGTTCTTGTATGATGGTTATAGGCCAGTCTGCAAAGTAAGGCAGCAGGCCAGACGAGTCCCACCAGCGGCTGGTGGCACTTGTCCCACCTGGTCCCACCAGTGGCACCAGGGTTGGCAGCAGCCGGCAGAAAGTGGTTTAAACCACTGGTTTAAACCGGTTTAACCCGGCTGGTATAAACCCGGTGGCAAAAAGTGGCAAAAACTATGAAATACTAAACATTAACTGATATTCGCGTTAGATTTGGATGTAAGGGCTTTTTCTGGGGTGAAAACGTATATTACTGTGTATTGGGAGCCTACAGCTTCCTCTTCTTCCATTTGATCACACAACTTCAATAATCTGTTCATACCAAATGGTCTTTTATGGCTGGAACCAATCCATTGACAGATCCAAGGGAGGGAGGGAAGAGGCCAGCCCTATAAAGTCGAAAATAGTATTTTTGCCCCCCCCATGGCCGGCAGCAAGAAATGTTAGAGGCAGTCAGCTTCCATTCAGGCCGTGTGACAATTTTTATTCACCGATTTTCTATTTATTTATTTAGGGCCGCTCCCAACAGGCACACTTGCCCAATTACAGGAAGTATCGGCGTGGGTGTTTAAGGATCCTCTCCACCGGGTCAGATTGGACACGGAAGACGTTTTCCCGCGGAGGGGATTGAACCCACGTTAATCCATGCTTTCCGATCCGAAGACTGGCAACGAAGCCACTAGGCCACCCGGCGCCAAGTGATCAGCTTTTCGCCGATCAGTTTGCCCCGCCCCCAAACGGACCGCCTGAATCCCCAAGTGACCTCACCTTTCTGATATGAAGGGTTTTTACCATGGATGAAGTGTCGTTGCTTCTATTGTTAGTTAAGAACCGGTACATACATTTTAGATGACGCCAAAGTGAAATACCACATCAGAAATGTAGGTATGCCAATAAAAAGATTTGTTCTCTAATCGCCAGAAATCATATACATATTATTAAATAACAGTTTGGTCCATTCAGCCTTACCTTACTTTATATGATTTATTTCAGACATTTTATTCGAAGACAGTAGCCCACCCAAGTGGAAGAGGCAGACGCAGGCACCCATGGAGGGCAGCAATGAGCCTGATCTGGCTTTAAGTACCAGTTCTACTCTCACCTTGCCGTCTCTGCCCCTAACGTGCCGCCCCTGCGTTGAAGCATTCACCCAATATGTGATTCAAGCCGTCCCCATTCCGAAACTGCCGCCTCCTCACCAGGAAAAGAAATCCTGTGCGTGACATGTCACCCCCCCCCATCAGCCTGCCGCCCCCAAAACGATAATCCTGGGTGTGCACCTGCCAAGAGATAAATGTATGGTATAACCGACCACTGGGGGTACAATCCACTAGGTTTGAGAGCTTATTATCAGAAGAGACCAACAAAGTAGCTCGAGGAGACAACTTGTTTGAAAAAGGTGAATGTTTTAACCAGAACAGGTCAGTCAATGCTGATCTTCACTTGATAAGCATAGCTTACAGAAGCTCAAAAGTACTGCTAATAATGCAGTTTCCATGTATTCAGGCTGAAATAATGTCCTTCACCATAAAAGATCCAGTACACCAGTCACTCAGAGAGGCTTGGGGATCCCCAGCTTGTACCCTTTCTAATGTTCACCATTGCTCGGCATTGAAGAAGACTCAAAATTGTCACCAAATATGACACATAAAATAATAACAGTCTTCGCAATAATATGTCATGCACCTTAAAGGCACTTGCCTTGCCTCCGATGGAGAACTGCATCGGAGACCCCAACGCATGGGCTGGATTCTTACTGAGCTTGAGCGGCTTGAGTTCCTAGTCAGGAAAACCGTCTTATTAAATCTAGACTGTCACCAGACATCTGAATTAGCCCGTTTAGTTTGGCTGATATTATAGATTATTAACAATTCAACTGAATAAAATGTGGATAGCATGCAATCATATCTGCGTTTACTGCACTAAGCCTTAAGGCTAAGACTAGAAAATATAAAATGCTAAATAAGATGATCAGAATATTAACAATTGAACTGAATAAAATGTGGATAGCATGCGATCATATCTGCGTTTACTGCACTAAGCCTTAAGGCTAAGACTAGAAAATATAAAATGCTAAATAAGATGATCAGAATACCGGAAATAGGTACAGTGTACCTATCAGCATGATGTTGGTAACAACTATTGGAAAATGCTAAAGTTCAGTTTCCACAAATAACGGCAAATTTGGCCTCCCCGAGAATTTGCCAATTTCTGCCGGTTTAAACCAGTAAAAACTGGCTGGCGGCAGAAACCCCTTTCAACTGGCAAAAATACCAACCCTGCACCAGCCATCTAAAATTATCACACCACCAGCCATCTAAAATTCTCACACCACCAGCCCCCAAAAATTCACACCAATCTGCCAAATACCAGGGAGAAAAAAATTCACCCATTCCTACCAGTGGCGCAGCCAGGGGGGCACAGGGGGCACGTGCCCCCCCCATCGGTGCCGGGGTGCCTTTTGATTGCCAGGTTGTGTGCCCTTTTTGGCCGTGCCGCTCGAAATTTAGTGCCCTACGTCGTTGAGCCTAGATGGAACTAGACTGCATTTAGCGATTTGAACTATTGTTTGACAATTAAGTGCCTTTTTGGTCAGTTA
The DNA here is from genome assembly GCA_034440635.1 of Lepas anatifera. NCBI lineage: Eukaryota > Metazoa > Arthropoda > Thecostraca > Lepadidae > Lepas > Lepas anatifera. Next base: position 342,431 of record JAOTON010002205.1, read on the forward strand.
GGGCATTCTGTCACCTTTCCAAGCACCCAGGAAGAGTATAGGCACGTAATCCGTTTCCAAATAATGCCTCATCGTCGCCAATAATCGTATGGGCAGAGCTAAACTGGTGCCCCTTGAGCTCATCTGGTGCCCCCTGAGCGCTGGTCTTGAACCTTGGAGCTGATCATGTGCCTTCTGAGCTGATCTGATGCCCTCGTAGTCAATCTGGTGCCCCCCCTGAGAAAATAATTGTGCCTTCTGAATCTATATAATGCTCTCTGAGTTAGTCTCATGCCTCCGAGCTTGCCTGGTGCCCTATTAGCTGTTTTAGTGCCCCTTGAGCTGATCCGGGCCCCTGAACTTATCTAATGCCTCCCGTAGTTTATCTACTGTCCAGGGCCGCAGCCAGGGGTCACAGGGGGCACGTGCCCCCATCGGTGCCGGGTGCCCTTTTGATTGCCAGGTGGTGTACCCCCTTTGGGCCGTGCCGCTCGAAATTTAGTGCCCTACGCCGTTGAACCTAGATGGAACTAGGCCACATTTAGCGATTTCAACTATTGTTTAACAATTAAGTGCCTTTTTGGTCAGCTAAAGCATTCTGTCGCCTTTCCAAGCACCCGGGAAGAGTATAGGCACGTAATCCGTTTCCAGATAATGCCTCATCGTCGTCAATAATCGTACGGGTGGAGCTCATCTGGTGCCCCCTGGAGATGATCATGTGCCTTCTGAGCTGATCTGATGCCCTCGTAGTCAATCTGGTGCCCCCCTCCCCTGAATAAATAATTGTGCCTTCTGAACCTGTAATGCTCTCTAAGTTAGTCTGATGCCTCCGAGCTTGCCTGCTGCCCGATTAGCTGTTTTATTGCCCCTTGAGCTGATCCAGGCCCCCTGAACTTATTTAATGCCTCCCGGAGTTTATCTACCGTCCAGGGGGCACAGGGGGCATTTGCACCCATCGGTGCCGGGTGCCCTTTTGATTGGCAGGTGGTGTACTCTCTTTGGTCCGTGCCACTCGAAATGTAGTGCCCTGCGCCGTTGAACCTAGATGTAACTAGACTGCATTTAGCGATTTCAACTATTGTTTGACAACTAAGTGCCTTTTTTGTCAGCTAGGGCATTCTGTCGCCTTTCCAAGCACCCGGGAAGAGCATAGGCACGTAATCCGTTTCCAGATAATGCCTCATCGTCGCCAATAATCGTACGGGCGGAGCTCATCTGGTGCCCCCTGGAGCTGATCATGTGCCCTCTGAGCTGATCTGGTGCCCTCGTAGTCAATCTGGTGCCCTCCTGAGAAAATAAGTGTGCCTTCTGAACCTATAAAATACTCTCTGGGTTAGTTTGATGCCTCCGAGCTTGCCTGGTGTACTTTTAGCTGTTTTAGTGCCCCTTGAGCTGATCCGGGCCCCCTGAGCTTATTTAATGCCTCCCGGAGTTGATCTACTGTCCAGGGGTGCAGCCAGGAAGGCACAGGGGGCACGTGCCCCCATCACTGCCAGGGTGCCCTTTTGATTGCCAGGTGGTGTACCCAATTTGGGCCGTGCCGCTCGAAATTTAGAGCCCTAGCCGTTGAACCTAGATTTAACTGGACTGCATGTAGCGATTGAAACTATTTTTGGCCAACTTTATACCTTTCTCGGTCAGCTAGGGCATTTTGTCGCCTTTCCAAGCACCCGGGAAGAGTATGGGCACCTAGTATGTGTCTACCTATTGCATCATCGTCGCCAATAATCGTACGGGTGAAGCCAATCTGGTGCTCCTTGAGCTCATCTCGTGGCCCCTTGAGCTGATTACTTGCCCTCTAAGCTGATCTGGTGCCCCTGAGTCAATCGAGTGCCCCACTGAGCAAATAATTGTGCCTCCTGAACCTATATAATGCTCTTTGAGTTAGTCTAATGCTTCCGAGCTTGTTTGGTGCCCTGATAGCTGATTTAGTGCCCCTTGAGCTGATTCGGGCCCCGAGCTGATATCATGCCTCCCCAAGTTGATTCTGTATCCTAAGTCAATATGGTGCCTCTTCAGCTGATTAGGTGCCCCCTCAACTGATTATTGATGTCTCCTTAGATGGTCTGGTCTCCCCCTAAACTGGTTTGGTGGGCCCTGAGTCCACCTTGTGTCCCCTGAGCTGTTATGTTGCTCCCTGAGCTGATTTAGGCTCCTGCCATAGTCTGGGGGGCTGGGAGCTGATCTGGACCCCGAGCGGATCGATCTGGTGCCACCTGAGCCGCACTAATGCCCCTTAGTCGATCTGGTGCCTCCTGAGCCCATATGATGCCCCCCTGAGAAATCTGGTGCCCTTTCAGCTGATCTGGGCCTCCTTACGTGATTTCATGAGCAGATCTAAAGCCCTGAGCTGAGCTGGGCCCACAGAGGCTGATGAGGGCCCCTGAGATGGTATGGGCTTATGAGCTGATTAAGTGCCTCCTGACTTGATCTGGTATTCCCAAGCTAGTCGGGGACCACTGATCTGATTGTTTGTCGCCGGAGCTGATCTGGTGCCCTATGGGCATCTGTTGTCCCCTGAGCAGCTCTGGGGCTTTTGAACTGATTGGGCCCGGAGCTGGTGAGGGATCCCTGAGCTGATTTAGTGCCCCTGACTTGAACATGCCCCCTGTGCTGATCGATCTGGTGCACCCTGAGCAGATATACTGCCTCCTGAACTTAACTAATGCCCCCTGAGTCGATCTGGAGCCTGCTGAGTCATCAGTGTGTCTCCTGAGCCCATCTTATTCCCTCTGAGCTAGTCTGGTGCCCCATGGATAATATTATGCCCTTTAAGCTGACCCGGGCCTCCTAGGTTAATTACGTGATTTCCTGAGCAGCTCCCAGGCCTTGAGCTGAGCTGGGCCCACAGGGGTTGGTGAGGGTCCCTGAGATGGTATGGGGCTCCTGAGCTGATTAAGTGCCTCCTGACTTGATCTGGTATTCCCGAACTGATCTGGGCCCCGAGCTGGTCGGGGACCACTGATTTGATTGTTTGTCCCCTAGGCTGATCTGGTGCCCTATGGGCCGATCTGGTGTCCCCTGAGCAGCTCTGGGGCTTTTGAACTGCTTGGGCCCCGAGCTGGTGAGGGATTCCTGAGCTGAATTAGTGCCCCTGACTTGATCTTGCCCCCTGACCTGACTTGAGGCCCCTGAACTGATCTGGGGCCCCAAGAGCTGATCTGGGGCCCAAGAGCGGATCTAGGTTCTGAGGGTACCCTGAGCTGGTCCGTGCGCTGAGCTTGTGAGAGCCCCTTAAGTTGGCTTGAGGCCCCCTGAAGTGATCTGGCGCCTTAAACTGTTCTGGGGCTTCTTGAACTGGTTTAAGGCCCCATGAGTCTATCTGTGGCCCATTGAGCTAGTCTGATGACCTCATCTCTGGGACCAATGAGCTAGTCTAGTCCCTGGGTGAAGCATGAGCTGCTCTGTGGCCCTGATCTACATCAGGGACCCCTGACATGATCTTGAATAGATAGATAATAAGAACACAAGGCCAACTCCCATCATCTTGGGGCGGGGTCACTGAGCTAGTCTATTCCCTGGAGGCACATCTGGGGGGGATGGGGGAAGTTGCTCTGGAGGCCTCTGATCCACACTTGGGGGCCCCAGAGCTGGTCTTGAATAGATTGGGAATAAGAACCCAATGGAAACTCCCCTTGTAAAACGGAGCTAACGGGGAATGAGGAATCTCTAAAACGGCTTGTGATACCTAGGCACCCCTGGTTATATAAATTGCTTATTATACTGGTGGATTCTGGGAAGGGATGATAAAAAGGCATGTGCCCCTGAGCTCAGAGCACAGTCCCCTAAACCAGGATTTCTACTAATTAATTTAGATGAAGAAATAGTTTTCACAATTTTTAGCCCTGTCACACCATCCCCATCCAAACCACCGGCCTGTTCACCTTTTATTTACTCTTAACTGGGACCGAGCCTTGCGAATATGGAACTTAATAAACGCGTTCAAAATGTATCTCCCAAATTTTCCGGCAGCAAAAATGTGTTCTTCCAAAGACACTATACTACTCCTCGTCCCACGGCGATTGTGGGAGGCAAGGAACTTAATCCGCATTCAGCTAGGGCTCACTCGTCCACAAAACCAGTGGGCATAACAGAAAAATTTTCGACTCCAATATGCCTTAACCTGCAAATTGTAACAGATATCACATGCTCCGCTGATTTCTCTGATGTTCAAGTACTTGCGTGAGTTGGCTGCCCTTAAATCTATCCAAAAAAGTAGTGTTTTGGCCACTTCCATGACATTTTGGTGATATTTCGTTCCTTTTTTCGGTTTTAATCGAGTTTTCAAATGATTTCTTTGCATTTTTATTGAACCAAAGATGCCCAAAAAATTATATAAACAAAGATATAGTAAGTTTTTTAGGTTACGTTAAAAAGTGCCCTTTTTCCCCGGGGTGCCCCTCAAAGTTGGTGTGCCCCCCCATACGAAAGCTCTGGCTGCGCCCCTGATTCCTACCCACACAATGCAATGCTACCTCTAGTTAAGGACTTTTTATAAGGCCCCCTCCTTTATCTTAATAACCATTCAGCCATTATTTGTTTAGCTTAAGTGTCACCTTCCTCGCACCAGTCTCGCAAATTCACACCAGGTTGATAAAATTCACACAACTTGGTCCTGTCTCCCAAGGGCACTCACACCCATGAGGCCTCATGGAAAATACAATCGTTTGCACACTGGGTTATAGGTAGTCTTTCAAATTTGAGCACCCCAATAGTTTTTTTTAAATACACACCCCTAACTGAAGGACAGCAAACAAATGCATTAAAGACCAGTAATGGATGGGATACCTCACCAGGATCCAGTCTGCAAAGTATGGCAGCAGGCCAGACGAGTCGCACCAGCCATCTAAAATTCTCGCACCACCAGCCTAAAAAATTCACGCCAATCTGCCACATACCAGGGAGAAAAATGCACCCATTCCTGCCACCACAATGCAATGCTACCTCTATCATTAGTCGATTAGTTAAGGACTTTTTATATGGCCCCCTCCTGTGTCTTAATAACCATTCAACTATTAATTGTTTAGTTTAAGTGTCGCCTTCATTGCACCAGTCTCACAAATTTGTACCAGGTTGAAAACATTCTCACCAGGTTGATAAAATTCGCACCACTCGGTCCTGTCTCCAAGGGCACTTGCACCAACGAGATCTCGTTGAAAATGCCATACTTTGCACACTGGACCAGGATGCCCACCAAAAACACAACCTTACACCTAGAGTAACCCAAGATAATAAAGTGGGCCTTCAGCCGGGCATGAAATTTCCTTAGCAGTTCCTATTTTGAAAATAATTTGCAGAAAACATTGTTGATATGGCTGTACCTATAGTGAGAATCTAGTTTTTTGTCATTAGTTTCTGAAATATGAGACTGTTGAGAATTAGTGGCTACGTAATCGATAGCTGGGAGCAAAACACACAAACTGAATGTAAAATTATGACAGCAATAGTTCGCTAACACTATAGGAAAAACTTCTGAGCCTAGTGTATACAGATTCAATTGCAGGGGGCTGTACCTTCCCTCCTATCTCAAAATCTATCATCCAGTGTTAAGTAGGAAATACAGCATTACTTCAGCTTAGATTTGACTCAATACTTACTGCTTGAGTGGATATCCATGATGATCTCATATAAAATGCAAACGAAAAGCCAAGCTCCAGCCATCCTCCCTCCTTTTGTTTTCTTCAACCCACCCTTTTTCTGTAACACTTTAAGCAGGTCACCTTCCCTGTTCCCCCTCCCGGGGCCCGGGTTTGCTAATTTTCCCTCTCACCTTTACAGAATTGTGCTGCCGCGGCGGGGGCGTGTGGTGCCGGACCAAGTAAGTGCCGGACTATCGGAGCTGCCGGAGTCGGTATCGGGCTCCGTGATGGTGCATCGGGGTGAAGCAATTGGCCTCGGTCATCGAAAGTGTTGGCACCTGGCGGATTTTTTTAAAACGCCAGTAGAGGGACTGACGTCTGGCGAGGCTGCTTCATATCCGGCGCATTGTTGAACGCGATATAGATTTTGAAAGTTTATTTTCAGTCGTGGTGAACTCGTTGCTGTGAAAAAGTGTAATTCATGTTGGGTGGACGTGATTATTGAAGACTGGCGTTTGTTATAATCTTGGAAAGTTCAAGGAAAATGGAGGTGAGACGGATAACCATTACATCCAATCAGAACTGCTGCGTTCCTCAGTGTGTGTCCTTCCGAAGAAAGTGTCCAAGTCTCAGCTTTCACAAATTTCCTCAGGATAAGGTGCTGTCCAAGCAGTGGAAGTCGAAACTGAGAATTGTGAAGAAGATAGGCTCAAATGCTGCTGTCCGTTGCAGACATTTTCAGATATCTGACTTCCATTCACATCCACCTGGTACGCTGCTGTGAGGCCAGTGTGCAAAGTATGGCATTTTCGACGAGATCTCGTCCGTGCGAGTTCCCTTGGAGACAGGACCGAGTGGTGCGAACTTTATCAACCTGGTGCGAGTTTGCGAGGTTAGTGACACTTAAACTAAACAAATAATGGCTGAATAGCCATTAAGACACGGGAGGTGCCTTATAAAAAGTCCTTAACTGACTAATAATTGAGGTAGCATTGCATTGTAGGGGTAGGAATGGGTGCATTTTTCCCTGGTATGTGGCAGATTGGTGCAAATTTTTGGAGGCTGGTGGTGCGAGAATTTTAGATGGCTGGTGCGACTCGTCTGGCATGCTGCCATACTTTGCAGACTGGCTGTGAGGCAATCTCCAGTTCCGCTTATGCCTCCTTCCACTCCCCTTGAGCCTGCTTCTAGCAGGAGTAAGCCTTAATCCTTGGGCCGTCATCATAGGCGGATCCAGGATTGCCGATCAGGGGACACCTTCCCGGGGGGCGGCGCACCATTCTTGACCGGGAAACCATATCGGATGGGAGCAAAATCTTATCGGTGGGATCCGACTTTTGTATCCTGGGAGGGGGGTGGTGGTGGGAAGCGAACTTTCAGGGGCGTGGCCATTTCAAGGGGCGCCGAGGGTCGATGGTGGGGGGCACATACTCCATTTGCCCCTTGGATCTGCCTATGGGGCATGTGCCCACTTTGCCGTCCCCCTGGATCCGCCTGCAGGAATGCAGCCACATGTGGCTGCATTCCTTTTTAGCCCGGAAAACTGACATCTTGAAATAATTCGGTAGATATACGCCTTTTATTTGTTTCAAGCTGTCTGAAATTCCAGTTTGAATGTACGATGGAAAATGCGTTTCCAAACACAAGCGTCGCCACCGGAGATGCCTGCAGGAATGCAGCCACATGTGGCTGCATTCCTTTTAACCCGGAAAACTGACATCTTGAAATAATTCGGTAGATATACGCCTTTTATTTGTTTCAAGCTGTCTGAAATTCCAGTTTGAATGTACGATGGAAAATGCGTTTCCAAACACAAGCGTCGCCACTGGCAAAGAAGTGGGGGGGGGCAGCAAACTTCAACCTGATGCTGACTGCAAGCTTTGCTCCTTGGGACCAAAAACTCTTCGAATTTGGATTCTTCTCTGCCTTCCGCAGTGGCTGGTTATAAGCTGCTGCCACATACCAAACATAAAACACGTATAATTCACCGCTTACCATGCTATTCTCAGGCCCCACTAACGTTGTTTACCTTTCGGAGTCCCTCTTTCGCGGCCATCTTGGAGGGAGCACTAGCGCCTCTGGTGAGCGTGACCGGGGTCAATTCCACACAATTCCAAACCATTATCCATCACTAGAAATGCGCTTTCCTGTCCAGACCCCGTTCAAGTTGTTTGGCAGCATTACGTCATCATGGCTGGAGAGGCACTACAGTTACTATGCAGGGCATTGGAGAAATTGCACTTTTTCGAAGCTCTAAATAACCTGTTTTAGAACTGTATCAATAAAACTGATATGGTTGAACAGAAAGCTAAAAGATTTTTATTTGTGAAACCCTCAGACGTTTTGCAAAAACTCCAGTGAAGAATATTATTTTTACAAATTTTCCAGAGCGTGTCAAAATAAGGACATGTTCAGCACTAACAGCTGTTTCCAGTAAGACTAATCTGGATTTTGATTGGCTGTTGATTTCTGACTTTTGATTGGCTGTTGGTGGTACCTGCAGCAGAAGACAATAAACACCGGTGATCTCTTGAGCGAAGGTAAATTTATTTCTCTCGGCTATTATGTAGGCCTGAGTTGATCAAATAAATGCATGCCCTTTCAACAAATTCTTTGAAGTGTTATAATTTTTTCATTAGATTTACGTAAAATACGCTGCTCGCCTTTGAGATCAAGGTTACTGTCAAATGGGTGAAACAAGTTGATTTCGATTTATACTAGATTGATGCCAAATACGCCCAAACTTGGTATGTTTCAGCTGATCCTTCCAAAAACTTAGTAGAATCTCCCATAACTTAGTAAGAAAATGCGGTGACGTCATCATGGGAGGACTATATTCAGTAGGAAACTTGGTTGTACCCGTAATTAAAGTACCCTGTTCCTGTCAACTGCACAAGGCTGGACATATCATCAAAAGCCCTGTTCCAGCTGTCAGCACAGTTTTGTCAGCAGGACCTCCAACCTCTCCTCCAGAAAAGTAACATCAGCGCCATAATCACCTCTTGTTTGTGCTAAGCAAAGGGAACTCAAATCTTTAAACCATTAAAAAATATTAGGCTGCACTTCGTGCACTTACGGTTTTTCATCAGCACAAACAGCAGGCCGTCAGCCCGTAAAACCTCTAGAACTAGTTCCCGGGGAGAGGCTACAGTCCTGTGACGTAGGCGCAACGCGGCCCGCTGATTGGTGCTGACAAAACTGTGCTGACAGGTGGAACAGGGCTCATGGCGCAGGTTTGTGCGGCTATAGCCCTGTTCCAGCTGTCAGCACAGTTTTGTCAGCAGGACCTCTAACCTCTCCTCCAGAAAAGTAACATCAGCGCCATAATCGCCTCTTGTTTGTGCTAAGCAAAGGGAACTTAAACCTTTAAACCATTAAAAAATATTAGGCTGCACTTCGTGCACTTACGGTTTTTCATCAGCACAAACAGCAGGCCGTCAGCCCGTAAAACCTCTAGAACTAGTTCCCGGGGAGAGGCTACAGTCCTGTGACGTAGGCGCAACGCGGCCCGCTGATTGGTGCTGACAAAACGCTGCTGACAGCTGGAACAGGGCTAATAAAAGCCCTGTTCCACCTGTCAGCACAGTTTTGTCAGCAGGACCTCTAACCTCTCCTCCAGAAAAGTAAGATCAGCGCCATAATCGCCTCTTGCTTGTGGTAAGCAAAGGGAACTTAATCCTTTATACCATTAAAAAATATTAGGCTACACTTCGTGCACTTACGGTTTTTCATCAGCACAAACAGCAGGCCGTCAGCCCGTAAAACCTCTAGAACTAGTTCCCGGGGAGAGGCTACGGTCCTGTGACGTAGGCGCAACGCGGCCCGCTGATTGGTGCTGACAAAACTCTGCTGACAGCTGGAACAGGGCTAAACACTTGGCTCACCGCGATTAGAAAACTTTACTATGGAAAGAAAAACCTTCGAGAGGCATTTTTGATCGTGGGGAAGATTGATCGTGGGGGAAAGATTGATCGTGGGGAAGAATTGATCGTGGGGAAGAACTGATCATGGGGAAAATATGATTTGTGGAACATATGAACGACACCCACAACAATCACCATCACCAAAGGTTGTTGAGACATTTGAATTTTGATTTCCGGGTGTGTTGGGTGGTGAGTTTAGGGTGTGGCTTTATGGGCGAGTGGCTTGTTTTTTATTTTCGGGGATAGGTACAGTTTCCTGTTCTGCAATTGAATCTGTACACACCAGGCTCGCCAATTTTCGGTTTACTTATTGCTTACCTATTTGCTACGGCTTACCTATCGCTTACTTATTTCTGGCTTCCTGTTGCTACTCCCGCAGTCCGAATGAGAAACTCAACACATGATTTGCCCTTAGCTGTATATTGCTGAGAAAAATTGGTCGCCAGCATATTTGGAACATTATTTGGAGAAACCATTCTCTCTTGCTCTCTTGTGACAAGTATGTTTTTGGCTAATATTCTTAAATATGAGCCAGTGGCAGCTTAAGTAAAGGTATCTTGAGTGCCAGCCAAGTATTGTTGAGTGCTCAAATGATGGCAAGGGGAAAACCACAGTTGTTTGTGAAATTCGAGTTGTGCACAGCTCAAGTTTGACTCAAATCAAAATTAAAATTTGGCTGCCCTCTGAATTTTGAAGTTGAAAGCAAATGATTATTCTCTGGTATGCAGTACATGGTTGCTGGCTAACTGAAAAACAGGTTTCGATGAAGCCAGCCTATGAAATTTATACTATGCAGCCAAAAATGTGCGATTTAAAGTCAACTCAGTCCAACTCAGCCAAATTTCAGTATATTTTTGCCCAGTAGCCAGTTTGCAAAGTATGGCATTTTAACAAGATCTTGTCAGTGCAAGTGCCCTTGGAGACAGGAGTGAGTGGTGCGAATTTTATCAACCTGGTCTGAATTTGCAAGACTGGTGTGAGAAAGGTGACAATTAAACCAAGCAAATAATAGCTAAATAGTGTTGTGACAGAGGAGGGGGCCAAGCAAAAGTGTAACTAATAACAGAGGTAGCATTGCATTTTGTGGGTAAGAATGGATGGGTTTTCTCCCTGGTATATGGAATATTGATGTTAATTTTTGAGGCTGGTGGTGTGAGAATTTTAGATGGCTGGTGCAACTCAAATGGCCTGCTGCCATACTTTGCAGGCTGGCCCTGTAGGACTCCCTTTGTAATCTGGCTTCACAAAAATGTGTTATTCAGTTGACAAACATTCCCATGCTGCACATAAGAAAACAATATTTAGCCTCTGACTCAATAAGTTCAGTGGGCAGCAAAATTTAACTTTGAGTCAAACTTAAGTTGTGCACAACTCTGGGCTTGAATCATGACTAAGTGAGTGATAGTTCACAAGCAATAAAAACTGCTGAGTCTAATGTGTACATATTCAATTGTGGGGGCCTTTACCTTTGGGCCAGTATGTTGTCTTTGGGCTACCTGGGTTATTTGGTGATTGTGGATCCTCTCTATTAGGCATTTGATTATGTGTATCGTTTGTTTTGTGTCCAATTGTAGGTCTCTATGAACTGGACTATACAATGGCCTAGGTTCCATGGCCAAATTGTGACCTGCAATGGGCTGCCAATCCACTCTATCAAGGGATATTTCCCCAGCTCCCATGTGCTTAAGTTCTGGTGAAATTATCCTGAAGTTATCCTTTATTATCCTGATCAGCAGTATCATCTGGATGATATTTTGCCCATGGAAACTAATTCAATTACCTCTTGTAGTTTTTTTTTGATAGGCTGAGGTGCTATAGTATTGTTTTATTTTTTAGGAATATTAACAGCCTTGAGCTCGCTATACTCTCCCAGTATGAGTCATATTGGTTCACAATTATCTTGCAGTTATAGAATTTCTGCTGCAGACATAGAACTGTATGCCACAGCAGACCTAGAAAGCAGAAGTAAAATGTATTCAAGGTCATGAGACCTTGATACCAACAACCTACATTGGCACCCTGTTTCAAACCTCAACATCCCAGGGCCTGCACATCAATGCCAGGAAACACCCCATCCATAGATTTTGGTGAGGTTTAAGTGTCAGACCTTCTGCAAAGTATACTATCAATGGCAGTGTCCTATGTTATGTCTAATCTCAGTGTGACCTTAGTGTGCCTGTCTATATTTCTCTTCAATTCACAATTATGATGCAACTAAACACTTTTTTAATGATGACCTAAAATTGTATGTCACAGCTGATAAAAATAAACAGGAAGAGACTGTGTTCAAGGTCTTGGGACCCTAATGCAATGTGGCATGGACTGCATGTCTGAAATCTCCACCTCTCAGGGCTGGCACATCAATGCTAGCAAATGCACAATCCTTCAATTTTGGCTAGGAAGAAATGTCAGACCACCTGAACAGCATTCTTTCACTGGCAGTGTCCCACCCACTATTTTGTTTCAGAATGGCCTTGGTGACTGTGGCTTAGTTTTCATGGGCTAAAGTTAAAGGGAATGTGGCACCTTCACAACATGATTTTAACTGAGATAGCCAAGTTGTAAAGCAGGTCGGAAAACCCGGTACTCCATTTCATTTGTCTTGGAACTCTATATTTCTGTAGAAAAAAGCTAAAACCTACCTGACACCAGCCCCCTCAGCCCCCCATCGCCGGCGGCCATTGTTGTGAGCTACTGGTGTGACGACATATGCTGACGTCACGATGAGCATCAGCCAATCGAAGCCCTTGAAGCATTTCAAGTATGGTAGTGGTTGCCAGATCGTGACATCATCCACAGGCTGATATTTATTTCTTTTTCTATAGGAGTATTTTTAAAAACCAAATATTGAGCTTATTGTACATTTTTCAGAGAAATCGTGAGTGGTCTCATTATTTTTTACTAAAAGTACGCCTAATAACACTAAATTCCAGGACTCGACCAAGGTGCCACATTCCCTTTAAAGTGGTTATCCATTAGGAAGGCTAGTCGGCCTTCATGTGTTGGATATCATTGACGCACAATTGCGTCATTTCCACACCATTGAGTCACTTACGTCCTTTCCGAGTTTTTTGTTCTGCTTTTATCATTACTTTGCGCTTGACTATCTTCTTGGTCTTGCACCTTCTTCCATTTGTTGTAACCGCTTTTGAAGGAGTTCACTTTCGGCGCATTCCGTATTTCTTCCGGTAATACGTTCTAATATTTTTTCAACTCGTAGATTAAAAAAATATTATCCTAATTTCAAGCCTCGCCCTTCTGATTTCCATTTGTCCTTCCGTCCGCACTACCTCGCCTTCTGCTTCTATGGCCGAATTCTGCGTGGTAGTTCTCTGATCTTCATTGATTATTTTAAACTATTCATCTTTCTCTACTTTGCTCCTATTCGTCGTCACTTTATACACCTCAATCACAAAACCACCGCCGTGGCGCGGTTGGTTAAGGTGCCTCGGTCCAGTGGGGAGGTCCTTGGATCGGAGCTGACCTCTGGCAGCCTTTTCCGCGACCGCCTCCGACCCAGGAACACTGGGTAGTGCCCGCCTTGGCCAGGGGCTTCTGCTGACCAACCAGCGCCCTTGTTATTGGGAGCACTGGCTTGATCTGCCTTTAAATAGATCCACCGGTCCGGTGGCACCGCCCGAGGGCACGGCCTCGTCGCGTGTCACCGGAGCAGTCCTCTGTCCCGCCGGGCCAGAGAAATGGGGTTAGCTCCACTGCCTGGTACAGTGGGGCGCGTGACATGAGCGTGCGATCATGATTGTCCCACAAGGGTGGGTGCTCATAACCGTAAGCCCCGCTGTCATGTACGTAGTATGTTTGCGTGTGTGTGGTGCAAATGTGTAAAATGTTCCCGGGTTGGGAACGCAAAGATATAAAAAGCACCTCAATCACAAAGGCGATCAGTACAGAGCAAGAATCAGGACACAGCAATAAATTTTTATGACACTCTAGCTTGGATGAGGATAGAGCTATAACAGACAGAAAAGTCTTCAATCTAAATTTGCCTACAACTTTTGCACACCAGGGATGTTTCCTTTCACTCTATTCACCCAAATTTGCGAAGAAAGCTTTATCCTCTGCGGTCTCCTCAAGGTCTTTAACCCGTATCCCACCAGGACGTGTCCTGTGTCACCTTCGTCCCACTGCACAATGATGCAGAGGGCCTAAAAACGGGACGAAAATGCCAAAAATGACTTTCTTGAATTGATATAAAATGCATGCGATGCGTTCGAGAATTGTCTGGAACTCATTAAACCATAATTATTTTCCTCCTCCAGCGCACCACATTGGTTTCACAGGAGCTGAAACTTGTAACTTATTCTGCCTCGCTAAATACGGGTATCTGGCCAGAAATAATTAGCGTGATCTAAAACTTTAAACAGGTGTTCAGACCGAAATGCCGAAACAGGTGTTCCGACCTCGCCATCCATAAAAACGTATACTACCGTGATGCTAGGGATGTTTGTGACCTTTTGTTTACAACAATACGGTTCTAGCTGCTTCGAAGAATGCAGTGAGTTTGTTTTTATAAACGTATGTTTCCGAACTAAAATTTATAACACACATAATATTTCCTTAGACTGGCAAAAGAGGCGCATTCAGGAGCAGCTAGAAAATCATACCATGTATTTTGGGAGGTGTCTTCTGTACATTGGCGGAATCCGTAGGTCGGCAATCGACGGCCGAAAAGAGTTATGACAGTTTTAGTGATCGCATGTTCTACCCGTAGTCTGCCGGCGGTTGTGGCAACGACGCGCGCGGCATCCACCAATTGGCGCATTTCATTTCATTTCTCCAATCAAGTGGGGGAGGAAGGGGGTTAAAAATCACAAAATATTCGTAACGTTATTGATGGATGGCCTCTAACTGAAGGAGGGAATAAAGTTGAGAAGTAGGAGGGTAAATTGAGACACCGAAAGCATGTTGTTCACTCGTTATTAAGGCACAGCGAAATCAGGGAGTGAATAAAAAAATCCAGATTTTAACTTCGGCTCACTTTTTCCCTCTCTAAATTGTTATTTTTAACAGATTTTGTACTTTACAAAAACGATTTGAGCACTCCTGTTGTAGAAATACACAAAAAAATCGCATACTACGAGTACTGCAAAAGGCCGGCTACTGGGGCTATAGAATTATCCATAGATGCCAAGACCATGATTCCGCACTTTTTTCTCTTAGGTATGATTTAACAATTTTATTGCTGTACTACTAGCTTCAAACCAAACCAACAACAGCTTTTGTTGTATATGATTACAAAGATAATGGTATTCGTAGTTTGCCAGCTGGTTACTTTGTTTAACTGCCTACCATCGTTGGGACCAGTTATATTTTACTTGAATTCCATCTAAACACATACTCAACAACTCCCAAGAGAGTTCCTCGATGGACGAATGTTTGCTTTGTTTCAGTGCCGGGTATGGCCATTCACTGCTGCCGAAGTCAACACTACCCGGCATTGGAACTAGTTAATACTTGACCTCCGCCCCCTGTTAAAGTGTCTGTCATGCCTGTACAGCCGGTTCCACAGTGACTGGTAGGTTTAAGTGTCAACTGTTTTAAGTAATATCTTATAACAATTTCTCTTCTCAAAAATGTTTCGTCTCTAGCAATATATTTTGACAAGCTCTTTAGATTTGGGACCCTCCAAACTGAATGAGGCATCAATTTGGAAAATTATAGAATAAATTGTTTTCGCTGATCCCGATGATTTGCTTTGTATTATCGCAATCACTTCCTAATTTTGGACATGATGTAGTATTTTGCATGTCAGTTCATGCATCCAGTTAAAATGCAGCAGATGAGGCAACAAGGGTGTCGGCAAGGATCATCACTTGAGATATATTTTGCAACAGCGACCGCGGCCTAATACCTACCAATCAGTGTGGAACCGCTTGTACATCTTTTTCTCTCTTGGTTTTCGAAGAAAGTCGCTTGTCGCATATTTTTTGCGGTTGCCGGCTTTTGAAGTTTAACAGTGGTTATCTAGTGGTTAACAAGAGCTTTCGAACAATGTATAGAAACTTGATCTAACTATTCTAGAAGCCGGCTTACTCCCGGCTTTTGTCTACCTTGTTTTGAGAACCAACATTGCCTTATATCGGTTTAGAAATGGCATCATAAATTGGTGACCTGACCTGGCCTTGAATTGAAATTTCTTCAAGATGTATCAAATTGATTTTGGTTCACAGTTGCCAAGCGGCATTGCGCTAAACTGCGCCCGTTTTTCTCCCATCGCGAAAAATAAAGAGGGGGTAGAATTGACCCCCACCCGTAAAGGGAGGGTTAAGCGGCAAACAAAAATTTGGTGTGCTTGTTTGAGCCGCCAGATGAAGAGCTTCAATTTGAACTCAAAATCATTCGTCTATCATTATTAGTTATTGAGCTATAAATTTTGTCTCATTTTTTAGGCCTCCTGCGTCACTGTGCACTGGTGGGCCATTGATGGCTCGATGGCCTTCCTCTAACACAGACAATATGGGGGCTAGCGCAAATCTGCGAAGTGCATGGGAAAGCTCGTGTGAATTCAGAATGATTTTACTTCGCATGTTTTACTAGCGCTCAGGTGGTTCGACCTCCAGATTTGAATTTGTATCACAATAGGCTATTTCCACTAAAGCAATGCTTAAGAAAAATGGGCATAAACCTAATGCTATTAGAGCTTTTGATATCTGGTAAAGTTAATGTGATAAGAAAATGCCAGGGCTTTCACCGCTCTGTGGAACATAATGACCTCCCACTAGTAGTTTGACCTCCAGAGGATATCCCTTGACCTAACATGACGTGAGGTCATGAAAGGTCAAAAGGTAACTTTGCTGTATATCAAATAAAAGCCAATGGCGAGACATACACGATGACGTTTGATTCAGCGCTCTAGCTTGGCTAGGTCAAAAGTTAATTGTTATTGTTTTTGACCCCTGGTGACCTGTGATGACTTCAGATAAGTCCAAGAGGAAATATTCTTTCGTTCTTTACTTAGTTATTATTTTTCGCTGCCTTCGCGTCCTTCGCATAGCATCTGTAACATATGTGAGTCCTCGACTTGAAATTATCCTTGTTAAGATTTTCTGTGATTCGATTTTTTCTTTGGATAGACGTGTATTTAACATAAATTCAGTGTTCATTTCGTTTTGTTTTGCTCATTTCCGCTTATTTTCTCTTTCCCCTCTGCTTTAAAGGTTGTGGTGGTGCCATAGCCGGGGAGAGTTCTGTCGCTGGGATTGGGTGCCCTGTTGTATGTGCTGGCTATGTGTCTGTGTGTTATATGGAAAACAATAAGAATGTATGTAATAATAAAAATGTATCGCCTCTGGAATCCGTAAAAGGGTGACCAACAATACATTTCTGAGAAATCTTAGCTTTTTTATTATTTTGTGACTTTTAGATCATAATACACCTTTTCTCCATGCTTTTGCTATGGGAGAGGACACCTCATGATCCGAACTCAGGTCACCAAATCGAAAAATCTCGGATATACAATTACATTTCCTGGAGGGGTCATCAAGTTTAGAAAGTATCAAATCGATCGGCTTAGAAATGTAGCTGTTGTCAGGGGCGGACGCAGACCCGAGTTTGGGGGGGGCAAACTCATCTCTGCATATCCTTGGGGGGAGGGTAGGTTGGACGTGCGATTTAGGTGTTGACAAACCTAGTATAAGCTATCCCTCAAAGGACATGATCGCTCTCCTGCGGGAGCGAATATTTTTTTTGCTCCACAGACCTAGTTCAAACACCTTTTTCAAAACATTTCTCCGGCGTTTGGGGGCCAAAGATAGTTTGGCCCCTCTCCAGCCCTTTTGTTGGGGCCATGGCCGGAATGCCCCCCCCTCCGCCCCCTGCGTCCGCCAATGGCTTTGGAACAGCTCAAAAGTTGAGGTGAGGTGACCTTGGTTGACTTCGTCTGGTGACCTGACTTAGTGTGTCCCAGGGTAAAAATTTTCAAGGATGGTGGGAAAATGATAGGGGAGAGGTAGACCCCTCAACCGCGGTGCTGCGCCTCATCAGTTATCTGTTAGTCGGAAAAAATCTCAGAGAGCCATCGATGGCCTTCTAACTTACACACCTGAACCTTTCTATCCAGCAGTGCTTGACCTTTATGGTTTTTCAGCGCTTGGTTCAATTATCTCAAGCCTGGTGATCTTGCAATATATTTGTTCGAGGTGGTGTGCAGAATTCGTATACTCCGCAAGAGAACGTTAAACCAGGCTCAAGTCCAGTAGCAGCAACAGATTACATTTACTAACTGGGCATTTACCTGACGCCCTCAGCAAACTCAGAAGTGAGCTGGGCAAAGCATCATCCAAGAGCCTTCAAACCTGTTTTAGGCTACAGTGTTCGAGAACAGAGAAACATATTTGAGTAATCTGAAGGGCCATGGCTGATGGAAGGCTTTCAAACACAATAGTTGCAGCGTCGTGGCTGACGCTGCTTAGCCTCATCGCCATCGTCATATCCTTCGCCACACCCTACTGGCTGGAAACCGATGGCACGCTCGACAACCCCAAGTTCGTCAAGCTGGGTAAGCATTGTGTGACGATGGGTATGGCTTCCCCACAAGGATTGGAGTGACTCAAATGGATAATTGTGTATTTTGTTATTTTTTGGTTGTTTTCAGAAATGAAATAGCTAGGTATGCAAACTGTACTGAATGACATCATGGGGTAACACTTTTATCGTAAAAAGTAGGGCATGTTTATATCCTGTACTTCAATGTAAATGGTGTGTAAAGCGCATGTACTAGCAGATACCTAGCCTTATAAAACGTTGTACTATATTTTGCATTTCATGAAGCTCTTCATTTCCAGACGGTGCTGCTGCCAGCGGGAAGTATTGTATTAAGCAAACGGTCGCTGTTTCAGGTCTGTGGACGGTGTGTTTCGAGGACTTCCAGGAGCGACTGCGACTGTACGATATTCGCTTCTCCGGTTGCCGCTGGGTTCTCGACGAGGAGTACCAAATCATCGACTACATGGTCCGGCCAAGTCAGTCACGCTCATCCCTCTTGGTTGATGATTGTCTCACTTTTCAGTAGGACAGTGCTTGTGCCAGGCTGAAATACAATGGAAGTTTGTAGGGGGAAGACTAGTGCTACAAATGTGCGCGGTTCCTAGTGTTACGAACCAGACACTTGCCACCGGCTGAGCTGTGGAGCTCCGTGTCTCCGCCAGAGTTCTTTATCGCCGTGCAGCTGTTCTTCACGCTGACATTCATGGCTGGCGTGCTGGGTGCCGGGCTGGTGGTGTTGGCCGTCTGTTGCATGGACGGCGAGAGGGAGGCGCTCTTCCTGCGGGTCATCTCGGCCGTTCTGGGAGCCGCCTGTAAGTCAGCCCCCGGTCACCAGCTGCCATGTTGTGACGTCATCACGGTGTCATTCGAAAGGAAGATATTAGTTCACTTGGAATTACTGCTACCATATTGAAGGGAATGTGGCTGCTTGGTGCATTTCCAGACCGTAGTGGTTTAGGAGCGATCTATTGAAGATGAATGTGACCTGATTTCTGCTGAAAATGACTAATTAGCCTAGTATTTCGTTTTATTTAATTCTCCTCTGTTAGAGAAAAGTCATTACGTGGCGAACATCAAAATAGCGCACAGTTTGGTAATGCTTTGTGTCAGAGTGAACCCATTTGATTTGCGCTCGTCATGAATTCTTATACAAATGAGGAGTTTTGGCTAAAAAGGGGCTGTTGGGAACCGGAGTGACACTTCTCGATTTCAGCTATTTTCCCTGATATATTAAAATAGATGTCAAGTTTCAAACAAGTCATTGAAACAAATTATGCACATTTATAGTCACTAATACCGAAGGCACCTTTAGCCCGTATGTTTTAAAGGGGTTCAAACAATAAACCTTTGTCCGCTTAGCAGGCCTGAGCGTTATGTCACGTTCCCAAGTCAGATTCATACCACGTGACCACCGGGGAGGAGGAGGCCGGAAGGCAGTATATTCTTTCTTTTTTTCCTGCGAACAGTAAGCTCTAGGACTGATGGAATATCGATCAACTGGTTTTTCGACATGCTCTATCACATGACTATCTTGTTTAAATCCCGTCATGAAGTTGCCACATTTTCCTTTAAACAAATATTGCAGATGCTTCAACTAATATTGCATAATGAATTATATTGCATTCAATTATAGTGCGTATCCGCCACTGGCATGGTGTGTTCGATGGTGTTTGACTACTAGTAAATAAGTGATCTTTAAGGATAGCCCTAAACGGGGAAAAACTGCCGGGCAAAGGAAAAAAGGTAGCACTCATTACTAATTCTTCGAAGATATCCTTTTTTCCTTTGTACGACAGTAAAGGCCGGGGAGTAGGCCGTGATTTGTTGCGTTTGACAGTTGGTTGACAATGTTTTCAGTATTAGCTTTGCCGGCACGTCTTGAGGAGTGAACATTGGTATCTGCCGCTGCCAGAAACGTGAGTGCGCCGATGTTAACCTATGTCTGTCGTTTCAGCCCTGTTCGGCTGTACGCTGATGTTAGCCCGTGTCTGGCGTTTCAGCCCTGTTTGGCTGTACGCGGGTATTAGCCTGTGTCTGGCGTTTCAGCTCTGTTTGGCTGTACGCCGGTGTAAGCCCGTGTCTGGCGTTTCAGCCCTGTTCAGCTGTACGCCGGTGTTAGCCTGTTTCTGGCGTTTCAGCCCTGTTTGGTTGTTCGCCGATGTTAGCCCGTGTTTGGCGTTTCAGCCCTGTTCGGCTGTACGCCGGTGTTAGCCTGTTTCTGGTGTTTCGGCCCTGTTTGGTTGTTCGCCGATGTTAGCCCGTGTTTCGCGTTTCAGCTCTGTTCGGCTGTATCGCCGTCATCACCTTCGGCTGTTTGGGCGACTCCCGCGATTGGATGCCGGACTACGACCACAACAACCTCTCCTGGAGCTTCGGCCTCGGTCAGTTACCGCGCCTGGTACCAACTACCAGGCGCCTTCTGATGGAACCTGTCAGTGCTGAGCTGTTTCCGCGTAGGCTTCGTAGAATGCTTCTGTTAGACGTTGGCTCGGGAATAACAACCAGCAAGCATCTTACTGTGGTAGTGTTAGGAGCTTGTGTAGTACTAGGACGCAACGCTACGCCCCTGTCGCTTGTATAATAGCATTGGTTTTTGTGGTGGTGGTGCGGTGCCTCTGCAGAATAGATTTGTTGTGCTTCCAGACAAATATTGGAGGGTTTTAAATTATCACTGCTATTTTTCTGACTTGATTTTGTATTTTATTCCTGTAGCTTTTTTCCTGTAAACAAGTAAAAAAGCAGGACTAAAAAGCCTAATTGATAATTCCCGTGTCTATTTACTTCATGCAAGCAAAAAAATGGCCCAATTTTTTGTAAGAGTTTGTACAATTGTCATAAACGTTCAGTTTTACCCACCTTGGAGTCTCTGGAGTTTTAAGTATCAGAATAGCGTCACACATGGGCATTATCAGCAGGGTTCATAAGAGGTCAAACATTAATATTGCCAATTCTTCTCAATATTTGTTCCAAAAATATCCTTGGTTCGAATATGCTCTTCCTGCAGAGTAATTAAAAGAGAGATAACTCTAGCTATTGTCTTTAATTCCTTTTTAATATTGCAGAGAAGTAATCTTCGAAATTTAAATAGTTCTTTCTCGTGATTTTTTGGAAGTTCAAACGAGGGAAATGTTCATGTTTCATAAGCATCTCTGGAGATATGAATACCTAAAAGTACACCATCCTGCCTGTGCGACGGCTTGCTTTTGGCATCTGATTTTTGGCGGAATGCACGGTTAACAGTCTAAGACTTCATAGCGATCTGTGCTTGCTTAACGTTTCGATAGGGTGTATTGTGTTCACTGGTAGTTGAGTGCTTTTGTTTCCGCAATGGATGCCAATCCGGGAATGGTTGCCCACTTAGATATCAACGTTACCATGCTGTGTTATAGCACTGGTGCTCGCCGTTAAGGGCATGCATCATTTGTATTTCAAATGGATAATTTTCCACTGATCTGTTGTGGGTATGTCTATATTTGCTCGTGTTCCACGGATTGGCATATATCTGTCGGCAGCGGGTCATATTTGTGCTTCTCCATGGCGCCCAGAAACGTCGCTATGACAACCTAACGCTTACACGCTAGGTGTGCTATTCCAGAGTTGGCAGGCATGTCTGACGAAAAGTATCATTCCAACCGGCGTGTGAATGCAGCCCAGCCCTTTTCTCCCCACTTTCCCCGTCTGGTCCTTGACTGGCGACTGAGTGGGAGGACGGCCGCCTCTGAGCTGCCGCAGCGGGCCCGGCTGACCTCGCGCGGGAGTCAGCGGCTGAGCGCGCCAGTCTGCGGGGTCGGCAGGTGCGGTGGGCTCGGTGCTGGCCGGCCTGGCGGCGCTGCTGTACTGGGTGGAGGCGCGAGTCCAGTACCGTCTCATTCACTTGCAGAAGACGTCCAACCCCCTGACACGTGGCGGACCGCCCGACACCGACATTTGAGCCGGCCGCGTACATGTATGGGATGCACCTTACACCACGCATGTGTGTCCTGGCACCAGCACCTGGTCCAGTGCAGTGTTTGCCTGCAAATGGAATGCGGAAACTACCAGGCTAAAGGGGGCATATTTCAGCGTTCAGTTGGTGGGCTGAACAGCAATTTTGCGGTTCGGGTGTTTGGATGATTCTGAGGGGAGAGTATTAATGACCTCGTTTCCCTGGACGAACAGCGAGGTATATGTTGGTCAATCGTTGTAAATGTGACCACGGATCGGTCAAAGGGCAAGTGTTGACCTGGGATACGGACTTATCACATTTTTCCCACGGCATCATGTAGAGGGAAATGGTGGCATGGTGGTATAAGCATGGCACTTTTTGACAAAATATGTACATAATTACCTGGTTCCAGAATGCTGCGCAAGTACCTCGTTCACTACCGCAGATTTAATTTACCCCTACCCTGCTTTATGTTGGTTAGACACTTCATTGCGTACGTTAGCCATCAATGCATCATTTGCTCAGGGTATGTTATGCTAATTGGGTGTGTTAGGCTAAGGTGGAATGCATGATTCACGAAGAAATTTGTATCCTGGAGTAATGATTGTTCGCAGGGAAAACCACGTCCCACGTCGAAGCGTCCCTTAACACGCGCCCCGTTGGGGGTGGTGGTAAAATTCGTGCCTTCCTGGTTTTCCCCAGATAACGCAGAAAGGAAGAGACGCAGGACAACGTAGCTTACGTATCTTACCCATGATACATTTTCCGCATCTGGCCAACATTTTTAGGTTAGGTTATCTCGGTTGAAGGAGCTATTCAAGGTCAAGCTACCCGACCTCAAAACAAAGTCACGAGTGTGAAGCGGTGCCTAAGAAGCAGCTGCCAACCGATGAGATTCAAACTTTCACAATATGATAAAGTCATTAGGGCCTACAAATCTGCTATCTCGGAATTTCCATATTGTTCGACCTAAGATGGGGTCAATTTTTTGGTTACCATATTAGAAGTATATGGTGGAAAATAGGCACGTTTTTAGTAAATACTGGATAGATCAACTTGGAAGTCCCCATAACATGTATTCTTACCATGATATTGACCATAAAGATTAGTTTTTTTAACATCTGACCTCTCAAAGGCCATGTGAGACACATGAGCATACAGTGATTATATTGCTGATAACTTCGCATTGAATTGAGATAAAGTTTCTATTTTGATTGCTTTGTTCTTATCTTCTCACGGGGAGTCGACTGTTATGCACCATGACCATACCAGGTTACCATGTGACCCTGACCTAGCTCGTTATCGGGTCATTTTCACCATGTAACCTAGCAAAGTTGTTTTTTCTGTGATAGGTATACATCATTCAATTCGCCAAGATAGGAGGACTCCAAAGATGCCTCAAGTTTTTCCCTAGCTCCGCTGAATAAAAATTATAGGGGAAATGCACGCTGCCCTGTTGATGGAACCTCTGCTGACCTCAATATTGACCTGTTAC
Organism: Lepas anatifera; assembly: GCA_034440635.1. NCBI lineage: Eukaryota > Metazoa > Arthropoda > Thecostraca > Lepadidae > Lepas > Lepas anatifera. Next base: position 365,834 of record JAOTON010002205.1, read on the forward strand.
AAAAATTGAACTTATGATTTCTCCTCGTCTTGTCAAAAGCTTTCGAACTTCGTCCGAAATTTTTCTTTAACTTTTTGGGAAATGAGATACGAAGGGGGGGTCAAAATACGCTTCCCTAGCGGGGCGCGTCATGCCAGGGACCCCAGCGGGGCGCGTGTTACATGGATTATGGCACTTACTTGTGATCCCAGACCTGAGTGGTTTAGGGGTAATATTTATTAAAAATAGTGAGTTCTACCTTATTTCTATTGCAAAATGGCAAAAAGGTATAATATCTCGTATTATTTAATTTTGGTCTGTGATAGGTAAAAATTTCCCCAAATCGGCATGACGTCAAATCGACGTGCGATCTGGTAATTTTCATGTCACGATAAATCTGTTTGTTTATACTATAAGTTAAAGTACAAATGAAGCGTGTTTAGCTAAAATAGGCTGTTTTGGAATCCAAAAGGGCATTGGTCAATGCTGTTATTTTTCTCGATATTTTGAAATATGTTTCATGGTTGAAACTGGTAGATAAACGAAGTCACACCCATTTATAATTGCCGGTACCAAATTTACCACGTAGGTTCTGGAGAGAGACATGCAAGAAAAATTGTTCGCGGAGGAGGGGTTCGAGAGGGGTTGAATTTATGTTTTTGTTTGTACTCATACGACAGGACCGATGAAAAGACAGTACTAAGGCTTTGACAATTTTGTGAATCGTTGAATTGAGAATTGTGGAACCTTGTGGTATTCCCAGTGATTTGGTTGGGGGGGTGTTTAGATCCCCTCCTCCTCCCCCCACTAGGGTGAAGATCGCTCGGAGGCCCACCTTGGCGAGTGTGAAGTCATATTTCAAAAGCACTGGGCCCGTCAGAAGCTAGCATAATTTCCGTAAAGTAGTGAATTTCAAGCGGTTTGCCTGGAACGCGGGAACGACCACCCCGCCCAGGGTACCTTCTCCTGGGTCGGGTAGCACCGGAGGTATTTCGGACAGATGATTCTGGACAGGAGCTTGTCGGGGAGCCGATCCCATCCTCTTCCCTGCGCTGCCACTGATGGGCTCAGGGCTACGGGGCCGGGCCACGGCCTCTGCCAGCCTAGTGCCGGGTTTCACCAGTGGTGGTCGACTCCAGACGTAGTGAACTTCGATCGGATGTGGCCCGGTGTAACGACAGTCTGGACGCGTCTCGTGGCAAATCAGAGCAGGCGGGACAGTTACCCGCCACGCCCTACCCGCCGGGCACACGTAAACCGGCCTGCCCGGAAACACGTCATCTCACCGGCGCAACGTGTCACTGCTTTGGCGCCATGCTTAGTAACTTTGTATGCATGTGATCAAGGCCACACAACATGTGATGCTTATTTAAGCTTTCTTTGGGCATTCTCTGTTATGGTTGTGCGCCGAGCTTTTTGCATGTCTTAGGACCATTCCCTGTCACGTGCACGCTAGTGTTTTTGATACCATTATGTATTCTTTTGTTTCGTATGTGCTGTTTTATACTGGTGGGTGTGACTTATTGGTTTGCTTTCGGGGAGGAAATGTTTCTCCGAGTCTAGTAATTATTCCCGTTTTTTCAGGATGATGTAATCTTCTGGAACCCACTTATACACAAATCAATAGTGATATATTGGAGCCATTTATGTGGGTTTGTGGGTACTACGGTTATTCGTGAATGTTCTCAGTTTTTTTAGTCCTGGCCAGAAACGACGAAACTTTTTTATAAATTTCGTTCAGTTGTTTAGTACGTTGCTAGGGTCTTAAGTATAGGAATTGTCACGAGACCCGCCCACCACCCGAACAGCAACTCCCCAATGGGGTTATTAGAAGCCAAGTTTAACGTCCCACAGACAGGGACGGCCGCCCGCTCGGTCACCTCTCATAGTCAGTTGCAGCCGACCTACGTCGGGCAAACCATTGAGCGCTGGAGCGTCTCGAACACCCAGCCCGGACATGCGCTGTCCTGCACTAAAGTTGGAAGGGTTAATTATTTTCAGTGAATTTTTCACTCCTGACGCACAGGGAAGTACATCGCCTCTAAAACAAAGATTTCAAATATTTGTTTCATTACTTTGCACTCGATCTCACCACAAATCTTAGAATTTTTCTGTCTTGTCGGAAGCTTTTTAGATGGCGGTAAGACTGGCGTATTGGTTTGAACCAGCAGTATGAGGAGCACCTAGGAACACTTTAGAGGGACCGCCTCCTGGAGTGCTGTAAGGGGACCGCCGCCTGGGGTGCTGTGAGGGACCGCCGCCTGGGGTGCTGTGAGGGACCGCCGCCTGGGGTGCTGTGAGGGACCGCCTCCTAGGGTGTTGTGAGGGACCGCCGCCTGGGGTGCTGTAAGGGACCACCGTCTGGGGTGCTGTGAGGGACCTCCTCCTAGGGTGTTGTGAGGGACCGCCGCCTGGGGTGCTGTAAGGGACCACCGTCTGGGGTGCTGTGAGGGACCTCCTCCTGGGGTGTTGTGAGGGACCGCCGCCTGGGGTGCTTTAAGGGACCACCGCCTCGGGTGCTGTGAGGGACCTCCTCCTAGGTTGTTGTGAGGACCGCCGCCTGGGGTGCTGTAAGGGACCACCGTCTGGGGTGCTGTGAGGGACCTCCTCCTAGGGTGTTGTGAGGGACCGCCGCCTGGGGTGCTGTAAGGGACCACCGTCTGGGGTGCTGTGAGGGACCTCCTCCTGGGGTGTTGTGAGGGACCGCCGCCTGGGGTGCTTTAAGGGACCACCGCCTGGGGTGCTGTGAGGGACCTCCTCCTAGGGTGTTGTGAGGGACCGCCGCTTGGGGTGCTGTAAGGGACCACCGTCTGGGGTGCTGTGAGGGACCTCCTCCTGGGGTGCTGTGGGGGACCGCCTCCTGGGGTGCTGTGGGGGACCGCCTCCTGGGGTGCTGTGAGGGACCGCCGTCTGGGATGCTGTGAGGGACTGCCGTCTGCGGTGCTGTGAGGTACCGCCTCCTGGGGTGCTGTGGGGGACTGCCTCCTGGGGTGCTGTGAGGGACTGCCTCCTGGGGTGCTGTGAGAGACTGCCTCCTGGAGTGCTGTAAGGGACTGCCTCCTGAGGTGCTGTGAGGGACCCGCCGCCTGGGTTACTGTAAGGGACCGCCTCCCGGGGTGATGTGAGGGACCGCTGCCTGGGGTAACCTCGGCGATCGGGTGCTGCTATGCTCAGAGGGCATATTATTAAATAATTTGCCTGGCATTGGATACCGAACCGCTTTGAGGTTTTGGTTTTTCGCAGATCGTTTAACATTGTGGGCGCAGCGCCGCCGTACTTGGTATGCCGGTTACCTGGCTATTTTTGCAACGTCACTCGAGTAAAAATAAAGGAACTGGATTCCTTCGGGACGGGATTGGATTTCTTACGCCGGTGACCTGGGGATCAGGTCGGAGTCATGACTTCTCCATCATAAATCCATGAAAATGGGTTGAAACTCGATAACTTTCAAGAAAATGGTGATTAAGCTTTTAGTTTGATGTTATCATGTTTGGCTTGCCACTGCTGTTCGAATAATATGCGGTAGAACTTTGCCGCCCCGGTTGCTCAGTTGGTAGAGCGTTGGGCTCCGGCCCGCTGCTGAGAAGCATGCAGCGGCAGTGCATGTCCAGGCTTGGAATCGGTTCCCCTGAGCCGCTCCGGCGCTCAATAGTTTACCCGACGTACAGGTCGGCTGGCAACTGACTGGTGAGAGGGTGACCTGAGCGGGGCGGCCGTTCCTGTGCTTTGTGGGACGTTAAACTTTGGCTTCTAAATTGACCCTTCATTGTGGGAGGTGCTCGTTCAGGTGATGGGGTCGGGGTCTCCGTGACAGGTCCATTGAGGACTTTGGTGAGACTCCGACTCCAGGATCGATACGGTCAGAAACTTGGACACAATTTATGCAAAAAACTTATACTTACTTTGACCTGGTTTTATGTTTGGTCAGATTAATCTTTGGATCTGACAGAAATCATAAGGTACATCATTCGATCGGGGTTGACCAGAGGATTGCAATGATGCTTATATTATGTAAATTTTCTACACCCCTGTTGTGTCAGCTGTTATAGCCCAATACGTTATTTACGTTATTCTTTTCCTATGATGACATTCTTTGACCTCCAGTGACCTCAAAGGTGACCTGATCCAAAAATTGAACTCATTTTTCAAAACGTCACCTTTGTTCTCAACAAAGCTTCTCGCTTGGTTCCCTCGTGACCTCATGATCATGTGCTGGGAGGCACCTGTGGTTCCTTCGTGACCAAGTCAGGACGTGGCGGGAGGCACCTGTGCGCCTCGGCCTCCGTTTAACTAACTACTCCGTGCCAGTGATAAGCCTGGTCTCAACCAGGAAAGGCAGCGCTTTCCTGGCCTGTACTCAGCGAGCGGATAAGCGCGGCGACTTTCTGTAATCTGATTTCCGCATGGAGAGAATTCCGGCATCCAGCATGAGCATGATCAACCCTTTGCCAAAGGGACGCGTGTTTCAGTTGTGTTGATCTTGAAGTTGAATGTCGTACTAAACTAATAAAGTGACATGTAGCGTCATTTGCAAACTTCGCTAATCAGGTCAGTGGAACCCACATTTTTATGTCAAATTCCATTGTGATCTCAAAATTGGAAGTTTATTTTGTATATCAACAATATGATGCGAAATTGCACTTTTCTGCAATCACATTCCAGCAAAATTGTATTTTTAGGTCAGAACTATTTATGCATTTCTCAGATTTTTGAAACTCACTATATGTAAAAACAAGAAACATCACAACAGCATACATGCAAGAATTCATTACGTCAGCTGGAAAGTGACGGCCTCCAGCGCCCCTTTTTCACCCGTTTCTGGAGCGCGCCGCGACCAAGATTCTGTACTGCAGTACATGAATTCTGTTGCAGGGCTTCTGTAGTGGCCGCGCGAGCGTCTGAAATCGCGAACATGTGCCAATTACGAACCTTTCCTTGCATGATGTAAATCCTTCTATAAAGCCTGATGAGTGACTTAGAACTTGGGGTGTCTTGGCGGATGTTTGATGTGAACTGAAGTCATTTTGCCGCTATAATGATCATGTATGGAGATCCGGGCGTTAGGATTTCAGGACCCCCCCTGGATTTTTGGTCTCCCATAGACATTGTATTGAGCTTATACTGCAGTGCCAGCGTTAACCCATCCAGAACCTTCCCCCTTGGATCGAGAATATATGTCCAGCCTTGGTGATGAGGGATAAGGTAGCCCAACCATGGTGCAATATAGTACGTCAAAAGAATTAGTACTGTCCGAGCCGGTAACATGAGAGCTCCTAATACTCCGAAACTTGAATGTATTTTGTCATTCCTCGTTGAGAAATCGTTGCGAATGAAAGCCACAGCGCGGTGCTGGTGTTTGTTTCAGATGTTTTTTTCATTTATTCCAAAATTAGGGAGAAAAGAACTCTCCGCCCTGAACTCACAAGTTTACTGCTCTCATAGGCATTTTCACTGACGCCCTATATGAGAAGACCCTCCTCTCAGAATCTTGTCGAGTAATGATCAGCAGCCACTTCAGTCAACGAAAAGTCCCACGAAAAGTATTAATAGGCAGTGCGAGTGGCAACCGTATCCAAGCCAAGGAGAAACCCATGTGCCTTCAATACACAATGTAATTAAAAGTGGCCAATGCTGTGCCTTTCGTTCCGAACAAGACTGAAACCTGTCTCTTGCCCGAAGCCTGTTTTGTAATAAGATATTTGTGAGCCGGAGAACTTAGAGAGTCCATTCTCGAGCTAGCCATGCAGCTTACTTTGCTTGAGAACATTGTAATTCTGTGCATGTGTAGAGACCCCTGGCTGGGCGAGTGTCAGGACCATCAGAATTTGAAGTTTCCTCAGCTTGTAGTACAGCGTCTGAACCAACTCATCCAGGGCCTTCCTCCTGGTCTGAGAAGAAATCTCCGCCGCTGGGTTCTTGCAAGATTTTTTTTGTGGGGGACATCTAACTCTTCTCTCCGTAGTCTCTTTTCCGTACCCAATGCCCGATTCCAAGCATGGCCCCAAAGATACAATTTTCGTCGGGGTATGGGTGAAGAAAAGTGAAAACGCACATAGTTAGAAATTGTGTAAACGAAAGCTTCAAAATCAAACTCACAATGCAATTGTCTTAACAATTTGAATCCAGCTAAGCCCGTTAGTGAAGTTTGCAAATGACGCAACAGACTAAGTACTTGTACCACGTGAGCAGCGTTCTGTTAAGCTTTTTAACTTTGGTGCTCAAATGTGTAGGCATTGAATATCAATGCAGGATAAAGGTTATACACATAAATCTTGAGATTGTACTCATTGGAACTTGCTTTGATTTTGTTTGTGCTGCTCAGTGGTTGTGCCACGCGTGAATAGGCTGGGGTTTGCCTTGCGAGCGCCGCCGCTTTCGCCGCTGACTTGCCGCAATGTGCCGCAGGCGTTGCCGGCACCGTGGTGATCTTCTTCGCGGCCCTGCTGTTTTGGGTGGAGGCGCGGCGTGAGGCCAAGAACGACGGCTTCGGCTTCCGCGCGCCGCCCGTCGGCTACGAGCCCTCATCGCAAGTGTAAACCACACCGCTGAATGAAAGCGACGCTATTTAACGATCTGCGCGATTTGTCTGTTGCTGGTTTGTCCATGCTATGTTGTACCTCACAGCTCTGGTATCGTGTATGGGGTGTCCTCGCACTGGACTCTAGGAGTATTTACTGCCCGGAGGGTATTTTCTCATTTCTGAACTTTATACAGCCTTTAAACTTGGAAAGGAGCTTGCTTTTCACGTGTCTAGGCTCTGCACCATTGACAAGATCCGTCGTTTCTGACACCTTTTCTGACAGTTGATGTAGTGGGAAAGCTATGTCCGATCATGTGTTGTTAGCTAATGTGTGTTGTGCGTAAGTTTCCTCTGGGAAGACATTTCTATCCGTATATTTTTACAGTTTAATATGCCTTTGAAATGTTGAATGACTTATTCTTCTATCTTGCTAGGATGATATCGATCCTTCGGCTTTTTTGACGACCTGCTGTTGTATTGTGGTTGTCCTCGTCTTGCATCTACAACCTGACGGGGTTCTCACGCCGTCCAAATTTGAGCGTCAAGTATTTATAAAGCTCAAGACTTCCATTCCGTCGAACCAGTCCGTCCACCATTGATCTGACTCGGTTAAATCGGTGCGCTGCGCCATCATCGTTCTTAATTCACGTGTGGTTGAATTGTGTCTCTACGGCTGGCATTGGACCAGCATCGGAGGACTTTACCGTAAATTTTAGTTCTAAGGATGTAGATGCTAGTTAAGTACCAGCGTTAGAGGCCAGTGGTGTCAGATGTCCGCACCGCCTCCCGCATGTGACTGTTTCATCCCATTTATCCGTGGTAATTCATGACAGACGTATTATTTAGATAAAGAATGCGCGCTGCGGTGCGTAACGCTTAGAAGGAACTAGTATTTAGATGAATAATGCACAATGTTGATGCGCATGTTTAAAAGCCGCAAAGTGGTGTGCTGGCTGTTGTAGCCAGTGGTGTGCTGCGAATTTGGGGTCGTGAAACAATCTTTTCTCATCAGCTCCAGAACAGCTTTGATAAAGGCGTTTTTACTCAATATTACACGGCTTTGAGATATACCCTCGTGTTCGCCCTCGGATTTGCACGTGATGATGTGTTAGCTCTAAGAGTCATAGATAATCGAAATGGATGAAACCAGCACGGTTATAAAAGACAATGGTCAAGAGAGGGGATGAGCTCCCATAGCCTGCAAGTGGGTTTGTATTTTTGTGTCTCGAAAGTAAGCAAATTCATACCAGCGCGACTACAGAAGGGCATGGGGAGACCGTTCTATTACATCCCAAAGAAACATTCAAAGGTGGGCGCATCTGCGAAAATTTTTGAGCCGTTGCTTCCGCTGCCTGGGCAAGCTGAAACTGGCACTTATTTTTTCATTATCGCGAGAGTGATGCTCCAAAACTGTTTTTAATTGTTCTTTCTAAATATATTTTTTCATTACAGGAAAGGCTGCTGCTTATCTGAGTATTATACAGAAATTAGCAGCTTCATTTTAAGACAAGGGAACAAAATCATACACGGAAGACGTTTGATGAATGTTCCTTTTTTCCAGAACTGATTGCCCTCAATCTTGGGCTCGTAGTTTTTGAGGATGTGGTCCCATGACAGGCGGTTAGCAGTATCGCTTACAACTCTTTCTGGTCCTCTACCTGCTTGAGATCCTGGATTGCCGGTTGAGGGGGGGCACCTTCCTTGGGGTGCCACTTTTGACCGGCGAAACCTATCAGGTAGGCGCAAAATCCGATCGGTGAGCGCCAATTTTCGCGTCCTGGGGGAGCGACATTTCAGGGGGGCACCATCGACTTTTAGGGGCGCCGTGACCATTTCAGGGGGCGCCGCGGCGCCTCGCGAGGGTCAAGCGGGAGGGCACGTGCCTCTCTTTGTCCCCCGCGGATCCGCGTATGGTTGTGGGGAAGCAAACCTATGCGTCCTGGAAGGGATGGGAGGTGACGCTTATTGGGAAGTTTTCTTTAACACGCGCACTGGAGGGGGCCTCGGAGGCCCCCCACCTGTTTTTCCGAGGTGGCCGGAGAACCGCTTGTAGCCGAAAAACGAAACGCGGCCACATTTAACAGAATTTAATAGCGCGTCGATTAGTGAAGACTTTGAAAATCGGCCGAAAATTTTTTGACTTATAGGCTTTCAAAGTCAGACCTGCATTTTGAGATCGCCGTAAACGCGCGGTCGGACCAGTTAGCTTGCATTGAAGACCGAGCGGTGACGTCATAACGTCATATAAGCGGGACTATATGTCAAGGTCACTTCACATGAAAGTCAAGGTCAAAGGTCACAGGTCAAGGTCATATCTGCACTTTCAAGGTCACTGACCACTGTGCGTCCGGCCAAATGACGTTACCCCGTCTGACATATATTATGCTATGACGTCATCGGTAGGGTATCCCAATACAAAGTTCAAGGGCAAAGATCATTGGGAAAGGTCAATCCTCATTTCCCGCCAAACAGTGGCTACAGTGTTAGTCAAAGTGTAAATAATAAGTAGTATACCATATGGTGACCTTAAAGGTCAATGACCTTGAATGACCTTGACCCAAAACTTTTGGGGAAGCCTCTTTGAAACATCTTCTCTATGAACCTTGTCCTCCTTTAGCTTATTCCCGCCATTTTCCTGCATAATCGCAGCATTTACCAATCGATCCCAGCATGGCCAAGATTTGACCTTTACGACCTCGTTTGACTTTGAAGATATTGACCTAGGTCAATAAAAAATTGGTCATCATGTAGATCACCATAGCCCCCACCCACCTACCAAGTGGCGTTTTTCTAACCCTCTTAGTTTCCAAGATCTTAGGGGCCTACCAGGCCCCCTCCAGTGCGCGTTAGTGCCAGACCCCCTCCAGTGCGCGTTAGTGCCAGACCCCCTCCAGTGCGGGTGTTAACCTACTCCTCCGTCTGGATCTGCGCATGGCTGTTTTTCTTTATGAAGTGTTTGGCAGAGGAGGATGAAACATGTATTGAAGGGATCTGGAGTTTTTATAAATATAAAATACGTCCGAAAGTAACTCAATTACTGCTAAGAAAAGAATCTGGCGCGTGCAGGACCATTGCGGCACGGTGACGACAAGTGGCTGACGACTGACGGCCGGTGCCGGAAATACAACAGAAGGCATCATTATTTATCACCCAAATTTAGCGTTACCTGGTACCCAGGTAACGTGTGTCTCTATTGCTTTGCTGGTACCTGTAATATATTTGTGTTGTGTTTTTGCTGTGTGTGTTCAGGGGTAGAAAAAATCTACCATTTTGACATTCTAAATGGTGACAACCCAAGGTGGGCAAGGTGACACAAATTTACCAGCATGTTTGCTCCAGACCAATAGCGGAACAAACCGCCGAAATGGGCACCTGTAATTCAAACTCGTAATGTTTTCAACAACTAGGATGGTCCAGGAGTATCCATTGGTACCATACTAACGTAAAACGTGCCAAATTTTGCATCCTGGGCTGGTGACACATTTGTGGTTTGACATTTTCAGTGGTGACACACTGAACAATTCTTTTGGCCCCTGTGTGTGCTATGGCTTATTTACACCACCTTATATACATGAATTTAAATTAATTTCTACACCATCTTATTTACCCATTCTGCAAAGTATGGCAGCAGGCCAGACGAGTCGCACCAGCCATCTAAATTTCTCGCACCACCAGCCTCCAAAAATTCTCACTAATCTGCCACATACCAGGGAAAAATGCACCCATTCCTACCCCTACAATGCAATGCTACCTGAATCATTAGTCAGTTAGTTGAGGACTTTTTATAAGGCCCTCTCCTGTGTTTTAATAGCCATTCACTCATTATTTTTTTAGTTTAAGTGTCACTAACCTCACAAATTTGAACCAGGTTGATAAAATTTGCACCACTTGGTGCTGTCTCCAAGGGCACTCGCACCGACGAGATCTCGTCGAAAATGCCATACTTTGCACACTGGTTATTTACCGTAGCATTTCCATAGTATTTGATATGGTTGTCAATCCTGGATGTATTAAAGGTATCCTGAATCCTGGATCAGGAGTGGTCTGTGGCTCTGTGCTGGGTGTGTAATGGTATCTTGAGGAAGGCTGAGCACCTAACATTGAGTATATATATAGTATATTGAGTAGTACATTATATAGTATATTGAGTGCTGGGCACCTAACACAGTGTCTTAAGCAAACTCACTGTTGCAGCGTTTCATAACCTGTTGATCTGTGGCAACAACCAGCATCTTTGGTAAGGACGTGAAATGCGTGGCAGCAACATTTTGCAAGATATTGTAGTGTTTCACTGTTATAGTATAACAATGTACAACTTCTGACACTGACAGTCTGCATCAGAAGCCAATTTCTATGTAATTTGTTTTTTGGTGAATAAATGCCTAATATGTGTTTTGGAATGATAGTCCAAGTTGAAGTTTATGCTGAAAAATCTATTACAATTCTACCTTATCAAATTTTTATCCTAAACTGTTATTTTAATAGTCCTAGCTGCCAGCTAAGTTATGATTCTCTGACATTGTGAAGGGATCCTGTAAAGAGGTGATCTCCACCTTGAGCAGCAAGATTGAGACCCTTCCTCGACAGGAACCTGGTGTAGGCATGGACTTTTTGGAAAAGGAAAGGCGAAAGTACAATGCAGTAATACACAACCTGCCTGAACCTCAAGCCAGCAGCCATCAGGAATGCTCTGATAAGGACTCCCTGACTGTGACCAACATATTCAAAGATGAACTGCGCCTCCATGCCATGATCGTCTCATGTCATTGTATTGGTAGGAAACAACCAAACAAGTCTAGGCTGCTTATTGCTACCATTGACTCAGAGGCAGTAAAGTGGGATGTGATCTGATCAGCTCCCCAGCTTCGACAGAGTATTGAATGGGGCAGTCTATATATCAACCCTGATCTTACCAAGACTGAGAGGGAAGCTGCCAGACAGCTCCGTGAAGAACTGAAGGAAAGATGAGCCAGTGGGGAGAGGGACCTGGCCATTAGAAGCAGCAAGATTGTGGTTGTTGATGGATCTGATCTACATCAGACCCCGTTCAAGTTGTTTGGCAGCATTACGTCATCATGGCTGGAGAGGCACTACAGTTACTATGCAGGGCATTGGAGAAATTGCACATTTTCTAAGCTCTAAATAACCCGTTTTAGAACTGTATCAACAAAACTTATATGGCTGAACAGAAAGCTAAAAGATTCTTATTTGTGACACCATCAGACGTTTTGCAAAAACTCCAGTGAAGAATATTATTTTTACAAATTTTCCAGAGCGTGTCAAAATAAGGACATGTTCAGCACTAACAGCTGTTTGCAGTAAGACTAATCTCGATTTTGATTGGCTGTTGATTTCTGACCTTTGATTGGCTGTTGGTGGTACCTGCAGCAGAAGACAATAAACACCGGTGATCTCTTGAGCGAAGGTAAATTTATTTCTCTCGGCTATTAGGTAGGCCTGAGTTGATCAAATAAAGGCATGCCCTTTCAACAAATTCTTTGAAGTGTCATAATTTTTTCATTATATTTACGTAAAATACGCTGCTCGCCGTTGAGATCAAGGTTACTGTCAAATGGGTGAAACAAGTTGATTTCGATTTATACTAGATTGTTGCCAAATACGCCCAAACTTGGTATGTTTCAGCTGATCCTTCCAAAAACTTAGTAGAATCTCCTATAATTTAGTAGAAAAGGGCGGTGACGTCATCATGGGAGGACTATATTTAGTAGGAAACTTGGTTGTACCCGTAGTTAAAGTACCCTGATCTACATCACTGCAACAATGTGAGGCATGGCCAGCGCAATATCCCCCCATCTCCCTCATCCCTCCAGGCTGCTACCAGTTCCCAGACAGGTATTAGAAGTTCTGGTACCCCTAATCAAAGGAGCATCCCCTTGGAGGATAACAGGGCTGTGAGGGACCCTGGAGCAGTTACTACGGCTGCTAGTGCTTCATCAGGTGCCTCAGTCGAGTCTTCTAGGTGGGTAGGTTGAGATGATCCAGTCTCCAACACAGATCCAACAACTGTTGAGGGTGCCATCGGCTCTGGTGGGGATCTCTCTACAGTCACTACAGGCTTTGGTGAGGCCAGCCAGGCTACTTCTGGAGCCCCTAGCAGAGGTGCAGAACCTCCCCCAGCTGCAGTTAGTCCTGGCTCTCGTCGTTGTGTGGTCGACAGCCCAGTATTGACATAAGTATGGTGGGGATTTTTTTAGTGTTGTACACCAATGCAGATCAATTTATAAACAAGAGGGATGAACTGTTATTGCTGATTTCCCAAAAAGAGCCAGACTTGATCATGATATCTGAAGTTCTTCCAAAAGCAAGTACTGCTCCAATTGCGCATGCCTGTATTGGTTTACCCAACTATGTCACGCTCCTCAACTTTGACCCTGCCAAACCAAGAGGAATATAACCATTTTCGTCACCAAGTGAATAGAGTGACACATCTATGTATACCTACCAGGCTACCTCAATGCAAGAATCGAAGACAATATATCAATAGGCAAGCCATGCAGATTATTAAACAGAAAAAAGGCTTTGGCACAACTACAAGGTAGCATCTACAGTAAGGGATCGAGATACTCTCTGGGAGAACTACAGGAGGAGGAGAAACGACCTGAGGAGATTCTCACGGTGACTGCGTAAAGAGTATCAGAAGAAGGTTGCCAGTCAAGTGAAGGAAAATCCTGAAGTCTTCTGGTCCTATTCTCGCTCCCAGATCAAAACTAGGGACAAGGTACAAGACCTACAGCGACCCGATGGTACAACAGCTACAAGTGACTCAGAGAAGGCTGCAATCCTTTCTGCTTTTTCTCCGGTGTGTTTACTGTCGAGCCCACCAGTGAAGAAGCCCCAAACAACCTTGCTCATAACGATGCGAACATTTTGGAGGACTTTAACATTACCCCAGCCATGGTTGAAACCAAGTTACAGAATTTGAAATGCTCTTCCTCTGCTGGACCGGATGGGCTCCATCCTCGTGTACTGAAAGAGGCAGCTTCAACTCTGAGCATTCCGCTTTGCTCAGTTTTCAGAAAATTGCTTGCAAGCAGACAGCTCCCAAGTGACTGGAAGGTTGCGGAGGTGGTCCCTGTTTTTAAGAAGGGAGGCAGGTGTGACCCGTCCAATTACCGGTCTGTGAGCCTCGCATCCGTTCCATCTAAGGTGTTGGAATCTCTTGTTAGGGATGCTTTGCTAGCTCATATGCAGGAAACCGGCCTAATGACCAATGCACAACACAGCTTTGTACCCAAGCGTTCCTGTACTACCCAGCTTCTTAGCTCCCTTGAGATCTGGACTAAACTCGTTGAGAACGGGAAGCCAGTTGACGTTGCCTATTTGGATTTTGCTAAGGTGTTTGACTCAGTGCCCCACAAGCGTCTCATCTGGAAACTGTTCAGTCTTGGAGTGCATGGCCGTGTCCTGGACTGGATTAAGGCCTTCCTTTCTGGAAGAAAGCAACGAGTCAGGGTCAATGGAGGGCTTTCTGACTGGGCACCTGTCACCAGCGGTGCACCACAAGGTTCCATGCTGGGCCCCACACTGTTTGTGTTGTTTGTTAACAACTTGCCCGAGGGACTGACTTGCAGCGTGCGTCTCTTTGCTGATGATGCAAAGCTGTTCAGTGATGTGGGTAGCCAAGATGGATGGAGAAGCTTGCAAGACGATCTTCACCGTCTTGAAGCCTGGTCTGACCGGTGGCTTCTACCGTTCAACATCTCCAAGTGTAGTGTTCTCCACCTCGGGCATGTTAACCAACACCTGGTTTACAGCATGGAGAGTCGAGTTCTTGCTGCATCGGCCATTGAAAAGGATTTGGGTGTGTTTGTGGGTGAGGATCTCAAGTTTAGATGGCATGCAGCCACTGCTGTCTCTAAGGCCAGCCAAATCCTAGGTGCCATCAAAAGGTCCTTCGTCCACATCGATCAGCATGTTCTTCCACTTCTTTACAAGGCCTTTGTGCGTCCACGCCTGGAGTACGCCAATATTGTGTGGGGACCCTTCAATAAGTCCGACCATCTCCTGGTGGAGCGAGCCCAACGCTGCGCAACTAGACTTGTGCCCTCCTTGCGTTCTCTCGACTATGAACAGAGACTCCGCAGTCTGAAGCTACCATCCCTCTGGTACAGACCCAAGAGAGGTGACATGGTCTTCATGTACAAGCTCATGCAAGGCCACCTGGGGGTATCAAGGGATGAGTTCTTCCTAGATCCACCAGTAGGCACCACCCGTGGCCACAGGTTCAAGGTGAGGAAGCCTAGTGCCATCTCAAGAGCCAGGAGGAACCACTTTGGAGTTCGCACTGTCTCAGATTGGAACAGCCTTCCAGCATGGGTAGTGGAGTCTACATCAACTAATTGCTTCAAGAATAACATAAACAAGTACTGGTGAGGGTATATATTGTGCACCTACTTAGTTTTCCGCTACACATCATGACACGAGCTCAATGAGTGTGGGCAAGACAGGCACCTCCGTGCCTTATAAAGTCCTGGTCATCTAAGGTGAGGTATCTAAGGTAAGGATTGTTGTTAAATAGCTGTTTGTTGCAACATAAGCTGCCAGACTGCTTCCAAAGTTGAACCTTTTTTCTCCAGGTAAAAATCCTAGAGATAGGTAGGTAAATGACCACTCTGCAACTGCTACAGACCTGTCAGAGACATCCTGGTTAGGACCAAGGTAGGTTGGGGCACCACATAAATGTGCAATGGCAGTGAGATTCACCAGCCATCTGGAATTGCTCCACTGATCCACAAGCCCAGCTGCCAAAGGTCTGCACCAAGAAAGACTGAAAAAAACGGAGGCATTACTCATATGGATGGGCGCTGAAAGTGGGGGGGGACAGGGGATGCCTCCCCTGTGGGCCAACCAGGGGGGACACCCCCAAAATTTTTGGGTTAATTATCATAAATGCTGTCAGGTACCAAATATGCTCAAAATTCGCCTCCCATGGTCAGCACTAGCCCGGATCTGTCCCCATTGTGAAAATTCAGTGGCGGTGCCCCTGTTCATATGCATCTAAAATGTTCATTTTAATCTATGAATTTGCAGTACTGATGTATCCAAAAGCTTCCCAAGATATCTGCCTGGTATTATTGACAAACATGTCTTATCTTGTTCACTTCTGATCTGATATTTATGCTTTTTCTGCTGACCTCTCATATCTGCCCCATAATTGAGTGTTGCTCATTAGGTGTGGTACTCAAGTTGAGCCACAGGCATGTGCTTGTTAGCAAACCTTCACAGGTGATGGAAGAAACAGAGGTCTTGGACTGGTAAGCTAGGGTGAATGTATGCATGCCCTTGGCTTGTATTCTGTGTAGAGTCGACTTTTATTTGCAGATATAGTGCAGTGGTGGAAAATGTTTAATAGAAAGTATTGCTTCACCCCCAATGAGATCTTTGTGGCCTTGCCCGTCCATTCTAGGACCAGTAGTCTCACATAATGTTTGTGCAGGGACCCAACGCTTATAGGGAATGTGGCACCTTCATAACGTGATTTTTACTGAGATAGCCAAGTTGTAAAGCAAATCGGAAAGCCCAGTTTTCAATTTATCATTTGTCATGAAACTTGAGATTTCCGCAGAAAAAAACTAAAATCTACCTGCAATGTACCCCTCATGTACCCTTAGCAGCAGGCCACAGTTGTCATGGCTGTTGGTGTGACGACATATGCTGACGTTACGATGAGCATCAGCCAGTCGCCCTTGAAGCGTTTCGAGTATGGAAGTGGTTGCCAGATCATGACATCATCCACAGACAGATATTTTTTTCTTTTCCTAGATGAGTATTTTAAAAATAAAAATACTGAGCTTATTGTAGATTTTTCAGAGAAACCATGAGTGGTTTCATTATTTTCAGCTAAAAGTACACCTAATTATACTAAATTCCAGGATTCGACCAAGGTGCCACATTCCCTTTAAGGTTGAGCTACTCTGCTTGTTTTTATGTTTTCTTCTTCACTTCTTGATGTTTTTTCTTTTGACTGCGTTTTTTCGCGTTTTCGTTTTATCGTTTTTTGTTTTGTTTATTGCTACTTTCTTATCACATCTCAATGCTGGGCCTGTTTGAAAAATATATATGCCATTCAGGATTCAGAGAATAGGCAACAGATAATCCCACCTTTTATCTGAATTGACCTTGTACCCTACAGAACTGCGCTTCCCGAGCCATGGACGGATCCGGGATTTTCATCTGGGGGTGGGGCATCCAGTAAGGAGGGGCCATTTGGACCAAGGGGTGCCAGTTTTGGACCGCACAACTTATCAAGGGTGTTAGTTTTATAATCAGGATGTTCATACTAACACTCCAGGGAGGTAAGCGACCTTTAACACCCACCCGGATGGGCCCCCACGCCACCTTCATCCTATTGGGGGTGTTCAAACACCCTCCCCTCTCGAACTCGGCTCCTATGCCGGATAGGGAAAAATGGAAACACTGTTGAATAGCTCATACAAATTCATGGAGAAACTATATCAGTAACTTTTTGGCTCAGGCCAATATTGAGGTTATGATAGGTCAAAGAATGTGGCATGATAGAGAAGAGTCTCCGGGTTATAATGTATGACAGAGTGGAGTTAGGATAATTTTAGGCACCATTCGCTGGCTCTTTTTTTTACATGCAATTCTATTGCTAGAAAAGGTCCGCCATCCATTTAAACGGGTAGCCAGGCGTGCCCCTCCGCGATCCCAACAACAGTACCCTTACGTTAACACCACCAGAACATAAAGTATTACAAGTCGCGGCACGCCCTGCTAGGAAAAAGAAAGTAACTTAAAGAAAGCATAATAAATATCATACTATTAGTAAAAACTGCCAGTAGTAGCTCCCGGTAAATATACAGGGAGCAGGAATACAGGTCTATTTAGGTTAAATGCACAATAATTTAGCTCATTACCGGTTAGATTGTTAGTCTTTTTCCAAACGGGACTACCCAAAACTGGAGATTCGTGTTAGCCCCTCCGAGATTCTGGCGAAAAGATAGAGGCCTAGTAACATTCGCCAGAGAACTCGGAAGACAGAAAGCAAATTAGGGCAGACATGCAGGCATAGGCAAGCAAGCAAGCAAGCAGGCAAATTAGCAAGCAAGCGCAGCGGGAGTCAGACACACGCACGCACGCACGCACGCACGCACGCACGCACGCACGCACGCACGCACGCACGCACCACACACACACACACACACACACACACACACACACACACACACACACACACACACACACACACACACACACACACACACACACACATCCGAATCCACGCACGCACGCCTGCCTACACATCCACACACACGCGCACGTACACACCCACACACACCGAGTACCGCAGTCACCCACCCACGCACGGCAGACATCCACCTTCCCACCCACAAGTACTCCCTCTTGCCCACCTACAAGCACACTATCCCACTCACATACATGCACGCCCACACCCACACACATTGTGCTCCGGTGCATCATCACCACCATCAGCGCCGGTCATCGAGGCTCATTATTAAGAATTATATAATTGCAAAAGAATACTTCTCTGATATATTTTTTAAGCACATGTTTGTTTAGAGGAACTTCCGTTATACATTTAAAGGTTGGACATATAGTTTTGTTCCAAATTTCAGGTGCAGAGCATGCCAGAGCAAATTTCCTGTAATTTGTTGTAGCCTGAGGTATTTCAAAGTGTCTAATCAATCTCGTATTAGTTGTTCTGTATTTCTGAAAAAGAGACGATATCACATCTGGCATTGTACCATCCAATACTTTCGACAATATAATAACTTTTTGTTCTGAGACTAGTTCAGGGAATTTAAGTATTTTTAATTTTAGAAACAGTTCATTTGTGTGGTAATAATAGGGTTTTTGTCGATGATTCGAATAGCACGTTTCTGTAATTTGATGATCTTATCGAGTGGATTCGTAATTACTACCCCAAACCATTGCACAATAATTTAGATGGGGCAATATAAAGGCGTTATACAAATGAGTGAGTTCGTGCGATGATAGGAAATACTTGGCTCTGCTCATGATTCCTAAACTTCTACTTATAATCGAAGACACATGAAGGATGTGCGAATTCCACTTAAGCTTTTCGTCAATATAAACGCCAAGATACTTTACAGTTTCTTCACGTTTAAGCTGCATTCCATTTAGTCTTACATCAAAATTTCTAATGTTAGCGCTAGAATAAAGCTGATAATGAGATTTTGAAGCATTAGAGACAAACGATTGGACTGAAACCATTTTGACACTTCTGGAAGAACTTTATAGATTTTTGACTGTACACTTCTCACATCATCCCCGAGATTATAATAGCAGTATCATCTGCAAATAAGTAAAATATAGTTTCAATGGACACTCGATACAGATCATTAATGTATAAAATAAATAATAGTGGTCCTAGTATTGATCCCTGTGGTACTCCCGTCCTTAATTGTTTTGCATGAGAGATGACCCCCTTAATTTTAGTCCTCTGAAATCTGTTAGTTAGATATGAAGAAATAATATTATACAATTTACCCTTAATACAAATGTGATTTAATTTTTGCAATAGTATGCCTAGACTAACCGTATCGAATGCTTTTTTCAAGTCTAAATAAATTCCACATGATGTGTTACCCTTTTCTAAAGATTTTGTTACGCTCTCGTAAAGATGTACCAGAGGCATGTACGTACTATGCTTTTTCTAAAGCCGAACTGAAATGAATATAAGATGTTATTTTCGATCAAATAATCACAGATATATTGGTATAGTACCCGTTCCAAAATTTTGGAGAAGATGGGTAACAATGAAATGGGTCTATAGTTCGTAAATCTATCTTTTTCACCTGATTTAAATATAGGGACCACTACTGCTTCTTTTAACATCTTTGGGAATATACCTTTCTTAAGACATAGGTTGAAAAAATATGTCAAATTACAAAGACAACTTTTATATGTACGATGCAGAATCTTTGTGCTAATTCCATCAATGCCACCACCCACTTGTTTTAGTGATTTGATGATATTTTCTATCTGTTGTTGGTTTGTTGAAAGTTCAGCCGTAAATGGTGGGTGTGAGTAATCTTCGAGATATTCTATAGGATTTATGTTCGAAACAGGAATGTCTTTTTCAAGTGTTGATCCAATTGTAGCAAAAAAATCGTTAAATCCATTCGCTATGTCATCATCTTTGTACTCCCCGGAACTATTATCAAAAAACACAGAGGGATATGATGTACTTTTCACAGTGTTTCGATTCATAATTTCATCCAAAAGTTTCCACGTTTGTTTTCCATCCCCTTATGAGCTTCAAACTCAGACATATAGTACTTCCTCTTACTTTCCTTAATAATTTTAGTCAGGTAGTTTCTATAAAGTTTATATTTATTTTCATGTTGTCTCAGCACAGGATCATTTTCACTATTTGTTTTTTTCCTATTTTTGTGTGAAATATACCTATGATACAGTTTGTTCTTATAATTTATAGACGCTAGTATCCCTGGAGAAATCCACGGTTTAATTGGAGTTTTCCTTCTACATGGTTTAAATGATTTCGAAAATTTATCAATTCCAGTTTTATAAGTATTTATAAGAACTTCACAAGCCTCATCAGGATCATTGATGTTTTGAAAATTGGCTAATTCCGAAACAATATAATCATTGAGTTCTTTTTCTTTGGACCAGTCTAAAGTCTTTATCATAATTGTCGTTTTTGTATTAACTAATCTTTTTTTAAAGTTATATATATAGGTAAATGATCAGATATATCAGTTACAATTATACCTGAATGTGCAACTTGATCTGTATTACTGACAAAAAATTATCCAATAAGGTATGAGAATTTGATGCAAACCTAGTTGCCCTTGAGACCAGAGGCAAAAGGTTGTATGATAACATCAGGGTTAGAAACTTATGTGCGTTTTTGTCATCTTTAGTCTTTAATAAATCATAGTTGAAGTCCCCTGCCAATACATAGTCATTTTTACACGGATTTATTGAGTCCAAAACCTTTTCAAAATGTTCCAGAAAGCTATTGCTATCCTGGTTTGGAGGTTTATAAACCTCACCAACCACGAAATGTTTCCCATGTTTATCTCCTGCGTTCTCTACTTCTACAAAAGTGGATTCTATTTGTTCAAACTCTAGATCTGCCCTTCTTCTAGAGGTATATTTTTTGTTCACATATATTGCTGTTCCTCCCCTGATTATTTTCCCGACTCGATGAATATAGTTCATATTCATCTATATCAAAATATTTTTCGATTTCTTTTTTCAGCCATGTCTCCGCGATGCAAATAATAGACCAAGTTATGCCAGATTGTGATAGAAATGTTTTGATTTCATCAAACTTGTTTTTGATTGATCGCGCATTTATATCGATAATTTGAAAACTATTTGATATATTCATTTTAATGGGAGGTACATAGTATTCACATTTATTTGTTATTTCAATAAATTGCTGGTTTAAATCAGAAGTATCTTCAAGTACTATATCTTTAAAAGGATTCTCAAACATTTCAGAGAACATCACGACAGATATCTTCTAGGTCTTGGTTTGCACCTGTCAATGCATCGCTGTGTATATATAGCTTTGTTTGGTGTTCAGTTTTATCAGAATTGAAAATGCAGTTAAGGCAACCCCGAACGACCAACGCTTGATAAGGAGCAACGACGTCCTGCGTTCATACGTACAAACTGAAAAAAACTACTAGATATACCTTAAGCTTTTTCTGTCCCACATCTGGGGAATCTAGAACAATACTATAAATACTAATGATACTAGAAAGAATTATTAAATACTAAGATAAAGGTAAGATTAAACGCGAAGATTCGGTCGCCGCGGCTAATCGACCGCGGCGACCGAAGACCCGGAGCCGCAGAGTGGCCGCCGCGGCGGGCGGCGGGAGGCCGTCCCGGTACAGCGACCGGCGGATACGAAACCACGCAACCGCAGAGCGGACGTCACCCGCCCACGGCCGGACGGCCAGCCGCCGGCAAGCTGCGGCGGCGCCAGCCCCCAATAAGCAGCCAGGGCCAAACAAAGAGAGAAAAAACAATTTCACATGAAGACCTTTTTTCCTCGAACAACCACTGATGCTTGCTGGTAATGCTACTTGTATCAAAATGAAGGTGATAACACATGTACCATAACACCATTTCTTCAGTCCCTATCCCGCAAAAATTCAAGGTGGCGCACCCGCCTCCTAAGCTGACATAAGAACAATTTTTATGGTCAAGTTTACATAAATATAATCTTGGCCTAGATATCAACCAATATTTCACACACACAAAAACATTTGAGGCTGGTTGTCACAAAAATATCTATAATTTATCATAAAGAGCAAGAAAGAAAGAAGGAGGCAAGGGAGAAAGGGAGTTTAGAAGGGAAGGGGGGGAGAGCGCGCGAGAGAGAGAGAGGGGGAGAGAAGCAGGGAGGAAGAAGATGGAAAGAATTAAGAAGGAGGAGCAGGGAGAGAGGGTGGAAGGAAGTAAGGAAGAGATTCACTGAGGGAGTGTGGAAGACTTCCTGACCAAGAGGCTAAACAATGGTATACACCTATGAGTAAGCCGAACCGTACAGCATTCCATTAGGGTCAGCATGTGTCTCTTTCTCACCACATTTGTAGCCCATGTCTCCTACAGCTGATTGCGAGCCAGCACTCCAAACAGCTCCATGAACATAGTTACAGGTTACAGGAAATAGAATTATAACTAATACAACTGTTCTAGGTCAAAATATAAAAATGACCTGACCTGAAATCAGGTCAAGGTCCCTTTCCAACCTAGCATAGTCAGTATGCGTATCAATCGACTCACAATAACACTCCAAATGGAATGGAATCAAAATAAAAATTTTATCATCATTCCTGCAAAGTCTGAAACCTGTTTCAGTAGCCCCAGATGACCTCTCAAAGGTCACAGGTCAAAAATTGTAACATGAACCTGGAAAGGGGCCCAGGATGCAAGGATTTCGAGAATGTTGCTTGCCGCCCCGGTAGCTCAGTTGGTAGAGCGTTGGGCTCCGGCTCGCTGCTCAGAAGCATGCAGTGGCAGTGCATGTCCAGGCTTGGGATCGGTTCCCCTGAGACGCTCCGGCGCTCAATAGTTTACCCGACGTACAGGTCGGCTAGCAACTGACTGATGAGAGGGTGACCTGAGCGGGGCGGCCGTCCCTGTGCTTTGTGGGACATTAAACTTTGGCTTCTAAATCAACCCGTCATTGTGGGAGTTGCTGGTTCGGGTGGTGGGGTCGGGGTCTCCGTGACAAGTCCCTTGATGACTTTAGTGAGACTCCGACTCCAACAGTCGTACTAGGAACAACTTGAACAAAATTTATAAAAAATGTGGAGGTATTCACAGTTGTATCTACACAAATACGGCCCAGTGTTCACCATGTATTTCCAATGGAGAGGTCATTATCTGTACCTGACCCTAGGTTATCGATATCAAAAATCCCGTAATATGTCTTTTAGTACTCGTAGGGCCCATTATGTGGCATAAGTTTCAATCCGATAAATTCACCCATTTCTTACTTATGCCACCTTAAACATTTTTGGTGGTGAGGTTACTTGACCTGCACCGGTGACCTGAGATGACCCAACCTTAAAATTTTGGGGAAAGCTGCGGAATTGATCAAGAATAAGGTGTGCCAAGTACGTCGGTGCTTCACGCCGCCGTTTTTTCGTGCCGCTGGAAAACCCGAGGGGGTGTTTAAACACCCCCACCGGGGCGAGGGTCAAGGGGGCGCCACCAACCTTTCAGGGGGTGCACAAGTCAAATCGGACGGGGAATGTGCCACTTTGCCCTCCTGGATCCGCCCATGTCAACCGGAACGTAAATGTCCGGGCACCTGCGATGTGGTCACATCCCCAACATCAATATACCATATGAGTGCAACATCTGCATCACTCATTGATAGCTTACATGCAGTGGCGGATTCAAAGAGGGCATGTGAGCTCAAGCCCTCCCCGCAATGTTTGAGTGCCTGCAGCTAATGCATAGGCGGACGATGCGAGGTTTTGGTGTGTGGTGCTCGAGCCCTGTAGCCCCCCCCCCGAAACAAAGTCCAGGGTCTTCCACTGCTTCAAGGGTGTAATTTGCCCCAAAAATCTTTGGGTATGCTCATCCGGTTGGGGGCGGCACCCCATAGAGGCGGCACCCTTCATTGCTCCAGATCTGCTATTCATGGGTTTTTGCTTCTTTTACAATACACAGAACATTTTATTTTAATGGTGGGCAGGTATTGTACATAATTTTCCAAACATGTTCGCTTTCTACGCGACATTGGAAAGCTACATACAGGTCTTAAAAGATTCCAGTCTGAGCAGTATATTTATCCACGGGTGACGTATATGTTTTTTGTTTGTTAAATGTTACCTTCGGGATGGCAGAGTGGATGAAAAGTGAAACAAAAGCCAAAAGCTAACTCACTTTATGAAAAGCTCGCTGAGAGCACTCTAAAAAACGTGTGAACTGTTGGAACTCAACATTTATTTATTCCATCAATATACCAGAACAATGAGCATTTTAATGCATGCATACAACGCACATAACTATAACCGCATCCATACTACCCTGTACACCTCATCAGTGAACCCCAGCTCCCCTATTCCTCCCCCTCCCCCATACACACAGCAGATCGCATAACATATACACACATCAGATCGCAATAAATGTCGCCTAACACATATGCCACAATATAACACACATGGCCCCTAACACAGCCATTGTCCCGCCGGAGAAGTTCGATTTGAAACATCAGCATTCTGTAAACATCAATTAATTTCACAACTGAACTGGTACATGTCCCTTATTTTTTGCCCTAACGCCTTTTATTTTTTGCCCTAACACATAGCAGCGTCAAGAATCAGGGTGGTAGTGGTGAGTCAGGGGCGGCACGAATCAGGGCAGAGAAGATAAGCCAAAGGCGATAGTGATGAGCCGGGGCGGCAATTATGGACTAGAGACAGCACAGATTAGGGTGTAAGTACTAAGCTTGGAGCGACAGTGATTGGCCGGGGTGGCAAGAAACAGGGCAAGTCATAAGTAGAGGGTGGCAGTGATGAGCTATGAACTATGGGCGGCACGAATCGGGGTAGGAGTGATAGGACGGACGATGGCGGCAGTTAGGTATGTACTAGGAGTGACACGAACCAGGGCGGAAATGATAAGCTGGGGAAGGCGGTGATTACCGGGGGCGACAGTGATGAGCCCGAGGCGGCACGAATCAGGGCAAAGGCGATAGCCGAGGACGAGTATGGTGAGTCGGGGGTAGAAGTTATGAAGTGGGGGTGGTAGAATCAGGGCGGAAGTGATAAGCTGGGGACAGCAGTGACTCCCGGGGGCGACAGTGATGAGTCTGGAGTGGCATGAATCAAGGTCACTGTGCAAGCCCCTTGTGCGGGCATTTGTTCTTGTCTGGACCTCTTTGACAACCATGTGCTTAACGTGACTTCGGTCATTGAAGTGGTGATTATGAATGTTGAAGTATAAACGTTTAAGTATAGCTTGTTTTAATGACTGTTTCAAACGGGGATTGTTTAGTTTCAAACATGAAATAGCTTTGAATGTTTCAAGAAAAATAGTAGAAACTGATAGGTATCTTTTTGGATCCTACTGACAGCATTGTTTAGCTGTAAATGCTTTGTTTGTATTCATAGTCTTGTGTTCGTACTCTTATTTGTATTCATAGTCGAGCCCCGGAACAGCCTCCGGCTATCTATTTACTATCAGAACTCTGTCATTTCGGGGGAGGGGGGTTGGAACCCCTAGTTCCCCCTTGTAACCGCCACTGTCCCGGTGCCCCCAGATAAACCAAATATGGACAAATTGCCTACCTTGTCCTCTGCCACTCGCTAGGCTTGTTCGGATGGCACAATTTGGAAGTAGCGATTTTACCATGGGGACAGGCCGGTGCAGCCCGGTTTAGTCACTCCATAGTGGCTTCAAGGTGGTATTCCAATGTTGCCTCCGAGGTGTCCGTGAAATGCTGCCGAAAGCAGCTGTGTTTGACCCGGTGAGCCGAGGCCAATTTGGAATGGTTTTGGGTGGCCATAAGGCTTGTTCTATCTTATCATAGCATGCAACTATATCAATCGCTTATAAGTTATGAGGGATAAAAAATTTATTATATTATTAAAATATGGATTCATTTCCAGCTCGCCCTCACATGACATTCCATTTCAGTTGCAGACTCGAATCTCAGGGGCTGCATTCCTCCTCAGTCAAATAAGCATCCACACACCCCACCCAGATAAACAGGTGAGGTTACGTATTAGACAGGTGATTATCACCTATCAAACCAGATCTATAGCCAAAGTTATAGCATTAAATCCTCAAATGGTGTTTCTTTTCGGCTGAAGTGACAAGAATTCTGACTGTTTTCTAACCTGAGGAACTGCAACCTTGTTCATTCTTTTATCTATCTATAGACAGGCTGGAGCAAGATGTCGGAAGCGGCCCCTGAAAAGCGCGCAGATAATGAGAAGGTGCCTTCCGGATCTTCCGCACAATCTGGTAGCAACAACGCCACTGCAGCTGGAAAACCTGTGGTAAATATCTTTGGCATTAGAGGGATTCAGAAGACTCATATGCCAGGCCGTGGAAGCCTGTTCGAATGCCAGCTAAAATGTCAGTTGTAAGCTGAGAAGTAGTCCCTGGAGAACGGTTATGTAGTTTTTTATTTATTTTCTAACTATGCTGTCAAATTGCTTTAATTTGTATAAGTGTTTCCTGTCTTCGAACACTTCAAGAATGCATTTCTCTATATGTGTATTTTCTTCCTTCAGGTGGGTTTCCCCATATGGAGGCTACAAGCAGCTTTTCATTTTGCTTTTTTCTGTATTCACAGAAGCCGAATTATGTCTTAAAGTTCACACTGGCTGGGCACACGAAGGCAGTTTCTTCTGTCAAGTTTAGTCCGGATGGCAACTGGCTAGCAAGCTCATGTAAGTGCACTTTCATCTGAGGAACTGAGAGCAACGCAGTAGGCCTTGACAGGCGCTTCCTCGCAGAGTGCATGACTGATGCTGATGCACACTTTATGCATGACTGATGCGAATGCACACTTAATGCATGACTGATGCCAATGCACACTTTATGCATGTCTGATGTTAATGAACACTTTATGTATGACGGATGCAAATGCACACTGTATGCATGATTGATTCTAATGAACACTTCGAACACGATTGATGCTAATGAACACTTTATGCATGACTAATGCTCATGGACTGTATTTTAAATGAGGTTTATCAGTCTTCTGAGGAACATACCACTATATAAACCACTGGATACCTGTGCCGAACTATGAACGCTTTTCACCAAATGAAAAGCAGTTTGCGTGAGCTATTTTCCCATCTCAGTAGCGTATTATGCCTGAATTGTGTAGGCTTTTTGCTGTGTAACAGTGGCTGTCTCCGTTTCCTCCACAGCTGCCGACAAGCTGATCAAGGTGTGGGGCGCGTACGACGGCAAGTTCGAGAAGACGATAGCCGGCCATAAGCTGGGGGTGTCGGACGTGGCCTGGGCATCGGACAGTCGCCTGCTTGTCTCCGCGTCCGACGACAAAACACTCAAAATCTGGGAGCTCAGCTCGGTACGCGCGGGGTCGAGACGATTGTCTGTCCCAGGGACACGCCAGCTGCGTGGACATTTGCCGTGTAATGGCTTGACGTTTTGGAATCACCCATCGAACCAGTATGGATTTGTATTTGGCCTGGGTTAGGAAAAATGATCTGCTACATAGTATGCCCCCAAATAGCTGATTTTGAAAACCGCTAGTATATGATGACATATGAGAACAACGGTTGATGACAGATGATTACACAAACAACAATAGGGAGTGTTTAGATAACTAGATCTAACTATCATAACTAGATCGGAGCCACTTACCATTTTGGATTATCAGGGCCTTAGAAAACAAAGGCTGGTATTGAGTGACTCATCGTGATGTAAATGTTGGGATTGGCCTTGCCTTGAAAAGTCCAGCATCGGTCCAAGTACCGAATGGTTTCGAAAAATTGTTGCCTATCGGAGCAATCACTGATCTGAAATGGATAATTTTTGGAAAACGGATAGGTTTGGCCGTCGATGGACAGCTTTGTTATGGAGCGTGCAAGGGAAAGCTTATGTTCTTGTTCGGTTGTGAGAACACTTGTTGGCTTGTTGTGTGATCAGTTTTCTTTCTCTTACCCGTAACACATGAGCAACCTCTGTACCACAGCCCTCGGTATGCACTGTTACGTCATACACGAGCCAGACGAAATATGGTGCGACCCAAGCGAGATATGGCACTGCAGAACGGGCCAGTGTAAAAAGCAAATTCGTTCATTGCATTTTAACGAAACATTTATATAAGGTCTAAAACTCCTTTGGAATTTGTCCCTTTGGAATTTGTAGTAGTCAAATCACTGATACCCAATGAAAATATTGTATTTTAGATAACAATTCTGTCAAGGAATGTTATTCCCCCATTATTTTGCTTGCTTCTGTTCCGGACTAAACCCAAGGTCCTTATTCCATAGAAGGACTAAGACCGAGTGGCAAATATGTACCAGACACCTGGATACATGAGTCGATTGGTCCGTTCCCGCGGTCGGTACCGTACTGAGGCTGCTTATGTATCCAAGATATGTGTGGATATGTCATCAAAATGTCAACGTTTTTATTTCCACCGAGCTGATGATTTTTTTCTTTTGTCGTCGTCTTGAATCAGAGTACCATTCTTTGCCTAACATTTCTCACTAACATTTAACTTGGTTTTCTTTTCAGGGAAAATGTTTGAAAACCCTGAAAGGGCACAGCAACTATGTGTTTTGTTGCAATTTCAACCCACAATCCAATCTCATCGTATCTGGATCGGTAAGTCAACTTATGCGAGCTGAATGTTAGTATGAGAAAATAATGCTACAGTAATAGAATAAGGATAATCCGTAGTCTATGCAACTGATATGCGAAATTGTTGGAGGCCTAACAAAGCACGAATGAGTTGCGTTCATAGATAATGCTTACCAGTAAAGCCTAGTTGTCGAAATCGCAGTCCTAATGTTCGCCACTGGCCAGTACGTTTGTCAGTATGTTTGCCACTGTCTTCACGTCCACAGTGGGTCATTCCTGTTTCTGTTTCCCTGTGTTACCCGCCGTAAGATGCCGCTAAAATTGGGGCAAGGTTTGTTAAAATGAATTTGTTGTGGTAACTATGGGCTTGTTCCAGCGCCTCCTTAGAAAAAGATGAGAGTAGCTTGGAGTAAGTCGGAGCAGGCGCAAAACCAGTGTCCGCTGGACCGATTTCGGATGAGATTGGATGAGATATCAGCTGATTGCGCCTGATCAGCACCAATATGGCGGGCGTGGGGCAGCTAAGAAACTAATTTGATTTGATTAAGGC
Source organism: Lepas anatifera (assembly GCA_034440635.1). Classification (NCBI taxonomy): domain Eukaryota; kingdom Metazoa; phylum Arthropoda; class Thecostraca; family Lepadidae; genus Lepas; species Lepas anatifera. The sequence goes on from JAOTON010002205.1 coordinate 394,696, forward strand.
CTCTGATACTCATTTAATGCATTTTAGTGAAAGTGGAATACAGATAAACAACGTAATCAAAACCTTTAGCTGCCCACAAACGTCGTTTCTCGCTGTAAAACAGCTTATTTTAGTTTCTCAATTGAAATTAGTGCTCCACAATTGAGCTCCTCCAGCCTCCTCTGAAAACCACCTTTCGTTTGAGAGGAGGTTGGATTAGATTTGAGATGAGCTTTGGCGAGCTTGGAGGAAGTTTAAGGAGGCGCTGGACTGGGTGAGAGGAAGTTGGAGAAGCTTTGAGGAAGTTGGAGCAGGTTTGAGGAGGCGCTGGAACAGGCCCTATGTATGCGTCTTGTTTATAAATCCGTTCACCAAGAAGGTGTAATTCTGTGGCTGCCTGCTGAGGCTCGGTGTGGCTGTCGCTGCCTGCTGCGGCTCAGTGTGGCTGTCGCTGCCTGCTGAGGCTCGGTGTGGCTTTCGCTGCCTGCTGAGGCTCGGTGTGACTCGCTGCCTGCTGAGGCTCGGTGTGGCTGTCGCTGCCTGCTGAGGCTCGGTGTGACTCGCTGCCTGCTGAGGCTCGCTGTGACTCGCTGCCTGCTGAGGCTCGGTGTGGCTGTCGCTGCCTGCTGAGGCTCGGTGTGACTGTCGCTGCCTGCTGAGGCTCGGTGTGGCTTTCGCTGCCTGCTGAGGCTCGGTGTGACTCGCTGCCTGCTGAGGCTCGGTGTGGCTGTCGCTGCCTGCTGAGGCTCGGTGTGACTCGCTGCCTGCTGAGGCTCGGTGTGGCTGTCGCTGCCTGCTGAGGCTCGGTGTGACTGTCGCTGCCTGCTGAGGCTCGGTGTGACTGTCGCTGCCTGCTGAGGCTCGGTGTGGCTTTCGCTGCCTGCTGAGGCTCGGTGTGACTCGCTGCCTGCTGAGGCTCGGTGTGGCTGTCGCTGCCTGCTGAGGCTCGGTGTGACTCGCTGCCTGCTGAGGCTCGGTGTGGCTGTCGCTGCCTGCTGAGGCTCGGTGTGGCTGTCGCTGCCTGCTGAGGCTCGGTGTGACTCGCTGCCTGCTGAGGCTCGGTGTGGCTGTCGCTGCCTGCTGAGGCTCGGTGTGGCTGTCGCTGCCTGCTGAGGCTCGGTGTGACTCGCTGCTGGCTGATGCGCTGTGTGACTCGCTGCTGGCTGAGGCTCGGTGTGACTCGCTGCCTGCTGAGGCTCGGTGTGACTCGCTGCTGGCTGATGCGCTGTGTGACTCGCTGCTGGCTGAGGCTCGGTGTGACTCGCTGCTGGCTGATGCGCTGTGTGACTCGCTGCTGGCTATGCGCTGTGTGACTCGCTGCTGGCTGATGCTCTGTGTGATTCGCTGCTGGCTGATGCGCTGTGTGACTCGCTGCTGGCTGATGCTCTGTGTGACTCGCTGCTGGCTGATGCTCTGTGTGACTCGCTGCTGGCTGATGCTCTGTGTGACTCGCTGCTGGCTGATGCTCTGTGTGACTCGCTGCTGGCTGATGCTGTGTGACTCGCTGCTGGCTGATGCGCTGTGTGACTCGCTGCTGGCTGATGCTCTGTGTGACTCGCTGCTGGCTGATGCTCTGTGTGACTGCAGTTTGATGAGTCGGTGCGGATATGGGACGTGAAGACCGGCAAGTGTCTGCGCACGCTGCCAGCCCACTCAGACCCTGTGTCGGCCGTTCACTTCAACCGCGACGGATCGCTCATCGTCTCCAGCAGCTACGACGGACTCTGGTGGGTACTCTGGTCTGGCGTCTCCAGCAGCTGCGGCGCACACACAGAGCGAGAGCGAGATATGTGGAACAAGAACCGTCTGCGTCCCAACTGGTTTCAGACATTGAAATATGGGTGTATGTTAAAGAACCAGTTGGGTTCAGAAGAAAGAAACAATTTAGTTTCCAAAGCGATACGAAATATGGTTTAAACGTTATTTTTAAGGCATGCTTTTTAGACACGTGTCGCACTGGGGCTCAATATGCATGTATGTTTGTGTGTAAATACCCCCCCCACGCCCCAAAAAACACCATGCCAGAGTGTAGATCTCCAAGTGTAGAGCTCACCCAAAGCCCGAACGTGCCAATTTAGTTTGACATTTTTGGGGGAATATCAAGATAGGAACCCTTTGTATTTTTAAGTGCGTCTGACATCAAGGAGCATATCAGTTCTATATATGTATTCGTTTCGTCATCATAAAACCTTCGTAAGTTTCTGTGCATGAACCGGGTAAAGAAGCGTGACTGTGAGTCACGCCTGTCTTAGCTACATAACAGCCCTGGCGGGTCAAACGCGGCAATTTGAGTGCTGTTATCCTCCTTTGTATGCCCACGCCACTTTTCATCGCAGGTACACGGCTGATGTCATTGATTGGTTTGGTCGTTTTTTGTATCGCTGATAGTCGCGAGAAGTGCTTGTCAGCAACGTGTGGCCAAAGGTCTCTCAGTGTTGAACTGGCATATTTCTCTCAAGTGTATGATCGCCGCGTAGAATGGAGACAATTTAGCGTGTATGTTAGATATTAAAATTATACCTTCCTTTATTGATTTGGTAACCATGTTTTTTTAAGAAGATACATGTCCAAAGCTGGGTGTCAGGAAGCTGCAGCTTATACAGGTTCTGCCGTAAATGCCTGGTGGTGTTTCCTGTTTTAATTGTTAACTGTTTGGAATTAAGTATGTGCTGGCCCAGTGATGAGTTCGGCCGCAGTCGTCAAACATTCAGAACAGTCAGTATAGTGGTGTTGCGCGTAGAACCATCGAACATCCTCAGAGTTGTCATGTCTCTAAAGCCAGAGTCTCCGCCTGTCTACGGCTGCCACATATTCAGTCCTAAAATGTCGTTTTGTCTCCTTTGAACTTTATTATATTCCATTTGAAATGCGAAAGGGCTTCTCCTTACGTTTCAAAACCATTTCTCGTAAGTGGACTGGGGGCTTACATGCATTTGTTTTGCCGTGCCTGGGGACTGGGGCTCAGCTTATCCTGAAATGTTGGCTTTTCCAAGTTGAGTATTGTACTTTAAGACGCCATAGACGTGTTGGGATTCTTTTAATCAGTAATTTGATTTGGGGTTTGTAGAAGGGTCCTTTTTGCGTTGCCCGAAAACTGTAAGAATGGCGAGGAAAATCGTCAATCTGGGCACTGGCTAGCTTCTCCAGATCAAGTGATGGGGAGGCTATCACAAACAAGCCGCACATATCCTTTACACGTGTCCATCACAAATTAAGTTCTGCCTACTTCTGCAGTGACTAGCATTTCAGTTGCGACTCTGTTCTCAGTTGCGACCCGCCCTGACCGGATCCGCCGGCCTCCCCGCCTGGATCGTATCAATAACGCTGATACTACCGGTTTGCAGCCGGATCTGGGACACCGCCTCCGGCCAGTGCCTAAAAACACTCATCGACGACGACAACCCGCCCGTGTCCTTCGTCAAGTTCTCCCCCAACGGCAAGTACATTCTGGCCGCCACGCTGGACAACACGCTCAAGCTGTGGGACTACGCCAAGTGCAAATGTCTGAAGACCTACACTGGCCACAAAAACGAAAAGTACTGCATATTCGCCAACTTCTCTGTCACCGGTGGAAAGGTGGGTGTCAGGTGCTGCATCAGCTACTACATGCAGAGTATTTTAATTCTCTTTATTATTTTTTTCATATTTAAACGAAAAGCTTGGTCTTCGAAGCCCCATGTATTTTTGTAGTCATTTGTTCGTTCTAAAGCTTGGGATCAGGCTGTGAAATGGATACATTATTACAATAAAATGTTGAACAAATTTACACTTCACACTAAGTGCAAAAGTCTGGGAAATTTCATGCAGCTTGCATTTATTTGAGTTGCCTGGTCCTCGTCATACTCCTGGTTCCTGTCTCTAGAAAGCCCATTTTGATGCGCTAGAAATTAAACAAGATTCATCCTACGACCTTACATAAAACACGGAACAAATGTGGAGTACAGTCCCCCCCGCTTTACCTGCAAGGTTATAGTTGAAGCTGAATCAGGTTTCATGAAGAGTGGCGACTTACACAAAAACAAGCCGAGTGTGAAGATGCGACCCACAATGGCATAATAGGGTAGGAGGGAGGGGTTTTGTATGAATTTTTTCAACGCGGTGCTTTGTGTTGTCTGTGGTGACGTGTTCCCTTCTCCTGACCATTCCGGTGACGTTTGGACGTTTACAGTGGATAGTGTCGGGATCTGAGGACAACCTCGTCTACCTCTGGAACCTTCAAACCAAGGAGGTCGTCCAGAAACTCTCTGGACACAACGGTGAGTGTTCTGTAGCAGTGCGGCCTGTATGTACTTGTAGAATGCCTATACAAAAAGACCGTACAGCGCACTGTTATTTAATCCGTACATATTAGGCTTGGCTGGGTTTATTATTGGTGAACTATTGCTCTTTTGGTCGTGAATCAACCTATCGAAACGTAATTTTTCATGTATTTTTATGGCATAGCCACAAGCATGTAACTTTATCATGTTTTGGAAAAAGTAATAAAAAACGTCATCGTCACTGAACTGCAACTTACAATTGTATTGCAATGAGTAAAAAATGATGTTGTTAATCTGCCTTTGGGTATGGACTCGATAGCTACTCGCAAAATTCAAGGGAAAGCGCTTGGCTCACGACCAGGCCAGTAAAAGTTAGCATGAATAAACATCAACTGAGCTTAGCATGAACAAATGCAATTGCAAGAAGCCGTGAATACGGGACATCAACAGATCCTATTATTGTCTCCTTTAAGTGCCTTAGTTCATTTATATGTCCGTGGGTATCGTGTCTGATTTCCACGCGATTGGCCCGGCAGACTCCCCGAGGGGAAGGTACAATATGACCAGAATCACTTTCAGTAAGGCATAAGCTGGTGACGCCATTTGAGTGTCAGTTGGTGCGTCAATGAGCCCCAAACTTGGTACTATTGTCTCTGTTCCGGCTCCTCGCCTTGTACTGTTTCGTTCTTAGGAAATGGGCGGACATTGTTTCTGTTCATCAGATTGGAACGAAGTAACCTATAAATATTGGTGTACGATCTAGTAGTGCTTTGTGTCAGATCAAGCTTCTTTGATTTAACCGCAAATGAATACGAATAGAAATGAAACATTTTAGCTAAATGAGGCTATGGTTAGGAACCAAAGTGACACTTTTTTTTCACATTTATTTCACACAATCAGTGAACAATGTGTATAGTACACACGAATATGGCAGAAACATGACAGGAACAGCCCTTACCTATGTTGTTGTATTTTTAACTCATCACTAACACGGCGAGCCACGAAACCATTCAGGTGTGTGTGTGTGCGTTGTGAATATGTGCACTCTATGTAGCGTGTGAATTCAGGGTAAATGTTCAGAAATTAACAGAATGTGTAGTAATGTTAAGAATGTTAAGAAGGCTGGTTACGGAATTCTACATAGTCAACGATTCGGCCGAGCCCACTCCATCTTCTATCAAATGTTTCTAATGTGTTTTTCATACAATTAATAGTTAGCTCTTTTTTGCCTCACATTTTAAAATGTTCATAAAATGGGCCAGCTCAGGCCTAACGCCATTGTTGCGCGCTTTATAGATGACTGATTTGCATATCGTTACGATTAATTTTTGAATCAGATCTAATTGTCCTAAGAAAACCAGGACTGTTGATTTATTGGAAGCGTTGTTTGAAAGTCATTTGTAAGCTTGTTTTGTATATCGCGAATAAACTGTTGAACAACTCGACAATTCCAAAATAGGTGCGTTATTGTTTCGATACTATTAGAACAAAAGGTACAAGAATAAGTTGTAGATAGGCCTATTGTATACAAGAAACGGTTAGTGGTTATGATTCTATTTGTTATTCGATAATGAAGATATAGAAAATAGGATCCTTTGGTGACAACTTTTAGCTCTGAGGGTTCCAGGCTGATAGAATCCAATATCTCTTCCTTTTGTTGAAGGTGTTATACCAAAGTGACACTTGACAATTTCCTGTTATTTTCTTTCATATATAGCAATCGTATTTTACGTTTCAAAGCAGTCATTGAAGACAGTTATACGGATTTATAGTCGTCAATACTAAATGCGCGCTTAGCACGCAGGTCTAAAGAGGATAAACAATACATATTTGTGCGCATAGCGGGCCTGAGCATTAGGTAACTTTCCCCAGGTCACCTCATACCACGTGACCACCCGGGGATGAGAGGATCGATAGGCGGTGAATTTATACTTTTGTAATGTTTTTACTTTCAACTTTTTCTTTGACTTTATTTTATTATTTGAATTTGTATTTGCGAGGTTACTCGTGTGATGGACTCTCACATTGAGATGATTCGTGCGTCAGATGCGCTATCTCAGCGGGTGACGTCTTTGGGTGATTAATGGGCAAAGTCACGCCGTGACACACCTAGTTACTGATAGTAGCGGGCGTTCGAAACCGAGCAAACAGTCTTATCTCGTGGTCGCTTCGTTTTGCCACGATAAAACGTTGCCTACGCATTCGTCCGCCTTGAGTGCCGACGCCACTGTATCTCCTCTTGGAGTGGAGGCATGACCGACCCACATGTAAAGTTGATGGCCAGTCACATGTATGACAATTTTTTTGGATGGGGGGGCAAAAGCGGGCCGCTGAAACCTGTTGCGTCACGGATTTGGGACTTTTTGCTGCGTGAATTGGTGGATACGTGGTGATAGAAATATATGGAGACCGGGTTTGTCTGGCTGGTGCTCGTCGCTTTCGTGTGACATATGGCGCCCACCGATCTGACAAGGGGAGAGTCGGTTTCCGGGTTACACTGGGTGCCCACCAACCTGACATGGGAAGAGTCGATTTTCGGGTAACACGTGGTGCCCACCGATCTAACATGGGGAGAGTCGATTTTCGGGTAACGCGTGGTGCCCACCGACCTGATGTGGGGAGAGTCGATTTTCGGGTAACACGTGGTGCCCACCGATCTAACATGGGGAGAGTCGATTTTCGAGTAACACGTGGTGCCCACTGACCTGACATGGGAAGAGCCGATTTTCGTGTTGAGGTGGGACGGAGCCCCACATAACGAGGCCAAGTCCCTCTAGATTTAACCGCGCGTAGCGTGGCTCAATTTGAGTGTTACGATCCTTTTCAAAGGGTGAACGCTTTTGGTGGACTTCTCACAGATGCGACTTCCCTTGGATATTCAGCAATTACTTGAATTGACTGACTAATGAGTGACTGACCTTCATTTTTTATTCATTGAGTTCGGACCCAGTGCTGCACTCCTTTCGCTACTCGCAGTCTTTCAGGCGGCCAAAATGTGTGTGTTTTGTGGTTTTAGAGAGCCTCAGTGTCTAGGGCTATATAGCGCGACTAACAGTTTTGAGCAATCCTTAAAGGGAATTTGGCACCTTGGTCGAACCCTGGAATTTAGTGAAATTAGGCATACTTTTAGCCAAAAATAATGAAACCACTCATGATATCTCTGAAAATGTTCAATAAGCTCAATATTTTGTTTTTAAAAATACTCCTCCTGGGCCTCGTTTTATAAAAGTTGTAGAAATGCGGCGTGTTTTACACGACATTCACCTGCAAAGTTACGCCGTACTCAGAATCACGTTTCACAAAGAGCGGTGACATTCACGCGAAAGCGGCGTAGATATCAAATGCAGCGTGAATTACGCCCAATTCCAGAATGTAATTACCCCTTTCAAATATGGCATATAACTGCTTTATTAACATTCAAAAGGGCATATTTATTTTTCAATAAATTATTTGAATGTAAATTATTGTACTTATTTGCTCTTATTCGATTTTTAAGTTTCTAATGCACTTTTACAAATACTGCAGAGGAAGATGCACTAAAATAAAAATACGACGTATTTTTTTTGGCCGTACCCCATTTTTTTAGGTAGTTACTGTCAAGAAAAGGTTATTGTATTGTTGTGCGAGTGTAGTTCAGTGGAATTTGAGGTGAATTGTGTTTACTAATCATGAGTGAACTGTGAAAGGTCTGTGCACCCTATAATTTCGTGAAACTGGGAAAGGAATAGTGAGTAAACATTTTTGAAGAATAACTAGATCAAGATGCTGGTACCCAGGTACCTAGGTATATCATCATTTTCGCCAGAGGCCTCAGTAGAGATACTTGGATTTTGATGGTGACAGATACCTTAAATTGAATTTTTACCCTCCATAGACTCCATATAACACTTCGTCAATGTCAGCCTATCTAGGGTTCTGTCCTCACTAGACTATAAAATAACAGTAACGGCAGAAGGTCTAAAGTAAAAATCATTGTCAGCTTTCCTGCGTATTTGCATCAATAGCTATCATCATTTTTGGCATATCAAATGGCCATAGAACTCTACATATCAGCTCAATTTGGCATGTGCAACTTGCACTTCATACCTGTGCAAGGAAGAACTTGCACAGCTTTTTATTTAAGTTTATTTTACATTCATGACTCTTTTTGTCCTTCACTACACTACCTAATTTTGCCTCAGATTCAGAATTTCATAAGAAATTATATATTTTTAATGTTTTGCTTCATTGTCTGATAAATGTTACACTGCTATATCTTGCATAGCTTTTCAGGAGTGTTTTACATATTCAACGTACATGTTGTCTGCTATATGAAACAATATTGGCAATATTCTACGCTGAATTCCAGTACAGCGTAGTTTAGAGCAGCGTTACTTTGCAAGTAGTTGTATTTTACGCTTTATTTTTGTGAAACAAGATTGTGGTGTATTATTCACTTTCTACGCTGCATTATGCTACTTCTACGCTATAAGCATAAGTTACGCCTTTTTATGAAATGGGGCTCAGGAAAATAAATAAGTATCTGCCTGTGGATAATGTCATGATCTGGCAACCACTACCATACTTGAAATGCTTCAAGGGCTTCAATTGGCTGATGCTCATCGTGACGTTAGCATATGTCGTCACACCAGCAGCTCCAAACAATGGCCGCCCGGCGGGGGGCTGATAGGGGGCTAGTGTCAGGTAGGTTTTAGCTCTTTTCTACGGAAATATCGAGTTCCGAGACAAATGATATATGGAGTATCGGGTTTTCCGACTTGCTTTACAACTTTGCTATCTCAGTTAAAATCACGTTAAGAAGGTGCCACATTACCTTTAAAGGAAATGTACCTTTGTGTAGTTCCAGAGTATAATGGTTTCAGAGGCAATATTTACTGGAAATACTCGATTTGGCCTTATTTGTGCTTAAAAATGACCGATAACATTGGTCAACAGCCAAAATTGATCTGGCACGTGAACACCTGTTTCTGCCTTTTTCGATACCGCTGATTTCTAATGTAGTAACCGTTTTTTGTCATCGGACCTGGTTTCTTACCCAGAGCATACCCGGTGTATAGCCCGTACGCTTTCCACACACCGTCATGGGCCTAGCCTTTTGTGGAAAAATATAGATCAAGGACGTCGAGAACCCGGATTAACTGCACCCAGACAATGCAGCTTATCACTATGTATGTGAATTTACTGCAACGGAAGACTACCTCACATTCAAGTGCATGAACATTGTACATTGAACAAGGTTTGCGCTTGGTCGCACAAGCTCGCCGGTATTGTAGACCGAGACGTGACGTCGCAGCATTATATGATGAGGATTTTATGTCAGTCACCTCCCTTGAAGGTCGAGTCTAAGTAAAAATTCACAGGTCAAGGTCATACCACCATTTCAAGGTCATTGACCCCAGTGCCTTTGGTCGGATGACGCCGCCTAATATGACATATCATGTTATGATGTCATATGCTAGGTCACTCAATCTTGAGCTCATGGTCGCAGGTTCAAGACAAAGGTCATGGGTCAAGGTCAAACATTATTTCCCGCCCGACGGCTGCCATAGTGCCAGTTGCAGTATACGTTATAGGCAAAATGTAATATGTTGACGTCAAAGGTCAGTGACTTTTAACGACCTTGACGTAAAAGTTTCAGAGAACATTGCCTCCGACCTTTCCTCCGTTACTTTAGGTCACTTTCTCTCCATATCCGGCTTCTCATCGCGTAATCATGGCATTTTCCAATGGCTACCCTGCATAGACAGAATTTAACCTGTATAGCCCTGGTTTACCTCGAATATATTGACCTAGGTCTATGAAAATCGGCTTTAAGGTAGAATACCTTAGCCTCCGCAAACACCTAAACGTTCCTTTTCCTAGACCTCTTGGGTTTCGCACTTTCAATGTCACTGATGCCAAGTAGGCCTGCACAAAGACGACACACAGACATATTGGATCTCAAAATTATTATCTAATACGGCATTTCTGCTGCCAGATTCGTGTTCAGCGCCACAAATTACCTTAGAAACGGACTATTTTATATTGGATCCACGACAAAAGTTAAATTTTGTTGACCAGTATAATCGTAATATTGTTATTTTAATTTTCCTGTGTTAGAGCTAAATCGTCTCCAAATCAAGCGTGAGGTCACATTGCACACCGGGGCAACGGGGCTTCAAAATATGGCAAAACCTCGTAACTAAAAAACACTTTGATCAGAAGGACTTTTTGTGCTCAAATGAAAGCTGTTGCTCTGGACTTCATTCCCTAGCCACAAAACATTGGGTATCTACACCAGGTCATATCAGATAAATCATTTTTCAGGGCTTATAAATGTCGGAATTTGGTTTTCGTTCATTCCAGCTTTGCAGACACTCAATGAGACAGAATCAGATAAGACGAGTCCAGTGACGGTTGAAATGCAAGAAACAAAAGTAATATTAAAAAACGATCCGACATATTCAAGGTCCTCATATGTCAAAGGTCTTGCTGAGCCTTCACTCTGGGTTAACTATTACAATACGATGAAGAATGACACAAATGCATTCTTTCACTATTTCACATATTCAAATCCGTTACCGAACCATATCGAAACTTCTCGGGTCATGTGCGGTATCTGCATTTATTGACACAACAATGTTAAGCGCGATTTCAGGGAATGATAACCGTCACTCTTCTCATAAAATGAGAACAAACTTGTGGAAACAGACAACACATTAAACTCAGAGGGAATGTTCATTTAATCTTACGACCTCATTAGAATCTTTGTATAACTCGTAGTTAACATCCCGCGTCCCTTTATCCTGTCTGCTATCCATTAACCTCGGTAATTCTCGTTGAAGTCTAGGTAAGTTCTTGAAGCAGTCCCACATCCAAGTACCCACTCACGCACCATCGTAATCTTCATGGTTAGTGTCACTATCTTTCAGCTTATAAAGAGGATTACTGCCAGACTTGAAACCTCCGATGTCATGATTCTTCTAGATTTGTTGATATCATCGGAGATCAAGTTACTTACCACGGGTCACCGGTGATAATCAGGTACTGGTACTGATCAGTGATTGTGCCAACTCTGGATGTCTTCCTGACATGGTATTGCCTGAATGCAAGGTTATCGTATTACTTCCACCCTGAGCCTCCTCACTGTATGCTACAATGGAAAACTTCAGGCTCTCAGTAACATCTCTCCAGTGCATTTGCACCTTATGTGCGGTTGCCGGCATGTTGTACCGTTTACAAACAGCCTTACTGTCTCTAGAGCATAGGCCGGATACTTCTCAATGTCGGGTGTTGATGATGATTATAGTGCGGCTAATATTACCGAGAACCTTTGTAGCAGATCCAGTCTTAACTCAGTGACCTCCCTGAACTGTCGGACGTCCCGAAAGCAGGGCGGGCTGTGTTTCCTTCATTATCTGTGCTGCTGCCCCTCTCCCCCTCCCGCCTTTGGCTGATCGTCGACTAGTCTCATGGTAGCACGAAAACGTTCCTGAAAAAACGCTTTTCTGCCTTTTAACAGCGCCATTCTGGTCGTAGTTTTGAGGTCGCCATGAACAAATGGGGGACTTTCCTCTGATCCTCCGTCATCCTCAGTGCGCGTGTTAAAATCTGTTTATACACAGATTGACTATATTCCCAGCGTCTCGCATGTCCGCCTTCCCCTGTCACGACTCGACCACGCGCGGCGCCCTCCCAACCGTTCTTATTCCAATTGCCGCGCAACATGAGCCGGCGACCGCCGCAGCCGCCGGCCTCACCGCGCTACTTGGACTACATTGTCGCATAAAAACTGTCATATCTCCTCTGGGACGATTGATGCCGTGCTAATTTTTTCACTGCTGGTTAGAGGATACAGCATTGCATCACTACAAATAAATTTCTAAGTGAAACTCGCTGTGCGTTTTCTTCGCGGGTCTAACGAAGTTTAGGTTTTGAGCATAAGTTAAAGCTTTACATGTCCTAATAGTATTCCACCGTCCTTGCCCTCATCCATCTTTATCCTTCCCGTCTCCTGCCATAGTTTCCATTGTTTCATGTTCATTGCGACGGCACTTGAAAAGCCACTAACTGTGTGGAAGTGTGTGCAGCTAATACAATACAATACACTACAATAGATACGAGTACTATCAGGCTCTTATAGTCAAATTTCGTACTTTTCAGAGTGTCTTCAGGGCGTTCCCAGCTTTCCATTGATATAAAGAAATAACGATTTTGTGACTGCGGCCATGTTTGATAATGCGTCGGAAAGTGCACCTCATCTCGAGTAAGCTTGACGTCGGGCTGCGGCGTGTTTCATACGCTGTATTCCAGCATCTATGCAGGCGGCTAAAGAAGAGAAAAATGGATACACTTACGCTTTTCCAAGGTTTTAGAAATTTCTCTGTCAGAACCAAACGATAAAGTCCGATTTTGAAGATGTCAAAATTGGGGGTTTCGGCCGGTTTTGGAGGCCATTTGCCCCAGTGTGCATTGGTGTGCGGTCTAGTAAAGCTTTGCACCAGAGTGAACCTGTTTGATTTGTGCCTCAAATAAATACGAATACGAATGAAACGTTTTTAGATGAAAGCTGAACCATAATGACACATCATTTTCTGCTCTTGTTCTAGATATATAATAGCATATTTTATACGTTTCAAACCAGTCATTGAAGAAAGTTATACGCACTTATAGTCGCCAGTTTAAAAGGCACTTATAGGCCGTAGGTTTTAAAGAGGTCCAAGCAAGAAATATGTTCCGCGCAGCTGGGCTTGGGCATTACGTCACGTTCCCAAGGTCACCTCGTACCACGTCGACGCCTGGGGATGAGGGATTAGATGGGGGATGCTTTTTACCTTTTTTATCCACGAACGGCAAGTTCTGGGACCGACGAAATATCCAATAGTGTTTCTCGGCATGCTCATCACATGGCTGTCTCAGTTCGAATCCCATCATGGAGGTGCCACGTTCCCTTTAACGTCACTCTTGGGGGTTTTATCGTCATTTTCGTTGAAAAAGGCTGGTTGTTTCACGAATCAGTAATGCCTTCCTTTTGGCCTTAAACTCAAATTCGATCACGTTCATAAGTCCCATTACAATGTCAACAAGTATATACGAGATTCTGGTTCCTGATTCCATGATAAGCTCATTGTACGCGTCCGTTGGGCTGGCATAGTAGACATCTCTTTAGAGGCAATACTGTGCGCTAGCCGTGTCGTGCCGTTTCGTGATGGCTTCATGCCTCGGAAAGGGCTTTGCTATCGCGCTTTCGAGCCATGCCTGCGATATTGGCCTTAAAAGGAGAGTGGCGATACCAGGCGTATCAGCCGTGCCATAAATCTAAATCTTCATATGGTCTGCCATCTGAGCTTGAGTTGGCTCAGTGCTTCACAGAGAGCGGCCACGATGGCGCCGGGCCCCGTGTCCCTGCGGCTCTCGCTTCTTGTGGCAACTTTCTGCGTAGTCACACTTGGAACGAGCCGTGCCGCTGACTTCCAGAGCTTCCTGCAGCCAGCGTCACAGAACTGGCCCGGGGCCGACCTCTGGGGAACGCTCCTTTACACGGTGCGGAGCTTTGAAGAGCAGCGAGTACGCGGGGACTCTGTGGATGCAAAGTACAATGACACAACGGTGTCTGGCCGTCTGGAACTGGATACAGAAGACGATCTGAAGAATGAAGTACATCAAGGACCAAGCGCCCGTGACCGTGCTATAGGAGCCGCCTTGGGTCCGTACATTACTCCCATCGCCGACCCTGGCATCAGCAAGGCTTGTCAGCAGGCTAGTGAAGCATATGCCAACAACATTTTGAAGAAACAGTGGGCCCTCAAGATGTTTGACGCCACTGGCAAACTACCTGATGGAATTCTGGAAGGGAACATCAACTTGTTTGGGAATTGGGACGAGTGTCTCAACATCACCGCCGTCATCAACGCCACCGATATTGACGGCCAGGATCCAGTGATCGACAACTTTTCCGGAAAATACTGTTACACTTATGTTATCAATACAGCAGAAGCGCTACAGGAACTCCAGGAAAGGGGCCCAGTCCGTCCGAATCATGCTGTAGGGCTCGCACCTATTGTCCCCGACATTCCCAGCTTGAAAGGTCAGGCAGTCTGCAACGCCATCTGCATGCCGTCGGTGTGCAGCGCGCAGGAACTCAGTGATGGTGTTAACGCTGCTTTCAAGGGCAAAGCGTTCTTATACGCGAGGGAAGACTACTGCTACACCAGCGAAGAAACCACTGAGTTGTCGTCAGGGGCCATCGTCATGATCGTGATATTGGGACTGTGCGGATTGTTCATGATCGTTGGAACAGCGATCGACCTCTTAGACACTTATGCTCAGGAGGCACCCGAGTCTCTCTGGTCCTCGCTGAATGCCATCGTTAATCGCTCTTCGACATTAACTCTACGGCGGGTGTTTCGGGCGTTCTCAGTCTACACTAACGGCCGCAAGCTTCTGGACACTACGTCTACGGGTGACACACTCAACTGTCTTCACGGAATCCGATTCCTCTCCAACACCTGGGTCATTCTCGGCCACACCTACTTCTTCACTCTATACTTTAAACACCGCAATATCGCTTCGATATTCTCATATTTTGAGTCAGTTGCTTTTCAAGTTGTGGATAACGCTTCAGTATCCGTGGACTCGTTCTTCTTTCTCAGTGGGCTTCTTGTTGCCTACGGCTTTATGCGACAAATGGAGAGGACTCAAGGCAAGTTTAGCATCATCATGTTCTATATCCACCGCTACATTAGGCTGACGCCAGTGATGATGCTCGTAATCGGATTTGTTACGACACTATACGTCCATCTGGGCTCAGGTCCTGCTTGGAATGAAAATCTTCAGGGGACTCCGCAGTTTTGTCGGGATAACTGGTGGACAAATATGCTCTACGTCAACAATTTCGTGAACGAAAAGCAAATGTGTATTGGACAGACGTGGTACCTGGCGAACGACATGCAGATGTTCATATTTTCGCCGCTAGTACTGCTGCCTCTTTGGTACTACCCAAGGTTTGGTCAGCTGTGGTTAATCTTCCTCGTCTGCTTCTTTACTGGCATAAATGCGATGGTCACTGCTGTGAACAAAATTGGTCTTCCCGGAGGCGGTGATGAAAATCTGAGATACCAAAGACCGTGGTGCCGTGCGGGGGCCTATCTGGTTGGCCTCTATACCGGCTGGATTCTCGCCAAGATTCGACGCAAGAAAATCCACATACCCTCACCAGTGGTCGCCATCGGTTGGATAGCCTCTTCTCTGACCGCCTGTCTCATCATATACGGCGTGTACGGTTTGCCGACTCCCCTCCAAGAGCGGAAAACATAATCTACCCAATGTTGAACCGCACAGCTTGGACCATTTGCCTGGCCTGGGTCATCTTTGCTTGTGTGACTGGCTATGGGGGCATCATCAATAGCATCCTGTCATGGAAGGCATTCATTCCCTTGAGCAGACTGACTTACACATCATACCTGGTGCATGTTGACATTCAGGTATATTACTGGGCCACTAACAAGATGCCTGTGTATTTGGATCAAACATTCTTCGTTTATATGTTTCTTGGCTCGCTTCCCATAATATTTGCTGTGGCTACGGTGTTCTCACTTGCTCTAGAATCACCGATGATTTCTCTTGAGAAGATAATTTTCCAACAACACCTACCTTCTCCCTCTGCTGCGAGACCCCTCGCTGAGGAACGCCATGTGGAAAATCACGCAGGACATATGAATGGCAGTGTCGATAATGCCGGGTTTGAAGGTGATGGTGCGGCTAAAAATGGTGTTTCTTCCGTGAATGGCAAACTGCCCGACATTGCAGGCTAGAGCTTTTCTTTGTGTTGTCTTTGTCTTTATCTTTGTCTGAGGTCATTTGTTTCAAGTTACGATTGTATGTTCACCAAGTTTGTGAAAAGCAAATCCATGAACTATTGCAGATTGATGGTGCTTTACTTGTAATGGTCACTGGTTAGTCGGTCCTAGCTTGCAGCTTGCTAGAACGTTTAAATGGACAGAGATATTGACTTGCAGGAGTGGCTGAATTATACGTGAGGCACCACGACTTTGAGTAGATGCCAGATGCCAAGCACAGCGAATATTTGTATTATCAAATGAATGGGCTGTGGCCAAAAGCTTGACGAAATTTGACGAGGGGAGGAAGGGGTTATCAGTGAAATCTAATTTCTATCAGACAGAAAACTACCTTCTCAAAACCTAGATATTTTTTAATTTGGCTGTCGCGTTTTTTCCACTAAGGAACAAAACTTTTAACCATTCTCAAACTTAGTGTAAATAGGAAAATTTCACGTAAAAACGGGCCACCTCCAGTTTAATGAGCTTCTTGATCTGTTTCAACCTAAATATCCTTTGTCTTGCCTCAATTAGCGTAGTTTCACGAGACAGAAAGCGTCACACATGCCTAATAACGCGCTTAGGCAAAAGAAGTTTCCGGGTAAAATGTAGGCAGAAGGTACGGGTCCTTTAATTCTCACACAGGCTTTGCTACTCCTCAAAAATATTGATGGGTATCATTTTTCAGTATGTGTCGTAGACGATAACATCATTTTGCGTAGCAACAAGCAGATTTAGACCAGTCAAAAAGCATTCGCGATTTGCAATTAATGGCAGCTCATGAAAAAGCGACCGAAAGTGAGTGAACAATAAAGGTGGGAGTTGTTGGCAACTTTGCAGGCTCGGGCCCGGCCCGAGGCTGTTTTCAGAAGTTCGTCACAAACCTGCCTGGGGAAAAATGCCTCAATAAACCCTTGTAAGCCCGATATCGTAAAAAGCTTTAAGATGACTACATAAAGCAAATGTATTGTTTTTTTACTTACATCGATTTTTTTGGTCGATTTAGTCTGGACAACTGTTTTCTGCATCCAAGGATATTAAAAAGTGGAAGTAGCATTAAAACGATTCAGCTATCTTCCACAAATCAGCAAACAATCATCATCAAAGAATTGAAAACATAGGTCATGAAACGCAATACCGATCATATGGTTTGCAAGTACAGTTTTTATTGTGTACTGGCTGATGGCTTCAATTTTTTTATGGGTTCAATAATTACTATGGTCGCATTTATGTACTCCGGGCACGCTGAATTTCAACTTAATATGTGGATGGTAGCCAATACCAATGTCGATAAAATGCAGCCCACTAAATCAGACATTCTCTCCAACATTGCAGTTTTATAAATAATGACGCGCGGGAAGGAGCTAGACAGGTGAGTTGCAACACTAGTTATGAATAGAGAAGAAAGCAGTAACAAATTTCAGAGTTAGAGCTTCCTTCACCATGCCTGCAATGGCACATATAAATTGGAAAATGAGCTAGAAATTGTACACATTAGCCTTCAATTTCCAAGTTTTATTGATCAATTGAAAACAGCTCCGGTAGATAGTCAAACAGACAGATAATCAAAGTTTATGTTTGACAAATAGTCAATAGCATGTCCAGCTTGTATCAGTGCCATCGAATATCATGCAGCAGTCTTGGAGGATGCATACGACACTTACAAAATCAGCACACCAAATGTAATCCCCATTTTCAGCAACAATATCAACGCTTACTATTAAAGGGCACCATGTAGTGTTACAGTCCGGTAGTTTTAGGGACAGGGTATGTTGAAAATAATGGATGTCGCCTTATTTCCGCAGAAAAATGGCAAATGAATGAACCTAGTATTGCGTTTTAATTTTGATTTCCTTCTGTTAACAATAAAAGTCTCCACATTATCGTGCCGTTAAGTCGGCGTATGAGCTGGGGCATTTCGCGTTTCAATTACCTACACGTAATGGTCGGTTTTACTACATCATGGGTTCGATTTTCCTCAAACTTTCTCCATGGAGTTATCGGCAGCCTAGAACACGCCGGTGATATTTTAGGTTGCTAGTCGCAACGGTTCAGGACTTATAGTCTCTGGTGATCTGGCGCTTTGTCGGCGCTGCAGTTTCTTCTACCGCTATTCCATCCAGTCAAAATAATGATAAGTGAGGAAAATTATACATCAAAATGTTTGCAATAGGCCGGTGCACAGCACGGTGACAGTTTTAAGATGTTTGCTTTTTGCTGAAAAAGTAAAAAATACAACAGAAAATTATGTAGTTTAAAATGTATGTTTTTCAGCGTGGATTTCAAAACTGACAATAGCGTGTAATAGAGCACGTATCAGAGACTGATTTATCATTTGACGGCACACCCATCTTGCGAACGGTGAGGTACGACGGAAAGGTTTCAGGTTTGGGTATTCGGACAATCGTTTCCTTCCCAGGGGGCAGGGGAAGAAGTTACCAACCCAGCCCTCATGAACCAAGTGAAAATATACCTGAAATCTAATCGCTTAAATTATTATGGTCACGGGCAGTTATGAGTAGTTATCGTGCTTCAGTTATTTGTCTGCAAAAAATACCCACACTTTTAGGCTTTCATCTCATTACTTTGGGACGTGATTGTTCACGTGCTGTTGTCGATTTTCAGGTAAAAGCTGAATAGTAAATTGTAAAGAAAACACTCGCGACCTTTCAGGGGCCCCGTGACCATGTTAGGGGCGCCAAGGGTCGGTCTGATAAGGGCGGGAAGTGCCTTTACTTGCCCCCTGGATTCGCCTCAGTCGCCTAGGATGCTGAAATTTAGGCACCTGCGATGTGATTGCATCCTCAACATCAACATCTACCCATGTTACACTTACGTTTATATAGGTCCCGTACATGTACTTCCCAAATGCTTTTGTTAGATCTTGGTGTCACAAAATCGATTTTGAAATGGTTTCAATGCCTTATCAAACCACCCTAAACCGCCGCTTTCCACTTCAGTAATGATCACAGTAATTGCACCACACTCGTAAACAATGGTCAAAAAGCAAAACAATCGAAATATATTTCAAATATTTTTATTATCTTTGTTTCGTTTTCTTGTCACTTTTTGAAAGGCGCTTTTTGATTTTTAATTGTGTTTTATTGTTTAAGGACGTGTTCCGTTTTTTACACGCGCCCCGCTGGGTCCCCGGCATGACGCGCCCTGCTGGGGTGGCGAATTTCGCCCCTCTGTATCTCATTTCCCAGGAAAGCTAAATAAAAATTACGGACGGTGTTTGAAAGCTCTTGATGAGGCGAAGAGAAATTATACGAAGTATTTTTATGTCAGGTCAATATTGAGGTCAGCATACATCAAATAAGGTCCCATAGGCTTACAACAGGACAGTGTACGCTTCCCTCTATATTTTTACTCAGCGGAGCTAGAGAAAATATTTATGCGTCATTGGATTCCTCTCATTGTGGTGAATCGAAACATGTATGATATGACCTTGCTAGGTCAAACTGTGAAAATGACCTGACATCGAGCTAGCTCAAGGTCAGAGGGTGACCTGGTATGGTCATGTTGCCTATCAATCGACTCCCCGTGACAATATAAGCACAATGAAAGCAAAATAGGAGCTTTATCTCAATTCAGTGAGAAGTTATTGATAAAACAAGCACTGTATGCTCCTGTCACCTGACATGACCTTTGAGAGGTAAAATGGTAAAAACTCAACTTCATGGTCAAGATCGTGGTAAGAATACACCGTTTGAGCATTTTCAGCTTTATCTATCCCGTTTTTACCGAAAACGAGCCCTTTCTATTTTTCTCCGTAGGCCTATAATGGGGTCACCAAAAATTGACCCCACCTTAGGTCAACAAAATCAAATTCCAAGATAGCAGTTTTTGTAGACCAAAATTGCCTCATCATATTGTAAAATTTTTAAACTGATCGGTTGGCTGATACTTCTTGGCGCCGCTTCAAACTCGTAGTTTTAGGTTTTGAGGTCGGGTCGTTTGTCCTTTGATAACTCCTTGACCTGACATGGCCTGACCTAAAAATTTGGTGAGATGCGTAGAATTGATCAGTGATAAGGTACTGTAAGTTTAGTTGTTCTGCATTTGTTCGTTTTTGGTTATCCGGGGAAAATCGGAGGGGGCGAATTTGGGTGCATGTTAAATAATTTTTTACTTTTTCTGTTTTTTTTTTGGCGCAGCGTTGTTTGCCGAATACATATTCGAAGATGACGTAAACTTGCCATATTCAGGATAAATATTTGAAAATAGATGCTAAGGTTTTCATGGTTTATCTGTAATCCACCTATAGTATCATCATGGGATTATAAGCATGAGAGTGCAGTGTGAATGTATGCATTTCTGTATGCATAATACATTTTTTGCACCAATTTTAGAAATTTGCTTAAAAAGGAATCAGTAGCATACACAAATCCAGAACAACATATTTTTTGGGCGCCTGATGCCTGTATGAAAGAGTCTTTGCACCAATTCGACATTGATTCTGGCAAAAATATGGGATTGTCTTGTTTTATTAGTGTGAAAAACTCCATTTGGATTGAAAAAGGCATATGCATTTTGCAGAAAATTCAAATTTGACCTTCGACACCCATGAAGCCGGGAATCAAGCTTGGTGAAGCCCTGCATCAGACCAGCATGGGCTCATATCACATTTTCAGGCCCGGCCAAAGCCCGTGGACCTGGGCCGGTCTTTTCCCCGCGTCCCCGAACCCAGGAAGTCCATCCAGTGACCATGCGAGAGACGTGGTGCTGGCAATTTGCTCTGTCCAGTGGCCAAAGTTCAATCATTAGCTGAGTTTTTTTCTGAAGGACATTGCTATCACACAACCTCAAAGTGCCATCGCCGCTGCGTGGGCCGCCGTGATAGTCTGCTTATCATCGTCCACACAAATGCAAATCGCCAATGTGGTGGACATGACGGGCCGAAGTTGGCTCAGTGCTCCACAGAGAGTGGCCGCGATGGCGCCGGGCCCCGCCTCCCTGCGGCTCTCGCTTCTTGTGGCGACCTTCTGCGTAGTCACACTTGGAACGAGCCGTGCCGCTGACTTCCAGAGCTTCCTGCAGCCAGCGTCACAGAACTGGCCCGGGGCCGACCTCTGGGGAACGCTCCTTTACACGGTGCGGAGCTTTGAAGAGCAGCGAGTACGCGGGGACTCTGTGGATACAAAGTACAATGACACAGTGTCGTCTGGCCGTCTGGAACTGGATACAGAAGACGACCTGAAGGATGAAGTACATCAAGGACCAAGCGCCCGTGACCGTGCTATAGGAGCCGCCTTGGGTCCGTACATTACTCCCATCGCCGACCCTGGCATCAGCAAGGCTTGCCAGCAGGCCAGCGAAGCATATGCCAACAACATTATGAAGAAACAGTGGGCCCTCAAGATGTTTGACGCCACTGGCAAACTACCCGACGGAATTCTGGAAGGTAACATCAACTTGTTTGGGAATTGGGACGAGTGTCTCAACATCACCGCCGTCATCAATGCCACCGATATTGACGGTCAGGATCCAGTGATCGACAACTTTTCCGGAAAATATTGTTACACTTATGTTATCAATACAGCAGAGGCGCTACAGGAACTCCAAGAAAGGGGCCCAGTCCGTCCGAATCATGCTGTAGGGCTTGCACCTATTGTCCCCGACATTCCCAGCTTGAAAGGTCAGGCAGTCTGCAACGCCATCTGCATGCCGTCGGTGTGCAGCGCGCAGGAACTCAGTGATGGTGTTAACGCGGCTTTCAAGGGCAAAGCGTTCTTATACGCGAGGGAAGACTACTGCCACACTAGCGAAGAAACAACTGAATTGTCCTCGGGGGCCATTGTCATGACCGTGATATTGGGACTGTGCGGATTGTTCATGATCGTTGGAACAGCGATCGACCTCTTAGACACTTACGCTCAGGAGGCACCCGAGTCTCTCTGGTCCTCGCTGAACGCCATCGTTAATCGCTCTTCGACATTCACTCTACGGCGGGTGTTTCGGGCGTTCTCAGTCTACACTAACGGCCGTAAGCTTCTGGACACTTCGTCCACGGGTGACACACTCAACTGTCTTCACGGAATCCGATTCCTCTCCAACACCTGGGTCATTCTTGGCCACTCTTACTTTTTATTATTTTCAACAAACATCGGAACATTAATTCAATCTTTTCGTTCTTTGACCATGTTGCTTTTGAAGCTGTTTCTAATGCCACAGTATCGGTAGACTCATTCTTCATGCTGAGCGGGCTTCTTGTTGCCTACGGCTTTATGCGGCAAATGGAGAGGACGCGAGGAAAGTTCAACATCATCATGTTTTATGTCCACCGTTACATCCGGCTGACCCCAGTCATGATGCTTGTCATTGGATTCATAGCGACGCTGTATCAGTATCTTGGTTCCGGTCCCTCGTGGAACGAGTTGATCCGCGGAACCCCAAAAAACATGCCAAGATAATTGGTGGACCAATATGCTC
The DNA here is from genome assembly GCA_034440635.1 of Lepas anatifera. Taxonomy (NCBI): domain Eukaryota; kingdom Metazoa; phylum Arthropoda; class Thecostraca; family Lepadidae; genus Lepas; species Lepas anatifera. Next base: position 417,185 of record JAOTON010002205.1, read on the forward strand.
TACGTCAACAATCTTGTGGATGGACATAGACAGTGTATTGGGCAGACGTGGTACCTGGCCAACGACATGCAGATGTTCGTATTTTCGCCGCTAGTACTGCTGCCTCTTTGGTACTACCCGACGTTTGGCCAGCTGTGGATAATCTTCCTTGTCTGCTTCTTTACTGGTATCAACGCAATGATTACTGCTGTACACAGAATCGGATTGCCAGGTGGAGGCGATAACAACCTTAGGTATCAGATGCCGTGGTGCCGCGCCGGAGCCTATCTAGTTGGCCTCTATACCGGCTGGATTCTCGCCAAGATTCGACGCAAGAAAATCCACATACCTTCACCAGTGGTCGCCATCGGCTGGATAGCTTCTTCTCTGACCGCCTGTCTCATCATATACGGCATTTACGGCTTGCCTACTCCCCCTTCAAAGGCGGAAAACATAATCTATGCAATGTTGAACCGCACAGCTTGGACCATTTGCCTGGCCTGGGTCGTCTTCGCCTGTGTGACTGGCTATGGAGGCGTGATCAATAGCATCCTGTCTTGGAAAGCTTTCATTCCCTTGAGCAGGCTGACCTATACATCATACCTTGTACATATTGACATTCAGCAATACTACTGGGGCACCAACAAGATGCCTGTGTATTTGGATCAAACCTTCGTAGTTTACATGTTCCTGGGATCTCTTCCGATTATATTTGCTGTTGCTACGGTGTTCTCACTTGCCCTGGAGTCTCCAATGATTGCGTTGGAGAAGATTATCTTCCCACAGCCTCGGTCAGCGCCACCAGCTCCAAAACCTCGTGTCGAGGAGCACCCTGGAAACCAGGCAGAGTCGAATAATGTCGGTGTCGATAACGCGGCGTTCGAGGGCGATGGTGCTGCCAGGACTGACCTGACTTTAGTTAAGGGTTGACTGAAGTAGAAGTGTGACTGCTGACTGCTATAATGTACATTCATTTTTGGCGATATGCTCTGCTGCGATATTTTGGGAATACATTTTTTGAAAACTGTGAATTCACGATTTCTTGTAAACTTTTCTAACGATTGTTGTCGTGTCATAGTTCAGCCCAGTGATATCATAGGTGCTGGTGATGATTTGTGATTTGTAGAGCTTATCGACGAACCAGTAGGGTTATATGGCGTTACCAATAAGCCAGAGTTATATGGCGTTGCTAACTCTTTCCGTGTTGGCAAGGTTTATTTTTTATTTTCCGGTTCCTATCTTATACCAATATCAGAAGCTATCTGCCAACTCCCGCAGTCAGCGGAAGAGTTCCGGGGCTTTGATAACTGTCTTCTCATGTCCCACCGTGCCGGATAAGGCGGTTGGTAGTTATCGCCGGGGCAAGGCTATAAGTTCAGCGCGGGACTCACCCCGCGGCCAGCGGGTCCTGGGATTTGAACCCGAGATATTTATTTGTATTAGCTGCGAACACTTCCACAAAGGTAGTGGCTTTTCAAGTGCCGTCGCAATGAACATGAAACAATGGAAACTATGGCAGGAGACGGCAAGGATAAGGATGGATGAGGGTAAAAGAAGGTGGAATACTACCTGGAGGGGTCGCTGCTGCCCAAGGCGCATGCGCTCGCTACCTCCAGGTAGTTTAAGGATGAGGAGGAGAATAGGATAAGGATTTCCGGCTGCTACACACACATAAACATAGGCACACACATGAACTTAAAACAAAAACAAACTGAAGAAGATGAAAGCGAAATAGGCGATGCTCGGCTTCGTGTTTGTTTCATTCTTGAACTGATGGCCCAGAATAAGTGTCTTCGTTGTTCTTGTATCATCTTGTCTTCGAGTTTTTCATTTGAATCTTGTCTCCTTAGCTCAGGAGTCTGACGCATTAGCTCTGAGCTACACAGGGTTGCTCTCGAGCCAGAGTGCTCCTTCCTCAGGGAATCTGCCGGACCCAGAACCCGGGTCTTCCAATGGCAGCTGGATCGGCCTTCTGTGTTGGAGACCGGTCCAGACTCCCTCTGGCGTAGAGGAGAGTACCGAGCTGGAGCCGGCTTACGGGCATTGACATCCATCCCTTGGCTGGTCTTTGAAGCCAGTAAAAAAGAACTTGAGTCAGCGGCGTGAAAATCGAGCTCGCTCACCACTCCACCACCGCACCCCTGGTATCATAGGTGCGTGTTTCTCACACAATTATCACATCATTTAATCTCACTGGTTATCTTGGGATTTTAGGACATCGCCAGGAAGGTGCAGACACGTAACCTGCAGTTGTAAGCCAGCTGAAAATGACCTGCAATGGTGCTAGGTAATTTCTTGACTCGGGAGCACAACTGGAGAGGACAATATACGAGGCACCGGCTCCAGGCCTCTGCTGGCATGGATGGGTTGCGTGTTCACATTGGCTTGGTCCACACGAATAGTACATCCGCCGATTCGAAGCAGAACTTAGATCACACAGCTTTGAAGCTCTGTGTTTTATGATAACATTTGTTCAAGTTGTTGCATGATCGGGTTCTGGGATCGAAACTTCACTAAAGTCATCAAGGGACTTGTAACGGAACATCTGACCCCCCACCATCCGAACGAGTTATTCCCGCAATGATGGGTTAATTTTGAAGTCAAAGTTTAACGTCCCACAAAGCACAGGGACGGCCGCCCCGTACAGGCCACCTTCTAATCAGTCAGTTTCCAGCCGACCTACGTCGGCTAAATATTGGGCGTCAGAGCGTGTCAGGGGAATCGATCCCAAGCTTTCACCTATGCACTGCCATTACACGGTTTTCTGAGCGAAGTGGAGCCCAACGCTCTACCAACTGAGCTATTGAGGCAGCAAAAAGCACCTACATCCCATGTCTATGCCTTAACCATTGCTGCTTCCTCCATGGACAAAGCATTACCGATTCCTCGAGAAATAGACGAAAATTGTCACTATAGAATTCCAGGGAAATGGTTCTGTATTAAAAAGGCTTTAGGGTAGTATTCAGTAATTCACCATTAAAAATTATCTAAGCATTTGGGCATGGAGACATTTTTCCTGTTTCACAATGTTTACGGAATCAGCTGACCGAGGTCACTGCAGCGGCCTGTCCTGAGGCAGAAACTCCGGTCTCACCTAGTGCCCTATAGAACGTGTCCCACCGGCTGGTTTCCATCCGGATGTGCTTCAGCCATTATTGCCCTGCCTGTGGTTGGAATGGAGCCCCAAAACTCCCACCATCTTTGTCGGAGCTGCAGTATCCTTAGAGTGCTGTAAGTGCACGGAACAATGATTGTGTCTGTTCCGCCGAGAATCGCGAATAAATCAATGCTTCTGAACCGGATCATGTTTGCTTTGACAACCATTCTCACGCATATAGGTGCGAGGGAGAGATGATCACTAATAATGTATTTAATGGATTTGTGACAAGCATGCTCTGGAACAAAGCTAGAAGGTCCTACGGTACGCGATTTGGTGACAATAACTTTGTCCCAGAAACCATCTCCAGGAGTGAACGAGCTTTACAATGTTGCTCTTTTTTGTACCTATATTTATATGAATTTTTATTGAAATCAGTTTTTCATAGCGTTCAGTTCGTTTTCTGGCCTTCTTTTTCATTTATTAGCTTGAATTTGATGTAAAAATTCGAGCCAAGGTTCGAGCCGGGAAAAATACGCGCGCCCGTGGGATTGGGCCCTAACGGAACACGGTGCCCAGGCGCTACCTCCGTGGCTCGGCAGCTTTCACCATACTAAAGTTCTCGTAACTCCATCGCAAGAGACAATAACCCTTCTGTACTGGAATTCTCACATTTACCTGAATAAAAAACACAGGTGATACTCATCCTATGTGTTTTGGAGGCATGGGCGGCTCCAGTGGGGGGGGAAGGATGAGGTAGTGACCAGGGAGAGCGAACTGCGCCTTTAAATCGCAAATTTTAGTGCCAACTCTATGGATTTAACTGGAAAAAATTGTCTCAAAAGTCCATGTTACCTCCCCTGAAATACTGGGTGGGGTATTGGGGGGTGCGGTCTGTTTGTGGTCATGTTCCTTGAACGCTGGGAAACGGGGCTTGCTCTCACGTGGTGAGTTAGGGGTGAATATTTTCCCACTCGGCTGCGTTTTTATCTATCAAGATGGCCTTGTGCTAATATTCCCAAGTTGGTTATGATGAGCCATGTTCAAGCGCCTCGCTGGGGGCGGGGGGCGAAATTCGCCTCCTCATCCTGGTTTTCCCCAGATAACGCAAACACGAATATACGCAGAACAATGAAACTTACAGTACCTTATTCCTGATCAATTTTACGCATCTCACCACATTTTTTAGGTCACGTCATGTCAGGTCAAGAAGCTATCCATGGTCAAACGACCCGAACTCAAAACTTAAAATCACGAGTTTGAAGCGGCGCCTAAGGAACATCAGCCAACCAATCAGTTTGAAACTTTCACAATATAATGTGGTCATTAGGGTCTGCAAATCTGCTATCTCGGAATTTCAATATTGTTGACCTAAGGGGTCAATGTTTTGGTCACCCCATTATAAGTATGTGATGAAAAATTGAAAGGGCTCGTTTTCAGTAAATACTGGATAGATAACGCTGAAAATCCTCAAACCGTGTATTTTTACCACGATCTTGACCTATAAGTTGAGTTTTTGACCGTCTGACCTCTCAAAGGACATGTCAGGTCACTGCAGCATGCAGTGATTGTTTTGCCAATAACTTTTCACTGAATTGAGATAAAGCTTATGTTTTGCTTGAATTGTGCTTATATTGTCACGGGGGAGTCGATTGATAAGCAACATGACTATACCAGGTCACCCTGTGACCCTGACCTAGCTCGATGTCAGGCCAATTTCACAATTTGACCTAGCAAGGTCATATTATACATCATTCGATTGACCACTAAGATAAATTCAATGATGCATGAATATTTGCTCTAGCTCCGCTGAGTAAAAATTCAGAGGGGGAAACGTACCTGTTGTAAGCGTATGTAAACTTCTTTGACCTATGCTGACCACAATATTGACCTGACATAAACATACTTCGTATAACTTCTCTTCGTCTCGTCAAGAGCTTTCGAACGCCGTCCGTATTTTTTCCTTAGCTTTCCTGGGAAGAGATACCGAGGGGGGCGTAATACGCCCCCAGCAGAGCGCGTCATGCCAGTGACCCAGCGGGGTGCGTGTTAACAGTGCTGCTTTTGTTAACGTTGCTTAGTGTTGGTGCAGAACTCTTGCACTAGATTGACCAACTTCGGGCCCAGGATCTCGCGGTATTACCTAATTCATCTTAATCCATATGGCCCAGACAGGCACTCTTCCCTCCGTTCCGCCTTCAGCATCCGTGTCAAAGAGGTAACACTAGGCAGATTAAATTGAAGTTATAAACGCGATTTTACTAGCGTGTGGAACAAGACACCGGGTCACAGCGTCAGTGTCTCACGCCCAGCCTGCGCTGTCATTCTCAGACGTCGGTCAGTGTCCGCGCCCAGCCTGCGCTGTCATTCTCAGACGACGGTCAGTGTCTCGCGCCCAGCCTGTGCTGTCATTCCCAGACGACGGTCAGTGTCTTACGCCCAGCCTAAACAGTCATTCTCAGACGGCGGTCAGTGTCTCACGCCCAGCCTGTGCTGTCATTCCCAGACGGCGGTCAGTGTCTTACGCCCAGCCTAAACAGTCATTCTCAGACGGCGGTCAGTGTCTCACGCCCAGCCTGTGCTGTCATTCCCAGACGGCGGTCAGTGTCTTACGCCCAGCCTAAACAGTCATTCTCAGACGGCGGTCAGTGTCTCTCGCCCAGCCTGCGCTGTCATTCCCAGACGGCGGTCAGTGTCTCACGCCCACCCTGCGCTGTCATTCTCAGACGGTGGTCAGTGTCTCACGCCCACCCTGCGCTGTCATTCTCAGACGTTGTTCTCTGCACTGCATGTCACCCCACCGAGAACATCATCGCCTCCGCCGCGCTCGAGAACGACAAGACCATCAAGCTCTGGCGCTCAGACACGTGACCTGGATGATGGGAGTCTTTGACAAGGTACTGAAGTCACGCCGCCAGTTTCAGGAAACCTCTCAATCATGCCCTAGGGCTCTTGGGACTTTTAAAGGGGCCTATGCATTTATGTATGCAAATGGGGCTACCTTGAGGCCAGAACCCTAGATAAAGACGGAACACGCCACACCGAAGCACTGTTATTTTCCGATTGTGTAATACAGACAGTTGTGACAGTGCAAACTTCCCAGAAGACGTGATATGCGCGAGAATACCGGCGGACACGCGTTGAATGCATTTGCGTGAGCCTAGATGTGTGTATAAATTGCTGAGCGAGTGATCCGGGGTGAATGACTTGATTGGTACGAAAAGCTGGGAGGTCAGGCTGGCTAATGCCTGTTAGTGAAAATATCTTTACGTTTGTCTAAATATATTTTCGAAATATGCTTGTAGCGTGCTAGTGGCCTCCCTCTTTGTCCGTGAATGAACTCCCGTTTTTCAAGCGTCATTTTCTGCGTGCGTTCATCCCCATTGTAGGTTTTTTGCAACAAGTGGTTTTCTCTCATTTCATCTCATTAGAGTTCCATCGTCAAATAGTTATGAAATAAAAGGTTCTCTGTAGTGTGTTCATGCGTGATTGTGTATTAGACGAAAGTGCGATTTGGATCAGCGTACGCCGCTCCCAAATGGTGAGCGGTCCGTGTTGTTTGCCGCTGTTGCCGAATCGGTGGGTTTCCATCACTGGACGAATACATTACTCATATAGCCTACATGCTGAAAGCGCCGTATAAACCCCCCATGAGACATGTGGCCCGTGGGGGTCTTCGTTAACCGCCTCCCCTGGGCTATCCACACATAGATCGTCACCATGTGTGAATTGTCTGAACATGTTAAGTGTCAAACATGGCCAGCACGTCCGTCTGCAGGATCGCCTCCCTGACGTCACCCAGAGCAGCCTGCACCTCCGATGTCCAGCTGAAAGGTGGTGTATCCTGACGCAGCTACCGGCGTAGTGGTTCATAAGATTTGGCGGTGTCATAAGACGTCATACGATGTGAGGTCTCACCATCCGTGCACTTGTCCTAGTTCAACGTGATGCTGTGGCTCTACATCCTCTGTATTGCCTGCTTCAGACAGGCATCATGCTCTGCCTTTGAGCGTTCCCAAACCGTGACGTCAGCAAGATATACTTGAACGTTATTAATGCCCTCCAGTCCGCACTCCTTTTTGGAAGCAATGCTCTAAACTTCAGCCTCCTTGGGCATCGCAGGTATCTCCACAACTAACCTTCATGGATGAGCGCAGTTATGGCTCTCAAGGTCTTATGGAGCTCCAGTTGATGATACATCAGCTTAGCCCCCTGCATTCGGTCCAGCAGCTCCTGCATGGCTGGGATCGGCGGGCCGTTAGCTGCCAGCACCCGATTGACATCAGTCAGAACCAGACAAACACGTACCTTACCAGTGTTTTTCTTGCGGACCGTGATCATGGGAGACACCCACGGTGAGGTGTGTGCAGTGGGCATTGGATGACTCCCTGGGACTCCACCTAGAGCAGATGCTGCGTCACTTCCTCTGGGAGGGCGTAGGGAAGCGTCCTCGGCTTCTGACTGGACGGCATCACGTCTAGCTTCATCTGAACTTTGTGGCAGTACCCACGTATTGCTGGAGGCGACGTCACCTGATCAAGAAAACACACCGTGTCTCTATTCTGCGCAGTCAAGCCAGTGTTCTGAAGATCACGACCAAGCAGTGGTGCGTCTGGTTGCACCACATACAGGTATGCATCCACGTTGTGACCAGACCGGGACTTTATTGGGACGTTAATAACGCCCTGGACTTTGACGTGATTACCTCGCAAAAGCTCGAAACTTCACCTTGGATTCCGTGAAATTCAGATAGTAAGTCCTGATACATCTTGACAGAAATGATGCTGATGGCCGCTCCTGTATCAACTAGTTAGCATGATGAGCTCGTGATGGTTGACCGTAACCGTATACAACGGGCATTCAGTCGCCCCAGCTGGCTGCTCTAGTCAAAAAATTTTACCGTGCTGACCTGCCTCTAGTCACCGTCTTTGACCTGTCTTCCTCTGTTAAAGCGGCAGCATCTTATGAAATGACCCAAATTCTTACAGCGATAACATTCTTGACCTCTGGCCGGGCATCGCACGTCATCGCTGCTGTGGCCTTAGCTACCGCACGCCGGTCATGGTCCCGAGTGGTCACAGCGACTCGTCAAACCCATCTTCTTTGGAGACTGGTTGTTGTAGCATACATCTGACACTGCTGCTATAGAAGTCATCTCTCCTGAGGCTGTGGTGACTTCCTTCAGCACCTGTCTTCTTTGTAGACGACAATTCGTGAATTCAGACGTCTCCCCCAGCCCACTCCAACAGAGGATTGTCGGGAATACTGTCAGACAAAGAACCCTCGATGAACTGGTCTCGACTCATGTCATCTCGGACGGGCCCAAACTCACACTTTTGCGCCGTCTCCTTCAGATTCGTCAAATAGGTGAGAGCAGTCATCTCGGTGTTGAACAGAGCGCCTGAATTTCACCCGCTCAGTACGCACGTCTGAGTCCTTCACAAACAGTTCCTCGAGAACGCAAACCACATTGCCATATCCAGACTGAATTGTGAATTGGAACATAGCAGATCAAGACAGATCAAGCGAGCATCCGTGGCTTGATTTATAGCAACCTGAGGTTCAAATTTTACGTCAGGAGATGATACCGCTGCAGATTCTGCGGCACAGATGGGTCGACGTGTCTGTGCTCCCACCGAGTTTAGAACCAACGCCTTGCGCCTGCTTTTTGACCAGTCTTACGGCCCCACGACTGTCCATGAACCAGAACAGCAGCATACCATTAAGACCGTGGCAGCTTTGGTTTCTCACCTGGTTTGGGCCAATACTCCCTCGTTGAGACTGGTTGAAACATCCTAAACGTCAAAATTGCTTCAGTCTTTTCTGTGCGGACTCTTCCGAACAAAAGCTTCGACGCAGAGGTAAACGTAATTGACTTCGAGGGCAATGCAACGAGAAAGTTAAGAACAGTGCAGATCCAGTAATTCTGCTGCAGGCAGCGCATCCTGCCCCTGACCGCGCTCCCGCGTCGACTGCCGACCCGCCCACCAGTGACCTGTGTCGGACCCGCGGCAGCCTGGTCACGTGACTGCCCTCGAGGGTCTCAAACTGCTCCAGCGCGATGGCAGTGGAGATGCGAAATTGGTGCGCATCAGAATAACACTAGTAAGCCTGTTAATACAAAATTCATTTGTATTGTATGGCATCTCTGATGATAGCATGTCGCTTTCCAAACTCCTGGGTATGCCACCGCTGTACAGATTTTTCGAGCGCGATACGGCCGAGACACGGAAGCTCCCTAAGCTCTCATCATGTGCGCATGATAGAATGAAAGGGAATGTTGCACCTTGGTGCAGTTCCAGACCGTGGTGTTTTCAGGGGCAGTCTATGTTGTTAATATTTGATATGGCCTTATTTTTGCTGAAAAACGTCGATTCAACCAAATATTTCGTTTTTCCTCTGTTAGCAATACAAAGTCTCCAAATCAGCGTGACGTCATACCGGCGTATGAGCTGGTAATACTTTGCCTCACACTGAACGTGTATGGTTTGCGCCAAAAATGAAAACGAATACAATTAAAGTGTTTCTACCACTAGCAGGTAAAGTGATATTTATCAGATTGTTTTATTTGTTTTGTATATTAAAACGTATTTAATGTTTCAAACTAGTCAATAATGCAAATTTTACGCATTTATAATCGACAGTACCAAACAAATGTTTATGCACTTGGGTTTGAAACATGTTCAAGTTAAAAAAATTATCCGTGCCGCACCCGCAGTGGGGCTTGAGCATGACGTCACTTTTCGTAGATTGGGACGGGGTTGGTAGGTGGTAATTTTTTATATATTTTCGCGAAGGTTACCTAAGTTCTGGGATAAATGAAATATGGATTAAGCGGTTTCTCGACATACTCTATATGGCTATATATGTTCAAATCATATTATGAAGGTGGCACATTCCCTTTGAATTATTTTATTGTAATTATTTAGATTAATAAACATCCATCATTAACGTAATTGTGTAATTTAATGAAACCCCAGAATGCGGATTATTGGAGTTAGTAGAAAGCACCGATATCCCTCTTTAACAGGGATTTTTCGTTCGTGCATGTATAATTTTGAAGGGTGGTGCAATGTCGCACACCATGCAAGTGTTGGTGGCGTGGTCGGGGACGTGCCTTGATGGAAATGAAATAGTGTAAATGAAACTGTCATTAAGCGTTTATTATAATTACCAGAAACGCGCATATTCTACGCACAGAATACCTGCCAAGACACCCATCCGGGAGCTAAAGTAAGAATCTTTCACAAAACAAAATAGTACAATTAAGGAATGCCTGCGACAGGGGGCAGGACCGTTTCGGGAACCTTTACAAGGCGGAAAAGCAAGGCTCGAGGGGAGTGGGTAGCCCGGGCCCCGCCGGCTGCGACACCGCCCAGTGAGCGAATTGGGGTGACGGGGTGTCCAAGGCCGCCATGGTTGTCCCGTGCTGTGATCAAGACCATTGCGTCACATTCCCCGGAATCCCAGTCTGGAATGTTTCTAGAAAGGCAGCTGTAAAAAATAGCCTTCTTTTCATATGTTCCACACTGTCTCAGAGGCAAGGATCCGTGCAAAGACTGATGGGAAAAAAACACTTCAGGGAGACGAAATGATCCAAGTCGTTCAAGGCGGCATGTGAAGAAAATTGGGGCGAGGCTGGAGCCCTGTTCCAGCTGTCAGCACAGTTTTGTCAGCAGGGTCGCTAACCTCTCCTCCAGAAAAGAAACATGAGCGCCATAATCGCCTCTAGATTGTGTTCAGCAAAGGGAACTTAAACCTTTATACTATTAAAAAATATTAGGCTGCCACTTCGTGCACTTGCTATTTTTCATCAGCCCAAACAGCAGGCCGTCAGCCCGTAAAACCTTTAGAACTAGTTCCCGGGAGGAGGATACAGTCCTGTGACGTAGGCGCAACGCGGCCCGCTGATTGGTGCTGACAAAATTGTGCTGACAGCTGGAACAGGGCTCCTGCCTGAGAATTCGCCAGTGGAGAGCCCTTTCCCCACATGTCCTGCTTCCCTCATCTTGATCAAAGACCCCACCGTTAAAGCCCGAGCTGGACAATGACTGAAACAACAGAAGTGAAATACCGGACTTTGTTTCCTGAAGGCCATGGCTATCGCGCTTCTGAGAAGTGCGCGCCATGACTGGGATAAATTGGCAGTGGATAGAGCGTTATCATGAGTAAACACAGCCGCCGATGTGCTGACCAGCCCTCTACCCCCGGGCTCAGTGCCTCATAGCCAGCGGCCGCGATGGCGCCGGGCCCCGCCTCCCTGCGGCTCTCACTATTTGTGGCGACCTTCTGCGTAGTCACGCTTGGAACGAGCCGTGCCGCTGACTTCCAGAGCTTCCTGCAGCCAGCGTCACAGAACTGGCCCGGGGCCGACCTCTGGGGAACGCTCCTTTACACGTTGCAGACCTATGACAAGGGACTGAGGGACAATACGATTACAAAGTATAATGGTGCTGAGTTGCCAAGCCGTCTGGAGCTGGAGACAGAAGATGACCTAAATAATGAAGTACATCAAGGACCAAGCGCCCGTGACCGTGCTATAGGAGCCGCCTTGGGTCCGTACATTACTCCCATCGCCGACCCTGGCATCAGCAAGGCTTGCCAGCAGGCCAGTGAAGCATATACCAACAACATTATGAAGAAACAGTGGGCCCTCAAGATGTTTGACGCCACTGGCAAACTACCCGACGGAGTTCTGGAAGGGAACATCAACTTGTTTGGGAATTGGGACGAGTGTCTCAACATCACCGCCGTCATCAATGCCACCGATATTGACGGTCAGGATCCAGTGATCGACAACTTTTCCGGAAAATATTGTTACACTTATGTTATCAATACAGCAGAGGCGCTACAGGAACTCCAGGAAAGGGGCCCAGTCCGTCCGAATCATGCTGTAGGGCTTGCACCTATTGTCCCCGACATTCCCAGCTTGAAAGGTCAGGCAGTCTGCAACGCCATCTGCATGCCGTCGGTGTGCAGCGCGCAGGAACTCAGTGATGGTGTTAACGCGGCTTTCAAGGGCAAAGCGTTCTTATACGCGAGGGAAGACTACTGCCACACTAGCGAAGAAACAACTGAATTGTCCTCGGGGGCCATTGTCATGACCGTGATATTGGGACTGTGCGGATTGTTCATGATCGTTGGAACAGCGATCGACCTCTTAGACACCTACGCTCAGGAGGCACCCGAGTCTCTCTGGTCCTCGCTGAACGCCATCGTTAATCGCTCTTCGACATTAACTCTACGGCGAGTGTTTCGGGCGTTCTCAGTTTACACTAACGGCCGTAAGCTTCTGGACACTTCGTCCACGGGTGACACACTCAACTGTCTTCACGGAATCCGATTCCTCTCCAACACCTGGGTCATTCTTGGCCACTCTTACTTTTTTATTATTTTCAACAAACATCGGAACATTAATTCAATCTTTTCGTTCTTTGACCATGTTGCTTTTGAAGCTGTTTCTAATGCCACTGTATCGGTAGACTCATTCTTCATGCTGAGCGGCCTTCTTGTTGCCTACGGCTTTATGCGGCAAATGGAGAGGACGCGAGGAAAGTTCAACATCATCATGTTTTATGTCCACCGTTACATCCGGCTGACCCCAGTCATGATGCTTGTCATTGGATTCATAGCGACGCTGTATCAGTATCTTGGTTCCGGTCCCTCGTGGAACGAGTTGATCCGGGGAACTCCAAAAACATGCCAAGATAATTGGTGGACCAATATGCTCTACGTCAACAATCTTGTGGATGGACATAGACAGTGTATTGGGCAGACGTGGTACCTGGCCAACGACATGCAGATGTTCGTATTTTCGCCGCTAGTACTGCTGCCTCTTTGGTACTACCCGACGTTTGGCCAGCTGTGGATAATCTTCCTTGTCTGCTTCTTTACTGGTATCAACGCAATGATTACTGCTGTACACAGAATCGGATTGCCAGGTGGAGGCGATAACAACCTTAGGTATCAGATGCCGTGGTGCCGCGCCGGAGCCTATCTAGTTGGCCTCTATACCGGCTGGATTCTCGCCAAGATTCGACGCAAGAAAATCCACATACCTTCACCAGTGGTCGCCATCGGCTGGATAGCTTCTTCTCTGACCGCCTGTCTCATCATATACGGCATTTACGGCTTGCCTACTCCCCCTTCAAAGGCGGAAAACATAATCTATGCAATGTTGAACCGCACAGCTTGGACCATTTGCCTGGCCTGGGTCGTCTTCGCCTGTGTGACTGGCTATGGAGGCGTGATCAATAGCATCCTGTCTTGGAAAGCTTTCATTCCCTTGAGCAGGCTGACCTATACATCATACCTTGTGCATATTGACATTCAGCAATACTACTGGGGCACCAACAAGATGCCTGTGTATTTGGATCAAACCTTCGTAGTTTACATGTTCCTGGGATCTCTTCCGATTATATTTGCTGTTGCTACGGTGTTCTCACTTGCTCTGGAATCTCCAATGATTGCGTTGGAGAAGATTATCTTCCCGCAGCCTCGGTCAGCGCCACCAGCTCCAAAACCTCGTGTCGAAGAGCACCCTGGAAACCAGGCAGAGTCGAATAATGTCGGTGTCGATAACGCGGCGTTCGAGGGCGATGGTGCTGCCAGGACTGACCTGACTTTAGTTAAGGGTTGACTGAAGTAGAAGTGTGACTGCTGACTGCTATAATGTACATTCATTTTTGGCGATATGCTCTGCTGCGATATTTTGGGAATACATTTTTTGAAAACTGTGAATTCACGATTTCTTGTAAACTTTTCTAACGATTGTTGTCGTGTCATAGTTCAGCCCAGTGATATCATAGGTGCTGGTGATGATTTGTGATTTGTAGAGCTTATCGACGAACCAGTAGGGTCATATGGCGTTACCAATAAGCCAGAGTTATATGGCGTTGCTAACTCTTTCCGTGTTGGCAAGGTTTATTTTTTATTTTCCGGTTCCTATCTTATACCAATATCAGAAGCTATCTGCCAACTCCCGCAGTCAGCGGAAGAGTTCCGGGGCTTTGATAACTGTCTTCTCATGTCCCACCGTGCCGGATAAGGCGGCTGGTAGTTATCGCCGGGGCAAGGCTATAAGTTCAGCGCGGGACTCACCCCGCGGCCAGCGGGTCCTGGGATTTGAACCCGAGATATTTATTTGTATTAGCTGCGAACACTTCCACACAGGTAGTGGCTTTTCAAGTGCCGTCGCAATGAACATGAAACAATGGAAACTATGGCAGGAGACGGCAAGGATAAGGATGGATGAGGGTAAAAGAAGGTGGAATACTACCTGGAGGGGTCGCTGCTGCCCAAGGCGCATGCGCTCGCTACCTCCAGGTAGTTTAAGGATGAGGAGGAGAATAGGATAAGGATTTCCGGCTGCTACACACACATAAACATAGGCACACACATGAACTTAAAACAAAAACAAACTGAAGAAGATGAAAGCGAAATAGGCGATGCTCGGCTTCGTGTTTGTTTCATTCTTGAACTGATGGCCCAAAATAAGTGTCTTCGTTGTTCTTGTATCATCTTGTCTTCGAGTTTTTCATTTGAATCTTGTCTCCTTAGCTCAGGAGTCTGACGCATTAGCTCTGAGCTACACAGGGTTGCTCTCGAGCCAGAGTGCTCCTTCCTCAGGGAATCTGCCGGACCCAGAACCCGGGTCTTCCAATGGCAGCTAGATCGGCCTTCTGTGTTGGAGACCGGTCCAGACTCCCTCTGGCGTATAGGAGAGTACCGAGCTGGAGCCGGCTTACGGGCATTGACATCCATCCCTTGGCTGGTCTTTGAAGCCAGTAAAAAGAACTTGAGTCAGCGGCGTGAAAATCGAGCTCGCTCACCACTCCACCACCGCACCCCTGGTATCATAGATGCGTGTTTCTCACACAATTTTCACATCATTTAATCTCACTGGTTATCTTGGGATGTTAGGACATCGCCAGGAAGGTGCAGACACGTAACCTGCAGTTGTAAGCCAGCTGAAAATGACCTGCAATGGTGCTAGGTAATTTCTTGACTCGGGAGCACAACTGGAGAGGACAATATACGAGGCACCGGCTCCAGGCCTCTGCTGGCATGGATGGGTTGCGTGTTCACATTGGCTTGGTCCACACGAATAGTACATCCGCCGTTTCGAAGCAGAACTTAGATCACACAGCTTTGAAGCTCTGCGTTTTATGATAACATTTGTTCAAGTTGTTGCATGATCGGGTTCTGGGATCGAAACTTCACTAAAGTCATCAAGGGACTTGTAACGGAACATCTGACCCCCCCCATCCGAACGAGTTATTCCCGCAATGATGGGTTAATTTTGAAGTCAAAGTTTAACGTCCCACAAAGCACAGGGACGGCCGCCCCGTGCAGGCCACCTTCTAATCAGTCAGTTTCCAGCCGACCTACGTCGGCTAAATATTGGGCGTCAGAGCGTGTCAGGGGAATCGATCCCAAGCTTTCACCTATGCACTGCCATTACACGGTTTTCTGAGCGAAGTGGAGCCCAACGCTCTACCAACTGAGCTATTGAGGCAGCAAAAAGCACCTACATCCCATGTCTATGCCTTAACGATTGCTGCTTCCTCCATGGACAAAGCATTACCGATTCCTCGAGAAATAGACGAAAATTGTCACTATAGAATTCCAGGGAAATGATTCTGTATTAAAAGGCTTTAGGGTAGTATTCAGTAATTCACCATTAAAAATTATCTAAGCATTTGGGCATGGAGACATTTTTCCTGTTTCACAATGTTTACGGAATCAGCTGACCGAGGTCACTGCAGCGGCCTGTCCTGAGGCAGAAACTCCGGTCTCACCTAGTGCCCTATAGAACGTGTCCCACCGGCTGGTTTCCATCCGGATGTGCTTCAGCCATTATTGCCCTGCCTGTGGTTGGAATGGAGCCCCAAAACTCCCACCATCTTTGTCGGAGCTGCAGTATCCTTAGAGTGCTGTAAGTGCACGGAACAATGATTGTGTCTGTTCCGCCGAGAATCGCGAATAAATCAATGCTTCTGAACCGGATCATGTTTGCTTTGACAACCATTCTCACGCATATAGGTGCGAGGGAGAGATGATCACTAATAATGTATTTAATGGATTTGTGACAAGCATGCTCTGGAACAAAGCTAGAAGGTCCTACGGTACGCGATTTGGTGACAATAACTTTGTCCCAGAAACCATCTCCAGGAGTGAACGAGCTTTACAATGTTGCTCTTTTTTGTACCTATATTTATATGAATTTTTATTGAAATCAGTTTTTCATAGCGTTCAGTTCGTTTTCTGGCCTTCTTTTTTCATTTATTAGCTTGAATTTGATGTAAAAATTCGAGCCAAGGTTCGAGCCGGGAAAAAATACGCGCGCCCGTGGGATTGGGCCCTAACGGAACACGGTGCCCAGGCGCTACCTCCGTGGCTCGGCAGCTTTCACCATACTAAAGTTCTCGTAACTCCATCGCAAGAGACAATAACCCTTCTGTACTGGAATTCTCACATTTACCTGAATAAAAAACACAGGTGATACTCATCCTATGTGTTTTGGAGGCATGGGCGGCTCCAGTGGGGGGGGAAGGATGAGGTAGTGACCAGGGAGAGCGAACTGCGCCTTTAAATCGCAAATTTTAGTGCCAACTCTATGGATTTAACTGGAAAAAATTGTCTCAAAAGTCCATGTTACCTCCCCTGAAATACTGGGTGGGGTATTGGGGGTGCGGTCTGTTTGTGGTCATGTTCCTTGAACGCTGGGAAACGGGGCTTGCTCTCACGTGGTGAGTTAGGGGTGAATATTTTCCCACTCGGCTGCGTTTTTATCTATCAAGATGGCCTTGTGCTAATATTCCCAAGTTGGTTATGATGAGCCATGTTCAAGCGCCTCGCTGGGGGCGGGGGCGAAATTCGCCTCCTCATCCTGGTTTTCCCCAGATAACGCAAACACGAATATACGCAGAACAATGAAACTTACAGTACCTTATTCCTGATCAATTTTACGCATCTCACCACATTTTTTAGGTCACGTCATGTCAGGTCAAGAAGCTATCCATGGTCAAACGACCCGAACTCAAAACTTAAAATCACGAGTTTGAAGCGGCGCCTAAGGAACATCAGCCAACCAATCAGTTTGAAACTTTCACAATATAATGTGGTCATTAGGGTCTGCAAATCTGCTATCTCGGAATTTCAATATTGTTGACCTAAGGGGTCAATGTTTTGGTCACCCCATTATAAGTATGTGATGAAAAATTGAAAGGGCTCGTTTTCAGTAAATACTGGATAGATAACGCTGAAAATCCTCAAACCGTGTATTTTTACCACGATCTTGACCTATAAGTTGAGTTTTTGACCGTCTGACCTCTCAAAGGACATGTCAGGTCACTGCAGCATGCAGTGATTGTTTTGCCAATAACTTTTCACTGAATTGAGATAAAGCTTATGTTTTGCTTGAATTGTGCTT
Organism: Lepas anatifera; assembly: GCA_034440635.1. NCBI lineage: Eukaryota > Metazoa > Arthropoda > Thecostraca > Lepadidae > Lepas > Lepas anatifera. The sequence goes on from JAOTON010002205.1 coordinate 434,695, forward strand.
ATATTGTCACGGGGGAGTCGATTGATAAGCAACATGACTATACCAGGTCACCCTGTGACCCTGACCTAGCTCGATGTCAGGCCAATTTCACAATTTGACCTAGCAAGGTCATATTATACATCATTCGATTGACCACTAAGATAAATTCAATGATGCATGAATATTTGCTCTAGCTCCGCTGAGTAAAAATTCAGAGGGGGAAACGTACCTGTTGTAAGCGTATGTAAACTTCTTTGACCTATGCTGACCACAATATTGACCTGACATAAACATACTTCGTATAACTTCTCTTCGTCTCGTCAAGAGCTTTCGAACGCCGTCCGTATTTTTTCCTTAGCTTTCCTGGGAAGAGATACCGAGGGGGGCGTAATACGCCCCCCAGCAGAGCGCGTCATGCCAGTGACCCAGCGGGGTGCGTGTTAACAGTGCTGCTTTTGTTAACGTTGCTTAGTGTTGGTGCAGAACTCTTGCACTAGATTGACCAACTTCGGGCCCAGGATCTCGCGGTATTACCTAATTCATCTTAATCCATATGGCCCAGACAGGCACTCTTCCCTCCGTTCCGCCTTCAGCATCCGTGTCAAAGAGGTAACACTAGGCAGATTAAATTGAAGTTATAAACGCGATTTTACTAGCGTGTGGAACAAGACACCGGGTCACAGCGTCAGTGTCTCACGCCCAGCCTGCGCTGTCATTCTCAGACGTCGGTCAGTGTCCGCGCCCAGCCTGCGCTGTCATTCTCAGACGACGGTCAGTGTCCGCGCCCAGCCTGTGCTGTCATTCCCAGACGACGGTCAGTGTCTTACGCCCAGCCTAAACAGTCATTCTCAGACGGCGGTCAGTGTCTCACGCCCAGCCTGTGCTGTCATTCCCAGACGGCGGTCAGTGTCTTACGCCCAGCCTAAACAGTCATTCTCAGACGGCGGTCAGTGTCTCACGCCCAGCCTGTGCTGTCATTCCCAGACGGCGGTCAGTGTCTTACGCCCAGCCTAAACAGTCATTCTCAGACGGCGGTCAGTGTCTCTCGCCCAGCCTGCGCTGTCATTCCCAGACGGCGGTCAGTGTCTCACGCCCACCCTGCGCTGTCATTCTCAGACGGTGGTCAGTGTCTCACGCCCACCCTGCGCTGTCATTCTCAGACGTTGTTCTCTGCACTGCATGTCACCCCACCGAGAACATCATCGCCTCCGCCGCGCTCGAGAACGACAAGACCATCAAGCTCTGGCGCTCAGACACGTGACCTGGATGATGGGAGTCTTTGACAAGGTACTGAAGTCACGCCGCCAGTTTCAGGAAACCTCTCAATCATGCCCTAGGGCTCTTGGGACTTTTAAAGGGGCCTATGCATTTATGTATGCAAATGGGGCTACCTTGAGGCCAGAACCCTAGATAAAGACGGAACACGCCACACCGAAGCACTGTTATTTTCCGATTGTGTAATACAGACAGTTGTGACAGTGCAAACTTCCCAGAAGACGTGATATGCGCGAGAATACCGGCGGACACGCGTTGAATGCATTTGCGTGAGCCTAGATGTGTGTATAAATTGCTGAGCGAGTGATCCGGGGTGAATGACTTGATTGGTACGAAAAGCTGGGAGGTCAGGCTGGCTAATGCCTGTTAGTGAAAATATCTTTACGTTTGTCTAAATATATTTTCGAAATATGCTTGTAGCGTGCTAGTGGCCTCCCTCTTTGTCCGTGAATGAACTCCCGTTTTTCAAGCGTCATTTTCTGCGTGCGTTCATCCCCATTGTAGGTTTTTTGCAACAAGTGGTTTTCTCTCATTTCATCTCATTAGAGTTCCATCGTCAAATAGTTATGAAATAAAAGGTTCTCTGTAGTGTGTTCATGCGTGATTGTGTATTAGACGAAAGTGCGATTTGGATCAGCGTACGCCGCTCCCAAATGGTGAGCGGTCCGTGTTGTTTGCCGCTGTTGCCGAATCGGTGGGTTTCCATCACTGGACGAATACATTACTCATATAGCCTACATGCTGAAAGCGCCGTATAAACCCCCATGAGACATGTGGCCCGTGGGGGTCTTCGTTAACCGCCTCCCCTGGGCTATCCACACATAGATCGTCACCATGTGTGAATTGTCTGAACATGTTAAGTGTCAAACATGGCCAGCACGTCCGTCTGCAGGATCGCCTCCCTGACGTCACCCAGAGCAGCCTGCACCTCCGATGTCCAGCTGAAAGGTGGTGTATCCTGACGCAGCTACCGGCGTAGTGGTTCATAAGATTTGGCGGTGTCATAAGACGTCATACGATGTGAGGTCTCACCATCCGTGCACTTGTCCTAGTTCAACGTGATGCTGTGGCTCTACATCCTCTGTATTGCCTGCTTCAGACAGGCATCATGCTCTGCCTTTGAGCGTTCCCAAACCGTGACGTCAGCAAGATATACTTGAACGTTATTAATGCCCTCCAGTCCGCACTCCTTTTTTGGAAGCAATGCTCTAAACTTCAGCCTCCTTGGGCATCGCAGGTATCTCCACAACTAACCTTCATGGATGAGCGCAGTTATGGCTCTCAAGGTCTTATGGAGCTCCAGTTGATGATACATCAGCTTAGCCCCCTGCATTCGGTCCAGCAGCTCCTGCATGGCTGGGATCGGCGGGCCGTTAGCTGCCAGCACCCGATTGACATCAGTCAGAACCAGACAAACACGTACCTTACCAGTGTTTTTCTTGCGGACCGTGATCATGGGAGACACCCACGGTGAGGTGTGTGCAGTGGGCATTGGATGACTCCCTGGGACTCCACCTAGAGCAGATGCTGCGTCACTTCCTCTGGGAGGGCGTAGGGAAGCGTCCTCGGCTTCTGACTGGACGGCATCACGTCTAGCTTCATCTGAACTTTGTGGCAGTACCCACGTATTGCTGGAGGCGACGTCACCTGATCAAGAAAACACACCGTGTCTCTATTCTGCGCAGTCAAGCCAGTGTTCTGAAGATCACGACCAAGCAGTGGTGCGTCTGGTTGCACCACATACAGGTATGCATCCACGTTGTGACCAGACCGGGACTTTATTGGGACGTTAATAACGCCCTGGACTTTGACGTGATTACCTCGCAAAAGCTCGAAACTTCACCTTGGATTCCGTGAAATTCAGATAGTAAGTCCTGATACATCTTGACAGAAATGATGCTGATGGCCGCTCCTGTATCAACTAGTTAGCATGATGAGCTCGTGATGGTTGACCGTAACCGTATACAACGGGCATTCAGTCGCCCCAGCTGGCTGCTCTAGTCAAAAAATTTTACCGTGCTGACCTGCCTCTAGTCACCGTCTTTGACCTGTCTTCCTCTGTTAAAGCGGCAGCATCTTATGAAATGACCCAAATTCTTACAGCGATAACATTCTTGACCTCTGGCCGGGCATCGCACGTCATCGCTGCTGTGGCCTTAGCTACCGCACGCCGGTCATGGTCCCGAGTGGTCACAGCGACTCGTCAAACCCATCTTCTTTGGAGACTGGTTGTTGTAGCATACATCTGACACTGCTGCTATAGAAGTCATCTCTCCTGAGGCTGTGGTGACTTCCTTCAGCACCTGTCTTCTTTGTAGACGACAATTCGTGAATTCAGACGTCTCCCCCAGCCCACTCCAACAGAGGATTGTCGGGAATACTGTCAGACAAAGAACCCTCGATGAACTGGTCTCGACTCATGTCATCTCGGACGGGCCCAAACTCACACTTTTGCGCCGTCTCCTTCAGATTCGTCAAATAGGTGAGAGCAGTCATCTCGGTGTTGAACAGAGCGCCTGAATTTCACCCGCTCAGTACGCACGTCTGAGTCCTTCACAAACAGTTCCTCGAGAACGCAAACCACATTGCCATATCCAGACTGAATTGTGAATTGGAACATAGCAGATCAAGACAGATCAAGCGAGCATCCGTGGCTTGATTTATAGCAACCTGAGGTTCAAATTTTACGTCAGGAGATGATACCGCTGCAGATTCTGCGGCACAGATGGGTCGACGTGTCTGTGCTCCCACCGAGTTTAGAACCAACGCCTTGCGCCTGCTTTTTGACCAGTCTTACGGCCCCACGACTGTCCATGAACCAGAACAGCAGCATACCATTAAGACCGTGGCAGCTTTGGTTTCTCACCTGGTTTGGGCCAATACTCCCTCGTTGAGACTGGTTGAAACATCCTAAACGTCAAAATTGCTTCAGTCTTTTCTGTGCGGACTCTTCCGAACAAAAGCTTCGACGCAGAGGTAAACGTAATTGACTTCGAGGGCAATGCAACGAGAAAGTTAAGAACAGTGCAGATCCAGTAATTCTGCTGCAGGCAGCGCATCCTGCCCCTGACCGCGCTCCCGCGTCGACTGCCGACCCGCCCACCAGTGACCTGTGTCGGACCCGCGGCAGCCTGGTCACGTGACTGCCCTCGAGGGTCTCAAACTGCTCCAGCGCGATGGCAGTGGAGATGCGAAATTGGTGCGCATCAGAATAACACTAGTAAGCCTGTTAATACAAAATTCATTTGTATTGTATGGCATCTCTGATGATAGCATGTCGCTTTCCAAACTCCTGGGTATGCCACCGCTGTACAGATTTTTCGAGCGCGATACGGCCGAGACACGGAAGCTCCCTAAGCTCTCATCATGTGCGCATGATAGAATGAAAGGGAATGTTGCACCTTGGTGCAGTTCCAGACCGTGGTGTTTTCAGGGGCAGTCTATGTTGTTAATATTTGATATGGCCTTATTTTTGCTGAAAAACGTCGATTCAACCAAATATTTCGTTTTTCCTCTGTTAGCAATACAAAGTCTCCAAATCAGCGTGACGTCATACCGGCGTATGAGCTGGTAATACTTTGCCTCACACTGAACGTGTATGGTTTGCGCCAAAAATGAAAACGAATACAATTAAAGTGTTTCTACCACTAGCAGGTAAAGTGATATTTATCAGATTGTTTTATTTGTTTTGTATATTAAAACGTATTTAATGTTTCAAACTAGTCAATAATGCAAATTTTACGCATTTATAATCGACAGTACCAAACAAATGTTTATGCACTTGGGTTTGAAACATGTTCAAGTTAAAAAAATTATCCGTGCCGCACCCGCAGTGGGGCTTGAGCATGACGTCACTTTTCGTAGATTGGGACGGGGTTGGTAGGTGGTAATTTTTTATATATTTTCGCGAAGGTTACCTAAGTTCTGGGATAAATGAAATATGGATTAAGCGGTTTCTCGACATACTCTATATGGCTATATATGTTCAAATCATATTATGAAGGTGGCACATTCCCTTTGAATTATTTTATTGTAATTATTTAGATTAATAAACATCCATCATTAACGTAATTGTGTAATTTAATGAAACCCCAGAATGCGGATTATTGGAGTTAGTAGAAAGCACCGATATCCCTCTTTAACAGGGATTTTTCGTTCGTGCATGTATAATTTTGAAGGGTGGTGCAATGTCGCACACCATGCAAGTGTTGGTGGCGTGGTCGGGGACGTGCCTTGATGGAAATGAAATAGTGTAAATGAAACTGTCATTAAGCGTTTATTATAATTACCAGAAACGCGCATATTCTACGCACAGAATACCTGCCAAGACACCCATCCGGGAGCTAAAGTAAGAATCTTTCACAAAACAAAATAGTACAATTAAGGAATGCCTGCGACAGGGGCAGGACCGTTTCGGGAACCTTTACAAGGCGGAAAAGCAAGGCTCGAGGGGAGTGGGTAGCCCGGGCCCCGCCGGCTGCGACACCGCCCAGTGAGCGAATTGGGGTGACGGGGTGTCCAAGGCCGCCATGGTTGTCCCGTGCTGTGATCAAGACCATTGCGTCACATTCCCCGGAATCCCAGTCTGGAATGTTTCTAGAAAGGCAGCTGTAAAAAATAGCCTTCTTTTCATATGTTCCACACTGTCTCAGAGGCAAGGATCCGTGCAAAGACTGATGGGAAAAAAACACTTCAGGGAGACGAAATGATCCAAGTCGTTCAAGGCGGCATGTGAAGAAAATTGGGGCGAGGCTGGAGCCCTGTTCCAGCTGTCAGCACAGTTTTGTCAGCAGGGTCGCTAACCTCTCCTCCAGAAAAGAAACATGAGCGCCATAATCGCCTCTAGATTGTGTTCAGCAAAGGGAACTTAAACCTTTATACTATTAAAAAATATTAGGCTGCCACTTCGTGCACTTGCTATTTTTCATCAGCCCAAACAGCAGGCCGTCAGCCCGTAAAACCTTTAGAACTAGTTCCCGGGAGGAGGATACAGTCCTGTGACGTAGGCGCAACGCGGCCCGCTGATTGGTGCTGACAAAATTGTGCTGACAGCTGGAACAGGGCTCCTGCCTGAGAATTCGCCAGTGGAGAGCCCTTTCCCCACATGTCCTGCTTCCCTCATCTTGATCAAAGACCCCACCGTTAAAGCCCGAGCTGGACAATGACTGAAACAACAGAAGTGAAATACCGGACTTTGTTTCCTGAAGGCCATGGCTATCGCGCTTCTGAGAAGTGCGCGCCATGACTGGGATAAATTGGCAGTGGATAGAGCGTTATCATGAGTAAACACAGCCGCCGATGTGCTGACCAGCCCTCTACCCCCGGGCTCAGTGCCTCATAGCCAGCGGCCGCGATGGCGCCGGGCCCCGCCTCCCTGCGGCTCTCACTATTTGTGGCGACCTTCTGCGTAGTCACGCTTGGAACGAGCCGTGCCGCTGACTTCCAGAGCTTCCTGCAGCCAGCGTCACAGAACTGGCCCGGGGCCGACCTCTGGGGAACGCTCCTTTACACGTTGCAGACCTATGACAAGGGACTGAGGGACAATACGATTACAAAGTATAATGGTGCTGAGTTGCCAAGCCGTCTGGAGCTGGAGACAGAAGATGACCTAAATAATGAAGTACATCAAGGACCAAGCGCCCGTGACCGTGCTATAGGAGCCGCCTTGGGTCCGTACATTACTCCCATCGCCGACCCTGGCATCAGCAAGGCTTGCCAGCAGGCCAGTGAAGCATATACCAACAACATTATGAAGAAACAGTGGGCCCTCAAGATGTTTGACGCCACTGGCAAACTACCCGACGGAGTTCTGGAAGGGAACATCAACTTGTTTGGGAATTGGGACGAGTGTCTCAACATCACCGCCGTCATCAATGCCACCGATATTGACGGTCAGGATCCAGTCATCGACAACTTTTCCGGAAAATATTGTTACACTTATGTTTTCAATACAGCAGAAGCGCTACAGGAACTCCAGGAAAGTGGCCCAGTCCGTCCGAATCATGCCGTAGGGCTCGCACCTATTGTCCCCGACATTCCCAGCTTGAAAGGTCAGGCAGTCTGCAACGCCATCTGCATGCCGTCGGTGTGCAGCGCGCAGGAACTCAGTGATGGTGTTAACGCGGCTTTCAAGGGCAAAGCGTTCTTATACGCGAGGGAAGACTACTGCTACACCAGCGAAAAAACTACCGAGTTGTCGTCAGGGGCCATCGTCATGATCGTGATATTGGGACTGTGCGGATTGTTCATGATCGTTGGAACAGTGATCGACCTCTTAGACACTTACGCTCAGGATGCACCCGAGTCTCTCTGGTCCTCGCTGAACGCCATCGTTAATCGCTCTTCGACATTAACTCTACGGCGAGTGTTTCGGGCGTTCTCAGTGTACACTAACGGCCGTAAGCTTCTGGACACTACGTCCACGGGTGACACACTCAACTGTCTTCACGGAATCCGATTCCTCTCCAACACCTGGGTCATTCTTGGCCATTCTTACTACTTCACTATTTTCTTCAAACAACGCAACATCGCTTCGATAGGTTCTTTCTTCGAATCAGTGGCTTTTGAAGCTGTATCTAATGCTACAGTATCCGTGGACTCATTCTTTATGCTAAGCGGGCTTCTTGTTGCCTATGGATTTATGCGACAAATGGAGAAAACGAGAGGCAAGTTTAACATCATCATGTTTTATGTCCACCGGTACATCAGGTTGACGCCTGTCATGATGCTTGTCATTGGGTTCATCGCGACACTGTATGTGTATCTTGGCTCTGGTCCTGCATGGAATGAATGTAGCCGAGGGAGCCCACAATCATGCCAGGACAATTGGTGGACAAATATGCTTTACGTCAACAATTTCGTGAATGAAAAGCAGATGTGTATTGGGCAGACGTGGTACTTAGCCAACGACATGCAGATGTTCGTATTTTCGCCGCTAGTACTGCTGCCTCTTTGGTACTACCCAAGGTTTGGTCAGCTGTGGTTAATCTTCCTCGTCTGCTTCTTTACTGGCATAAATGCGATGGTCACTGCTGTGAACAAAATTGGTCTTCCGGGAGGCGGGGATGGAAATCTGAGATACCAAAGACCGTGGTGCCGCGCGGGGGCTTATCTAGTTGGACTTTATACCGGCTGGATTCTCGCCAAGATTCGACGCAAGAAAATCTACATACCATCTCCAGTGGTCGCCATCGGCTGGATAGCCTCTTCTCTGACCGCCTGTCTCATCATATACGGTGTGTATGGCTTGCCGACTCCCCCTCAAAAGCGGAAAACATAATCTACGCGATGTTGAACCGCACAGCTTGGACCATTTGCCTGGCCTGGGTCGTCTTCGCCTGTGTGACTGGCTATGGAGGCGTGATCAATAGCATCCTGTCTTGGAAGGCATTCATTCCCTTGAGCAGGTTGACCTACACATCATACCTTGTGCATATTGATATCCAGGTATATTACTGGGCCACCAACAAGATGCCTGTGTATTTGGACCAAACCTTCGTAGTTTATATGTTCCTGGGATCTCTTCCTATTATATTTGCTGTGGCTACGGTGTTCTCACTTGCTCTGGAATCTCCAATGATTGCGTTGGAGAAGATTATCTTCCCGCAGCCTCGGTCAGCGCCACCAGCTCCAAAACCTCGTGTCGAGGAGCACCCTGGAAACCAGGCAGAGTCGAATAATGTCGGTGTCGATAACGCGGCGTTCGAGAGAAGCGATGCTAAAAATAATTAATATTCCGTGGAGAACAGAGTGAAAGAGGTGGTAACCTAGAACTTGGAGTATGAGGCGGAGAGCTTTCGTAAGGAACGGTGGAAGTGTTTCCTATCTGCTCCCTCTGAAATGTGAATAAGCACCTTTTTCATCTTAATTCTTTCTAATCAGTAGGGATTAGGTCAGAAAACGTGTTTGTGGCTCTTATTCTTTGTAAGTCGTGGAAAATAAATGTTTGGAGCATTTATGTGTGGGAGGTCTCCTGAGAATTTTTGGGTCCAATGTGGTCAGATGAACTGTTTATATGCTTCCACAAAGTACTGCATTATATGCCCAGCTTTTAAAACAGGTGCTGATCTACTGCCGTAACCTTAATAATGAGAGATCTTGGTATGTGCCTCTCACCCCCGCTCTGGAGGCTCTATTTGGGCATGGTCCCGAGTGTCGATATCTCCAACGTGGCTTCGTCCCTGAAGAGTGTCAATTGTGTTGTAATGTACTTTTCCGGGAATTATGCTGTGTGAAGTTGTATAAACATTGAATTTGACTATATGTGGTTTTTCAACTCTGGAAATAACAGACGATTTGCAGTCTTGTTGGTGAAGGTCTTGAGGTTAATTTTACTAGCACATCAGCTTTTTTATTCCTTCCCAGTCGGAAACAACGTGACGTGTTTTGAATTACGTGTTTTGAAAATCATGACGTGTACTGAAATGGCTACAAAATGACTAGCACAGTCAAATCACTGGAAATCCTGAGGATGGTTATGACATGCCAAGCACCGCTGTGGCCTGTGGCTTAATGAGGGATAGGGGTTTCGGGGTCATTACCTCCTTTGACACCGAAGGCGGCCCTTTCGAGACAGCGCACAGTGTTCTAAGGGAGGCCAAAATGGGGACATTATTCGAATTTCTGACTATTTTTAAAACTGATTTTGATGTTTGCAACTAGTACAGTGTCAGAAAATGGCAAAAAATAAGGCATTTGAAGTCGACGCGACAAGACATCAAACTGCTGTCTTTGAATCTCTCGCCACATAACGCGACAAAGGCCAAGAACAATGCTCATTTTCGATGTTTTTTTTGTAGGCTAAGAGAACGTACAAGATGAGACAAACCAGGGTTCATTAGAAAGCTTAAGGCATGAAAAATGCGATTTCGCACACAGTTTTTTTCAGTGATCGCTGCAATTAAATTTGGAGAGCAGAATATGTACCATATACATTTCACATACATTTTGAGACTATGTCAATTATCGATAAGCATACAAAAAATTGCGTCCCCTGCCTCACCCTGGGACCACTTTGAAACTATGGCAGGATGTTTCGTCTACCTGCCCTGCAAGTTTCAGCTGCGTCACGCTGCGGCAGTGGTGATGTCGACATATTATACAGCGGCATGTCGCGCGCGCTGTCGGTCGGGGGCGGCGGCCGTCGGCGAGGTATGTCTGGAGGCTTGAAGGGAGGTGGGCCAGGGCACGGCGAAAATTCAGTGCATTGGTTACAAAGAGTTAAATGAGCACTTTTTGTTAACATTGCTTGTCGACTGGACTTTTTAACCTACTGTTGTTGACGTCTTCACTCAATAATTGTGAAAGGTGCAATGGTTACAGTATGGGAAAACCAAGCTTACAATTGATGTCTCTGTGCACTAGCATACCCAGTAACCATTCGTACAATCGCAGCTAGTATTTGCACAGCCCATTTTCAGACCGCACGATGGGGTGAGAACCGAGATACATAGTTTAACCCTTCCTCGTTTGCGAAGTTAACTTCAAATAACATCAGGGAATAGAGTCTCACAGCACGCACACACACTTGTTGCATGTTCTTTCATCGTCACTTGAGTTTCAAACTGGATCCTGTAAACATTGAGGTGCGAATAAGTGTAGAAATGGGGGTAAACCTGCTTACAGTTGATACAACATTTGGTCTTGGGAATTGCAATGAAAAGGCGAACGAGCAGCTCGCTGATATTTACCAAGTAAGTACACACAGGGTGACATAAAAAGTGAGGCAGGTTCGTTGAAAAAATAGTTCTGTGCGTTCGACGCAACACCAATTCCGTTAAAAAATACAATTCAGTCATGGACCAGGCCAAGGTTTATTCAGTAGGAATCTGATACCATGTGCTGGTGTTGCTTGTGCTGTGTACCATGTGCTGGTGGTGTTCTTTAAACGGCGGATGTCCACAGGGTTCTGTTCTGGGCCCCCTGCTCGCGTTATTATACTTAAATGGATTATCAGGAAAAACAAACAATGAAATGATGTTTTTTGCCGACGACACCTGTCTTTTTGGCAGCCACAACATGGAAAATCTTCACATTAGGCAAGAATCTCTCCAAAACGACCTAAATATAATTCAACAATACGGTCAGGATTGGCTTATCACGTTTAACGGCTCAAAAACAATACAACAAACATTTTCCTACCGGAGACAAAAAACCATTCCAAAACTATTTTTTGACGGTCTAGTCATTCCGGTCGCCGCTAAACACAAGCATCTGGGAATGACATTTTCCAATGATTTGAGATTCCATGAACTTGTTAACGATATAGTTAAAAAAGTCAATATGGCCCACTGTACCCAGTTACCCCCCTACTTGTCCAGGTCAACCCTACACCAGATTTACCTTACCTACGTAATGCCATACTTTAACTACGCAGACATTATTTATGACGGACTATTGACTTAACATGACAGCCAGAGACTCGAAAGACTACAAAACAGATCAGGACGACTGATAACATCCACTCCCTTCAGAACGCCTACCGGGAAGCTGATGCAGGATTTGGGCTTGAATTCTTTGAAATCTAGAAGAGAATTGCATAAAATTAAATTTTTTCATCAACTTTACTCAGATAACACTCCCACTTACGTATGCGCAATATTACCAAACACTAGGGACAACACAGTAAACAGAATATTACGTACATCGCGCCAAAGAACGGAGATTCCTTTTCGAACGGTAAACTTTAGCCACTCATTCCTACCAAGTGCAATCAAGTCATTTAACAAGCTCCCGAATCGAATGAAAGAAATCAACTCGCCTAGGGTCTTCTTGAAACACCTAAGAGATCACTTCAAAGTCAACCAACCACCGTTATACTATTCATTAGGATCCAAAATTCAGAGCTCTTGCTTAACACAGTTATGACTTGGGATTTCGAAACTATGTAAATGCTCACGCCTACCAAATTCAAAATTCGGACTCCCCCTCCTGCTCGTGCGGATATCAAAATGAAAATACAGAACATTATTTTCTGCAATGTCCCCGTTTTGATCCTCAAAGAACTCTTATGGAAAACAGCATATCTACGATATTAAATCATTCTTTCAGAAACCTGCATCGTAAAAACAAAATTGACATATTAATCCATGGTCGAAATCTCGCTCCAGGCAAGGACAGGGCAGTAGCTCACGCAGTTTTTCAATTTGTTCATGGCACAAAAAGGTTCGTTATTTAACAAGAGTCATTAAATTAGTCATGTTATAGCCAGTGCTCGATGTGGTGTAGTGAGCCGTACTTTCGGTGGCGTGTGTCGCGGCGGTGCGGTGGCCTCTCTGGCGGCGCTGAGATGGCACCCTGATTGTGTTTGCGTGGGACGCCTAGATTTAAGCGCTTCGGCGCTTTTGCGTTCCTCGCAGCAGCCTTTGTCTGTGTTTTTTTTCTGTACCATGAAATAAATATTATGGATTATGAAAAAATGAACAACCACATTAACGTTGAATGTGATGAATTTCGTATTCATGGTTGCATGCAGTAGCGCACCCAAGGGAAAGGAGTGGTTATATACAATATAACCGGAACTATAGCAGCCTTTGGGTGGGAAGTGAAGGTTTGACCTTGAAAAGAACTTTGACCTTGACCTGTGACCTTGGCCCAGAGTAGCCCTAACTATAGTCATAGAATAACATACGTCATACCTACTAAGTGATGCCACTGAGTAATGCCCGGTCAATGTCTTTGACATGGACTTTATAACTTGACCTGGACCTTGTGGGTTAATATTGACATATAACCTGATTTTATGACGTTATGATGTCATCACTCGGTCTACAGTGCAGGCGAACTGGTGCGACCGCCCAAGAGCGACGGTCTCAAAATATAGGTCTGACTGTGAATGCCTAAAAGTAAAAAAAACTATTGACCGATTTCCAAAATTTCTTAATTAATCGACGGCCCCATAAATTCTCCCAAATTTGGCAGAGTAGCGTTTTCCGGCGGCGGACAGTTCTCTGGCTTCTTTGGAAAAATAGGTGGGGGGCAATTTAGGGCCCCTCCACTGCGTGTGTTAAGAGAGGGTTAAATGCCGTCCTCAATGTCAAGAATATCGCGCGTATACACTTAAAGTGACTGGAAATTAACTAGAACATCCATGCAAAGCCCCTTTATTATCATATATACATATAGTTTTTTTGCTGCTGACCTAGGGTCAAATACCTGCCAGTCATGCCCGCTGTGGTCAGGTCTTGACATTCATATGTTGTCCACATAATCTGTGGGAACAGAGCTTTCGATTGATACCAAAATTATTGATTTGGGATTCATACTTCCTGAGATATTGAATTGTGCCCCCACTTTCGGCTCCGTTAGAACACTGTGCAGCGGTGCGCTCTTCAGGGTGTTGAAGGCGACCCTCCCTAATTACGGAAAAAATTACCACATGCCAGGGCCGGGTTTAAGGGGACCGCACACCTCAGGGGCTCTGAGGCTTATCTCACACCAGCGTTTAAGCGTGTCTCACTTCTAGAGTTGCGGGTCTCTTTCTGGCGCCCCTTTGCTGCAACTGCCACCTTCTGGGCCCTTTCAGTACCTATGACATTCTGAAAGGGTTGGGGGAGGGGTCATTTCGGACCTCTTCCCATGCGACCTTGGAAACCAGCTGCAGAAAAATGAACGGCGATGAAAACGCCCTGTCTGCTTCTACTATTGTACCAGGCTTGAACTATATTGGTCGAGCTGTGACTCAACAGGGGGCGAAAGTGGATAAAGTTTTGGCTGATTCAGGAAATTCCTTATAACGCAGTTACCGTCAGAACTAGAACAAAGCCAATGGCTTCAACTTTTTTGTATTGATGCAGGTAGTTGAATGATTACGGAATAATTAGTTATCTGACGTTTTTTAGGTCATATGGTGAGTTTTATCTCAGGTCCAGGTCAAATAAGGATATTTTATGTTCATATTGTTTGTCATTGAAATCCATAGATCACTATCAAATCAAATTTACTGCTGTATTTTTTTTGTCCAAACATGGTGGACACTAGCGCATTCGAAAAGTGCAGCCTGTGGAAACATCTGGTGGACTTATTATTGACCTGACTTAACAAATTCGGTGGCTTACCCATTTATCTTTCCAAAACCTTCAATGATTGTTTAGAGACTAAAGCACTTATAGGAGCTCAGTTACACCCGGGTTTGGTCTACCTCTTTTACAAGAGCAAAATACCTGTGCATGAGTTTGGAAATATGGTCTTATTCTGTTAAGCTAACCTGATCTGATAATCTACCACTTTCGGAAGAAGTGGTAGAATTGATCACCTGACTGGTATTTTAAACTGCCTCTTATTCAAATCAGTTCGGAGTTCAGAAAATGATAGCTGGGGCAGTGCCGAAACCGCATGAATTTTCTTTGCCATTACCCCAAAACTTTAGTAGGTAACTTAGCAAGTAAATTAGCAAACTAATTATCTAGACAAACTTACAAGTAAACTAGCCTTTATTAGATAAAGTAGGTAATTATACCTACGGACAGTAGCGATCATGCACAAATGTACCAAAAACGAAACTAGGGCAGGCGAAGGGAGGTAGATGCTTTCCCCTGCGATGGAATACTCGGTGCCTTCATCATGTGCCCAGGCATCTCCTAGGGAACTGCCATGTTCCCCCTGCAGGGTCGCTTACGACCAACTCCTTAGACTGCGAACATTGGCGCCGTCGCGGTGCGATTCGCACCTGACGGATATGTCGCACGTTAAGAGGTGACGCTCATTTGCTCGGAATAACGCCCCTTGGACAAAAATAGCATGCCCTTGGTCCTGAACGGCGCCCGTTGAACCCAAATGACGCCCTCTGGCCAAGGTACCCCTACCCATCGCAAATTCTACTTCCGCCTTTTGTGCAGGCTCTGATACTTGCGATAGGGAATGTGATTAGCCATGCAATGGACTGAATGCATCTATTTGTATTCCTACAAAAAGACAAAAGCCGCTCCAACCCTTATATCAAATCATGAGACTGAGTTCGTGAAAACTGCCTTTTAAAACTAGGATATGAAGTTGTAATTTTTGTTTTTACATGGGGGATGGCATGAATATTTGTGCTATAAAATGTTTAGGTAAATCATGGTTTTTTACGAATCAGAATAGGAGATTATGCAATTTCAGCATTACTCACAAGGTTGGGGCAACGTGGAAAATTATTTTGTGTATGCTTTATGATACTGTTCTCAAAACTTGTGAGGTGAGGTAGGGTAGAGTGGGGTAAGACGCATACGTTAAGGGAGAATGTGTCTGTACCAATCCTGCCTGGATGGAATTGCGTCATGTTTTCTTCGTTAAGTTCTGTGATCTTTTGTCTATACACGGATAGAAATTTGGGACTTTAGGACTATGCGAAGTGTGCGAAATTTGTTTTTTCTTGAGACCATGTAAAAAGGCGTTTTGCCCCGATAGCGGGGTAAAACGCCCTAGCCCCGGGGTAAAACGCCGTCAAATAACACCCAGCGCATACTGTATCTCGTTACATGAACAAGTAGGAACATTGTTGTGATTACGCTTTACGATAATGTTGTGACAAAGTGGGCAAGTTATTCGAGGCATTAAAGCCCGACACAGCAAAAATAAGCAGGTAAACTTTTTACCTTTCAACGGAAAACGCGGAAGCAATTTAAGATAGAGCCCCAACATATTTTAGAGGGCGCAAAGCACATTAAAGCGCGTCCGGTTCATTCTGCCCGCAAGTGGTTCTTCTTCGGTACGTCTTCCCATATTCTGGAACAGGATGTCAAGGTAAGATTAGGATGGGAATGCATAATCTGAAAACTGTAGTTAACGACGATGATGGTTCGGGATCGCCATATGCAAACAGTGCTTCGAGCAGATCCATGACGAAGGGAGGTATTTAATACATCGGCGGATCCAGGAGCAACTTTTGTAGGGGCCAAATCAACGTTTCGGGGGGGTAAATCGAGAAGAAATCTCGAAAACGTAGTATTTTTTACGAAAAAAACGGTCAAAATTTGGCCTTGAGGGGGAAAATGTAATTTTCAGGCTTTGGTGTGGGCCACGGCCCCTTTAGCCCCATTTGGATCCGTCAGTGATTTAAGACCACCCCTCAAGATGACCAAATGAGAGCAAACGCGAAAACTTTCCTGTTTGCTATAGGAAATAATATTTGAAACTCAATGTCTTCTGTTACGGTGATTTGTTTCTAACCCAACGTACTTCGCCATCACGACAAGTAGTGGTCGTGATGGTGGTAATAGTAATAGCAGCCCTACTTCCATGTCCTACCTATCCTAAGGACACACCCATCCATTGGGGTAAAACGCCTACCAAATATTGGGGTAAGACGCCCCAGGCGTCTTACCCCGCACTACACATGGGCGTCTTACCCACGTAGCAACGGCAGCGTCGCAACAAATATTACTCAATTCTGCGGCGTTTCCATGTCGCATAGTGGCTGTCAAAATGTGGCACAAACTCGCTGTTTCAACCTCACAAATTGCCGTGAGTACATCTAAATCGCATACAGTACAATCGCAACTTTAAGATAGCTTGTTTTTATATCCGGAGGGGCAAAAAACAACAAATGTTTGCTGAAAATTACTGGAGCAGACCAGGCGCGTCCAAACACGCTCAGGACCAGATCAGAAAGATTGCAACCAGAAAAAATAAGATATGTAGGCTCCAGTTCCTACATCAGTCTGTAGATGCTAGTAGGCGTCTTACCCAAGTGGGCGCGTTACCCCACTCTGCCCTATTAGTTGCACTTTCATGAAGTGACAGCTGGCAGGACTTTCCAATTACTTTTGAATCTGTGTTCTGCTCCGCGTTTCATTCATATAATACATGAGCCCAAATTAAAACATTCGGCACCCCTCAATTTCCATTGTTATTGGATCAAAGGGCCACAGAAGGGCGATCATTGATTTGTTGTGATAGGCGAATCCAGGATTTCCGATCCGGGGGGGTCCCACGGGCCCAAACCAAGAACTGTGGGGGTGATGCTGGCATCCTGGGAGAAACCATTTCAGGGGGTGCCGTGACTATTTCAAGTGACGTGAGAAAGTCAATCGGGGAGACAAGTGCCTCCACTTGCCCCCTGGATCCGCCTGTGTTTGTTTTTGGTCTAATTAACTCGCATATTTTGGTAAGAAAGTTTCACATTCGCTCTACCACGCAGCCGACCCGGGTTCACGGCCCAGCGGCTTCCCTGAATAAGGAGCAAGCTGGCCCCCGAGAAACTCTTCCAACAGGGAAGAGTTGGCGGCGCCATATGACCATGGCAGTTAGTGCTTCGATAAGCCCCAAACATTATTACATTCGCTGTAGGATAAATCAATTATACGGTAGCTGATAATGTTTTAGCTATACACTTTCATACATGTGTGTTTTACCCCTCGCACTGTCCCCGAAAAAGCAAAAACAAGGAAACAAGCATATCAAGAGGGCACTTCTCAAAACTACTCCGCTTTATCTCGCCTGATTTATTAGCGGTACGCCCACTGTTATGTCAACAATAAGAATACCATTGACGTCATCCGTGTTGCAATCTGCTAATTCCAGTGAATGGGCACTATCTTCCCTGAGAAGGCTACGCCGATACAGCGGTTATCAATCTCGCTGCGATTTGAGTTTGTAAAAGCGATGGCCACGAGTAGTCGATCGTGTTCAGTGTCTCACAGAGAGCAGTCGCGATGGCGCCGGGCCCCGCCTCCCTGCGGCTCTCGCTTCTTGTGGCGACCTTCTGCGTAGTCACGCTCGGAACGAGCCGTGCCGCTGACTTCCAGAGCTTCCTGCAGCCAGCGTCACAGAACTGGCCCGGGGCCGACCTCTGGGGAACGCTCCTTTACACGGTGCGGAGCTTTGAAGAGCAGCGAGTACGCGGGGACTCTGTGGATACAAAGTGCAATGACACAACGGTGTCTGACCGTCTGGAACTGGATACAGAAGACGACCTGAAGGATGAAGTACATCAAGGACCAAGCGCCCGTGACCGCGCTATAGGAGCCGCCTTGGGTCCGTACATTACTCCCATCGCCGACCCTGGCATCAGCAAGGCTTGCCAGCAGGCCAGTGAAGCATATACCAACAACATTTTGAAGAAACAGTGGGCCCTCAAGATGTTTGACGCCACTGGCAAACTACCCGACGGAATTCTAGAAGGTAACATCAATTTGTTTGGGAATTGGGACGAGTGTCTCAACATCACTGCCGTCATCAACGCCACCGATATTGACGGCCAGGATCCAGTGATCGACTACTTTTCCGGAAAATACTGCTATACCTTCATTATCAATGCAGGACAGGAGTCACACAATCTTCAAAGTCTGAAGCCAGTTCCTCCGAATCATGCTGTAGGGCTCGCAACTATTGTTCCCGACATTCCCAGCTTGAAAGGTCAGGCAGTCTGCAACGCCATCTGCATGCCGTCGGTGTGCAGCGCGCAGGAACTCAGTGATGGTGTTAACGCGGCTTTCAAGGGTAAAGCGTTCTTATACGCAGTAGAAGACAATTGCTTCACCAAGGACAAATCAACTGAGTTATCGTCGGGGGCCATCGTCATGATCGTGATATTGGGACTGTGCGGATTGTTCATGATCGTTGGAACAGCGATCGACCTCTTAGACACCTACGCTCAGGAGGCACCCGAGTCTCTCTGGTCCTCGCTGAACTCCATCGTTAATCGCTCTTCGACATTAACTCTACGGCGGGTGTTTCGGGCGTTCTCAGTGTACACTAACGGCCGTAAGCTTCTGGATACTTCTTCAACGGGTGACACACTCAACTGTCTTCACGGCGTTCGATTCCTATCCAACACCTGGGTCATTCTCGGTCATTCTTACCTTCTTGTTACCTTTTTCCAACATCGCAATATCGCTGCGATAGGTTCATTCTTTAATTCGGTCGCATTCCGGGTAGTAACTAATGCGTCAGTTTCTGTAGACTCATTCTTCATGCTGAGCGGGCTTCTTGTTGCCTATGGCTTTATGCGACAAATGGAGAGGACGCAAGGCAAGTTCAACATCGTAATGTTCTATGTCCACCGATACATCAGGTTGACACCTGTCATGATGCTTGTCATTGGGTTTATCGCGACACTCTACATGCACCTTGGTTCCGGCCCGGCCTGGAAGGTAGCCAGCCATGGGAACGACCCAGAAGTGTGCCAAGATTACTGGTGGACAAACATGCTCTACGTCAATAATTTTGTCCACGGAGACAATTTGTGTCTTCCCCAGTCTTGGTACCTCGCCAATGACATGCAGATGTTCGTATTTTCGCCACTAGTGCTGCTGCCTCTTTGGTACTACCCGACGTTTGGCCAGCTGTGGTTAATCTTCCTTGTCTGCTTCTTTACTGGTATCAACGCAATGATTACTGCTGTACACAGAATCGGGCTCCCAGGAGGTGATGACGAAAATCTGAGATACCAAAGGCCATGGTGCCGAGCTGGTGCCTACCTTGTCGGAATTTACACCGGTTGGGTTCTCTCCAAAATTCGACACAGAAAAATTCAAATGCCATCATCAGTCATTGTACTTGGTTGGTTGACCTCTTCTTTAACTGCTTGTCTCATCTTGTACGGCGGGTACGGTCTACCATCTCCCCCTCCAAAATCGGAAAACATAATCTACGCGATGTTGAACCGCACTGCTTGGGCTACCTGCTTGGCCTGGGTCGTCTTCGCCTGTGTGACTGGCTATGGAGGCGTGATCAATAGCATCTTGTCTTGGAAAGCTTTCATTCCCTTGAGCAGACTAACGTACACATCATACCTGGTGCATATTGACATTCAAATGTTTTACTGGGCGACCAATAAGATGCCTATGTACCTCGACCAAACCTTCGTGGTATATATGTTCCTCGGATCTCTGCCCATCATATTTACTGTGGCTTTGGCGTTCTCACTCGCTCTGGAGTCTCCAATGATTGCGCTAGAAAAGATAGTTTTCTCGCAGCCTCGCCCTTCTTCTTGCCTCTCTCAGCCGTTGATTGAGGAGACCCAGATAAATCGAGCAGAGTCGAGGCATGGGGGTGCTGCTAACGTGGCATTTGAACCTGACGCAGACAAGTGCAATCCATGTGATGCGGACAAAAACAGTTTATCTGATGGAGTTAAGAGTGATCTATCTCCGCTGGACTTCAGTATTACAGAGTCCAGTGCCTAGAACTTAAAATGCTTGTTCTGTAATCTCCAGTCCATATTTTTTTCTGAAAGCGATGAAGCAAACGGTCCGAATGAGATAAATTCAAAGGCAGCAGTTGACGGCACAGAACGTTTGTACACAGAACATTATGAACACTGCGATCAGTATTTTTGGATCGCTCATGACGGTAGGTTTTTTTGCCATATTTTTATTTGCACGGTAGGAGATATGGTCGTTTAGCTCTGTCCCTGTCATAGCACATGATCCCAGAAGGTAAGTGCAGAAGTGAAGGGGATGCAAGCAAATAAGTATTCATCAAAATGGCCTGCGAAGTATTTATCCTGAAACTCGGCTTGCAAGCGTACGTTTTGCCCATGCCCACCACTCGTTTTAAGTAAACATGATCTCCTCCACAAATAATAGATGTATGCTCTGTGCCTGTTGCTAAACGTTCTTTTGTATGAAATGACTGTAATTTCCTCTAGTTCGCCTGAATGATATCTGAATGTGATGATTCTAACTTGTTGCATTTTGCTCCAAAGTTTGTCTCATGTTTTTGTATATGTGTGTGTGCGCGTATGTGTGTTGAGTGATACTGTGCGTTGAGTGTGGGTGTCTGTGTCTGTGTGTGTGGGTGGGTGGGTGTGTGTGTGGGGTTTCCCTTGACTCGTGTATCTTTCTCATTGAAGATGAGAGGAATAAATGAAATGAAATGTCCATCATTGATGTTTTTTCGATGGATTTTTCAAGACTTGACCGTGTAAGCTGAGGTCACCTAATACTGATGTTTCGGACTTTAAAAATGGAGTCGGTAATCATCTTGAAGCATTATTTTCGCCGCAACCAAACAGGCCCTTGAAACTGTCATGCTTTCCGGGGAAAACAATATACAATGGAGCATACAAGGCATTGAGAGTAATTGAGGTGTCATGAGCGTATCTATGGTATAATCGAATTACAAACTGTTCACTCAAACCTGGAACAAGCTAAGACTTTATGAGCTGACATTTGACTATTATTTCTCCTCGATTATCACTAAAAGTACAGTGACACTCCTATAATTGTGAACTGCCAAAAACTATAATGTGGTCGGCGCTGAGTTCATTCAGGACTAAAGGCTTTTGGTCGGCGTAAAAAACTAAAACATTAACTTTGCATAGTAGCTAGGATTTCCATACATATTATTATTATATTATTGCATTGCATAACATTATTACGTATATTTTTATAGCATATTGGTCCATCCCAAATTACGATCCTAGCGCAGAATTGCCCGGATGCAGGGTACACGCGTAATAGTGCGGGGTGTGGATCTCCACAAAACGTAGATTTTACTGTGAGGTCTGAGATTTCAACACAGCCTTGGCTGGGGCAAGGACGTTTGAATGGGACACGAGTACGACATCCGCCGCAAGGTTGCCATGGATACGTCCCCCTCGATCATTTGCGTTTGAACATTGTATTTATGAGCGCTGGCGGAAACTAAATAGCTTGAAACGCTCGGTGCCCTCCGCCCACCCTCGATTTGGACGAGTGGTAGGGTCACTGGGTATGGGTTCGGTAACTGCTTACCTTTAACGACTTGTGCTGGCCATTCTTGGGCGTAATTGATTATATCGTTTTCCACATATTGAAAGAGTTTCACTGAAGTATTGCTTCGGAAATACTTTCTACCTTGGTTTCCTTATTGCCAGTGTCACATGTAGCCGTAAAAATTTAAGTGGAAGCCGTGCTTGTGACTAGGGCTCCGACTCCCAGTCCCAGTGCAAGCATGCCGCTGAATGCGATCATCATGTAGTTACCGATGAGATACAAGCCACAACTTCAGGCTGCATCTCTACGTTTGTATTCTTAGATAATTTTACATTCTCTCACGGTGGAATGAGCCAGTTTTTTAATGGCTTGCTTATCACTTATTCATTGACATCATGAGCAGAAAGAAGTGCTAAATGGCGTTAAGAGGTATATGACTATCTACCGCGGGTGCGGTCTTATTCTCTTAAGCAATTATATTTTGAGTGTAGGCCTTCATTTACAAATGGACACAAAACGGGCTCTTTCAGACCGGTTATCGCTCATAATTTTTAAAGGTGGGCAAATACAAGCTTCACAAATAATTTTAGAATAGTTTTATGCATGAGAAAACGAGAGACCTCTCAAGAGTTCACTTTTCAATTAGTGGTTTGCTCATTGTACCACTTCAACAATGTCGCTGAAAACAGCAGGAGTTCGATATTCGATATTTAGATTGATATTCAGGATTTTTATAATTTTACTCACCATCCTAGGACGTAATCACCTGTCTTTTCACTCTTTGACTTGTTGAAGCACGTGCGGTGTATTTACATTTTACCCTTGACACACCTTAAGCCCCTGAGATGTTGAAACTCTTTTATACATATCTTGTCTAGCGTTATGGGCGCCACATGACCCTTGTTGTCGGCGCGCCCTAAAACACCAAATGATGATGATAATCGCCTAAAACATACATCATTCGAAAGCCCTTGCCAAGACCATCCTGAAACTGGTCTTTAGTTTGCTCTATCGCGTCGTGTTGCTGATATAGAGCAAAAACTGTGCCGTAAAAATCAGTTTTTGCTGTAATGCATTAAATGCCATTGACTTTAACAGGGGACCAGCGTATCACCAAAATCGGGGAAAATTAATTTCGCTTAAAATCAGTATGAAAGGCAGGAAACATTAAATACAAAACCAGTTCACAGCTTTTTGCGGGACACATCGCGGTTCAGGCTCCAGAGCCTGTTTAACCCCTGCCCCGGTGGCGGGTACGAGCCACCTTCGCCCTGGTGGGGGGCTAAAAAGACCCCCACGATCTCAAAAACTAAGAGAGCTAGAAAAAATCGCCCAACGGCAATCGAAAGCTCTTCGAAAATGATATCGAAAATACTTCGGTCATTTTTCTTGTCAGGTCAATATCAAGGTCACCAGAGGTCAAAATAGGTCACAATCGCTAAAATGAGGTGTATTAAGAAAACCTCATGTATCTCAGAAACTATGATAGCCAGAAACATTTTTCTAACACCATTCGAAAGCTCTTGAGATGCGCTTTCATTACAGTGGCATTCATTTTCGTGTCAGGTCAAAGCCTAGGGAGCTACAGGTCACCAGATATTGGGCATATTCTTGGGAATGTCCATAGCTACCCATGCATAAGGGCGTTTACTTTTTCGCTAATAGCTTCCAAACCAAACAAGATATAGCCATAGTTTATGCACCATTGCAATCCTCTTGTCAATACGAATCGAATGATATACGATATTGCTATGCCAGGTCAAATTTAAGAATTTGACCTGACCCAGGTCAACAGTCTGACCCAACTTGACCTGGTATAGTCATGATGTATATCATTTGATTTCCAGTGACTATACAAACACTTTGGTGACAAAATAAAAGCTCTATCTTATTTTATTCAAAATTTATAGAGAAAAACACCAAAAATGCCTATTTGACCTAAGGTGACCTTTTAAAGGTCACAAGTCAAAAATTTTGGCATCAGCCCCAGAAATGGGCTAAGAGCAAGTCGCAACCGATGTTTGAAGTTGATTCCATCCATACTTACTGAGAAAAGCTCATTTCGTGATTTTCCCCATGTATTGATAATGGGGAGGTCATGCTCTGCACATGACCTTAGGTCACCAATATCAAAAATCCCGGAACAAATGTTGTAGCTCCTGGTGGGCCCAATATGTGGTATGAGTTTCAACTTGATCGATTAACCCTTCTTTTAGTTATGCGGTCCTAAGTATTTTTGAGGTGAGGTCACTTCACCTGGCCTGGTGACCTGACCTGATATGACCTTGAGCCAAAATTTTCAGGAAAGATGTAAAAATGATGAAGGAACAGCTAGACCAAGTTTTGCGGCGCTGCGCGCCGCCGTTTTTTGGTCACTTCGGAAAAACCCGAGGGGGATCTAAAAAGACCCCCCACCCGGGCGAAGGTTAAGTCAACGTCAAATCCTTCGTATCCTGAGGTCAACAGAATGATATTCGCTCCTGATAACCGAATCACGTTAAATCATACATCATTTGAACGCCCTTGCCGAGACCATCCCGCAACTGGTCTTTATTTTCCTCTATCGCGTCTTGTTGCTGAGATAAAACACACAATGTGCCGTAAAAATCAGTTTTTGCCGTAATGCATTAAATGCCATTGACTTTAACGTGAGACCCAAGGTATCACCAAAATCGGGAACAATTGATTTCGCTTGAACTCTGTATGCAAGCCAGGAAACGTGAAATACAAAACCAGTTCACGGCTCTTTGCGGGGCACAGCTTGGTTCAGGCTCCAGAGCCTGTTCAAGTCAACGTCAAATCCTTCATATCCTGAGGTCAACAGAATGATATTCGCTCCTGATAACCAAATCACGTTAAATCATACATAATTTGAAAGCCCTTGTCTAGAACATCTCGAAACTGGTCTTTATTTTCCTCTATCGCGTCGTGTTGCTGAGATAGAGCACAAAATGTGCCGTAAAAATCAGTTTTTTCCGTAATGCATTAAATGCCATTGATCTTAACATGGGACCCAACGTATCACCAAAATCGGGGACAATTGATTTCGCTTAAAATCAGTATGCAAGCCAGGAAACATGAAATACAAAACTACTTCACGGCTTTTTTCGGGGCACAGCTTGGTTCAGGCTCCAGAGCCTGTTGAAGTCAACGTCATATCCTTCGTATCATTTGATGTGATGATTGATCATTGTGATAACGAATGATTGATCATTTGATCATTCATGACATGATGTGTGATATGACTACTAGGTCAAATCATAAAATGACCTGACCTAAGGTCAGGTCAAGGTCACTATCCAACCTAGCATAGTCAATATGCATATAAATAGACTCGCAATAGCAATCCAAACGTAATGGTATCAAAATAAAAGCTTTATCGTCATTTCCTGCGGTTATTGACCCAAGTCTGAAACCTGCTTAAGAAGCCCCAGGTGACCTCTCAAAGGTCACAGATCAAAAATTGCAAAAAACCTGGAAAGGGGCCCAGGATACTACGATTTGCTGAATAGGAAGGATTTCACAGCTGTTCCAACACAAAGTCATCCCGATTCTTGTTTTCTCGAGGTCATTATCCGTACCTGTCCCTAGGCCATCGATATGAAAATCCCGGAACAAATGTTTTAGAATTCGGTGGGCCCATTATTTGGCATGAGTTTCAATCCAATAGATTCACCCATTTCTTACCTCTGCCACCTTAAAAAATCGCGGTAAGGTCGCTTGACCTATATTGGTGACCTGACCTGACATGACCCAACTTTAAAGTTTAGGGAAAAATTGCGAAATTAATCAAGGATAAGTTTCGCTAAGTACGGGGGTGTTTCGCGTCTCCGTTTTTTCGTGCCGGCGGAAAAACCCGGGAGGGGTGTTTAAACACCCCCCACTGGGGTGAGGGTTAACCCTCGCCCCATTTGGGGGCCATCGATGGCCCCCTCTAAGGTTTTTCCAGATAGCAGAAAAACGACGAGACGCAGCACCGCGTTTGAGGGCTCTTATCTGTCACCCCTTAATTTTCACACCATCCCTGAATTTTTTTTACCCCGGGCCAACCAAGGCCACCTCACTTCAAGTTTTTAGCTCTATAACATCTACATTTCTTAATCGATCGATTTTAAACTTCCTAAATTTTATGACCCCTCCAGAGCTTACAAGGTGTATATCCGGGATTTTTCGATTTCGTGACCTGAGTTCAGGTCACGAGGTGACCTCTCCCATTGAAACAGCATGGGGAAAAGCGTCTTATGATCTTAAAGGCACAAAAACAATTGCAAATGCTCAGTCTGCTCAGAAAAACGTTTTTGAAACCCTTTCATGGATCCCATGGGCCATATTTTCCTTTTGACCTCTCCGAGGTCACCCAAGGTCACCAGTGGTCAAAAACAGCATTTTGACAATAACTTTTTACATAATTAAGCTAGAGCGCTGAATCAAACATCATTGTGTATGTCTCGTCACTGGCTTTCATTTTATATACGGCAAGGTCACTTTCTGACCTTTCGGGACCTCAGATCATATCAGGTCACGAGGTGACCTCTGGAGGTCAAGCCACTGGCGAGAGGTCATTAGGTCCAACATAGCCGAAAAAGCTCTGGCATTTTCCTATCAAATGTACTTTTCTTTTCTTAAGTATTGCGTTCTTATTATTCTTATTATTCTTAAGTATATTGCGTTCTTAAGTATATTGCGTTTTTAAGTATATTGCGTTCTTAAGTATATTGCGTTCTTAAGTATTCTTGATTTTTTGAAGTATTGCATATTTTAGTGAAAATTACCTATCGTGACCCAACTTGACCTCTGCAGGTCAAACCATTGACCTGAGTACTTAAACTTGTGAACTGATTTATTACCGAATTCACGCGAGCCTTATAATGCATTTTGAAGATTTGTGCTAATCCCCATATTTTCGGAGTTAGAGGGGGCACTCGATGACCCCTGTGGGGCAAAGGTGGCGCCAGACCCCCGGTGGGGCGCGGGCAAAGAACCCCTCCTCTGCCTGTTGACGTCAGACAGCTCTGCACGGCGCGTGTTAGAATGTTTGGAAGGCCGGCATCCTGGGCTGCACGCCTTCAATATTTTTTACCTTCCCCCAAGCCACGCGTGCGTCCCATGTGGTTTAGGCATGGGCGCCCAAAGCGAGTGGGGACGGGGGGACGTGTCCCCCCCTGCTGGCCAACCAGGGGGACGTCTCCCAAAAATTTTTGGTCCATCGCCATTAATAGTCAGGTACTATGCTCAAAATTCGTCTCCCACGGTCAGCACCAGCCTGGGACCTTCCCCTCCCTGTAAAAATTCCGTGGTAGCGCCCCTGGGCATAGGAGTTCTTGTTTTGAAGGTTCATGGCCCCGCCATTGGCGGTCAGAGCCGTTTAAGACTGAACTGTTGTTAGTTGGACCTGAGCAATGTCTGCCTCCCGGCGATTTTCGGGAGGCAGACATTTCGGGAGGCCGAAAGCGGCGATTCCCGCCGCTTTCGGCACCTATGGTTTGAGGTTGATCCGAGTGAATGGCTGGAGAGACAGCCCTTGGCCTCCCCGCAGGGGACCAATTTTCATCTGCTGGACTTGTTGGCACCTGCTGACTGGTCCGGCACATGGATAATTGGGTACGGGATGTGACGACACCCGCGACCCCAGTTGGCAGGATGGGTTTCGCCCCCGCTTTCGGGTGAGGGACCAAACCGAAACTGCCATCCCCATCCTTTCTTAGCCTTCCTAACTTCAAATCCCATCTACCCCATGTTCCTTTTCCTCTTCCCTCTTCAATGCCCTGTCTGTCCATCCCTTTCCAACCTCATCCTTTCTGTCCACTCCTAAATACCACTCCTACCCTCTGTCTGCTACGTCTGGCCCGGTGTGTGTCCGCGTGTGGCCGGGGTGTGATGGCTCTCGCCCGTCTTGAGTATGCACCCCTCGGCCGCGTGTGGCGCATTTCCGGGCTTGACTATGCAGGCTGATCCCCTTCATTTCCTTATCTCCTTCAATCCCTGTTTACCTTGGTCACTCCCTGGATGGGTAAGGTCTGGTCTTTCCTGCACCTTCCCATCCATGTATTTCTGGTCGACTATGTTTTCTTGTTCGGTTATTTTTTGTTTAGTTTCTTTCCTCCGCTTTGTTGATATTTATTTCTGGTTCAGAGTTTGCAACAGCAACCACCCTTCTGAGTAGCTGGTGCCGTTTTACGGGTGTAGAGCGCCCACATAGGCTGGACTCCTTCTTTCCGAGCTCCGGCTTGTGCCCCGACGACGGGTAGATGGGATCCTGGGGGGCTGAGGCTCCTGCTGCTCGGAGCTTATTGCAGCAGGGGCTAACACTCCCCCTTTGGCCTTAATATCATGATCGAACCGGGGGTGGGTCGCCCGAGGCCTCCGCGGGCGGCCTAGCCACGTCAGCAACGCCCGACGTCCCCTGTTCAGCTGTGGCCGTTGGACCGTTTCCTGGGGATGCTTTGCTCCTCCCCGTCGCGCTGGAGTTGCGTGTTTTTCCTCAATTGGGGGCGCATGGTTGGCCGGGGCCTCGGCAGTCTGGCAGATTGTCGTTTTGCGGTCCATCTTGTGCCCTGGTGGTGAACGCTCGTGTTCTCTTTTGCGATGTTGGCGTGGCGTTTCAGCCCTTGGGCGGCCCTGTCGGTCCTCTGGGCTGAGGGAGGAAGGGGGAGGCGGTGCCTGATCGGAACCGGATGTGAGCTGGCTCTGCCGGGTCCGAGATGGTGTCGTTGACCCTCCTACAGCC
The DNA here is from genome assembly GCA_034440635.1 of Lepas anatifera. Lineage (NCBI taxonomy): Eukaryota > Metazoa > Arthropoda > Thecostraca > Lepadidae > Lepas > Lepas anatifera. The sequence continues at coordinate 463,294 of JAOTON010002205.1, forward strand.
ATCGAATTCCATCACTCTAGGGGATAGTAGGATGGCGGAGACAAATAGCCGTACCATGGATAATCAAAAAACACAAACAGATTCACACCCTATCAATAGTACAGAAACAGCACCAGTAGTCGACGAAGCAAACGAATCGAGCTCTAGTGTCATCTTCCGTGGCAAAGACATATCTCTGTCAGAGCTGACTCCTTTCCAGCGTAAAAATGCAGTCGAGGGCTGGGGCCCAGTAAAACGTTGCGAGCAGCGGAGGGATGGTTCTCTCATCGTTGAATTTGAGACAGAGGATGCGGCTCGTTTGGCATTGCCATGCACTCATCTCACCTTCTGGGGTAGAGAGGGGGATAAGAAGGTGCAGAGAAGAGTGGCAGTTGAGTCACAGCCCCACATAATCCGGCCTCGATCTCAGGGCATAATTTCTTGTCGCCAGCTGCGTGGTGTTAGCGAGGAGGAGATTGCTGACGGGTTGGCGGATGAGGGCGTGAGTCAGGTGCGTAGAATGGGAACTACCGACACGTTAGTTTTGACGTTTGATCGTGTAGACATCCCGGATCGCATCTTTGTTGGGTATCTGTCCGTCCCAGTTAGAATCTTTGTGCCTGACCCACTCAGATGCTTTCGATGTCATCGGTTTGGGCATGGTGCGAGGTCCTGCCGAGCTGTTGCGCGATGTGGACGGTGCGCAGAACGGGAGCATACTGGAGAGTGCCAGACCGCTGATAAATGCGCAAACTGTAAAGAAAGCCATGCAGCATGGAGCCGTAAATGTAAAGTCTACTTGAAAGAAAAAGAAATAGCATCCATCAAAGTGAAGCAGGGTGTACCCTTTCCTGAGGCCAAGAGGCTATACGATGAGATCCATCCGTCGGTTTCATACAGGGACAAGGCTGCTAGAACTCAGCCAAAAGCGCAAGCACCAGTGGCTTCCATTGGCGCCGTTCATCTTCCGGGACTTGAAGAGAGCGTGGCTCCTGTAACTGCGGGTTCGAACCGAATCACCCTAGGTACCAAAGTTAGAGACCTTCTTGATATGACGGTTGGCGACCTTCTGCGAATGCTGCTGCAGTTGCTCCCAGCCGCCGAGAATGAGGACCCAGCAGCTAATGGTAAACTACGCGATCTAACCACGGGATCTGAACCACGTCCAGGATCGGTTTGTACATCACTTCCAGCAGCCTCATCCACCTCGCCAACCACCGTAATAGTTGATGCTAGCTCCGTTGGAAATAGCCCCTTAGGACATGCTCCACCCTTAGGCGAGGAAACTGAGACTCAAGTGCCCCGGTCCCTCACGTTATCGGAACCGTCGGAGGGCTCACGTTTACCGAGTGAAGCACACGTCTTGTTCAACCAGTCGGTAGCAGCGGGCTTGATCTCCGAAGTTCCAGCGGGCCCTGAGACTCCCAGTGATGTGGAACGGGCTGCTCCTGATTGGGTGCAGCCCTGGATAGAGGTGGGTAAGAGAGGCAAACCGATTCGTTCTCGTGGGACTCCTCCCAATATGAGTGGCCCAACCTCACTTAAGGATCCCCCAGAATCACCGAAATCCAGGGAAAACGTGTCATCAGGGGCTCAACGCAAGCGGATAGAGGCACCAATGACAGAAACGGGACCTCCCCTTCTGCCGCCACCTTCCAGGCAGGCACCTCGATCGGGGCCTGGCTCGCCACGAGTTGAAGCACCATTAACCAGGATGGGTCCGCCCCCTCTCCCTCCTCCTCCTCGGCATTCGCCTCGTTCCCCACAGGGTCCGGCCCCCACTGTCCGGCCCCGTCCACAGTTTACTAAGACAGAACCTCCTGTGGAAATTCCAGTGGGAGCCAGACCCGAGAAGCGTGGCCTCTCCGATACCCCCTCTCCGAGTGGGGTAGAGAGCCCTCGGAGGAGACAGAGACTGCAAACCGATCCAAAAGGTGGCAGATCTAGATCATTGGGACCAAGTCCAACACTAACCCTAGCTCCTGATCGTAGGAGTTCTGGTGGCGGTGCCCCCGCAGTTGGTCACCGCGCGACCGACTATTTTTAGTCCATAACCAACCCTTTAGAATCCATCCCCATGAGCACCTTTTTACAATGGAACTGTCGGGGGTTCGAGCTAACGCCTTTGACCTACAGGCCACGATCAGATCCAAAAACCCTGTGGCAGTCTGCCTCCAGGAGACTAAACTATCACCTGAATCCCTATTCGCAATTAAGGACTACACTGTTTTTCGAAATGACATGCAGCGTAACCCTATAGCACACGGAGGTGTCCTGATAGCTGTGCACCAGAGAGTGCCAGCTGTAAAGGTCTCCTTGCGATCACCACTACAAGCTGTTGCAGCCCGCATCTCTGTCGGTCGAAGAATGCTCACGATATGCTCCATATATCTACCTCCAGGGGTTGACATGCCTCGCGTGGAGCTTTCTCTGCTGGTGACAGAGCTACCCCGGCCTTTTCTCCTATTGGGAGACTTTAATGCACATGGTACTACATGGGGTTGTAGAAGTACTAACACTCGGGGTCGCCACCTCGAAGCTTTTATAGCCGACGAAAGCTTATACGTTTTAAACACCGGCAGTGCCACGCACATAAGCTTGCCCTCGGGCCGCGAATCAGCCATTGACCTCAGTCTGTGTAGTCCGGAACTGGCTCCTGTCTTTAAGTGGTCAACGCATAGTGACCCGTTGGGCAGTGACCACTACCCTGTTTTTCTAATTTGCCGAGACTCTGCTTTTCTAGGTAATAGGCCACAACGGTGGAACTTTACTAGAGCCGACATCCCAAAGTTTCAAGGTCTTCTTGTCGACCTCTTTGCTGACCTGCAAGGGGACCGACCACTGTCCATTGAACAATTTTCAGCGTATGTCAGAGAGGCTGCATATCAGTACATCCCGAGAACTTCTGGAAAACCTCGCCGCCCCCCGGTCCCATGGTGGTCTGATGAGTGCCGGGACGCCATCCGAGCTCGTCGACGAGCGTACAGACAATTTAAACGTAATAGCACAGAAACAAACCTTATTTCCTTCAAACGATGCCGCGCTGTTTGCAAACGTACCATCCGGCGAGCCAAAAGGAAGTCTTGGGTTGATTTCTTAGGAAAACTAAATCGTTTCACCCCGTCCTCACTCATTTTTTCGCAGATTCGACGCATTGGAGGTATTTCTGTTTCTGCTCCGCTTCCAGTGTTGTGTGTAAACGATAGAACAATCATGGACCCGGCAGAGGTAGCAAACACCCTGGGTGAGGCGTTTGCTTATCGATGCCGGTCTAGAAGGGAAGACAGACATTTCATGCAGCACAAAACCAGGTCCGAACAGAAAGGCATTGAGTTCACTACAGCTGATAATCTCTCGTACAACGCACCATTCTCACTAAAAGAGCTCACCTCAGCAATTAGTGGTCTTCGCAGCGTAGCGGAGGGCCCAGATCTCTTCCATAACAACATGTTTAAGATGTTTCCGAAGTGTACACTGGATGCCCTGTTGAACACTTTCAATGCACTGTGGGAATCGGGAGAATTTCCTAGTGCATGGCGGGAGGCAGTTATTATTCCGGTTCTAAAACCAGGCAAATCCGGTTCAGATCCACTTCATTTCCGGCCTATCTCATTGACCTCATGTTTGTGTAAACTCTTTGAAAAAATGGTAAATGTTCGCTTCACATGGTTCTTAGAATCCAGAGGTATCCTCAACAACAACCAGTGTGGTTTTCGCAAGGGTCGGAGCACTGTTGACCACCTCGTGTCTCTTGACACTGCTGTTCGAAGTGCTTTCAAAGAAAGACGGCATGTAGGGGCTGTATTCTTTGACGTCGTAGCCGCCTACGATACTGCTTGGCGCCATGGAATTCTCGTGAAGGTATTCCAGTGTGGAATTCGCGGTCACTTGGGATTTTTCATTAAGAACTTCTTAACTGACAGGACTTTCCGAGTACGTGTTGGAGGAACCTACTCCAGGATATTTTATCAGGAGGACGGTATTCCCCAGGGAAGTGTTATGAGCGTAGGATTATTCGCGCTAGCCATTAATGACATTACAGACCATCTACCACAGTCTATAAAAAGCTCGCTCTTTGTAGACGACCTTGCTGTATGGACCACGTCGTCTACATCATCATCCCTCGCGCGCCAGCTCCAGCTGACCGTTAACCAGCTAAAGTCCTGGAGTGGACGGAACGGTCTATATTTCTCGACGACGAAAACGGTCGGCGTGCACTTCTGTCGAAAACGTCGACCCTGCCCTGATCCCAGAGTAATGCTTGGAGACAGCCAGATTCCGTTTAAACCGGTTGCTAGATTTCTTGGAATCTTTCTCGACAGGCGCCTGACCTATACCTTTCACCTTAGAAAACTTCGAGACAGGTGCTTTAGATCCTTAAATACCCTCAAATGCGTGTCCAGGACATCATATGGGGCGGATAGGAAAACTCTGCTCGTTCTATATCGCTCACTCATTCGCTCCAAAATAGACTATGCTTGTTTTGTGTACGATTCGGCGTCTGACTCTGCAAAGCGCTGCTTGGATACCATCCACCATAGTGCTGTTCGTATCGCTACAGGTGCTTTTCGCACCACACCGACAAGCAGCCTGCTTGTCGAAGCGAATGAACCTCCACTGGCGATGCGGCGTCGCCTTCTTGGCCAGAGGTACGCATACAAGCTGGCACAACTTCCGAGCCACCCAACATATAAGATGGTCTTTTCGCGCCGAGTTGTGCAGCTTTTTGATGACCTTCGCAGGGGATTGCCTTTCTGTGTTCGTGCGCGAAATTTAGCATTGGAAAGTGGAGTCCAACGGCGAATGATTGCCCTTGACGAACCGTCCGAAATCCCACCTTGGCAGATTGCGGAAACTGAGACAGACTCATCTCTTGCTGGTTACGCGAAATCTAGTGTCCCCCCGGTAGAAATGAATGTTCTAGCCTTAGAGCACATTTCACATTACAGTGAATATGTAAAGATATTCACAGATGGGTCGAAGACGAGAGCTGGGGTAGGATGCTCTTTCGTTGTGGGCCCCACGACCAGAACCTTCTCGCTTCCATCGTATGCATCGGTGTTCACATCTGAATTGATCGCGATCTCAAAAGCTCTATGTTATATTGAAACATGTGAAGAGAATCGTTTCGTAATTTTTACCGACTCACTCAGCAGCGTGCAGGCATTAAAAACCTTCAACCCAAGCGATGGTCTTGTGCGTAAGATACGCCTACACATCTCACGATTAGGGCAAAATCAAAAGAAGATTCAGGTGTGTTGGATACCCAGCCATGTAGGAATAGGAGGCAATGAGGCAGCAGATGCAGCGGCAAAGCGTGCAGCGGAAAGAACATGTTCACGTCGACTTCCAATCCCGGCCAGGGACTTGTTCCCCCATCTATTGTATCACCTCCGCAAAGCCTGGCAGCAATCGTGGGAGGTGCTTGCGAGCAACAAGCTATTTGAGATAAAGCCTGAACTCGGTGAGTGGCCTTGTGCATCGCGCCGATGTCGGCGAGAGGAGGTGGCCCTCTGCAGATTACGTACCGGCCATACATTGGCCACCCATCGTTACCTCCTTTGTGGGGAAGCGAGGCCGCCCTGCCTGCGTTGCGGTGCACCCTTGTCAGTCAGGCACGTGCTGACGTCCTGCCCTGGGTATAACGGAGAGAGAACCACACACTTTGGCGAGAGACAGGAGCCTTTTGCTATGTCAGAGATGGTTGGTCGCGACTCCCGTTTGATCGAACAAGTGCTGACTTTCCTGAAGGCCATCAATTTTAGAATCATCTATGACCCTGGTTAAGCACAACTTGCTCTGTGAGGATCTCAGATGAACACTGTTTGGCACACTGTAGCCTAATGCCTTGTGCACATACCCTGGGAGTCCTCCGGGTGACGCTGCGCGGAGGGCTGCCTGGCGCGGAGCGCCCGACTCCCCCTGTGGAGTCTCACGCCCCGTGCTGGGACTACACTGCCGTCCGGCGGGGGGCGGGCGTGGATCACATGAAAATGTGGCTTGCGCTCGTCTCCCGTAGGAGGGCAGCGCAGGGGGGAGTCCGCCTGGGTGCCCAGCTGTTTGCTGGGCGCCCGGGCGGACTCAGGGACTCCCCGTACTCCCGGGCCCCCTGGGTCCGGGGGTACGGAGTGGGCGTCGGAACTGACGCCCCGACGCCTCGTGCCGGGCGCTCTCTGCGCGGCGTTACCTGGTGGATCTTGTGGGGTGTCGGTTTTTTCAGTACAGGAGGGACTGATGTTAGTAGTGTGTGCACTTCTCTGTTTGCTTTGCCATTCACCCGCACAGCGAGGTATTGACACCGAAAGGGGTAATGAGTTTGTGAATCACGCGTTCTTGTTCCAGATGGAACACTTTTAGCGACTGTACTGTTTTGGGCGCTATATGGCCTTGCCAGGCTGGTGCGCCCCTTAAGCCCAAATAACTAACTAACAGCCCTTGGCCTTCCCTCAAGTGAAGTTCTGGATTCGCCAATGGGTACGTATAGGCAGGGGAGGAAAAAAGGTCAAACCTATCACAAACCAGAATTCATATGAACAAAACTGTCGCACCTAGGATAAGTTGCATGCTGGTAAAACACGACATACATAGCTCGGAAAATCGGTCATAAATTTTCCTAAGACTCCAGTTAACACGCGCCCTGCTAGGGGGCGAAATTCGCCCCTCCGGGTTTTCCCCAGATAGCTAAAAAACGAAGCGACGCAGAACAACGAAACTTACAGTACCTTATCCCTCATACATTTTACACATCAGACCAAATTTTTAAGTTAACCTTCGCCCGGGTGGGGGGTCTTTTTAGACCCCCCTCAGGTTTTTCCGAAGTGACCAAAAAACGGCGGTGCGCAGCGCCGCCAAACCTGGTCTAGCTGTTCCTTTATCATTTTTACATCTTTACTAAAAATTTTGGCTCAAGGTCATATCAGGTCAGGTCACCAGGCCAGGTGAAGTAACCTCACCTCAAAAAATACTTAGGACCGCATAACTAAAAGAAGGGTTAATCGATCAAGTTGAAACTCATACCACATATTGGGCCCACCAGGAGCTACAACATTTGTTCCGAGATTTTTGATATTGGTGACCTAAGGTCATGTGCAGAGCATGACCTCCCCGTTGTCAATACATGGGGAAAATCACGAAATGAGCTTTTCTCAGTAAGTATGGATGGAATCAACTTCAAACATCGGTTGCGACTTGCTCTTAGCTCATTTCTGAAGCTGATGCCAAAGTTTTTGACTTGTAACCTTTAAAAGGTCACCTTAGGTCAAATAATCATTTTTGGTGTTTTTCTCTATAAATTTTGAATAAAATAAGATAGAGCTTTTATTTTGTCACCAAAGTGTTTGTATAGTCACTGGAAGTCAAATGATATACATCATGACTATACCAGGTCAAGTTGGGTCAGACCGTTGACCTGGGTCAGGTCAAATTCTTAAATGTGACCTGGCATAACAATATCATATATCATTTGATTCGTATTGACGAGAGGATTGCATTGATGCATAAACTATGGCTGTATCTTGTTTGGTTTGGAAGCTATTAGCGAAAAAGTAAACGCCCTTATGCATGGGTGGCTATGGACATTCCCAAGAATATGCCCAATATTTAGTGACCTGTAGCTCTCTAGGCTTTGACCTGGCACGAAAATGAATGGCACTGTAATGAAAGCACATCTCAAGAGCTTTCGAATGGTGTTTGAAAAATGTTTCTAGCTATCATAGTTTCTGAGATATATGAGGTTTTCTTAGTACACCTCATATTAGCGATTTTGACCTATTTTGACCTCTGGCGACCTTGATATTGACCTGACAAGAAAAATGACCGAATTATTTTCGATATCATTTTCGAAGAGCTTTCGATTGCCGTTTTGCGCTTTTTTCTAGCTCTCTTAGTTTTTGAGATTGTGGGGGGTCTTTTTTAGCCCCCACCAGGACGAAGGTGGCTCGTACCCGCCACCGGGGCAAGGGTTAACACGCGTCCGGCTGGGGTCCCTTGCATGACGCTGGGGGATGGGGGCGCTTTTCGTCCCCCTCCGTATCTCATTCTCCACGAAATATAGAGGAAAATTACGGGGGTGTTTGCAAGCTCTTGACAAGGCGCAGAGATTTTATACTAAAAAATTTTATGTCAGGTCAATATTGAGGTCAGCATAGGCCAAAAAGGTTCCGCAGGTTTACAACGGAGCAGTGTAACGTTTCTCTCTCTAGATCTGCCCTCAGGGGAGCTAGAGCAAATCTTATTGCATCATTGGATTCCTCTCATCGCAGCGAAACAAATGATGTATAATATGACCTTGCTAGGTCAAATAGTGAAAATGGCCTGACCTCGAGCTAGGTCAGGGTCACAGAGTGACCTGGTATGGCCATGTTGCATATCAATCGACTCCCTGTGACATTATAAGCACAATGCAAGCAAAATGGGAGCTTTATCTCAATTCAGTGAAAAGTTATTGGCAAAACAATCACTCTAGGCTCCCGTGACCTGACATGACCGTTGAGATCAGATGCTCAAAAACTCAACTTAATGGCCAAGATCGTGGTAAGAATAGACGGTTTGAGGATTTTCAGCTTTATCTATCCGGTATTTACCTAAAACGAGCCCATTCTATTTTTCACTATAGACTAATAATGGGGTGACCAAAAAATTGACCCCACCTTAGGTCAACAATATCGAAATTCCGAGATAGCAACTTTGTAGACCCTCATGACCTTATCATATTGTGGAAGTTTCAAACTGATCGGTTTGCTGATGATGATCCCTGGGCGCCGCTTCAAACTCGTGATTTTAGGTTTTGAGGTTGGGTCACTTGACCTTAAATAGCTCCTTGACCTGGCATGAACTTAAGCATAAGTTCCTTAGCACGTCATACCTTACTCGCTAAGAATGGTGGAGAGGGGACAAGTGCTCTCTTTCCTCCTGGATCTGCCTATGTATCGATGTTTTTAGCTGCGCAAAGGCCCAGCTCCCTGGGAGCTTTTTTTCTGCAGCGGCTGGAGTTCCGATTTGGTAGACGTTTTCTGTCGCACTGAATATGTTCAGTAGCCAAGTTTGGTTGCAATCCCTGGTTGGCAAGTTGGTTGGCGGGTTTTTCCACCCCTGGGTATAGGTTTATAGACCGATATTGCTATAGCTATCTACTGACAGACCCGCAGGTGTGGCATACATATAGGCAGATCCAGGGGGGCAAATGGGGCACATGCCCTCCCCTCCAACCGACCCTCGGCGCCCCTTGAAATGGTCACGGCACCCCCTGAAAGGTCGATGGCGCCCCCTTGAAATGTCGCTTCCCACCCCCTTCTCCCGGATGCGAAAATAGGCGCCCACCGATATGATTTGGCGCCCACCCGCTAGGCTTTCGGGTCAAAAGTGGCGCCCCCTGGTCCGGATGGCGCCCCCTGGACAGGCGCCCTCTCCCTTCCGATCGACAATCCTGGATCCGCCTACAGGCATACAAGTTGCATTTTGAAAACCTTTTCTGCTTAAGTGTGCTTAAAAACGCTGTATTTTTACGATTTTCGATCCAGGTGCCCAATATGCCTTTACACACAGCTACCCGCTTACAATCCCCGAAAAAACTGAAATTTGCGGGGAAAAAATTGCAATAGTTTTTGTGACTTTAACCATTGCCCCGGTGGCGGGTACGAGCCACCTTCGCCCTGGTGGGGGGGGGGCTAAAAAAGACTCCCCACGATCTCAAAAACGAAGAGAGCTAGAAAAAAGCGCAAAACGGCAATCGAAAGCTCTTCGAAAATGATATCGAAAATAATTCAGTCATTTTTCTTGTCAGGTCAATATCAAGGTCGCCAGAGGTCAAAATAGGTCAAAATCGCTAATATGAGGTGTACTAAGAAAACCTCATATATCTCAGAAACTATGATAGCTAGAAACATTTTTCTAACACCATTCGAAAGCTCTTGAAATGCTCTTTCATTGCAGAGGCATTCATTTTCGTGTCAGGTCAAAGCCTAGGGAGCTACAGGTCACTAAATATAGGGCATATTCTTGGGAATGTCCATAGCCACCCATGCATAAGGGCGTTTACTTTTTCGCTAATATCTTCCCAACCAAACAAGATACAGCTATAGTTTATGCACCATTGTAATCCTCTCGTCAATACGAATCGAATGCTATATAATATTATTATGCCAGGTCAAATTTAAGAATTTGACCTGACCCAGGTCAACGGTCTGACCCAACTTGACCTGGTATAGTCATGATGTTTTTCATTTGACTTCCAGTGACTATACAAACACTTTGGTGACAAAATAAAAGCTCTATCTTATTTTATTCAAAATTTATAGAGAAAAACACCAAAAATGATTATTTAACCTAAGGTGACCTTTTAAAGGTCACAAGTCAAAACTCTTGGTATCAGCTTCAGAAATGGGCTAAGAGCAAGTCGCAACCGATGTTTGAAGTTGATTCCATCCATACTTACTGAGAAAAGCTCATTTCGTGATTTTCCCCATGTATTGACAATGGGGAGGTCATGCTCTGCACATGACCTTAGGTCACCAATATAAAAAATCCCGGAACAAATGTTGTAGCTCCTGGTGGGCCCAATATGTGGTATGAGTTTCAACTTGATCGATTAACCCTTCTTTTAGTTATGCGGTCCTAAGTATTTTTGAGGTGAGGTCACTTCACCTGGCCTGGTGACCTGACCTGATATGACCTTGAGCCAAAATTTTCTTGAAAGATGTAAAAATGACGAAGGATCAGCTAGATCAAGTTTGGCGGCGATGCGCGCCGCCGTTTTTTGGTCACTTCGGAAAAACCCGAGGGGGGGTCCAAAAAGACCCCCACCCAGGCGAAGGTTAACACGCGCATTGACGGGGGCGGGTATCCGCCCCCCTCGGGTTTTTCGGAGACAATAGAAAAACGGCGGCGCGTAGCGCCGCCGTACTTGGTATACCTCTTCCCTCATCATTTTTACAACTTCTGTGAAAATTTTAAGGTTAGGTCATCTCAGGTCAGGTCACCAGTACAGGTCAAGTGACCCGACCTCAAAAAAGTTTAAGATAGCATAAGTCGGAGCAGGGTGAACTTATCCGATTGAAATTCATATCACATAATGGCCCCACCGAGTTCTCTAAAATATGTTCCGGTATTTTTTATATCGATGACCTAAGGTCAGGTACGAGGCATGACCTCTCCGTTGGAAATACATGAGAAAATTGGTTTTTACGGAATAACTCAGTAACGGGTGGTGATGGAACATTTATTTTAGCTGCATTAGCCTCGCCTGGGCTTTGCGGTTCCAATGATATGCATTTCATATAATTTGACCCTGACCTGACCTCAGGTCAGGTCAAATCTCTGATTTGACCTAGCAAGGTCAAATTATATATCATTCGATTCGGCTTGCTAAGAGGATTCATACAGTTCAAGTCGTTTTGCTCTATCTTTACTTGTTCAGATGTAATGCCCGAAAAACTGAATTTACATGTTATCCCTATGACGGGTGCATGTTTTACATCCATACATTTATTTAAGAAAGCACGCAACACACATGGGTAAAAAAACGACCATAAGAGGTAAAACAAGATGAAGCGGTATGAAACCTCTAGTGACCTTAAATGTGACCTGACAAAAAAATGGTTCAAATGTTTTCGATGGAGAAGTGGATGGGCAGCCCAACGCCGTTTACCGTTTTTCGCTACCTACCGTGGTTCTCGAGATCTTAGGGGGGTGGGTACCCACCCCCGTCAATGCGAAGGTGGCTCAGACCCCCGTCAATGCGCGTGTTAAGATCATAAGGCGCTCTGGATTGTTCAAGAGGTGCGCATCACGCAGCATGAGTCTGAGGGTATTCTGGCGTTGTTATGAAAACACTTTTACTGGGATTTGCAGATAAATGTTTCCACTTTAACAAATGCGCGGACAGAAAACAGAAATGAACGAACGAAGAAGGACAAAAATAAAGAATGCAAGATACATAAAGAGGGAAGAGGACCACGCGCAGTTTGATTTTATACAGAGACAATTGGAAGGAGGAGGAAGAGTATGCCACTAAGGTACCCTGATTCTCAAACATCCATATCGTCAATAAAGTATTTCCAATATTACTGATGATAACTGGGACCAAGAGGAATATGGTGAAACGCTTGTTGGCTGGAAAGCGAATGAAAACTTACATTAAAAGCTAATGTATTTGGGGGATGCTGCTAGTAATCTAACAAACTGCTTGCTACATCCAGGGGTGATGATTGATTACAAGTGCTTGTCGATGGTGCTTGCTGGATAGGACTTTGCCTTGGGAGGTGACATGTTACTTTTTTCCAGGATCCCGACCAAGTTGAAGTTGTATCCATCCATATATTATCATAAGCACACACACACATATGGATAAGATACAAGTTAAAATGCAAAAAAATGCACAAAATGTGACAAAAATTGTTGAAGCTGAAGTTTATTGTTTGGAGAGAGGCCTTATTGGGCCTGTAACTGCAAAAGCTTTGACCCAGTCTGCAAAGCATGGCAGCAGGTCAGATCAGTCACACTAGTCATCTAAAATTCTTGCACCACCAGCGTCCAAAAGTTCACACCAATCTGTCAAATACCAGGGAGAGAAAATTCACCTATTCCTACCCACATGATGCAATGCTACCTATTTTGTTAGTTAGTAAAGGACTTTATGGTAATCTTGGGGTAGACATCTCCGCTCTCTGGCCTTTTCCCCAAAATATCCCAAGATCCAGAAATATTCCAAAATAACCCAAGTTTTGTTCCGAACAACCCAATATTGCAATAAATCCCCATTCCGGGAGCAATGATATGCCCGGGAGGATGCTGGGAGGGTATGTATTGTGCAGAGGCGTGCTCAGACTGCTATGGTGGGGAGGTATTGTACAGAGGCATGCTCAGACTGCTATGGTAAAGTATTGTACACAGGCATGCTCAGACTGCCAGAAAGGGGGTTGAAGTTAGCAAAGGCCTGCCCAGGAGGATGCTGAGAAGGGGATGTATTGTGCAGAGGCGTGCTCAGACTGCTATGGTGGGGAAGTATTGTATACAGGTGTGCTCAGACTGCCAGAAAGGGGGGGGGTGAAGTTAGCAAAGGCATGCCAAGAAGACTGCCTGGCAAGGGGACATGTTGACATGTTGGCGTGTTCAGACTGCTATGGTGTGGAGGTATTGTACAGAGGTGTGCTCACACTGCTATGGTGAAGTATTGTACAGAGGCGTGCTCAGACTGCCAGAAGAGGGGGTGAAGTTAGCAAAGGTGTGCCAAGAAGACTGCTGGCAAGGGGACGTGTTGAACAAAGGCATGTTCAGACTGCTATGGTGGGGAGGTATTGTACAGAGGTGTGCTCAGACTGCTATGGTGAAGTATTGTACAGAGGCGTGCTCAGACTGCCAGAAAGAGGGGTGAAGTTAGCAAAGGCGTGCCAAGAAGACTGCTGGCAAGGGGACGTGTTGAACATAGGCGTGTTCAGACTGCTATGGTGGGGAGGTATTGTACAGAGGTGTGCTCAGACTGCTATGGTGGGGAGGTATTTTACAGAGGCATGCTGAGACTGCCAGTAAGGGGGGGGGTGAAGTTAGCAAATATGTGCCAAGAACACTGCTGGCAAGGGGGACGTGTTGAACATAGGCATGTTCAGACTGCTATGGTGGGGAAGTATTGTACAATACCTCCCCACCATAGCAGTCTGAACACGCCTATGTTCAACACATTCCCTTGCCAGCCGTCCTCTTGGCACGCCTTTGCTAACTTCACCCCCACCTTCCTGGCAGTCTGAGCACGCCTCTGTACAATACTTCCCCACCATAGCAGTCTGAACACACCTATGTTCAACATGTCCCCCTGCCAGCATTCTTCTTGGGACGCCTTTGCTAACTTCACCTCTCCCTTTCTGGCCGTTTGAGCGCCTCTGTACAATACCTTCCCACCATAGCAGTCTGAACACGCCTATGTTCAACACGTCCCCTTGCCAGCAGTCTTCCTGGCACGCCTTTGCTAACTTCACCCCCTTTTCTGACAGTCTCAGCACGCATCTGTACAATAATTCCCCACCATAGCAGTCTGAACACGCCTCTGTACAATACCTCCCCGCCATAGCAGTCTGGAAACGCCTATGTTCAACACGTCCCCTTGCCAGCAGTCTTCTTGGCACACCTTTGCTAACTTCACCCCCTTTCGGGCAGTCTGTGCACACCTCTGTACAATACCTCCCCACCATAGCAGTCTGAACACGCCTATGTTCAACACGTCCCCTTGCCAGCGGTTTTCTTGGCACAGCTTTGATAACTTCACCCCCCTTCTGGCAGTCTGAGCACGGCTCTGTACAATACTTCCCCACCATAGCAGTCTGAGCATGCCTCTGCACAATACATCCCCTTCCCAGCATCCTCCTGGACATATCGCTGCTCCCGGAATGGGGATTTATTGCAATATTGGGTTGTTTGGAACAAAACTTGGGTTATTTCCGGTTATTTCTTGATCTTGGGATATTTTGGGGAAAAGGCCGGAGAGCGGTGACGTCTACCCGATGATTATCCTTTTTACAAGGCCCCTTCCTGTGTTTTAATAACCATTTAGCAATTATATGTTCGGTTTAAGTGTCACCTTTCTCACAACTAAAGTTAGCAAGTTTGCAACACCTAGTAGTTCAAAGTTTGCACCTCTATGGCGGTCGGTCAAGCTGATAGAGCTCCTGTTTACATTGCTGGTTTAAGCAAGAATTAAAGTGTTTTTGGCCAAGTGAATGCTACCTGATTTTTCTTTCAGGTCTGATACAGTGTTGTGTTGGACGGCTTGAACTGTGCGCAACCCGATTGTTTAGAATCGGTGTTTGCGTTCATTAGGGTGAACCCTTGAGGCATGGCGGCAACTGGGGCCTGCAAGCCTGCCACTGCCCGCAAAATCAGGCAGATATATGGGCCCTCGTTGCGGAGAGGCGTGGTGGCCGGGTGGTTAGCGTGTGTTGTCGGTGGTGCGTCTGGAGGCTTCAGTAGAAGAGTCCGTGTTCGATCCCAGATGAATGCAACTTTTTTCATTGCGCTCATTGCTGTCAGCGTCACTGGCATGGATTCCAGCCTTGGAAATGCCGGGAATTCTTCTCTACGGTCAGCTAGAAAGCTGACTTCTGGAGGCGCACCGTTGCCTCACAAACTGCGCGTGGTAAGGATAGAGCGCGCGTGTCGTTTTCATCGCTCACGTGTACACTATGACAGCAAAACAGACGCTACGTACCAAGGTTGTCGGCTGCTTCTTATTTCGGGAGACATCGAACTCAATCCCGGACCACAACCACGAGAGCGCAATAGGAAAATTACCGCCAGTCTCCAGAACGTGCAGAGCATCAAAAACAAAATCGGCGACCTGAGGATCTCCGCGCCGGAACTACAAAAATTTGGCATCGTCGCATTAACCGAAACATGGCTCAACGACACCGTAGAAACCTCGGAGATGGAATCAGCAATGCCGACACACATCATGCATCGCAGAGATCGACTCAATCGCCTTGGTGGAGGGGTTGCATGCCTTATAGACTCTGCCCTCAGACCTGAGAGGCGCAGAGATCTGGAGCCTGAGCATGCCGAGATGCTCGTGGTAGAAATAAAAAGCAGCCCTCACATGCTATTGGCTGTTTGCTACTGGCCTCCGGAAAATACAAATGCACTTGTAGAAGCAATGTCGACTTTATGCAGAATCACCAGCACCAATCCTGCAAAAGTGGTTCTCGCCATGGGTGACTTCAATGTTCCCGACATTAAATGGGAGTCAACGGGGTCAGGACACGCAAGACCAATCATGTTGCGCCGTTCTCGAAGAGCAGTTGAATTTATGGACGCTTTCCATCTGACAAACATGTTCCAGCATGTCTTCCAACCAAGATGCCAGACAAACTTTCTGGATCTGGTCCTTTGTACAGATCACCGCGTGGACGCTATTGTCCGGGACGGTTGTTTTCCATCCGACCACAAGGAAGTGACTTGCGAAATTGCATCTATAAGCCATGCGAGTCCACTGGTGACTAGACGCTCCGCCATGAACTATAAGCGGGCTGATTGGGACGGCATGCGTACATCGCTGAGGCTGATTCCCTGGTCTCTTCTTGATGATTTGCCAGTTGATGATGCTACTAGGATATTCTACGACATAATAAACGCTACCATCAGCGACCACATTCCACTTGTTCAGCTAAAAAGACGTCATCCACCGTGGTTCGATCAGGATCTGCGCTCTGCTTTGGTGGAAAAGGAAGCTGCCCATCGTAGAATGAAACGGAACAGGTCCCCCGAAACTGAAGCCTGTTTTCAAGAGAAACGGAGATGCTTCAAGCAGATATCTAGCAGCAAATTTTATGAGTATCTTTCGGGGCTAGTCTATGACCTCAAAACAAACCCCAAGCGGTTTTGGACATTTTTAAAGTGTCAAAAGAGAAGGAACAATGTCATTTCTTACCTCTTAGACGGTGACAGAAAGGTGACAGAAGATGCGGAGAAGGCGGAGCTTCTAAACCAAGCCTTTGCCGCTAAATTCACCGACCCTGCTGTGGGTGAATTTCCACCCGCGCCAGATTACCCACTGGATCTCTTAAGTACATTCGAAGTGTCCGAAGATATAGTGAGATCCGTATTGATCAGTGTCAACAGCCATAAGGCCTGCGGCCCAGACAATATCAGTGCACGCGTGATTCATGAGTGTTCAGAGGAGCTGACCGTGCCAGTGACAAAATTATGCAAAATGTCTGTTAGCCAGGGGATTTTTCCGAGCGTTTGGAAACGCGCCAATATAGTGCCTATCTTTAAAAAAGGCGCCAAGACTCTCCCACTTAACTATCGTTCTGTGTCCTTGTTACCACTGTTGAGCAAAGTGCTTGAGCGTGTTGTATATGTTTCTCTTTTTGCTCACGTTTGTCCAGTTTTAGCCGAGCAACAGCATGGATTCATCCCAGGTCGCTCGTGCGTATCTAATTTGGCGACGATGTTAGAAAAAGCCTGGGGCAATATAGCAGCTGGATCCCAGATGGATGTGATCTACACCGATTACAGTTCAGCTTTTCAAAGCGTGAACCACGCTCTTCTCATACACAAACTCAAAAACTCTTACCATATTTCTGGAAAGGCGTTAGATTGGTGTAGGTCATATCTGTCTGGGAGGAAACAGCGAGTTGTTTTAAACGGTCAGTGCTCGTCCTGGATACCTACACCGTCGGGCACACCGGAAGGCGGACTTCTGTCCCCTCTATTGTTCGCCTGCTTCATAAATGATCTACCGATGACGTTGTGCACAGATAATTTGATGTTTGCAGACGATGTTAAAATTTATCACAAAGTAGACGATCGAAATGATGCAAGACTTGTTCAGAACAATCTTGATTGCCTATATCAATGGTCTGAGCTGTGGGGATTAAAGCTAAACCCATCAAAATGTAAAGTCCTATCTCTGACGCTACGTCGTTCTCCCGTTCATGCTCTTTATACTATAGGTGGCACAGCCATCGAAAGAGTCACTGTAATGCGAGATCTGGGGGTTCTTATCGATGAAAAATTAACGTTCGGAGCACATATAGACAACATTGTTTCAAAAGCAAATAGGGCATTAGGATTGATGATGAGATCTTTTCAAACGGGTAAAAGAGGTAGGCCGATACATCAGTGCAATAGCAGAGCTATGTTGTCTACACATTACGCGAATGTACGGTCTGTGCTGGAATATTGTTGCGTGATTTGGGGAGGAGCAGCTGACAGTCACTTGCAAAGGCTGGAAAGAACCCAGCATAAATTTTTAATTTGGCTCTGTGGACGTTGCAATATTCAAAACATAGCATTTGACTATGATAGTCTCACTTTGCATTTTGGTGTCGCATCTCTTAGGCCAGACGAAAACAGTATGATCTTATGTTCATCAGAGGTATCCACAAAAATTTAGTAGATTCATCATTTCTTCTGAATAAGTTTCCACTTGCTGTTCCTCCCCGAATGCTGCGCTGTATGGTTTTATTTCACGTGCCCTACGCGAGAGTCAACACGGTGAAAAGGGGTTTGTTTACCAGGATTCTCAAACTGTGATTGAGTTAGAGATGACAGCTTGCCTATGGGCCTGTCAGAAATGTGGCCTGTACTTGGCTGGACTGGAGCATTTTGACCTCGTCGTCGATCACAAGCCTCTGGTCAGCATTTTGAATGACAAACGGCTCGTGGGCATTGACAATCCACGCCTGCAGCGTAAGAAGTCCAAGCTCTCACTCTACAGCTTCACAACCACTTGGCAAAAGGGCACTCTTCACCATATATCCGATGCTTTATCACGGGCACCGAACACTGTTCCTGAACCTGGTGATGCAGCTGCTGAAGATGATGGTATCCTCCATGCCGCTGTTCTAGCTGGATTGCATGCATCTCGTGAGAGTGAGACTGGTGCACTTCTCACACCAATTGTTGACAGCAATCTCGAAAACATCCGAACTGCAGCTTCCGGCGACCTCGACTACAGTCTTCTCCGCCAGGTGGTGCTCCAAGGCTTTCCAGCCCACCAGCACGAGCTGGACCCTGCTCTGCGATCGTACTGGCGAGTTCGAGACATGCTTGCCGTCGACTACGGTTTGATTGTTTATGGTCACCGTCTCGTTGTCCCTGCCAGTCAGCGACGCGAGGTGCTCACGCGCCTTCATGATGGGCACCTGAGCATCGACAGGACGAAACGTCGTGCCCGACAGACGGTCTATTGGCCTGGGATAGATAACGATATCTCCAACATCGTCAGTTCGTGCCAACGGTACCGGCGTCTGCTGCCCAGTCACTGCAATGAATCACTGTGGGTGGATGAGGAGAAGCCAGAGAGGGTTTTTGAATCCGTCTCAGCAGATTACTTTCATGCGGCAGGAAAAACATACCTAGTGTACGTGGATCGCCTGTCTGGCTGGCCTTACGTCGCCAAATGCTCCGGACAAGCTTCCGCCTCTAACCTCATCAAGGTTCTACGTCACATGTTTTCCCAAACAGGGGTTCCCAGCGTTCTGCGGACAGACGGCGGGCCGCAGTTTACTTCATCAACACTCCGCCGCTTCCTCACCAAGTGGGGCGTGCGGTACGAAATATCGTCTCCTCACTACGCCAGAGCAAACGGGCATGCAGAGTCGGCTGTCAAAGCGATGAAAAAGCTGGTCCACGTCGCGTCCACCAGTGGCCACCTAGATGACGAGTTGTTTGACACTTTTGACCTTAGCTCAACAACATCGAGACATTTAATAGTGGTGCATTACGCTGGTTAAAGGGGGGTTTTCTGAGGGATTTGTTCGATGACTGATGGATTTCGAGGTGGTGTTATGTAAGGGCAAATCTGGGGAGATGTGATTTATGGTGGAGAACGGAATGTTGATTTTGTTGTTTGCTCGGCAGCAACCTTCGTCTTTGTCACTGTTCTCCAACGGACAATAAAGGTCTACGGCTGGCATCTGCGCGTGTTTGTGGGCGGCGGCGGTAACAGTTGCGGCCAAGTTCTGGACTTCAGCACAGCGCCCTACCAGGCCATGCCAGGGAGGAGGCTCTACCGGCGGACACCCAGCGCCAGAGGTTGGCTGTGAGACGGTATGTGGTGTCTGCCATGCAGCAGTGCAGTGTGATGCCAGGTCGGCAGTGTGGTGTGGTGCCAGGGTGGCGGAGCGGAGGATTTCAGCATTAGTCGGAGTCAACCTTTTTCTTCATTTTGCCAGCCAGGAATGTGTCATGATGTGTGGGGATTGGTTTTCACTGTGGATTTCATGAGGGTGTGGGGATTTCTGCCATGTAGGGGGATTTAATGATCGTGGCTCTGGGCCTCCGGGTGGTCCCTCCCTCTGTTTGTTGCGGCATGAGTCTCTGTTAGTTTCCTCGGGATTTCCGGTTCTCGGCTACCCTTGTCTCAGCGGGAGGTTTCTGATGGTTCAGCAGCAGTTTTGGGTTTGGTGTAGGTTCCAATGGTGAGTATAGGCATTCAGCTGCAGAGGTGTCTGGTCGATTTCTCGGCTTCACGTTCGGCTGCTTAGTTTGGGATCGTCTAAATGCCCCGGTAAGTTTAGACTTGGTGCTAGTGAAGCTATTTTGATAATAGGAGTACGTAATTAGATTTGAGGTAAACATGTGATGTGTTTTTCTCTGATTTTGTAACTTGACATACATTTTCTTCGGTTTTTGCTATATTTTGTACTAATATCAGTCATGTCTACTTTTGAGGAGTTATCACGTCTCAGAGTCGCTGAACTTCAGTCGGAATTAGAATCTCGGGAACTTAGCACAGTAGGAAATAAGGCAGAGCTAGCGCAACGTTTGTTTGAGGCTAAACGGGCTGAGATGCAGGAACCTGAGGGGGAGAGAGGGGTGCCAGCCCTCGAGCTGTGGCTAGGGCTACAAACCCAGAGACTGTCCTAGCTAGGCTACGGATTCTAAAGGAACGTCAGGTCTTAGAACAGGAGCAACTTCGCATTAGAGCCAGACAGGAGCAGTTGGACTTAGAATCTCAGCTTGTTGATATGGGTCACTTTGACGAGAGCGCCGTAGAGTCTCTAAGGATTAAACCAGAGGGTGGGCGTATATCGGAGGGGGGTGTAGCAGCGACAGTAGTGTCCGACCAGATTCAGAGGGCGCTACTTCCGCCTACTCAGGTACCCACCTTCAGTGGAGACATTCAGCAGTACAGGTTATTCCTGAGAGCGTTTGATGCACGAGTGGCTAGCAAGACGTCTGATCTAACCGAGAATTTGTTCTACCTAGAACAGCTAACGAGTGGACCAGCAAATCAGTTAGTTCGTTCATGTCTTTACCTTGGTTCCGAAGGGTATGCTGAAGCTAGACGCTTGTTAGAGGGACGCTATGGGAACCCCCACCGGTTGGTGGACAGTTATGTTGAGCAGCTCAGATCCTGGCCAAGGATCCAACCCACTGACATAGATGGCTTGGATAAGTTTGCTTTGTTCCTCATTGAGGTGAAGAACTCTATGACAGGTGCCCCTATGGGGGAGTTCAGTCACCCTCGGACCCTGCGGGAGATTGTCGGGAAGCTCCCAGTTTACCTGCAGAATAGTTGGCTGAGGGAAGCTGACAGGCTGTCTGAGGAGGGAGGTATAGTAAGCTTTCCGGAGGTAGTCAGTTTCATAGCCAAGGAGGTCAGGATCAAGACAAATCCACTGTTTGGGGGTAAGAGTGATGGACGTGTACCATCAGAGGCCAGCAGCCAGATGGGGCGTGTCAGACACCGTGTTAACGCGGTGCAGATAGCTCACCCAAGACCAGGAGGCCCGCGCCAGTGTATGTACTGCAGGGGCAATCACTCTCTGGACCAGTGTGGGGAGCTGAGGTGGAGGCCTCTGCCTGAGAGGAAGGCCTTTGTTCTGAACAATCGCCTTTGTTTTGGCTGTTTGTCACCTGGGCATTTCGCGGCAGCATGTGGGAAGCGGTTGAGCTGCCGTGTGTGTAGTGGTCAGCATCCAGCTCTCCTGCATCGTGGTCACCCCACCCCTCCATGTGCTCGGGGCGTGACGCATGCGTCACAGCCAGGGTCAGCGGCAGCGCCAGTGGCCGCTCCGCCCAGAGTGTCCGACCTGCCACCTGGTGGCGGTTCAGGGCAACAGCCCACAGCAGCGGGTAGGGCGCCGTCAGCGCCAGTGCTTAGTGCGGGGATGGGCGTGAGGGGCAGGCCGGGTAAGACCTGGATGGCTGTTGTGCCAGTCAGACTTAGGACAGCAAGCGGGGTAGAAGTTGCCACAAATTGTTTCTTAG
This sequence comes from Lepas anatifera, assembly GCA_034440635.1. Lineage (NCBI taxonomy): Eukaryota > Metazoa > Arthropoda > Thecostraca > Lepadidae > Lepas > Lepas anatifera. The sequence continues at coordinate 484,975 of JAOTON010002205.1, forward strand.
ACCAGGGCTCATCTGGATCATTCGTGACTCAGACTCTCGTTGACCGCTTGGGGCTGAAGTGTGATAGTGTCACTATATCTGTCGATACAGTCACGTCACAGGGGCAAGATGTTCAGACATCTCTTGTTGAGGGCCTGCAGGTGGGAGCGCTAGGAGGCAGCCAGTTTCATTCTCTGCCGCCAGTGTTTACCCTCGGCTCACTGCCTGTGAGTCTCGATGACCGATGCAGTCAGGTGGAGTTGAGGAAGTGGGACCACCTCAAGGATTTAGACATTCCGGAATTGAACGAACCAGTCCAGATGATTATAGGATGTAACGTTCCTCAGCTGCTAGTAGCCAGTGAGGTGAGGGCACCGCCCTCAGGTCATGGTTTGCATGGTGTGCAGACCAAGCTGGGATGGTATGTGGTCGGCTGCGAGGACGCAGGAGGTGACATGGACCCCAGGGTACTTGTTAACTTTCTGAGGGTTCAGGAGACTCGGCCAGTGAAGGACTGTACTTGTGATCTGTATGCGAACCTGTGTGAACAGGACTTCAGGGGACAGTATGATGACACAGAGGGTTACTCAGTAGCAGACAAGGAGTGGATCGCAGAGGTGGAGAGCTCCATCCGGAAGGACGAGAAGGGACATTTTCAGATAGAGATCCCGAAACATGAGTTTGACGAGCTGCCGGACAGCTACCCTGTGGCTGAAAAGCGACTGAATTCACTAAGGAAACGCTTCCACAGGGACCCGGAGTTTTTTCAGTCGTACAAGGCCGTCGTTAAGTCCCTCGCTGAGGATGGGTATGCAGTCCCGGCTGAACCAGGGGAGGGTGAAGGGCCAGTCTGGTATCTGAGCCACCATGCATTGGTGGAAGAGGGGAAGGGTAGGATCCGCGTCGTGTTCGACTGTGCAGCAAAGAGTGCAGGCACGAGTCTCAACGATGTTCTGAAGCGGGGTCCGGTTCTCACTAACCCGCTCCTAGCAGTTCTCTGTCGGTTCCGAGAAGGAAACGTTGCGTTCACCTGTGATGTGCAGGCTATGTTTCATAGGATCCATCTGACCGAGTCGGACTCCCACCTCATGCGGTTTTTGTGGTTTGAGAATGACGATCCAGCAGGCAGAATCCAGGTTTGGAGGATGGTTTCTCACGTCTTTGGTGCTGTATCCAGCAGCAGCATCGCCAGCTTCGCCTTACGACGCTGTGCTGAAGAGGGGAGGGATCGTTTCCCAGAGGTGGCAGAGGTTCTTCTCAGAAAGACTTTTGTGGATGATTCCTGTTCGGCCCATGTAAATGTTGAAGAAGCAGCAAAGGTAGTTAAGGATATTAAGCAGCTGTGCCAGACAGGGGGTTTCAACATGACCAAGTTTACAAGTAACAGTCCAGAGTTAATGAACCTCATTCCAGAGTGCGACCGTGGGAAAGCCTTCAAGGGACTTGACCTGGAGAAGGCCCCGTTGGGGCCTGGGAGTGCGTTGGGTCTCATGTGGTCTATCCAGGACGATTCATTTTGTTTCAGCTTTCCGGAGCAGGCTAAGCAGAGGGGGCACCCCACTAGGCGCTCAGTCCTTGCTCAGCTGGGTGGGATCTGGGATCCCCAGGGGATAGTAGCACCAGTTACTCTGGGAGGCAGGATCTTACTGCAGAGGGTGTGCGAGGAGTCATCTGGGTGGGACGAGCCTCTCTCTGAGAGTCCGAGGGAAGAGTGGGACAGGTGGTTAAGTCAGGCTAGGGAGATCAGTGGGGTAAAGGTCGGCAGGTCAATCATGGGGCCCCCAGGAGAAGTCTTATGTACACAGCTGCATGTATTTGGGGATGCTAGCGAGGTAGGCTACGCAGCAGTTGCATTTATTAGGAGGGAGATTCGTACGCAGGGGGGAGAACTCGGGTACTTTGTCAGGTTTCTGGTTGGGAAGTCCCGGGTAAAGCCGGTCCGGTTTGTGTCCGTTCCACGGTTAGAACTCGCCGCCGCCGTTTTGGCAGTAAAATTGAAGAGGATGTTGGTGCGGGAGCTAGATACCCAGTTTGATTCGGTACATTTTTGGACAGACAGCATGGTGACGCTCATGTGCATTAGGAACCGCTCCACTCGATTTAAGACTTATGTGAGTAACCGTCTGGCTGCTATTCATGATGGTTCTGAGGTAAAGGAGTGGTGCTACGTGCCTTCTAAGCAGAACCCGGCAAATATCGGCTCGAGAGGCTGTCGCCCAGAGGATCTCTGTATGTGGTTGGATGGGCCGCCGTTTCTGCTCGGAGAGGCTGGTGGTTGGCCGGAAGAACCTAGTGTAGCTGTTCCCTTGCCAGAGTCAGAGGTAAAACAGTCGCTACCAGTGGCTGCAGTCACCTTGAAGCCAGCTCACGCGCCATTTGATGTGTTGGTCCACCATTTTTCGTCCTTTTACCGCCTCAAGCGGGCAGTAGCTTGGTATCGTAAGTTTCTGACTGTGATTAGAGATGGCAGCTTCCGCCGATTCTGTTTGGCAAGGGGGAGAGGGCTCCGGAGTGCGCGGCAGAGAGAGCGTACTCAACTGAACGTGTCAGATCTGGAGGAGTCAGAGCGCGCAGTCTTGCGGCGTGTTCAGAAGGAGTTTTCAGATGTTCCGATAGATGGCGTTGGTGATGGACCGGTAGAGGTGCCAGCTAGCAGTCCACTGTCTAAGCTGCGGCCGTATGTACAGAATGGATTGATGGTGGTAGGCGGGCGATTGAGCCAGTCTAGGGGGTTAGGTGAGACAGCTAAGCATCCCATCATTCTTCCAAGGCGTCACCACGTATCGCGTCTGTTGATGCGAGAGGCACACAGGAAGGTGATGCATCAGGGGCGAGATCACACATTTTTTGAACTGCGTCAGAAATATTGGGTGATAGGTGCGGGCCCGGAAATCCGGAAACTAGTCAAATCGTGTGTAACATGTAGAAAGGTTAACTCAAGGCCACTTCAGCAGCTCATGGGTGATCTGCCGTCAGCGCGGGTCACACCTGGTGGTCCGGCTTTTTCGGCGGTCTTTTTGGACGTGTTTGGTCCCGTCACTATTAAGTCTGGGCGGTCGGAGAAGAAACGTTACGGACTGATGTGCACGTGTGCTGTCACGAGAGCAGTCCATATTGAGCTCCTGGAGTCGTTGCATACTGATTCGATGGTTAATGCTATCCGTAGAATCGTAGCACGTCGTGGTCAAATCAATGAGATCTGGTGCGACAGAGGGACAAATTTCACGGGGACAGAGCGAGAGTTGAGAGAGTCGCTCAGGGAAGTTGACTTTGTTATAGCAAGGCAACAGGCAGTAGGGCTTGGAATAACGTGGCATTTCAGTCCGCCAACAGGTTCGCACTTTGCTGGTGCAGTAGAGAGGCAGATCAGGACTTTCAGGAAGCTGTGGCGGTGTCTGCCGTTTCAAGGTCGTTTAGACGATTTCACCCTGGCCACGCTCTTTGCTGAAATAGAGTGTGTGATGAACGGTAGGCCGCTTAACTACGTTTCAACCAGCTCCGGGGAGCTAGAACCTCTGACACCTGGGCATTTGCTACATCTTAAGGGTTATGGGGGGGCAAATTCCTGGCTTTACACGGAAGCTGATGCTTTCTCGAGACGTCGTTGGCGTCAGGTCCAGTATCTGTGTGACGCTTTCTGGGCTAGATTCAAGCGCGAATTTTTGCCTACGCTACAGGCGCGTCAAAAGTGGCGGAAGGTATCTCAAAACCTGAAACCTGGTGACGTAGTATTGCTTGTCGACACAGATCTGCCAAGGGGGCAGTGGAGGATAGGAAAGATAACTCAGACTTTCCCAGGAAAAGACGCACTTGTGCGCAAGGTCATGGTTAAGACAGGCAACTCAACATACTTGAGACCAATCCATAAGATGGTGCTGATCCATTCAGAGACAGATTTAGAGTGGTGAGATCCAGCTGGACGGTAACAGATGGAGAAGTTGTAGATTTAAGTCTAGTTTCGGGTGCTGTAATTTAAGTGGTAGATTAAGTGCAGGCTGGCAGCAGCGTTTCCGCGCAGTAGGGACTGTTCCCGGCGCGGGGGATGCGGCGCCGGCTGCGCAGCTGAGGCCGCCGTGGCGGTCAAGGTTGCCGACTTTCCGTGCACAGCTGAGCTCTGGCAGCAGCGTGCCAAGTCGGACTGATAGTAGCCGCAAGGAGGGGGCGGACACAGGCTATTAAACTTGTGACCGCTTGTGCAGCTTAAGCTTGCTGTTTAGTTTTGGAGTTTTCGTATGGTTGTACTGTCAGTGTAATGATAGCAGCCTATTTGGTGAGTATAGTAGATGCTCATCTTATTCTTAGTATAGACGGTAAGTGCGTCCACAGGACTGTAGTGGGCGTGATTCAGCGAGGTTTATTAGTGCTGAGGCTATCCGCAAGGGCACGCTTTTTCTAAGGTATTTTTTATGGGTTCTCGGGTCGTCAATATAGGGCGATCCGAAAGGGCTACGGCCAGTAGATATGAGGGAAGGGGGTGGCTTATGATAAGGTATATTTTATGGGTTCTCGGGTCGTCAATACAGGACGATCCGAAAGGGCTTTGGTCAGTGTGTGGGAAGGGGGTGGCTTAATATAAGGACATCGTTAGTGGTAAGTTTGGTTTCTTCTGGGCACATGTGGCGCTGCCTCTTGCCCTGCTCGGGGATTGGCCCCAGTTGAGTGTTCCAACCCCTGTAGTGAGTACTGGCTAGATTCAGCTGAAGCTCCTGGCCTGGCTGATTGGGTTACGTGCTTGCACGTTCCTCGGTGCTCAGGTGATGTGCGCCTGCGTTCCATGGTTGGCCTTGATCCCTCCCATGTGTGGTAGGGGTGGTCGAGAGCTGAGTTTCTTTGGAGAGTTTATAGTTTCAAACGGGGGAAGCCCGTTTGAAAGGGGGAGTGTTAAGTCTACCGTCCTCAGGGAAGGGGGCGTAAAGGGGGGGCTTGCCCGGACGAGCCGGAGCCATGGATCGTGATTGCGGGTGTCGAGTGATTTGCCATGTGGCAACTTCAGTTGGGAGTTTATGTAATTGGCGACTCTAATTTGAGATGAATGGATAATTTTATGGTGGATTTTCGGTTTCCAGCGTGCCAGCTGATATTTGATGTAAAGTGAAATATTTAGGATTTAATGCAACTGTAATTCGGGTTGATGGTTGATTTCATGTCGATGAATTTTTACTGATAAGTGACGGCGGTGTAGAGGTGGGCAGTCACGTGACTTTTGTTTACGTCGGCCGGTCCGGCCCCGGGAACGTTCTTTCCGCTTCTGAAACCGTGGCGAGCGGTTCTGTGAGTCAGTGTGCGGCGTTTACCAACCCTCTGATGTAAGTAATCGCGAAGCGAGGGGCGCTAAGGTCAAACAACACGAGTTGTTCACGCGAGTTGTTCTTGAGTTTCGAAACACGCCCCGGGCAGACGGGCGTTCACCGGCCCAGGTGTTATTTGGGCACCCTCTGCGGACGAAAATCCCCACACACCACCGCGCCTTCTCAGACCAGTGGCAACGCGCAGCTGACTTCTGCGACGTAAAGCGGATGAGCTGCGCCGGAAGGCCAGAGATCGTCATGATGCATCGGCTCGTCCACTCAGTGAGCTGCATATGGGAGCATATGTGGACATTCAAGACCCAACTACGAAGCGGTGGGACCGGATCGGTGTGATCGTCGGCATCGGTGCGTGTCGGTCCTACTTGGTCAAGCTTGCCAGGGGACGGATTTACTGGCGGAACAGGCGTTTCCTACGCCGGCACCGACCACTGCTGACGGACGGAGTCTCTCCGCCGCCAGCGACATCTGTTGCCAATTCTCCTGAACTCGAAAATGCTCCATGTTGCCGCGGCCATGGCGGGGCCTCGTCATCCTCTGCCGGTGACGCTGCCGACGACGGTGACGGCGACGATGCTGTTCTAGCATCAGTGAACCCGCCGACGGAGTCGAAGACAGGCATTGGACAGCGTCCCAGTCATCGACAGCGCAACCCGCCGAATCGTCTCCGTGTGCGTTGGGGAACTGCTACATACATTGATTAAGCGTTTACAATGAAGTGCGGCACATCGATGAGAGTATCGGGGAACTCAGAGATCTTGCGATTATTTCCTGCCAACACAGCGTAATTCGTAACGTGTTTGCGTATGTGTGATGACTGGTTTATGAGTTAAAGGTTTTGCCTCTTACTTGCCTGCCTTTATGAGTTTCCATGCTGCCAAACTTTTTCGTTTGTCTTGGGGGAGATAAGGTGACGACAGGGCATTGGTCATATTCAAACGCAATACTTTTTGTTTTCACCTGTGAAGCCAAACGTTACCAACGTTTGACTTGGGGGAGATGTGGTGTTCAGCCTGTCATTGAGTTGTGGGCGGAGCTTAGACTCCGGTGACCGGGCGGTGTGGACCAGCCGGCGTCAGTTGGCTCGAGCTAGCGTGCCGAGCGGGTATGTGCTGGAATACACCATTGTAAGCCACTCACTAGTGCTGGGGAAATCGGAACTTTACAGTATTAACGCTCGCTGAAAGCAGAGACCAATGACACTGGTTTGTTGGAACTGTGAAATCGGTGTCACCACAAATAATTGACTGATCAAGAGAAGTGCAACGTTCCAATGCTGAAGCAAGGTTGGATGAAAGCAGGTATAATACAGTAACTTATTTCTCTAGTTTAGTTTTAGTTAGGTATTGTTGATAACCTGAATCTCGTTAAACCGTAGAAGAATCAGTATGTATGTAATATGCTTGACCCAAACCTGACTGTTAAACATTTACCATTGTAAATATCTGAGTCCCGAAGGCAGGCTGCCGATTACATGAGTCAACAAGTCAGTTCCTGTGCTTGGTATGTAAACAGACCGTACTGAAGCGGCTCATGCATCCGGGGTAACTATCACACAGATTTGGAAGATCTGTCATTGGTCATAGGCTCCATCATGTAGCAACGAGGAGTCCCGATAGTCTTGTGCTGGTTCGGGGGCTTGATATTGCAATGTTGCAGAAATGTCATGATATCACAAAATAATCACGGGTTAGCTCTCATTTATCGTTGTTTTCTGAGGCCTTGTGCATTGTTGCGACAGGCGTTTTTGAGACATCTGACCGTCAAACCAGTGCATCGAAATACATCCATGTCAGCTAGGGCATCTTAATGTAAAGTTCGCAATGGCCAGAGAGAGAGAGAGAGAGAGAGAGAGCTGCAAAGGAAATCGTCAATCTTGATCCATCTTGAGATATCTATAATTTTGCTTCTTTCTATTTATGTTCCCAAATGAAGATGGAATTTTTTTATCTCAGGTGCAATTGAATTCATTATGCTAGGAAGTGCCCCTCCTTGCCCTCCCTGGATCCGCCTATGAGCTGGCGCATAAAGCATAAATGCAGATTGTCAAACACTTTCAGACATGATAGGGAAAAAAGCTATTTTCAGATCCGTAATCAGCACGGAAAACGGAACCAGGATCGCTTATCAGACACTAAATTCTTTACAACTCGTTATGAAATGCTCTAGGATGCATTCGATAAGGATAAACTGCAAATATCACCCTCTTCATTTTCATTGTTGACATTATTAATCTGTTACCATGTGTTCTAAGTTCACCCATGGTCCTTTCCAGGCTTTAGAACGTTGCCATGGCAACGGTGCGTCGGCGTCCGGTGGTGGGCAGGCGGCCACCGTCCTACGGCTTGCGACATCCCTACAGCAAACCAGATCACCTATCGCTACTGAAGACCGACTCCTGGGCGGGCAGCACCAAACCGGAGGAGTTTATCTACTACTCAGACTCTGATGAGGAGTTTGACGGCACAGACAGTGGCGAGAGGTACGATTCCACCTCTCGTAACTTCGTAGACTATCACACCTCGGCCCAGGCGGGATTGCACGTCCACAACCAGCTCAGCTTGAGTAAGGAACACGCCACAAAACACCTGCTCAGCTACTGCATGATGCGGGAGCGAACCATTCCGATGAAGAACTACAACAAGGTCTTCTGCAGCTCGTGGCTGAGCGATAACCAAGTAGTGTTCGGGACCAAATGTAATAAGGTGAGGAACGGGCGACCGTTGTCACTGGTGAAATGTCCTGTTTTTGTGCACGGCTGTGTTTCTCATCGGTGTAAGCGGGTTCTCCGTGCATTTGATATATTTGAAGCTGATATCGTATACTTTTTGTCACAATCCAGTACTTGATTGGACTGATATGATACAATACTCAAGCGCAAAAAGCCCGCTCGCTGGTCATGGATGCGCTGACTCGACACACCAATAACATGGTACGCTCAGATTTGTACGTAATTTTGTTAATGGTCTGTCCTTAGAATCTCGGTTCTCGGTAAGAAACGCACGAAAATTAGATGTCTAGTCCTTTTCGGTTTTCTTGATGGCGTTGTAGTTTCTAGTTATTTTTTGTAATGTGTAATCTTATGATAATATTCCTCTGAAACTGTGGCGAATTTTGGTATTTTGTAGGTTTTTGTGCAAAGTATACTTAGATGCCTAACGTCAGGTCCAGATTTCCGACACCGTAGTATGAAGGCTCACGTCTAAAACTCATTTGCACTCAAAGTGTATAGTGCAAATTAAAATGTTCTATAACATATGTGAAAATGAAGCCAGGACACTCAGTAAAAATTAGTTTTTGTTTTTGATTATAAGGGGAAATATATTTTGATCGCAATAAAAGGAAGGCGAGGGTGCGTGTCTGTATATTGAAAAACAGTTTACCAAAAAACAAGTAGAATTTATGGTGTGGTCCCAAAAGGAGTGCAAGAAACTTTCAGAAAGTATGATGTCATCATATAATAGAAAATATGTGAGCCAGCAGCCTTTTATTCTCAAATTAGTTTTTTCCACCCCAAAATATCCCCATATTCTAAACAACATGACAAAGTGCCCGTTATGGTTCGTCAACGACTTTTGAAGAGCTGATATGGTGCCGTGTTGAAACTAACACTTGGTGCGTTGAGTGGACATGCGCCCCGTTCGATCTGTCAGCACAACTTTGTCAGTAGGCTCTCGACCTCTCCTCCAGAAAAGAAACATGAGCGCCACATTCGCCTCTAGTTTGTTCTAAGCAAACGAAACTGAAACCTTTACCATTAAATAGTAGGCTGCCACTGTCGTGCTGTTACTGTTTTCCAAGCAGCACAACAGCAGGCCGTCAGCCCGTAAAACCTCTAGGACTAGTTCCCGGGGAGAGGCTACAGTCCTGTGACATAGGCGCAACGCGGCCCACTGATTGGTGCTGACAAAACTGTGCTGGCAGATCGAACGGAGCCATGGAATAACGTTGGCATCTTGTAAAATGTGTCCCTTTTTCGGAATTCGGCACTTTTGGGGCGCGTCAGCCTCCGTCGTCTTAAGCGCCCATCTGGAGATTTTGATACGTTTCGCGTTATAAGATCATTTTTGAGGCTTTCAGGACGCGTTGGCTGCAATGGTCATGTTGCCCTGACGATACGTGTCACCTCCATGACCTGACCTCAGCACTCGCTCATTATCCACACAGATTCTGGTATACAACCTGCGGACGCGCCGGATAGACAACATCCCGATGCTGCTGTCGCGCTCCACCCCTGGCGAGCCGGAGGTGAAGGGGGGCGTGTACGCGCTCAGCCTCAACCCATCCCGCACCCTGATGGCTACCGGTGCACGAAACTGCTGCCACCTGGCGGTGTACAAACTACCTACTCTGGATCCGGTCTGTGTGGGCGAGGTAAGTGGCGTCATCTACGGCGCGTCGCGGCGAACCGAGCGCACTACAGAAATTGAGTGGGCAAAACAAAACTGGTGTTTCCATATCAGGTACGTATTCTGGTTTGTATGAGAAGTTTTCTCTAAGTCCGGAGCTGCACACAGGCTTTTTAGTGCATCAATTGAAATCAAATAACCAATTTTATTCCTAGTATCATCGCACGGCACACTGTCGTATCATAGGACGGGCTGGCTGTTTCTAAAGGTAGACGGCGAACCATTTCTTGTAGACCTGACGTCCGAACCTACCGCCACTGAGCACGATCTGAAGCGTCACCTGTCGCCGCCCCCACAGGGGGGTCACAAGGACTGGATCTACGACACGGCGTGGTTGGACGACCAGTACGTGGCCACAGGCGGCCGGGACACGGCCGTCACTCTGTGGCGCGTGCCTGATGAGCCGGATATCCCCGACCACCCGGACGCACCGCCCACCTACCAGCACGTCCGCTCTGTCGCCACCAAAAGCTGTAAAACGGCCGAAAAGGTTAGCTGGCGCCGCCCCAAGGCGGGCTGCTGGACGCTGTTGTTGCCACTTTGGAAACTATGGTATTTAAGGAACATTTCAAATAGGTCGGCATAATGTCCAGTTTCGATTTAAATGTATCGATAATTGTTATTTTTCGAAAATTTGGGTGAAACTGTACCATCTGTGTGCACTAGACCAACTGGAACCAGATCATTTTTGTCAGTCTGATGTTGACATTGAGGAACGTGGGCACTTCGTTGATGTTCTTGCTCAACGTAAAATAAAGGGACCATAACATAATGCAAGGGTAGTAATTTCGCTGTCTTGAAGCAGTTTCTAAGGTATTGTTTTCGGTGTAAAGGCGTTTCGGACGTTTAAGCCGTGCATGTTCTTAGCCTTGCATGTTTAACTCCACGGGAACACAGGTCCAATTTTCCTCGTCAGTTTATGTAGTAAACTGGCGTTACACCGCGCTAGTTGATGGCACCTGCTTGTTGCAGGTGTATAGACCTAATCCTCGTTCAACTTATGTGTGTTTTAGACGCTCGCCCCAATATGACAGTGGGGGGGGATGGTGGTTGAATAACCTCTCTTGGGTTCTTCCGGGACATGCAGTAAACGGTGGTGCGGAGAGTCACCGTGTTTCACATTGCTTACCCTTGACATTTTTTTCTAGCAAGTTTTCCACACACAAAAATGGACGAGGTCGTCTCTAGTTAGGTCACCAGGTGAGGTCAGGATACCTCATCTCCAAAATGTTCCAAGCAGCAGCTGTGATAAAATATATCATCTCTTTATCTTAGGTTCACATCACACGGCAAGGCCACCGAGTTCCACAATGTGTGGAAACTAGATTGTTTATTTTGTTGACGAAGGATCAGGCCATCAGAGAGCACTTGAACATATTTCAGACTCGAGTCAATAGCTGCGCCATGCGAATGAAAAATGTAGCTCTTATCGCTAATGCACAGGAGACATCTTTTTCCTTTGCATGACGGAATTGTGACTCTCAAACTTATTTTTTGTCCTTGCGCTTTTATTGTCATCGAAATTCGATTGATGTCCACCATGGCCATATTTGCTGAAATAGTGACCTGGGCATGACTTTGGGTCTAGTCATTTTTTTCCATTTTGAACCAGTATGTTTATTGGATACATCTTCTGATTCGCTGCATGGATAGAAATCTGATGATTAAAATTGGCCGTAGCTCAGCCAGAAATCTCTGGATTGGCATGCCTGACTAGTCTGAACAGCTACGAATATTTCACTGTTTGCGATCAACGCCGTGGTGCTGTTGGTGAAGGCGCGTCAGATTTGGGTAAGAGGTCCGTGGATCGAAGCTGACAGTCGCGAAATAGTCCGTTGGGTCTCTGATCTCCTACCCTCTAATCTCCTACCCAGAAGATAGCAGTACGGTGGGCATTGCTCGCCTTGGGTAGGAAGCTGTGCTGACCAACCAGCGCCCTTGTTATGGGGAGTACGGGCTAGACCAGGCTTTCAAACGATCCACCTGTCTGGTAACCTGAGGGCACGGCCTCGCCTCGTGTCGCCGGTGCAGTCCTCTGTTCCGCTGGGCCCGAAAAATCGGGATAGCCCCGCCGTCTGGTACGATAGGGCATGTAAAAGGGAGCGTGCGGACACAGCTGCCCCCTGAAGGGTGCCGCTGCATGGAAACATCTGCAGTGTATATGGGCTGTGTTTTGTGTAAATGCATAAACATTCCTTTCGGCCAGGGCGCAATTTTTTAGCCCGTCTCCTGCTGGCACAGCCTTAATATTAATTTTAACAAAAATTTAACCTTTAATTATATCATGGGCTTCCACAGCTCACGGATTTCTTCTTCATTTTCCGCAAGGGGCCCAGATCGAAGCGGATGTTTAAACCACCCCCCCCCTCCACACACACGCACGCTGGGGTGTGGGTGGACGGACGGCACACTGGGGCGGGGGTGGTTAATGATGTGATCCTATCTGCTCACTTCGTGTGTTTCCCTCTGTTAGGTTCGCTCGCTCACCTACAACCAGCGGGACCAGTCGCTGGTGGCCCTCTCTCTAAACGCCTACGTCCACCTGTTCGACGCCGTCTCCTTCAAGCAGAAGCTTTCCCGCAAGCTGCCCCACTCGATGGACAATGTGTGCCTGGCGCTGGGAGAAAACTGTAAAATGTACGCCGTGGGCTCAAAGTCGCACACCACCATTCTGGACCCCAAGTCGCTGAAGGTGTTGAAGAAAATCACGGCGAAGTATCACGGATGTGGTGAGTGTGATATGTGCGTAAACGGGACGGTCATGCTGCTTACCTCTGATCAGCTTTGTAAGGTGTTCATGTTGGGTTTGACCGATTAAATGATACAGTAGATGCCCATGAAAGGTTCGTTCTGGCCCCAGCGTGGAGCACAATGATGGTGTCCGTCCGCAAGTTTCACGCTATATATGTAATTTCCGGGTCAATCAAACATAATTTAACCGGAGCGTGACTGTCAATACTCGCGAGATAAGGTGCACCATGCCTCCTGACTTGGCTGCGGCGATGGGAGTAACTGTATGCCCGTTTGCCTCTCACGCCAATGAACTGCTCCCTGTCGCCAGGCATCCGGTCCCTGTCGTTTAACGGCGATATCCTGACCATCGGCACTGGAAACTCTGTGCTGATGTTTTACGACCTGCGCGCCCAGAAGTACTTGGACTCTGGAGTCAGCTCAGGGCGCGCCGTCGTCTTCAAGGCCACCTCCGGCTGGGTGGTGAGAAAGCGCGCGAAACGAGCGCTTGTGGCGCCAAATGTGAATCGACTGTCGACGTGCTATCACTAGCTAATCATATCTCCAAAGCACGTTTGTGCTTTGATGAATCTAGCACCAGGTTTTATGTGAGATACTGTGTTTTTAGGAATTTGCAGATGGTGTCGTTTTATTGTTTTTGCTTCATTTACAATTCGTGCTTTTGTTAAAATTTGCGGGAGAAAACCGTAGTGCAAAACAATACCAGTGGTGCAAGACGGACACGACCTGTTGCCTCCAACGAAGCTGTAGATTTGCATTATATTATGACAGAGTTCTCGAGTGTATGAGCCGCCCGCTTCAATAACGAGAGTGAATCAGCATTAACTCCCAGCGTCAACGTTAATCGGCTCCCCTCCCCCTCAGCGTTAACAGGTGACAGGTAGAAGTGTCTCAGCATTAACGGACGCCGTGTGGCTGGCAGTGCCCTCCCTTGTCCCAGCGTTAATGTGCGCCGTGTGGCTGGCAGTGTCCTCCCTTGTTCCAGTGTTAACAGACACTGTGTGGCTGATAGTGTCCTCCCTTGTCCCAGTGGTAACGGGTACCGTGTGAGACTGGCAGTTTCCCCTCTTGTCCCAGCATTGAGGGACGCCGTGTGGCTGGCAGTGTCCTCCCTTGTCCCTGTGTTAACGGACGCTGTGTGGCTGGCACTGTCCTCCCTTGTCCCAGTGTTAACGGACGCCGTGTGGCTGGCAGTGTCCTCCCTTGTCCCAGCGTTAAGGGACGCCATGTGGCTGTCAGTGCCCTCCCTTGTCCCAGCGTTAATGGACGCCGTGTGGCTGTCAGTGTCCTCCCTTGTCCCAGTGTTAACGGACGCCGTGTGGCTGGCAGTGTCCTCCCTTGTCCCAGTGTTAACGGACGCCGTGTGGCTGTCAGTGTCCTCCCTTGTCCCAGCGTAAATGTGCGCCGTGTGGCTATCAGTGTCCTCCCTTGTCCCAGCGTTAATGTGCGCCGTGTGGCTGTCAGTGTCCTCCCTTGTCCCAGCGTTAACGGACGCCGTGTGGCTGTCAGTGTCCTCCCTTGTCCCAGCGTAAATGTGCGCCGTGTGGCTGTCAGTGTCCTCCCTTGTCCCAGCGTTAATGTGCGCCGTGTGGCTGTCAGTGTCCTCCTTTGTCCCTGTGTTAACGGACGTCGTGTGGCTGTCAGTGTCCTCCCTTGTCCCAGCGTTAACGGACACTGTGTGGCTGGCAGTGTCCTCCCTTGTCCCGGCGTTAACGGACGCCGTGTGGCTGGCAGTGTCCTCCCTTGTCCCAGCGTTAACGGACACTGTGTGGCTGGCAGTCGCCGCGGCAGGTGGCCGATGAGCCCATGTTCCACGAGCTGGGCGGTGCGGCGCAAGTGGACCACACGCCCGCCATCTACACCCACTGCTACGACTCGTCGGGCACCCGTCTCTTCACTGCCGGCGGGCCCCTGAACGTGGACGTGCGCGGCTGCTACGCCGGTCTCTGGATGTGATGCCGCGCCGTCGCCGTAGGGTCTAATAGGACTGAGCCGCGCCGGCGCGCTAGCAGGCTTTAAATCAGAACAGTGTCATCACGTGTTACGAAGGGGGAGGGAGGTTCACGGTGTGGAAGTGTTACCCGTATTTAATTCTGGTGTTCGCCTTTTGTGGTGACGTCACATGAGAAGTGTTGTGGTGGATTTTGAAGTGACCTGCAAAGAGACTGGCAGTATGCATCCACATTTGTATCGGACTCGTAACTCATTGCTGCACATACCCATTGTCACAGTTATATCGACAATTGCCTTAGTTTTGAAGTGGATCGCGGGATGACTGAAGTCATTGACATCAGACGATTGCGCTCGGCTCATGAATGTGTTTTATTCTCGTTTCTCATCATGTGCTATTGTGTGGAACGACTGAATATGTGCCCTGGTGCGAAATGTGTGCATGTGACGCCATAATGTTAGAATGTGTTGTAAATGTGATGTGGAGCTCATTGCCACATCGATGCTGTGCGTCCTCGTGCAGTCGCGCTGGTGTCAACTGATGGGGAAGGCTGTTGATGTGGCGTCCTTGTGCAGTCGCGCTGGTGTCAACTGATGGGGAAGGCTCTGTGATGTGGCGTCCTTGTGCAGTCGTGCTGGTGTCAACTGATGGGGAAGGCCGTTGATGTGACGTCCTGGTGCAGTCGTGCTGGTGTCAACTGATGGGGAAGACCGTGTGATGTGGCGTCCTTGTGCAGTCGTGCTGGTGTCAACTGATGGGGAAGGCCGTGTGATGTGCACCTTTCGCAAATAAGGGTCCAATGGACGCCGGCTGCTGAAAAAAACGCGGAATGAAGCGTTCTTCAGGGGAACCCTTTCACGTGTTTCGGTCTGGGTACTGAGTCTCTCCATGCCGTGCGTTCTGCATGCGGTGGCATTGTTAGTGAAGGTGCGACCTCTGCGGTTACCTGCGACTGCGCCCTCTTGCCACCTCTCGTGTCGGGCTGCAGCGTAGTTATTTAATTCCAGCCCTATTTTCTGCATCTGGCAACTTAGCTTCTAGGGTCATGCTGTGGAATCCTGCATGTTCTGATGGCTCGCAGAATCATGTCAATGAGGCGGGATATAGGTCGCAATGTCTTATATGGCGATAATCGTCAAAGAAGCATGTGCAGTGTCTCTGTAAGATTCTAACTTCTTGAAAGCACTCGTGGGACCTGAACTTGGTATTCGGAAACCTTGTGAGAAAGCTTCTCGGTCCTATCTGTCATGCTGGAACGTTGAACAGTCTGTTGCACGTGCTGCTGCTTGCCGGTGGTGTGCACTGTTATATCTCCCAATGACGCGGGAACGTTTTAGGTTGATGGAGGTGAGTCCAGCCGTGATTCAGCTTTCGAGATAAAGGTTTTACGTACAGCTTCAACTTTATGTTAGCAGCGATGCCCCTCTGCGTATTCGTCGTTTGTAAGTTCTGGAAGAGTGTTGAAATTATGGTTTCATCTAAAGTACGTAAAGAAATGACGTTCAGCCATAAAAAGACATTATCCTTTTCGTGATTCTTGTCCTTTAACCCTTATTAGATTCGTAAGCGAAACGTCATGTTAACCCTTTCCTATCGATGTTTTTTTGGCTGTTTGGTTTTATACTTTTTTAACATTATTTTTAATTCATTTCTTACATAATTGCAGGCAAAAACAGAAACAGTGAACAGCAAGACAGAGAGCACCCATTTAATAGGTACATGGGCACCGATTTCATAGGGTCATATCGCAGTTGAACGTGGAAAACCAGTCTCGCCCGACCTCAGCCGCATGCAACATCGCACTTCCGTGCTCGCCGAAATCTGCTCAGAAATTTTACTGGGGGGGGTGGGAATAGGCCCAGACCAAGTGCAGACTGCCAGTGCTGAAAAGCCGAAAGCGTCCAGCGTATTAAATTCAGCATTCACCAGCGTCAACATGGGTGCAGAGTGGGCGCACTTCCTCTTAAAGTTTCTTTTTGGTGTAATATTTTACAGTCTGGTGCTGGGATTTATTTTCAACGATACTTTTGTTCGTGTTAGGGTTTTTCTAAAATCATACGCTCTTGTATTTTGTGAGATAATTGGAACTATTTCGCTGTCCTCTCAAATGGTTGTGATTTTGTCCTAAGCCCTTGTTTAGCGTATTCGTTTTTGGGAAGTTTTAGCAAATTTGTTTGGGACGAAAACCGAGTAAATTTTTGTTTGCACACTGCAGTTTGGATGGGGCAATGCCAATACAAAGGCTTCAAATTGGAGACGAAACAGGCAGTCTGATATCATAATTTTCGAGTGCGCCAATGCTTTTTGCTTGCGTTTTTTTAATTGGCCAAGTTGAGTAGGCATAAATTCATACAAGGCCACCAACGGCTGTGACAATTCTATTGTTTTTGCTTCGTCTCTTTATTACCCTTCGTTTACGACTTGAAGCCGAGAAAATGCAGGTTTAAAAGATCGATAGTATTGTGCTTGTATCTTCCTTAGGCCTTGCACGTGCCTCAAAGAGCGTCGCTCCTGTTTTCGTGTAGACAGAACATGGCTGCAGACCCTCTGATACCGATGATTGCTCACTAATAGATTCGGAAATGCAGATTCGGGTTGAAATATGATACTTTTGTGTATAATTATGATAATTAATCTCTATTTTTGGGTAGTAAATAATTTCTGAGAGTAAACGTCATTAAAAATACAGTAGCAGAAGGTAGGTGTGCCCTCTAGCTCTGCACCTATCGTGAAGTTTTTGGGACGATATTATTCGCGGTTTGGTAGCAATAACGAAGCTTGAATCACGTTTCCTCTCCGGTAAAAGCTGTTTTTCTTTGGCCTAGTTTCCATGACCAAAAATTGATCTGAATAGGACTGCCGATCAGGATAATAATAGTCATTTAGTTCTACACTATAGCACAGACCGTGCTTTAGTGTTGGGGATTAACCCATGATGGACTCGATCGGCCGTCCGATTCTGATCATATTTTCGCCATGGAACCTAGGTCTATGCTGAGTGCGCGCGCACGTAGGTGATTAGCATTCACCGGAAAGCCAACATTCATGAGCACCATTGACGGATCCATGAGCAACTTCTGGAGGGGTCCAAATCAACGTTTTGGGGGGGGCTAAATTGAGGGAAAATCGCGAAAACAGTATTTAGAATAACGGTTAAAATTTTTTACTCATTGTATGGGTGTCCCCTGTGCACCACATTTGGGCCCATTCAAAAGAGACAACATCAAGTTACGGCAAAATAAGGGACAACAAATGGATCATTTGACATGTCCTTCCTTTTGCACGTACCACGAGCTTCGCCAGCACCCCAGCCAGCTTGTCTTTGTTCATTCAGTAGTTGAATTAATGGGCTATAAGTTAGCGAAGACGCTGTCGAGACATAATATCGACTTTGGGAGGTCATCAGTGTGACGGTTGGGCCGTGTCATGTATATGAATTTCCTTCCGGACTGCTCGTTCTACATGCCCGGTCTGTAATTAGCAAAGCAAAGTGACTCCAGTTTGGTTTCATCAGTACCATGTAACATAGGCGGATCCAGCATTTCCGATCGGGGGGAGGGGTACCTTCCTGGGGTAGCGCCATCCGGACCAGGAGGCGCCACTTTTGACCGGCAAAACCTGTCAGGTGGGTGCAAAATCCTATCGGTGGGCGCTAATTTTTGCATCCTGGGAGGAGGGGGTAGGAAGCGACATTTCAGGGGGCGCCATCGACCTTTCAGGGGGGGCGCTGTTACCACTTCAGGGGGACCCGAGGGTTGATCGGGGGGGCTTGTGGCCCTTTTGCCCCCTGGATCCGCCTATGTCATGTAAAGAGTGTTATGCCTCGCCCCAATGAGGGTGTTTTAACACCCCCTCGGGTTTTTCCGGCGGCACGAAAAAGCGGTGACGCGTTGGCGCTCCTTATCCTTGATCTATTTCGCAAGTTTCCCCAAAATTTTAAGGTTGTGTCATTCCAGGTCAGTTCACCAATGCAGGTCAAGTGACCTCACCTCCAATTCTTTTAATGTGGCATAAGTAAGAAATGGGTAAATCTATCTGATTGAAACATATACCACATAATGGCCCCACCAGGTGCGACAGAATATATTCCGGGGTTTTTCATATCGATCTAGGGTTAGGTACGGAGCATGACCTCACCACTGGAAATACATGGGAAAACAGGAATTAGGCTGTATTTGTGTAGATACAGCTGGGAATACCTTCGTACTCTGGAAAGCGTAATATCCTGGGCCCCGTTCCAGGTTCATGTTGCAATTTTTGACCTGTGATCTTTGAGAGGTCATCTGGGGCTACTTAATCAATTTTCAGACTTGGGTCAATAACTTAATAGGAAATGTTAATAGTTTTTATTGTGATACCATTAGGTTTGGATTGCTATTGCGAGTCGATTGATATGCATATTCACTATGCAAAGTGGAAAAGTGGCCTTGACCTGAACTGAGGTCAGGCCATTTTTGTGTTTTGACCTAGCATAGTCGTATTATACATCATTCGATTAGCCGTGACGAGAGGAAGCGAATGGTGCCTATAAAATGATGCTAACTCAAATCTGTCAGAAGCTAGAGCCCAAGAACACTACCGTAACATCCAACCTGCTTTGACCTGCATGACCTCAATATTGACCTTAGCCAAAAAGTAGCCTTATAGCTTCGTCATGAATTTGTATGAGATATCCATCGGCCTTCGCGTTTTTTCGCTATCCCGCATAGGAGCTGAGTTCGAGGGGGTGTTCAAACAATTACCCCCTCCCACCTGGGTGGAAGTGGGTCGGAGGCCCACCGGGGCGCGGGTTAAGATGAGTTTTAAATGTTTTGGATTTTTGCTGTGATGAGCCATTTAAATATGATTATGAGTTTGCTTTTGTATTTTCAACATCTTTTAAGATTAAAATGTCATTCATTCTCTGATTTGTTTTTTAGTCGATCTTACTGGAACCTAAAGTGTTGTCCAGTCTGGCTTGTCTCCTATCACCAGCGCCTAGCTTGAATATTTCATGTTGGTATACTTGAAAACATTCACTCCTGTGTAATGTAACGATCCTTTAGTCCTCACCAAACGTGCGATCATGGGAAGTCGCACTAGGGATGGGGTGTTGTGATGCTGTAGTTCCCGCGTCCCTGTCTTTGTGTATGCAGCTCACACTGCGGTACTGAAGCAGCTGCATTTCACGCCGCCGAACTGTGAAGCGGTGCCCATGTAAGCACATCTTGCGTCCTGCACCGGTACGTGGATCGTGAGGCGAACTATGTTTCCACAATGCAATGAAGATCCTCGTAGGTCTGTTTGTCTATCATCGTGGCAGCCTTGGCTAAATCCCCCGTGAATAGAACACCCGCGGCTGCTGTTGAGTGGGTTCAATGAACCCGGTTCATCCTCGCGGTAGGCTGGATCAGACGTGTATAGAGCAGGTGGGGACGCTGCCAGTCGTACTGCGTCAGTATCCGGCGCTAATGTCACTTTTGTGCGCGTGTGGACATCACGTGACGCCTGGAGCAGTGACCTGTCCCCGGAGGTCAAGGTCCCGTCTCGATTGATGCGCACGCGAGGTGGATTCCACCTGCAGCGCTGGGGAATCGGTACCGGCCTGCTGGTAGCGTGTGATGCAAAGTGCTGATTTGACGACAGAATACCACTGAATACTATCGCGCGCATTGACGGGGGAGGACGGGTACCCGCCCCCTCGGGTTTTTCGGAGATAGCACAAACCTGCTGAGCCACCTTCGCTTGGTTCGGCATACCTTTTCTCTGATAATTTTTGCAGCTTTTGATAAAATTTTTAAGATTAGGTCATCTCAGGTCAGGTCACCAGTACATTTCAAGTGACCTGACCTAAAAAACTTTAAGATAGCATAAGTCAGAACAAGGTGAACTTATCCGATTGAAACTCATCACATAATGTGCCACCGATATCTCTAGAATATGTTCCGCTATTTTAGATATCGATGACCTAAGGTCAGGTACAAGCCATGACCTCTTCATTAGAAATAGATAGGAAAATGGTTTTAACCGAATCACTTAGTAATAGATGGCGATGGAATTTTTATTTTAAACTACATTAGAACTGTTTCGTCTTTGAAGTTCTTATGATATACATTTTATCTAACATGACTTTAACCCGGCCTCAGGTCAGGTAAAATCCCATATTTGACCTAGCAAGGTCATATTATAAATCATTCGATTCAGCTTGCTGCGAGGATTCCATTGGTCTAAATTTGTTTGGTCTATGTCTTCTTGTTTCAGATGTAATCACCGAAAACCTTCATTTACATATTATCCCTAGGATCTCATGTCTTGACCTCTAGTGACCTTAAATTTGACCTAACAAATGGTACAAATATTTTTGATAGAGAAGTAAATGGACTACCCATCGCATTTCACCATTTTTCGTCATCTAGCGTGGTTCTCGAGATCTTAGGAGGGCCGGGTACCCGCGCCCGTCAAAGCGAAGGTGGCTCAGACCTCCGTCAAAGCGAAGGTGGCTCAGACCTCCGTCAATGCATGTGTTATAGCATTGTTTTGCTACCGAGATTTAGGGCAAATTTAAATAGGGAGGAGATGGTTCAAGCTGAGTTGTGCATCAATGCTAGAATGACTTAGTTCTGTGTGAAGGCAGCTGTCCACTAAAAAATCGCCTTCCACTCAATATTTGATATTATAACTTCATCAGGGTAGCGGAAGGTGACCTATTTTAGCGTTCCCTATAAATGGGGCAGCAGTGGAGTTCCTACAACTCCTTTTATTGCACAGTGCAGTGCAGCAAAGACAGTCACGATTTCAGATGTGGATCAATGCCAAGGTATCCAGGTCAGGCGCCTTCATGCCGAAGTATTGCACCTCAGTGGAACGAATTATTCAGTACAAGTAAGGCATCAGCTGTCTTTGTTATGATTCGTGTCCTGGGGCGGTTGACCTGGCTCCATGCTGGTTCTAACCTTCAGCTGACGTGACTTTGTCAGATGGCAGCGGGTATATATGTCAACGTGTTTGCCCGTGAACTCGGTGCGCTGGGGTGGGGTGAGCGGGTGGTCGCCTGTGCAGACCCCGCTCCACTGTCGCCGCCGGCACCCCCACAAAGGTCGTCAGCAGTGGCTGCCGTGTTGTGCCCTCACCCAGGTGACTGTGTGTATCGATCGCGACGATGGCGTCACCGGCGCTCCATCGGCCCCGACGGACAGTCTGCCGCCTGAGGCCGGCGCGGCCTACGCCACCGGGCCACCCGAGGCCGCACGCCTCATGACGCGCTTTTACGGGCTAGGGAGAAGGATTCGGCAGAGTGAGGGGTATCCTGTTACAAGAGGCAAGACTGAGACAAGAACTTACCATGCTATAGTTTTCGCTGGAACTTGTTTGTGTTCGTTTTGACCCACCAGTGTTTGTATCTACACGATAGACGCGAGGACGCTGTCAACGCACAGAGTCGTTCGAAAGATTTCAGTGGCCAGTGTGTGTCCCAGCGGCTTCTCTGTTCCTTGCCATGACCAAGACGGAGAGAACTCAGCCGGCTGTGCCGCAGCCGCAGCCTCCCAGTTTCGGCAAGTGTTTTGTGTGCACTAAACAGTTCGGTCCACGTTCGCTGGCTCCACACGAGCAGAGTTGTCTGGCCCGCTGGCGGGCGGCTAACGCGGCGCTTCCTCCTGAGCAGCGTGCCCCGACCCCATGTCCTCCAAAAGCCGAGGACGACCGGACGCCTTCACCGCCGCCCGCACCCATGACGCCCCCACTCAACAGCTCCTGGCCGCGGAGCAATGGGACGATCCGCTGTTCTGTGGAGGCCCAGTCCAGTCCTCGGGTCACGCGGCCCAAGACTGCCACACTGAAGCAGCCCCGAGTACTGGACACGGAGAAGAAGGACGAACTGGACATGTCGACCACGCGCTGCAGTGAGCTCCTGGAAATTGTGTCGCTGAATAAGGCCAAGATGATGGAGGAGGGTGGGTTAGATGAGAAGAGCGAGACAGTGGAGAGGCCCAAGACGATTCGATTGACGCAAGCGTCCAAAGACCTGAATGTGCCGAACATCGACTATCATGTCAACTCGGCGGTCATCTCGCCGGACCGTGTCCGTACCAAGCAGACGCGCCTCGGCCGCCGACTGCCCAACTTCACGCTCGCGCTCGAGCAGCTGTTCAACGTTCCGAAGAACAAAGCCAGCGTGCCCCATCCCTGTGTCAGCTGCGGCAAGCAGGACAACCCGGAGCGTTTCCACAGCCACCCAGTGGAGCCTCCACCCGGCACCTCCCCAAAGAAACGCGCCAAACGATCGTCACAGGGCAAGAAGCGTCTATCAACGCAGAAGCCTGTGGCGATCAAGTACCGTCCCCGCCGGTGGTGGCACCACCGCCTGACATGGACCCCGTGACGCAGAGGAAGCGAGAACTAGAGGAGGAGCAGAGGCTAAAGCAGGAGCGCCTTAAGGAGGAATACCTGCGCAAGGAGGAGAAGAGCAGGAAAGCTCGCGAGGAGGCCATGCGGAAGAAGCTGGCGTTTGCCAGTAAACAGAAGCCGGCAGCGGGGCGCGACCAGCTGAAGCTGGTGGTGTGCTACGTCTGTGGTCGCCAGTTTGCCTACCAACAGCCTGCCTATCCACCAGCCACAGTGCCTGGAGGTAAGCGAAGGTCAGGGCGCGGTGTCTGAAGCATGGACCGATCCAGGGAGCTGGGACAAGGTGGCCCAACCCCACCCCCTCCCGGCACTTAGTGCCCCCACGCCGAGCCCTGATGCCCCTGAAATGTCACTTGACTGTTACGCTACCGTTTTTAAACTACGGCAGCGTAGTTGAATGAGGCAATTGTCACTTCAGCAATATTTCTGAAATTATTTATGTTTCAGTAAAAATGTGTCAGCTATCAAATAATTAAAGACAAATTTCAAAATTGTTTCTTCAAAGTTGATTCAAAAACTGACATCAGCACATGAAAAACATGTCTCAAAAGATTCAGTGAAAAAAGTCGGTACTTGTTTGCAAACGTAGGTATACTGACGTCCAATTTCCATACCAAATCCCTAAGCAATATACGGCTAGTTATCCAAATGTGTCGTGAATCACGCTAACACGTTTTGTGAAACAGTGTTCTAATCACTTGTGATAATACTTTAGTATGTTTTCTAGCTGACGAGGCTGATTTTAACTTCCTCTCCTCACCCTCGTAACAGAACACTTGTAAGAATTTTTACATCTGAAACCATTGCCGTTGTACCTCATTGTGCCCAATGATGGTGAGTTGCAACGTCAAATGTTAATTCTGAGACTATGCGACAATATTACAGCTTCAAATTTTTAGGCTTAATTTCAGTTTTGGTTTCCTCCGAACACACCTCCCTCGTATCCGGTAGCGCGGACCCCCGTACCAGCACGTGTTAAGACAGAGATTCCCGTAGCTAAAATAAGGAATAGAAAATGACAAAATTGATACCAAAATGTGTGCTTTGTCCATGTTTACTCTCTCGGTCAAGGTCCCGACGTCTGGAGGTATGGAGAGAGGCGAGGAAGCCCTGCCCACCGCGCCGGGTGCGCCAACAGTACTAACCAGTGATACATCGAAATTTTCTTTTCATGCTGAGGAAGGAAAGCCAGGTTTTATTTTTGATCCCAATACTTTTTGACATGGTCTATTTTGCGCTGGTGCTAGGTTTCAAATCCACGCTGCAGAAGATGTCTTGTAAATTGCCTGTTTTTTTCTTATTTACAAATTTTTCACGTGAGAAGAAATTACTCTCAAAATTGTCACCGGTGTGTTCTTTGGCTTATTTCGAACATTTTGACAAATAATCGTTTTCTGTTTATCATTTTTCAACTAGATGAAATGGCTTAAGAATAAATTTCTGTTAAAATGTGTAGAACCGTATGTGCTGGCTTTTTGATGGGCTTAAGTTAAAAGAAAATCGAGGAAATTAGGACGTAGGATCAGTGGCGAATCTAGCCAGTCGGTTTGGGAGGGGCAAACCAAAGTCGAAAAGCAAAACAAAAAGTCACGCAGGAAAAACTTCTATAATTATACGACTTGACGGTATAGTTTTGGACATTTGACGCGAAAAGCGAGAAGGAAACGTCACACGGTGGAAAATATGGGCTCAAGATACATTTTTCCTGTCCAAGACCCAATATTTACAACGAACTCAAATGGTTCTGTTTGAAGTTCAGAATTGAAGCGCTAAAATCTTGCTTTTAAAATAAAAGCCAGTCGGTTTGGGAGGGCAAACCAAAGTCGAAAAGAAAACAAAAGTCACGCGGAAAACTTCTATAATTATATGACTTGACGGTATAGTTTTGGACATTTGACGCGAAAAGCGAGAAGGAAACGTCACACGGTGGAAAATATGGGCTCAAGATACATTTTTCCTGTCCAAGACCCAATATTTACAACGAACTCAAATGGTTCTGTTTGAAGTTCAGAATTGAAGCGCTAAAATCTTGCTTTTAAAATAAAAAGTAGTCGGAGCATAAAGGTGGTCGACCGCTTTGGGGGAGTTTTTCCCCCAGCTTTTCTGTTTGGAGAGGGGGCAAATGCCTTTTCCCCCTGGATCCGCCACTGCGTAGGATTGACCCTCACGCAAGCTGAAATATGGAATGGCCCCAGCGCCCAAGAGAAAGCTCTGCGGAACAGCCTGTATCCCAGGGAGTATTGCGGTACAGTGCATGTTCAGTAGTTCATGACTGGCTGTGCGGCACAGTGTGCATTCAAGTCAAGTATTGCGGTGCAGCATGTTTTCAGTGGGTTAGAGTTAGAGCAAGAGTTAGAGCAATACAGCCCTCAGCCCTCCACCAAGTGATGGCACACAGACTTGTGCATTTTGCATTTGCAAGATCCATTTAACACAAGGTACGTTCATGGGAAGCACGCACCCAAGCAAGGTAATATTTTGGTTCCAAAGATACAAAAGAACTCGTTTCTTATTTCGGGAAGGCACATATAATGCAAAACTTGCATTATTTCGTCTCAGTACCTCTTTGATCTATATGTACATGGTGTTTTCTAGTTTTTACGTCATTTATTCACGGGAAGTGAAACACAACCGTAAACACTTTGCGCTAAAATTGAGCTATCTGCGCCAATAACTGCAAAATTTCTCTGATGTGGTTGGAGTTTTACCAAATGCAATGATTCCTTCTTAACAAATGCCCAAAAAACATACACCGTTTGAAGAGAGATCCATTTTCTGCTTTACAGGGCCATTTTAGAAAGTGAATAAAATGTTAAATGAACCAAAAATCGACAAGCTAAGGGATATTTAACAGAACACAATAGACCAACAATTGCAGATTGGTGCCCAAAACATGCATGTTACACTTTGGGTGCTTTTCAAAAAGCTTCCAAAACTGGATAATTTTTCAATGTTGAAGATACGTAAGAAGATTTTCTGGCACCCAGATAACGTCACAACATGGTGGCGCCTGACCAGGGGACGGGTGTGGGTACATTACCAAGGCAGGGACGGTGCCAATGGGAGGAGGCTGAACTCCCCCAGGATTAACATATTTTGACACTAACATTGTGAGGTTGACTGAGAAGAAATGGGCGGCAAGATTCACTTTGCCCACTACTCAAATTTTGGCGCTCTGCCGCCCCTGTACCGTCCCAAGATCAAAGTTTTCTCATAGAGGAGTGCAGTGCCTTTTGCCCATTTTCTCCTGATTTCAGAAAAATTGAAAAACAATTTTATAATCATATATAAAAGATGGGTGAAAGGAACAAAGATCCCACATCCGGATAATAAGGTTTTATTTATTGTTATGTATTCAACATCAACAAACATGCTTCCAATTGCGGATGTAGTCAGCTATTTAGTCAGCCTGTGAACCCTCAGGGTCCTTATATCAAGTTTTGAAGGTCATCAGGCCATTACGTGGGGCCGATAAGAGTCCCGCTTCACCTTCTCCATGGATCTACCTCTGCTCATTAGTCCCCCGAATCAGAATACGCTTCTCATAGAGACATATGCGAATTCAGGGGAAAAGGGGGCACCCCCGATGACCCTTGGCGCCCCCTGCAATAGTTACGATTTCCCATGGAGGGGCAATAGTGCCCCCCTGAAACATGGCTTCCTGCTCCCCCCCAAGTACGCGAGCACCAGCACCCCCATATGTGTGCATTTCTACAAATCAAAACCTGATAGGTTTTGCTGTCTGAAAGTGGAGCCCTCCTGGTTCGCCCCCGACCATGAGCCACCTTCTTTCCCGATCTTTAATCCTAGATCCGCCTATGCATAGATAGAAGTTACTATAATCCCACCTCGGCCTTGGAACTGGCACATTAAGCGCCCTATTTCTGCTTGCATGAGTCACGTCATTTGTGTTTCTGCTGGGACTGCATGCTACAATATTTATGGCCAAAGGTCATCACTATAGAAAACAGCGGAACTAGCCCGCCCACGGCGCAGATGGTGTGGCAGTCTATTGTTGTTATGAGGCGTGCTAATCGCACACAGGGCAGCGCACGCAACCTTCCACATATGCCTCCGCAGTAACGCACTTGTCTCACCTGGACAGGTGTGGTAAACACAATCGGCTCCCAACAAAAATGTAAGCACGCGTATTTCGGCGCCCGAGCCTAATCCGTCGCTATTTACGCCATAGCCTTGTGACTGTATTGCGATTTGAATGGATACATTGACATATTGATGGCTCAAACAGAGTATTGCCTAAAAAGCCATACCAGAACACTTAATGCTGGGAAGTTATAAACATGTCTCTGAATCTAGGGGACGAATCAAGCATATTGAATTATTTCGTCCCCTTGTATTTTTGGTCTTTATTTCAACAGTACATTTGGCTCACTTTCTATCTTAATTAAAAAATGCAGCTCATACAGCATCCTATCATAATCACGCTGCTCGCTACAGCCCGGCACATTGCATCATCTATCTCCCAACTTAACAGCGCTGAGTGTCTCAGGCTGTTTGAATTCAGCGTAGTTGACAAGCAAAACATTATCTGTGCTTTGGGATACTCCATGACACCGGCACCGACATTAGACGCACCACGCAGGAGCTATGCCAACAAGAATCTGCCTTGAGAAATGGTTCTGAGCACGCTCAACTGACAGTCACTTCTTCAGACAAATGAAATACGGATGGGATAAGGGGCAGCAGTGCGGCCTGTTTCCTTTGCTCAAGAGATTGTCTGTGGTTAGTTTACGGAGAACTTACAGCTGGAGTCAGAGCAACTTCTTGCAGCCTTGGAAATGCGGTATGCTACTTATGCTTTGGGAGTCATAAAGTTTGCGTTTTACTCATACAGTCTGTTTTTTTGTCAAAATGCTCACGACGGTGCGTCAAGTTTTATTGATTAAACATCTGCAAAAATCAATTTAATTTGCTCTCTGCTTATCCTTACAAGTTTTCAGTTGATAAGATGTTTGATGGCCTGCTCCTCGAATCCCGGATGCAAAATTGAGCTAATTCACAGAAATGATATACTCGAATACAGCCCTGAATATACAATGAATAATATGGAGGGCTGTGCCCGAATGTATAATCTCAAGTTATTAGCTCCACTTTGCATCCGGGATTCGTGAGGGCAGGCCATTAAACATCTTATTGGCCTATAGTCATGTTCCTCGGCTCAGCACTGCAAATCTATTAAATTTCAAAATTCACCACTCGTATAAACTCTGGCTCCCCCCGTGTTTTTGTGCCAACCAAGAGACCACATTAATAGGATGTGTGCATTATAAGGCTACTATAGGAGCAATTCTTAGTGTATCAGATCAAATAAGTGTATTAGGTATTAGGCCAGTTTATTAGGCCAAAAAGGGAGGCAATTTCAGGTCAGAATACCGATACGGGTTCTTATTTTGTATAAATCTGTCCCGTTTTCCACATAAAAAAGTAAAGGAGGCATTATTAAATTTTTCCATTGAAGTTTGGAAAACTGGAATTTATTGGGCCTAATGACGCAAGCAATCCTGGTTCCCAAATGGACTTTAACGAACTGTTCCAATAAAGTTTGGAGAGGCCCGGACGGCTACATAATTTTTCTGGTCACGACTGACTGTCCCTATGCAAGAAGAAGCTTGACGACCATAAGTTACGAATATGCAAGTCGGTTCCATCCCGTCTAAAAATATGCTTTTACTTTCACAGAAATGGCGGCGAGACAACGAAGCGTTACCGAAAGAGGAGCAAAAGCCCGAGCCAAAGCCACCGTCTGAGGTCTCGCAAGAAAACGGCGCCGTCACACCAGACTACGGTGATGGGGCGTTCGTAGAGACACAGGTGAGACTGCTTGTCACACCGGACTACGGCGATGGGGCGTTCGTAGAGATACCGGTGAGATTGCTTGTCACACCGGACTACGGCGATGGGGCGTTCGTAGAGGCACAGGTGAGACTGCTTGTCACACTGGACTACGGCGATGGGGCGTTCGTAGAGACACAGGTGAGACTGCTTGTCACACCGGACTACGGCGATGGGGCGTTCGTAGAGACACAGGTGAGACTGCTTGTCACACCGGACTACGGCGATGGGGCGTTCGTAGAGGCACAGGTGAGACTGCTTGTCACACCGGACTACGGTGATGGGGCATCCGTAGAGATACAGATGAGACTGCTTGTCACACCGGACTACGGCGATGGGGCGTTCGTAGAGATACCGGTGAATCGGCTGCATCTATCCTCCCTGCCTGGTCTGTTTTAATGGTTTAAAGGCTATTGTGTTCACTGACGATAAAATTATTTTTACTAATGTGTCCGCTCAAAAGATAAAAAACTAATCGAAGTTATGTCTCAATCACCATCGGCTTTATTACGCACTAAATGCCCAAATAACTACTAACATACTAGCACCACTCAATTTTTCTGAAAATGACCTACGGACTCACTCTACGGAGTACGGACTCACTCTTCCGTGCTCCTAATTGAAAACTGTACACCCAAAAGGAGGGAGTGGCAATGGAATCATCATTGAGGCCGCTCTTCACTAAATTCTACAAAACATGGAAATTAATAATTTTGTTCTGAGGAAAATATAGTTCTGGGCGTCAAAAACAAGTCTTCCTTTTATTTCGTTCGCTACCCGAGCCGATATATTCTTAGAGGTTCAAGTCTTTGAACATCTTTAAGTATTGATTGAGGAATTCGAACACAATTCCCTTGAGCACATTGCATACGAACTAAGTAGAGAATCTGCTGCCATTTCTGGACGTACCTACTGGTTGAAACTAGCAATCCAAAGTTTACATCTATCCTATGCAGAAAATCCACCAACATAAGAATAGCATATCATGAAAATTAATTGCAATATCGAATGCCCAGAAGAGTATGAAACTAGCGTTTTGCGTACATTCGAAAGAAGAATAATAAGACATGGCTTTAAAAGGCAGATCAAGAAAATATAAAAATCAGCCAAGGCCTCAAAGCTACTTGCAGTGCCCACTAAAGAACCTCATGAACACATGCAAAACTGACGGTAGAATTTTCAAGGACATTATAAGACACAACACGCAGTGCAAAGACCAAGAAGTAATACCATCTCCACACATACAACACGACACAAAAAAGCCCCCCATCATGCGGAACAGCCCTGCCCCGCCAGGGTCGATAAAGCACAACAACATAGCCTATAGATCCGCTTGCCTCCGTGAGCGTTACTGACCTGTTCCTAACCACTTCACTGGTGTGACAAAAACGCCCCCGTCCGGGCACACAACCGTGCACCTCCAACACGGCACAGCACATAACGATAAGCACAGCACGGCACCAGCGCGTGGCACGCTTGTCCACAGTGCGACCATCATAGCATCCACTGACGACGCCCACAAGGCAGGAGTCATACCATCACTCTGCAGTCTGCATCCAGCAGCTGAAACCGACAATCAGCGTCCAGTTCATCACACTACAATCACTAGCACTATAGAGACAGAACTACGGAAGCAAGGAGACAGTTTTCTTTTAATTTATGTGTATATCGACTTGTATGTGTAGGGGAAAATCGCGCAAGAGTATGCACTTAACTTTCTAAGCACAATCCCACCACTCGTAACTGGCTTGCGTCTTACATTTCAATATGGCGAGCCTGCTTAAAAAATCTAAGCACGATCCTTGTTTCAGTTTGTTTTTCATCTATTTGTGGTTCATCGTGTTTCAACAACTGTTACATACCTACACATTCACCGTGTCATGTTTTATCATTTGGTATGTGAATAGGAACTCGTACATAGCTTCAGAATTTGCAACTGCATGCAGAATCGGAAGTGTTGTTATTCTAAGCTCGTTTTAAATGTGCAATAAGGTTGTTTTCAGAGCGAAAAAGAAAACATAAGAGTTATCAAATCATATATTGATAATGATTGTGCAAATACAATCGAAAGTATTCAAAATTGACGAACTTTGGGACCATTACACAGGATGATATTTTACCTTGAAGCAAAATCACTGATACGAAAACGTTGGTAACCACAGAGAACAACATCAAAATGAGAAACTGTTGCTGTATTCAATCATCCATGCATCAAAGGATATACATATGAGTGAACGGGGTCTGATTTGGCAGACATCTCTGGTACCCTGCTCTCTCTGTGGGCGGACGTTTTTTCCCGACCGTGTGGCTCTCCACGAGAAGAACTGCCGTCCTAAAGACGGTGGAAATCCTGCAAAAGCGGCCGCAGCTCAGGTAAATCACGAGACATCGGCTGAATATAGCACATTTCAAATGGAGCCTCCGCAGCTAAAGTAGTGCTAACTCGGAAACCGAGAGCTTTTATACTTATGGAAGGAACAAGTTAAAGTTAGGTTAGCAAAATTCGAGTTTTGTATCACATTTCAGATGCCTTTTACTATCACCTAGACTCTGTCCTATACCAAAGAATGAGCATAGCTTGAAGTGCTTTGTTTACAATAGGCAGCTCACAATGTTTGGCACCACATAAATTAGTGGCATGTTTTATCATTATGTTTCTACGCAGTGGACATTGGTAGCCGCTGCAGCATCAACCTCGCTTCAGCCAGTGAACCTTTTACGTCAAAGCCTTCATTTTCAACGGTCATTCTAACATGAACAGAAACCCTTGGAACATCCGCATTCCATCTCATTCAGCCTCCTCTTCAGTTCGCTCACCACTTGAAAAGTCATCATCATCATCGTCAGCATCAGCGCCACGTCCTCCCCGATCCCCTCACCAGTCTGTCCGGACCACAACCAGAAGGGGCGGGGTACTAACGTCGCGGCTGCGCCGGCAGAGCGAAGTGCCCACTGTCTGCTACATCTGTAAAGCGCGGTTCCCACCGGAGCAGATCGGCGCGCACGAGAAGGAGTGCGTGGCGCGGTGGCGTGCGCAGAACGCTGTCATCGCCCAGCAGATCGTTCTGCCCGAGGTGGCTCCGGCGGTGCCGGTGGCGCAGACGGTGGTTGTTCCACAGCCGCCCGCTGACACCTGCGAAAAACTGCTGCCCATCAACACCGAGAAACTGCAGATTGTCAACGCCGAGAGACCAGAACCTGAGAACGGCGAGAAATTGCAGCCAGAGAACTCCGACAAACTTCAGCCCATCAACGTTAAAGGTGAGCTAATAAAGCCTGTAGGATCACGTTTGAGTGGCAACTGCGTCGATTTGTGTGCATTGGTGTAATGTAGGGACTTTTAGCAACGGATGGGCAGAGCCGGGCGGTCCGCTTATCAGAAGAAATGTTAACTTTCAAATGTAAACATGAAATGGTAAGAGACGAGCGGTAGCGGCTTCTATAGCCAGAACCTAGCGGAGAAGCGGGTAGTAAACTCAAAAGAGTTCCAACCACTACCACTACGCACAGTCTATTAGGGGACCAACAATCAACGAAAGGAAATGGATGTTGATAGAAATGTCATTTTCCATAGAAAAAAAACAAAAGGAGAGAATGTGTCTATCGCATGTGTTGTTGACATATATTACAAAAAACTGGTATTTTTCTAGAAGCATACCAAAAACACAGAAGTCTCCATTGAAATCCTATCAAAAAGGAACAATGAAAAACAATTTGGGTGGCCCTTTAATAGTGCCCCATAATAAGAAGTAGTGATAACGGCGTAGCGGAGGGTGGGATGTGGTTTGGCGATAGTGAGCAAAGTAGCGCTAGCGGTTAGTATAGCCAACATGTCGGAAGTAGCGGTAAAGGCTTAAAAATAGTATCGGTACCCACCTGTGCAGATAAGTGAAGTCTAAGCAAAGCTTAAGTGGAGGGGGGGCACTGTGTATCCGTCGCATAGACTAATGACGAATGCAGTCTGCTACTGGTAGTGGTATTCTGCGTGTGCCCTCTCCATATGGATGTCTTTGTCAGTGTCTTCGCTCTTTGTCAGGCAATGCTACACTTATATATACCTCCACATGCCGCAATGTTAGCTGCCTCAAAAGGCGGGAGTTACTGGAAACCAGTCGTTCAAATGGATGGGGATATACGTATTGAAGTTAGTGTAAGCCACCTGGTTGAATCCAGTCGAAATTCCATGAGTTTTGGGTAGAAAACATTGGCTTGTATTGGGAAAGAAGGCAAATGATGAGAAGGGCTCAAATAAGGTTGGGGGAGGGTGTGGGGTAATTCAGGCAATAATTCAGCGCCACCTGGCCATCCTCCAAACGCGCAGTTGGCCCCGGCTTCCGTGCCAGTTTAGGTCATTTGGTACTGTACCGGCGTCCATTGGGCCATCGTTCACGAGCGGATCACTTATCGTCATAGCTATCGATTTAGTCATGCAAACTGCGTTTCACACAGACATGATCTACGCCCGTCCGCGTCAATATGTGTGTTCGTGCAGTTCATGACAGTAGAAACTCGGTTGATGGCAGTGCATGTGGCTCTAAAGACCTCTCCTCAGCCGACGGAACTTTTGCTGTCGTTACGTAAAGAAATTGCCATCAGCATAAGACGAATCTTCAGAACGGCGCAATAAGCCAGACAGAACCATTAACACACGCCCTGCTGGGAGGGGAAATTCACCCTCCCCTCCTGGTTTTGCCCAGATAACGCAAAAAACGAAGAGACGCAGAACAACGAAACTTACAGCACCTTATCCTTGATCAATTTTACGAATCTGACCAAATTTTTTAGGTCAGGTCAGGTCAAGGAGCTATTCAAGGTCAAGTGACCCGAACTAAAAACACAAAATCACGAGTTTGAAGCAGTGCCTAAGGAACATCTGTCAACTGACCATTTTCAAACTTTCACCATATGATGAGGTCATTAGGGTCTACAAATCGCCTGTCTCGGAATTTTCATACTGTTGACCTAAGGTGGGGTCAATTTTTTTGGTCACCCTATTATAAATCTATGGTGAAAAATAGAAAAGGCTCGTTTTCGGCAAAAACTGGATAGATAAACCTGAAAATCCTCAAAACGTATATTTTTGCCTCAATCTTGACCATAAATTTGAGTGATTAACCATCTTACCTCTCAAAGGTCATGTCAGGTCACAGGAACATACCGTGATTTTTTTGCCAATAACTTCTCATTGAATTGAGATAAAGCTCTCACTTTGCTTGCATTGTGCTTATATTGTCACGGGGAGCAGAGTTGTGCGTCTCAGAATTTTCTTAGTCGACTCAACTCAACTCATGTGCTGAGAGTGGTCGACTCAACTCTGACTCAACTCATTGTCAAGAGTTCAGTGAGCCGACGCAACTCTGACTCAATGCTAAATCATCCCGACTCAACTCCGACTCAACTCATGACTCAACTCAGCTCAAACTTCGACTCAGTTTCAAAATATATAAATAAAGGATAAAGAATATAAATAAGTAATAACAAATTAATAAACCACTAAAAGACAAGCTGTACAGAAAGTCTTACAGGAAAATGAATATTAATGTACGGTAGATAAATTAATTGAAACATTAGAAATTAATTATAGCAAGGAGCCATGGATATCTTTTTTATTATTCCAGACTGCCACTGCCAGGTAAAGCTGCCACACCATGTTGCAATGATTTCTGAAAGAAGCCTTGCATGTTTAACCAGGTGCATGGAATGGAAAGGAACTTAAATGGGTTGAAGTTACAACAAAATAGGGAAATAATTGCACCTCCATACCATTAAAAAAGGTCCAGCTAAAAAAGCATGATCTAAACTGCAATTTCAGGAATGATAAGGGTAATACTTTTTGTTTCTGTTAAAGAACGATGCTAGACGATTTTACTAAATGAAACATTCCTATGCCATGAACTGAACAAAAATCTAAGCTATAATTACTAAAGTACCTAGTTGCAATTGCAAATTCTAAGAACTACAGCAAAACCTAGGAAATAGCATACCATATCAACATATGACATAGGACAATAGAAATGGAAATTTTATCATCGTGTTGCATTAAATATATACATATTTTTTAACCAAATACAATTTTCAGCTCAAAAACCTTCAATACAGCAAGCACGTACCACCTACCTATCACACTTCAAAATGGGAGCAGTTTGATAATTCCTAATGTATACGGCTTTCCAAATAAAATACGGACGACTATCATACACAACCAGTAGCAATAAAGAATTCATCTGATTTGCGCAATAATAGTATTTCAATATTTTGTCAAATCAGAGTCCAAACTTTTCTGTGCTAACAGTAAGAACTGCTTTTAATAGGTTAAAGCAGTAGCTGGAGACGGTGCATTGAAGACAAAAGAAACAATTTCATATGTAGTTTAGTAATATTCACATAACTACGTTAATTATCACGTGACTTCTACAATGTTTTGCCCTGAAGATACTTTAGCTTGAACCTATCCTTGACTAAATTTGTTCTTCAAAGACAGCAATGGCGCACTCTCTTGCCTGTGGTTATTCTTTTATATTGGAGTGGTGGTGGAACGCTTGAGTATATAACTGTGAGTGGTAGTTGAAGAGAAGTATATTGATGATGAGGATTTTGTGAGATATTTTAAATGCATTTCGCAGTGCATTCTACCTCTTAAAATGTTTAAGACAAGGCCAGAGATAGGAGCCTGTTTAATTTTTCGAATACATGTATTATTTGTGCATAGTGATTTCTTCAGACCAAATGGGCCTTTAAAATAAACATTTGAACCGTATAATTAATTTGATATGTTGAAAGAAATTAATACTTTGATTGAAACAATCAAAACAATGGAAGAAAAGGTATTCAAAGGAGGTTTCCAAAAGGTAGGCAAATTCAAACTTATTCAACATATTTCCATACTGAGTCAACTTTTGTTGTCAACTCATTTGACTCGCTGTCTTCACAACTCAGCTCAACTCAACTCATTGACGTGGTGTGATCCGACTCAACTCTACTCAACTCACCTGTTTAATTTGTCGGAATTTGAGTTAAACTCCGACTCCGACTCGTGAGTCGCACAACTCTGACGGGGAGACGATTTATATGCAACATGACCATATCAGGCTACCATGTGACCTTGACCTAGCTCGATGTGAGGTCATTTTCACCATTTGACCTAGAAAGGTCATATTATACATAATGCGATTTGCCACAATGAGAGAAATCCAATGATGCATAAATAATTGATGTAGCTTTGCTGATACAAATCTAGAGGGGTAAGCGTACATCGCCCTGTTGTATGCCTATGGAACCTTCTTTGACCTTTGTTGACCTCAATATTGGCCTGGCAGAAAAATATTTCGTATAATTTCTCTTCGTCTCGTCAAGAGCTTTTGAACACTGTCCGTAATTTTCCTTTAGCTTTTCTGGGAAATGAGATACGGAGATATGGCGTCATACCAGGGACCCCAGCGGGGCGCGTGTTAAGATTCATCGCTAACAAATAATGCATTTAGTGGAGAGGGTGGCAAGACGGGCATAGCTGTGTTGAGGGTCTGTGTTCGGTTTGATGACGGGGATGCAATTTTGCTTGAAGCTTCTGTAAGCATTTGTATGTCACTGGCCTCAAGCATATTGAAAACGGCGCACATTTCTTGGAGCACTACCATGTCGAGTAGACACTGTAAACAAGACATATTGCCCAAATAGGTGGGATAGAATGGGGTTTTTGATATTGCATATATTATGCAATTAACCTATGAACAAAAAACTTGTTGTGCGGAAAAAATGAGATTTGAATCATGCAAGGACGTATCTACATAGTGCTTATATAAATTGAATCAGAGGCAACTATTTTGATTGAACTTACATATGATGATGCTTTTGTTGGAATCTGAAAATAAATATTTATACGCGGTCTTAACACGCCAGTGGAAGGTTAAAGTGCACCCTCGTCTATTTTTCCAAGTCGGCTGGAGAACCACTCGCCGCCGGAGCACGTCAATTGGTGAAATGTCTGTGAAAATCGGTCAAAATTTTTTATTTATTTATAGTTTTTCAAAGTCAGACCTATATTTCAAAACTGGTTTCCGCTGAACTCTGCGACAGTTGGCTGTAAATAATGTAAAATGGATATATTTAGGATTTAGGGGTGCAGCTTGGCCCCCTCCCCGGACAGGAGTAGGGTTAGATATAGCTATATCACCCATTTATGGAATATATTTGCCCTGACATGTAAATTGTTCAGTTAACGATGGTTGAGCTCAGTCGAAAACCTGGATAATTTTTGGGGCTTATCGACGCACCAACTGCCAGGGTCATATGGCGTCGCCAACTCTTTCCCTGTTGGAAGGGTTTCTCGGGAGCCAGCTTGCTCCTTGTTCAGGGAAGCTGCCAGGCCTTGAACCCGGGTCGGTTGCGTGGGCCGAAAACCTGGAGAGCCAACTTTGTTAATAGCCACCCTATCAGCTTGAGCACAAGAAATTTGAAATTGGTAGATCTATCCTGTGGGAGTCTTAGAGGGCATATGTAATTGCAGAATGAAGTTGTTCGATAACTTGGTGTTTTTAAATCATTTTTCCACGATTTTTGATCATTTTTCGCTGCTTTGGGTCAGTAAAGAGACTGGGGAATAAAGCATATCTCCATTTTGCATGAGCAATGTATTACTAGCTGCTTTTTCTTCCTCGCCGGTAGTTTTAGCATTTACACCCAGCACAGTATAGAGGTAATCAGCTGATTGGCTTGACCTGGCGTGTCCTGCACACAGCGTCGCAGGGTGCAGTGGAGCGGCTGGAGGGGCAGCTGGACGAGCTGATAGACGCCGCCTGGCAGAGCCATCTCTCCGAGCTGGTTCCCTGCCCCGCCTGTTCCAGAACGTTCTTCCCCGACCGGCTGGAGAAACACCAGCGAAACTGTACTGGAGCCGGTGTCAGAGGCAGGCTCAAGTGATGCGCGGCTAGGGATGCTTGTGAACTGAAGTGCTGCTGAGAAATGCCGGGCCGGGAGGAACACTACCTGACGTGGTTGGACAGTTCGTGCTGGGACTAGGAGTGTGCACTCCGGCAGATGTACGGCAGATGTACAGCAGATGTGCGGCAGATGTACGGCAGATGTACGACACCTGAATGATGGCACGATTTTGCGCCACAGTCCCTGGGTCTAGGAGTTCAAGTACTCTACAGATCCCCGGCGCGGGGCCAAAACATATTATCTGTGCAATGCTGCACGTAAGGAGGTGTGCATATTGAAATTGTGAAATTTTGAAGTGCTGCGTATGTGAATCAAATCTGACGGTCCAACTTTGCCTTGCCTGTGTAGAGCAATGAGTTTCACCTTAGCGATCCGTGAAACTTGCTAGTATTTGATTTATTGTATACTTTTTGGTTAAGGCCACTTTACATAGGCACGCTCCCCAACCACAGGGGGTATTGATGTGATGAGATGACCAATCTTCAACAACATTCAGTTGTTACCGCCCATAAAAGGGCTCCAAGCATAGGCAAGTTAAAAGGCCGAAAGCTCTGCCGAGGAAAAAGTTGTCCGCTCTTCTCGGGATAACCACATTTAGTTATTGATGGGCAAAGTGGGATTCCCGCAGGTCTCGCAGGTGTCTCGGAGGGTTCTTCAGAATTCAGCCAGCAAAACTGGTGTCGCGCTGTAGGAGGTTGGTTATTCTCATGAGATTATAGTTCCGGAAAGTCATCCGTCACTGTAGTTGAACCACAAGCAGGAAGCTACGGGTAGAGTAAAACGTGAGAAATTCCAGGACAAATTGATCAGGCAAAGAGAAATTCCACCCAGTATCCCTTATAATTTCTAAAGTGATTGATGGGTTCTTATGGGCTCTGAAGCCGAGTCTGAAAGCTTAGTTCAATCAAATCAGAACTTTAGAGGTCATAGCTTCTATCCTTTTTGCAAATCTGCTTACATTGAACTTTTTCGGAAGGCCATAAACACCACAAAAACTCATGAAATATGCGTTAAAAATGCATTCGCCGATCCAAAGTAAGCCAATCAACTCGAGTCAGGAGTCCGTTTGACTTTGGGTCACCTGCGAAAAATCATGATATGAACTTGATCTAAAGCCAGCTTCAGAATTTGCGAAACACTGAATTTTATGGTGTACTAGTTAGCACGCTCGCTCTCCACGCGGCCGACCCTTGTTCAAGACCTGGCAGATTCCCTGAACAAGGAGCAAGCTGGTTCCCGACGAACCCTTCCACGAGAGAAAGAGCTGGCGACGCCATATGACCCTGGCAGTTGGTGCGCCGGTAAGCCCCAAGGCCCCAAAAATTCGTATCAGTACCGTGCAGGCCTTGTTCGGTTGGAGCTGGAACCACCCACGTGTAACATTGAGACTGCAACAACAAAACGGAGAGTTACTTCTATGAAAGGGGAATCTGTCGTAAGTTATTCTTGCTACACAAGCTTAACACGCGCATTGATGTGGCCTGAGCCGCCTTCACTTTGACGGGGGCAGGGGGTACCTAAGATCCCCACCTAAGATCTCGAGAACCACGCTAGACAGCGAAAAACGGTAAGCAGTGTTGGGTAGCCCATCCACTTTTCTATGGAAAGATTTGAACCATTTTTCTCAGGTCACATTTAAGGCCACTAGAGGTCAAGACATGCCATCATAGGGATAGCATGTAAATGAAAGTTTTTGGTCATTACATCTGAACAAGTAAAGAAAGAGCAAAACAAATTGACCCATTGGAATCCTCGCAGCAAGCCAAATCTAATTATATATTATGAATTTTCTAGGTCAAATCAGGTAAAAAATTAGGTTTGACCTGGCCTGAGGTCAGGTCAATGTCAAATTAGGTCAAAATGCACAAAATTAGAACTGCAAAGACAAGGCAAATCTAATGCGGTTAAAAAAGCTCTCTATCATCATCCATTACTAAGTTATTCAGTTAAAATCATTATTCCCATTTATTTTCAATGGAGAGGTCATGACTCGTAATTGACCTTAAATTATCGATATCAAAAATACCTGAGCATGTTTTAAAGAACTCAGTAGGCCCATTATGTGATATGAGTTTCAATCGGATAAGTTAATCCTGTTCTGACTTTGGCTATCTTAAACTTTTTAAAGTAAGGTCACTTGAACTGCACTGGTGAACTGACCCGAGATGACCTAACCCTAAAATTTGTTACAGAAGTTGTAAAAATTGATTCCAGTGACGCTACGCGCTGCCGTGTATATTTGATCTCCAAAA
Source organism: Lepas anatifera (assembly GCA_034440635.1). NCBI lineage: Eukaryota > Metazoa > Arthropoda > Thecostraca > Lepadidae > Lepas > Lepas anatifera. The sequence continues at coordinate 524,795 of JAOTON010002205.1, forward strand.
AACCCGAGGGGCAGGTATTCACCTCCCGTCGATGCGCGTGTTAATGATGTATCCGAGAGCCGCGACTTAATCTGATTGTGGCATGGGCTGGGATGATTCATTAATCCATCTTCGCATAAATCCACGTGTAAGTAATGCACATCAATATCGCCAAGAAACTGCCTTACCGACGACGAAATGACAATGTCAGCAATCGTAGATATTAGTGTCCCGTCTTGTGCAGCATAAGATAAAGCATGTCAGAATTTAAGTGCCTTTTCTTGTGTTTCATACAAACTATGAAAACACTATGGTTACACTATTCATTGCATTAGTGTTCATTGGTTTATTCGAACGTATGGTACCTGAGATTATGGTAATAGGACCAGCGACAGAACCACGACAGCAGCATCAGTTCAGGCTATAACATTGAAGCTTGTTCTCGGCTGAATACCTTGTGTTTTTTTTGCCATGAACCTGTATGCAATACATAAGCCCAAAGACAAGTACGATGGGCCGAGGTTAACAACATGCTAATATAGATAATGTTTCGTTCTTACATTTGATAGCAAAATCAAAACCATTAATTACAGTCATTCACAATCAGCTGTTTCTTCTGTTGAACAATGCTTGAATGTACAGTTAATGAATAAACATGTTAGAAATACTATTTTTATGTAAACTTCACGTTTTCTTATACTGGTGAGCCATCCGCCATCACTGGTCCATTCGTATCTTCGCCGATCGCATCATCGCCTCCATCCTCGCTGAGCGCAGAGTCAAGGCGTGGACGGTCGTCATCATCATCGTCGTCATCGTCATCATCATCTTCTTCTTCAATTACAACACTTTCTTCTTTTTCATCACCATCAACTTCTTCTACGTTATCTACTTCCTCAACAATGCTGGTTTTAGAGCCAGCATTATTTGTTGTATCTGTTTCTTCAACAATTTTTTCCTTGACTTCTTCATCAGTGTCCTGTTCACTTTGCTCCTCGACAATTTTTGTCTCACTGCCATTGTCATCACTTATAACTTTCTCCTCACTGACCGTTTCCTCCGCAAAATTACCAGGTCCATCAATATCGCTGGTTTCTTCGACTATAGTCGTGTCGCGTTTTCCTACATCCAGTTCTGGAGCTGGATCTTCGTCATCGGTTCTCTTGCGGCCTCGTCCATGCAGAGACTCGTGTAAGGCCTCCCTTTGCGCGCGTTCTAATAACAGGCTCCTGGGGTCCTTCCCGGCCAACCTTGCAGCCGTCGGTAAGTGAGCGATTACCTCCACAGAAGCACCGCCAGCCCGTCTCCGGCGCGCACGGGCCATCCAGGCCCTGTCTCTTCAATCAACACTGGCTGAGGACTATCTAGATTTAGGTGGTAGCGTGCCTCGACACCTTTTTTATTTCCAACATGCTTCGAAAATCGCTTTCTTCGAATCGAATCTCGTTTTTGACGGTCATGAATTGTGGAATGGGAACTACCTGGGGAGCGCTCATGAAGACGTAGGCCTGATTTTAAGGATTTCGGATTTTTCGCTAGCAACTTGATGTTTTCAACAGTTATTTCTCTTTTCCGACGTTTGGGACTACCTTGTCGCCTTTTTCTGTCTCCGGTGATGATAACTGTTTTCTTCGGTGGAGGCTCGTCTTCATCTCCAGCGTCGTCATCGCTGTCATCGTCCTGAGTGACCAGCGTTGTCTTCTTTGCGGGTTTGCTTTCTTCTACCACTGTCATCGCCGGAGACAGCAGGTTTAACACGGAATCCACCTCCTCCTTCAAAACCATCTAGCTCGCCGGAGATCTCGCGTTTTCGCGCAATGAGGCGTTCCAGCACCAAGTTCAGCTTTGACTCCAGTCGCTTCACTTGTTTGACGAGATCAGTGACGCCCGCACCAACTGCTGTCACCTGAGTCACCACTTCTTTTGGACTGACTTGCTCCACTGCGATGGGTGTTGGAATGACCACAGCCTTTACTGGTTTCACCACTTCGACCTCATCTAGAAAAGAAATCACAAGGAGGTTAGGAGTACATAATTGTTTTACAGCCATTCTTTGGCTAATAGTTCGTTCCGTTTCCTCTCAAGTGTTTACAGAATTAATTAACAAAATACGTCCCCTCAAGACTCCATTTACCAAAACAGAGAAATAAAGTCCATATCTCGAAGGTAATGCCATATTCGGCTGGTCTAAAAGGAAGAATGCGCATATTCCGATAGAACTAGATTTTTTTCATATATTTTTCATACAGTGCCTAAATTTTTACTTCGGTGCTTTTTACATAAGAAGACTGCCTAAGAAATCGATACTCCTCACAACGTGCAATAACTGAACAATGACGATTGAGTCCGACTTTTTGTCCCTGAAAAATGCACACAATTACCGTACTTATTGTGTCTGTTCAACGAGAATTAAAGCAGCATGTAAAAAATGTGGGGTCGTAGCTACTGCCATGACCACGCAGATACGAGCAGACAGTTTTTAATACGCTGACCATTTAACACATCTAATGTTTCCAACGCACACTAACCAAGCACAGATATTCAGGTACACCAGATGTTCAGAACCATGTATAGATAGTACTTCCCTGCAGCTTGATGACCTTATTTGCTTACCACCAACCTCGGAACTCTATGTGCCGATTATCAGTGTTGGTGACTCGCATCTATCACCCCACCAAGTTCTGGATTCCTCCTAATACAAAATCTTATCGCTGTCCAGCTCTAGTACAAGCTCCCTCTCTTCAAACGCTGGCCAGTTTCACACACGTCTAGCATATTGATGTCAGTCATCTTATATACCCTTCTCTTTTCTGCTGGTGTGCACAATTTTTTATTTCAGGTTATCCGACCGACGCAAGTAGATATTTGAAGATCTGACCAGACTCAAAAACTGTAGCAACTTTCTCAGTTCATCAGTTCCATCTTCATTTGTGCAACCTCTCAGCTGGTCCGTAAGCCTTAGGTTTTTTACCGCCCTCCCCTGATCCATTGGTGTTACCTTGCTGCCATTGGTGCCTCTGTAATTTGCCGATATGATACCGAAAGGGCACCCACATTAATTAATTTTACTCCCCAATCATCGGTGCAGAGTCTGCTTCGTCGCTCAGATGCCTGGTTCATACGTGTCGCCGCCGATGTATTTTCCCTTCCCCACTCCCCGAATCATCGGTATCAACCTCGGATTCTCAGTGTTACTCCAGCTCATCAAAGCTGCACCTTTTTAGCGGAGTGCAGCCCCGGAAGCTTCTACACTACCGCACGAGGCTGTGTGTAACCCCCGCCTCACCAGAGGCGCCACTCGACTGCCGCCACTGCCTGTGGCTCATCAGTGACACGCACGAACCAGCAATGCCACCCCTGGATCGTCCAAACATTACGCCCCTAGTGAGTAGAAGCAATTAAAAAAGTATTGCATGACATATTTGGATACCTCACCTTCAGGAGTGCTCACTTCACGATGTGAGCACTCCACCTCCAATGAGCACCCTGGGAGAAAAGGTGCATTTGTTAAGGTGACCGAGTTTTGGGCACCTTTGACCGGAGTAAATACCAAACCAAGCATTCAGAGAAGGCACAACTCAGGTAAAATAGTAAAAAAACATTGGGATTTTTACGAAGATTCACCAAAATCTCAGGAAATGAATGGCCAAAGCATGGCTGATCCTGGCACATTTAAGGGCGAGTCATCTAACCAATGGATGCACTTAGATTATCAATAAACGTAAGGCAAATCAGGTAAATCAGCGGAGCCTGGGTCGCTTGCCACTTTGTGCGAGTTAAGACAAATGGGAGTTGAAAATGGCACTTGTTAGACGTGCCATTCGTGTTCTTGAAGCAAACCAAACACAGGCACGCGTTCCATGGCCCACCAGCCATGTCCAGAGGCGTCATTTTCGATAAGATTGCTTCACGCCTGCCCCTGCCGACCTGCCCTCCCGCCCATGGCCGTCGCCTCACGCCACCGCCTCAGGTCATTGGCGGGCGGCCAAGCAGCGGCAGAGAAAGGCCCGCCCAGGGAGGCCGAGCTCGCACTCCATCACATTCATAACGTCTACTTCTGCAGCGGGCATCTGAGAGCCAAAAGGGACCGAAAGTTTCCATAGGAAAAGCCCCGGCTGTCTTCACACAGCCTGACCTATCGTCCTTAATCAGAGATTCCAAGACTGGTTGCAAGGAGCAGCCAGCTAGAGTGTGTTGGTTCATGGGGGCCCACGGCAGTATAGGTGTAATTTTTTAATTAAAAAGTATTGACTGGTATAAGGTACGCAGTCAGCGGCGAGTGAAATATAATTTTTACGGAGGCAAACACAGCTGACTTCATATCGTGCGTCCCCACATCTTTCGGGAGCTCCAGTTCGCGGAGAGGTTTCCCGACTACCGTGAGGAGCACAGGAACACAGTGGCGAGGATTACAGCTATTTCCAGCTATCTATACAGCTATCTTACAGCTATCTGTCTATGACTGTTGTCATGCTTTCCCGGCAGACTGCATAGAATAAGGGTCTGGCACAGAGGGAGTCGCTACTGTCTCTGAACTAGGTGTTCCAACTCCCTTGACGACCCTTGCTGGTGAAAAAATACCCTAGCTATCAACAAGGGACATGCGATTGCTGTGCAAGGGACAAGTTTCCTCCTGGTCGGATTTTCAGGCTCCCTTCACGAGTTGTGAATGTCAGTATCGTGCCACTGGATTTCTGCAAGAAGCACATGATCGCACTGGGAGGCTCAGATAAAGCTCAGATAAAGTTATGCACAACCAAAGTACCGATTCCAGCGGCCAAAGTGCATTTTTGCCTAATGGTACATGTAAAACGGATATACAAAAATAATAACCGAGAGGCGTATTAGACACAGAGGTACATATACAACTAAGCTACTAAATTCAGTGGCGCGTAAGAACTTCCAGCTGAAGGGCACACGTTCAACGAAACTACAACTTTCAGCAGCCGATGTTAACCTTTGTACTTCACAATAAACACAACGGAGTACATGTTTCCACAGCTATGGGCGCTTGCTTTGGAGAATCGATGGGGCACGAGGCCTACCTGTGCATTCTGCCTACGCTCCTTTATGTGACCCACCACCCCATGCATATGGTTCTATTGGCATAAGCTACTTTCGTCTGAGAGGAAAATTCACAGCAGAGGCATACTAACCAGCGGTCAAAGAACACTTGGACACCGATCAGGAGCCAAGGATGTTTCCTACTCTTGTGCTCGCTTGCTTTGCCCGTACAATTATAGGCGAAAAGTGAGCCCTGGCTGGCCGCGGATAAAGCACCCCAACTCCTCCCAAGGGCCTTGTCATGCAACAGGATGCCTCAGCTGACAATGAAGTGTGTACAAGTGCCACCGATTGGTTCCAACGGCTACAAGCGGTTCAGTTGCATCCATATTCAGCATCAGAGGGCACATTGGGCTGAAGAGCATAGGATCGACGGGGCACACATGCAGCGGTCGAGGGGCACTTCGACACCGATTGGGGCATGAGGCTGCTGTGGTCCCTGGCTGTGCCCCTGTATGTAGTCCACTGCCCTGTTGTATATGGATTTAGTGGCACAAGGCACTTTCACCCGACGAGCACATTCAAAACGGAGCTTCACGCAGTCGATGAACATTTGGGAACAAATTGCAGCTCACGTTCCTCTTCTTTGTCCTCTGTGCATTGGCCTCGCTCCTGCCCTTGCTGACAAGTGGGCCCTACGTGGGGGAGGGGGTGGAGGAACGGGGCTTAATTACCGTACAGATAAATGTAGTGGCATCCGAATTATGTACCCCGACCCTTTTCAAGAGCCTTGACGCTCGAATGGGTCTCCCAGTTAACCACAAAGAGCATCAATTTAACACAGAAGGGCTCTGATGGACCTTACACGGACCTTACACCACCGTGTGGTACTCAGTGGTGCAAGGTACCCCATGCTACGGGGTAGAGGCAAAACAGAGCACATCAGTAGCTGTCGAGGGGCACGTTGGCACCGATGGGGCCAAGTTCGTGTCCCCTGTGCCCTCTCCCCCCACCCCCTGGTTGGGCCCCTATTTGCTCTTCTTACCAAAATCGGAAACATGTATTAACATTAGCTTGGGAGAAGTGCAAACCTCACATCCCAGCCTTTTGGTTAGTGCTCAACCCTAAGAACTGGAAAACATTCCTTTTAAATTAAAGATCATTCATGTTTCACACCGATTCATAAGATAAATTCCATGAACATGTATGAAACGACAGATAATACCGTCGCGGAAGAAGTTGGATGCTGCAATTTGTACAGCTTGTGAAGGCTACCAGGGTTTAAGTTCCTTCTTTTTCGTCTTCCATACAAAAGGCATAGAGCATGAAACTGGTCACAAAGAGGTACATTATGATGCATAAATAGAGATGGAAGACTACAGTTACCACAGCTTTCAAAGATATCATCATTTGGGATCTCGCAAAAGAGCCTGAGTAACAACTTGACGTGAAATGCCATAAATAGAACCGCAACAACATACGACTAAGAAAAATACAATTAGCAATACCAATGTCATAATCCCACTGCGCATTATTCAACATCTTGATCGTTGTCGTAAACGCTCTCGTTATCATCATCTTCATCGTCCTCGTTAACATCATCATCGTCAAATATGAAACTAGGCTCTCGGTCTTCTCTGATATGTTGTCTTTTTTTCCTTAATGGTAAAAGCTTGATGTCACCAGCCTTTCTATCAACATCGTACTCATCGTCACCCTCGTATTCATCTTCCAAGTTGTCATTATCAAGAATGGTGTCAGTTTTTCTTCCCTCTTTAGCTCCTCGCTTTCGTCTATTTGTTACTGATATGAGACGCAAAATATTTTCGACGCCTCCTTCAAAACGTTTTAGATCCGATGCCAGCTCCTTTCTTCGTTGAGCTATTTTAGCCACTACTGCATCATATGCATTTTCAACCTTTCTAGCTTGCTTGGGTAGGTTCGGGGCTGAGCTGCCCATTGTTGGAATTTGAACGACAGGGGGCGCAGGTACTGTTTCAACGACTTCCTCCTCTGTTACTACATCTGCAGAGCCCTTGCCAATTTTCTCGGAAGAAATAATGTCCACCTCTTCTGCAAAAGAGGGGAAATCAGTCACACATGAGGCATTCCACAACAGATCGACTAAGGTATGGCACTCTCATTTCTAAGATTTTCACAGAAATTTGTGCCTGGGATTTTCTGATCCGTAAAATTAGAATCCGAAATTTTGAATTAATCGGTCGCTCGGTTCTGGAATTATAGCCACATACGATTTTTGAGGTCACTGTGAACTTCAATTGTTCTTTTCTCGATACCACAGGGTTAAAGTGGAACAACATATGATTTTTAAACATTGTTAAATTTTCAATAACACATAGCTTTAGTTTCTGAGATTAGTTTATTTATTTTCACGCCTTTCAAAAATTCGACCAGATGGCTTAGGTCACGTGACCTGCCGCGACCCTAGTAAATTGAAAACTAAATTTTTGACCACCTACAAAACTAGCTTGACGAATTTTCTTTTGGCATGAAAAACAAACGTCTTTTTATATGAATATGTCAAATAAGCCCTGGTGTGGTGTTTTTTTGTTGTAAAAGCTTTGATTCTTATGTAACTTAGGCGCTGTATCTTGCCCTGATCCTCGCAGAGTCAGATTCACTGCGTTCACTAAGTTTTCTTTTCTCGAGGTCAAATATGTGAACCCCTTTCACAAATTGACTTAGGGACGAAAAGTTCAGGGCTATTAGTCTCCAAAAATCTTTAAAGGTGCCCAAGTTTGAAGAAAAAAGGCAGAAATCATCCCATGGAAAAGAGAAAGCATGACAACATCTTAGTTTTGCCCGTCATATTGAGGACGATAAAAAGAAATTACAACCCTAAAAACAAGAAGGGATGAAATTTAAAATATTGTTAAACACACCCTTTGGGAGTGTCCAAGAACCACTAGAGAGATATAATCCACAGTCCTGGAAACATTATTTACCATCAGAGAGTTCAGGTAAAAAATCCACGCTGTAACATAACACAATTTCTGTCTTCCTTAACCTCCAAAGGGCGAATCGTTCGTATATCCCAAACTCAGAATACTCTAAGCTTGATTTCACATGCTTATAAAACACATTTAGATATTTTGGATACCGAATGAAATTCCTGAAACTCAATTTTATGTAGTCAATTTTTATTGTACGGGGGTCATGACAGGTCACACGACCCTCGATCATGGTAAAAATTTCTAAAAGGCGTGAAAATAAACCTCAGAAACTAACACCATGGGTTATTGCAGCTTCAACGATGCATATCATGATATGATACTTTAACCCTGTCCTATCAATAAAAGATCAATCGCAGTTCACAGTGATCTTAGAAACTGCCTCAAGCCATAACTTTTTAACCGTGTTACTGATAAAGTTAAGCTTTCAGATCTTGTTTCTTCAGGAGCAGAAAACCCAGATGACTAAATTGGCATCAAATCCGAGGGATGAAGGTATAATTTTTGGTCGTTCTGTGGTGAAATGCCCCACATCCATTCGTGACATTTTCGATGAATAATGGGAACTTTTACGCGTAAGAATATGGAGTTTTAACTCCAATTCACGCGGAAGTTTTACTCGCGAGAGTCTCGTTGCACTTTCCTCCGCCATTTCATTTCCGTTCTTGTTGGACCAGAACCATTTCAGAGCACGGTTTTGATCATCTTCCTTAGTCTTGGCACTATTTTTCACAGCCAAAATATTTTAGCAAGCAAAAACACCCGTTTAGGTACACTGCAATTTAATCTTTTAAAACTTCTTTCTATATCATCCGCTTCCTTGTTCCAGAGCACAGCGTAAATTTCCTCACCGCAGACAACGTCATTAAAGGCCCGGAATGTTATTTTTAAAACATTGTTGGAGTTTCTTGCTTTAAGCTTTCTTGCCTCTTATATCTTACTCATATTCATGTGATTTGCATAGTTGTCGCTTAATCACATTCCCGCTTCCATTTTTGTCATATCTTACAACTGACATTGAACTAGTGATTTAAAGGTTTGCTGTGGAATGAGTTTCTGAAGTTGGAATGACACTTAAATCGTATGTTTGTTGTCACATTCCATCACACGGCATACATTTGTTTGCTGAACGTATGTATGTACGTATCGGGCTTCCTAAAAGATATGCTCCACTCAGCAACGGTAAACAAATGCGATTCGGGTGACCACGTGAGGTAGGTACATACGTTTCGAAGATACCTTCAATGCTAAAGCATAAAAAATATGTGAATCAGACCGATTCTGGCACAGTGGGTTTCAAGGACAGTTTCCATTTATAAGCTTTATCCAGTTATTGATTCTTTGATTTGTGTCATCTTTTCGTGAGCAAATAGATGTCAAGTGCTCTATGACACTCAAATGCAAAGGCCAGTCTTTTTAGGGTTTGAGAAAATATAGATGAGAGTAGAACAAAAAGTGGTATAGCATTCAAACCACGACCCAGAGGTGCAGAAACTTGCCAACTCGGCTACCGGAGTTTGTGACACATTTACGAAAATTGAGGTGCACAATTGTGACAAAATAGCGATCCTGACTGTATGGCTCAAAATCAAACCACATATTTTCGAAATAGAGAATGAAGCGTGTAGCAAGTATTTTAACTTAGCAGCTCTGTTCTTCAATTGCACAGCGTACCATTAGTGATACAATATTGGTACTGTCTTCAGTTTCTACTAAAATGAGGGACCCCCGCTGCAGAAAACCCGCAAACCGCTGTCACAGTTGCCAGATTTTAACATGCAGCCCAATGGTGCCGATTGTTAGTAGTTTGCAGAAAGTTTGCGCCTAGATACCCGAAATGTGACAGTCAATTTTTTCGAGAAATACACGATTGTTGGGCATATTTAAGGCATTAACGATAACGCAGATACTTTATCAAGTACTTCTCTGTCCATTTTTTCAGGTTAAATCGGATTTACAGTTTGAATCTCTTCGTTAGTTAGTTAAGGGCTTTTTATAAGGCGTTTTGAAAGCACCTTTGCCCCTCTAAAGTGTGGGGAGAATTTTCCGGAGGGGTTTTACTTTAATGTCGCAAACAAAGGGACGAATCTTATTTCAAGGAATGGGTCGCGAGTGCAGAACACTTGCGAGGAAGGGGATTGTACGGCGAGATGCCGAGCCTGGGCACTAGGATTTAAAAGGGTTTAGCGGCCCCTATTTCTTCGAATTTAGTATTAAGTACGCCTAAAAGCTCCTAATAAAAGTACTAAGTGAGTGAAAAAATAAACATAGCTGGGCAGCAATTCTACTTAAACTGCGCAACAGCGACAAGACAAGTTAGAAATGTTTATGTGATGTAGAGCCTGGCAAAAATTTAAACAGGCGGGAAGCCACTTATTTTGAGGGCATATTTATTAGGTGTATTTGAGATAAGTGCAGTCTAAAACTAGCTAGAATAAATATTGCTGCCCATGGCTAATCTAAGATGAATGTAGGCTATTGTAAGACTGGTGCACTTTCCCATATCAAGCTTGGTTTTTCATTCCTTAGCCTGCTTGTGCCTTGGCTTATTTGTGCCCTAGATTGCTTAGATAGATTTGGGGCTGGAGGAAGTTGGGAGACTTGGCGCCAGCAACAGGCTGGCAACAACAGTGATTCAGGTGAGTTTTTATGATCAAATTATCATATCAATATTGTACAGATAGCAAATGTGTGCTAATGCAGTCCTCCACAAAGTGTTAACACCCACACTGGAGAGGGACCTGGCACTAACGTGCACTGGAGGGGGCCGAGTAGACCCCCTTCTTATCTCAGAAAATCACAGCAAATCTCAGAAAGAAATAGACTTCAAAAAACGCTGGTTGGGGGGTGTTTTGCTTACTACCAGTGGTGGTAAGCAACGCACAGGACCTGAACTGCATGGAGTTAAAGCAGGATTTTGATTACACTGGATCTTTCTTTGGTATGTGAATTCCAACACCTCTGTACCTATTAGGCCAATAGACATAATTTTACATATATGTAGGCTAGTTGCCTCAGAGTTTTTACTGCAAGAAGGAATGACCAGGCAGGTGATGATCGTGAGTGGGATGCAAATTTTAAGCATTTGATGTGTTTATAAAAATGCTACCTAAGGTCCACTTTACCAACACATTTTAGGTAGATCCAAATACTATGTTGACATTGACATTTTTGTCCCTTTTGTCGATATGTGAGATAGAGGTTTAGTGGGGGGGAAGCTGTGGTTAGGGTTCCCAATTGTGTGTACATGTACGCTCCCATTAATAGATAGGTATGTTCCCAATAATAACTATTTTCATGATATTTGCTACATTTAATCATGTGGAAAAGTACCATAATTGGAAACACTCCTTCCAAAAATGGCAACTTCTTCAAAAAGGGAAATGCATGTCATTGGGGGAAACTGCGGTCAGAGTTGCCAATAATAGTTATGACCCCAATACTGGAGAAATGACCCATAATTGGAAATTTTCCTTCCAAAAACAAAAACATGATCTATAAATGAAAACTCAGTTTACTACTTTCATGCTGTAATGGTTTGGTGCTAGAACCTTGTCTGCTGCAAAAAGTAAGGGACAGGTAGAGGACATTGAGCATATTGGAAATAGTATTCAAGGATACAGTTATTATTTCCAGCTCTGTGTGACAGAGGAGGCATACGTCGCATTGAGTTTGTGACAGCCAGCATACTTTCTGCACCTCTGCCACGACCGACCTATGAACCCATTTGTTTATGTTTTAAGAGAAGCCAAGGCAATTACAGGGAAAGCAGCATATTGTTCCCACAAGAGCGTCCTAAAATATTGAACAGGTTTTACTAAACTGCATTGGAATTTAAATTTCAGTCGTACAAGTATTGCTTTGCCACATACACTTAAGTGTCGTAAACAGTTTTCCAAGATTCTTCTACGTTGAATTGGGAAAGAGAGCACTCAGAAAAACCGGGATTAAAGTTACTGGGTAAAGGAGAAAGTATTTGCTTACCTGCAGACGTCAATGACATCAAACATATAGCCACAGAAGCAAGAACATTAATCTTCATTATATTCTCCCCTGTCTCCGCTTCTTGGTTGAAAACAAAAATTCACACAGTTACATGGTTGCTCACATCACTCCAAAATAAGACAACTAAACCACGTCGTCTGAACAAATAAGTTATTTTCTACGTCCAGATAGGAGAAATTATATATTGAAAGATTCTCGTGACAACAGCACGAGACGTATCCACATTTTACGATCCCCATAATGCACTTATTCGTACAGCAAGTCAAAGGAGTCAAAGTATGAGGCAGACTGGCGAATAGACCATCTCAGCAATTCCAGCTAAATGCGAATCCAAACTTTTCTTTAACTAGTGTTGCGTTATAAGTATAAATTTCACCAATATGTAATGATAGTCCGAACATTCTTCTCCAAGGCAGCGGCTTTCATCTTGTTTGTGATTGTTCTGGAATTTACAATCACCATCGCCCAAAATGATTATGACGACGACGCGTGAGTCACTACAATTTGTTAGAAGATACACATTTTTAGTATTTGAATCAAATTCCTATAGATATTCAACCATCACGTTAATTAGTTTTCCTGATTTAATGACATTTAAAATTGTCAATCAGCTAAATTTACGCCAACTTCTATAAAACAAAATTGAATGCTTTAAAGCTAGGATGCATCCTACTTAAAATTCGTGTAGGTATTTAGCACGATCCAAATAAAGAATGTAGTGAAAAGTTTTGTGCTTGCCTTTTGCTGAATATTACCATGCTAGCTAAATCCGCTGCACACTGTTTGATTAACCACCTCAATTGTTTAATATGCTTTTATTACAGATATCCGGATGAAGACAAGCGGATAAACCGAGACAGCTCTAACGTAAGTAATGATCATAATATAATAACGTGTTTTCTGAGTAAATATGTATGATTGAAATGAGTGTAACTATGAAAGATGCCCCACTCTATAAACTTGTATGACCATGCCCTGTACCAAACAGTTTTTATACCCCACAGGTCGGTCAGCCAGTGGGAATGAAAACGTCAACAGTGGTCAAGATAACTCCGCAAGAATCGAAAACATCAAATTCGAACGAAAACGAAGAACTAGGAGAGGTTGAGCAGAGAGACACTGAAAAAGTGTTGGAAAATAAAGTAAAACAACAGTCAAAAGAGCTTAAAAATTTAGAAACAGCCATCAAGACCATGGGGACGGAAGTGATAAAGGAGGAAACCAAAAACCCTGAAACAGTTATTGTCTCTCACACTCCCAACACAAAGATACATCCTCCTGTTGAAACCAGCAGAAAAGAGCCTGTGATCCTCCCTTCTAAAGGTGGGAAGGAAAAGACCGTTGTGAAACAGAAACTTCCGCAGAAGCCATCAAGAGTTGTTGTTGACGTCAAGAAAAGGAAAGACAAAACCGACGGACAAAAGAAATGGGAAACAGACTTGACTGTGGAAGGTAAACCTAAGACCAGCACAAACCCTGACACAGTTATCAAAGAAGTGGAGATTGGCCCAGAAGAAATCGTTGAAGTGGAGTCTGCAAAACCTGGGCAGACCGAGATTCTTGATATAGAGCCGAGTCCTGTAGTCACTGAAGAAAAACTAGCCGTGAATCCTTTGACCGGCAAAACGAAGGTGGTCGACGTGGTGCAATCAGCAGACAAGGTTGTAGAGGTGGATTCCAATAAAGATGAGGTGGTTGATGTAGAAGACGAGGTTGTAGAGGTGGATTCCAAAAAAGATGAAGTGGTGGAGGTGGAAGACAAGGTTTTAGAGGTGGATTCTAAAAAAGGTGTGGAGGTCGATGAAGTGAAGCCAGCTGGCCCTGGTGTTGAAGTCATTGAAGTTAAGCCAGACGGCTCAGAAAAAATGAAGGTTTTGGAGCCAGCCAAGACTGCAGCTGGGGTAACTGTGGTCGAGCCCACCGACGACGACGAGATGGAAATTGTAAAAACAGAAAAAGTTTCATCAAATGTTATCGACATGGATAATCTTGGCAAAAAGACCAAAGTGGTTGCAGCAGTAGAGGAAGACAGAGTTGCCATACTGAATGAAATAGCGGAGGGCCTGAATCCTAACTTGGTGCGCTGGGCTGAACAGGCGATCGCTGCAGGCATAGAAAATATAGTGAACGCCGTAGAAGACAAGTACATAAAATACGTGACCATGTTGAAGAACAAGCAGAGACGTAAGCGGGCGGCTCCAAAAGCGAGGGTAAGGAAACGCCGCCAGGGAAACAAGAAGACATTGACACACGCCATCAAGAAGGTGCAGAAGGCTGCAGCCAAGCTGGCAGCGAATGAGGCGCAGACGGCAGCCGAGCAGGCCTCCTCTGCCGCCAAGCTCAACATGGACGTCACAAATGAAGTGGCTAACAATGCCCTCAAATCAGTAGCCTCCGCTATCACCGATGCGTCCCAGGGCGCAGCCCGAAAGATTGTCGATGCTGAGAACGTTGCGGCGGCGGAGGCGCTGGCTGGCGCGGCGGTGGTGGCACCAGTACTGGCTTCAGCAGGACCCCCTGCTACCGTGGTCGCCATCGAGCCGCCTCCCTCTCCTGTGTCACTGGACCAACTAGCGGCCGGCGGTGGAGCAGGAAAGGACCTGATCCAGCAGACCCTGCAGATCCAAAAGGGACTGAACTTGGTAATGCGAGCAGTCCTGAAGGAGAAAGAGCGGGTGGCAGCGGACCTGGCACGCTACCAAAACAAGATTAGCTTCCTGTTGAGAGAGATGGCCGGCGCACCTGTGGAAGTGGTTGAAACAGCGATAAAGAAGACTCCCGTGGAGGTGGTGGTGGAGAAGAATCGGCGTCGTCGCGAGATCAGACGGAAACAGCGAGCCGCCGTTTCCGCTGCCCACCTCCAGCAGGTGCTAGAGAGAGAGGAGAGCAAATTGAACGCCATGTTGAACATGCTAGACGTGACACTGTCCGGCCAGAACCAGCTCAAACGAAAACGAGAGTCTGCCGGAGGTGTTTGCAAGAGACATGGGGAAAGATCCAGAACCGGACATCTCACGAGATGTGCGTAGGGCAGTGTATATTGTGTGTGCTGATGCATTTGTTACGGGTAGCCTCCCTTACTAAAATACTGCACTGATAGCTTCCAGGCAGATGTTTGTATCGTATCCATGTGCTCAAAGTGATCACCGGCAGTTACAGCGCAGTGGCATAACTTTTGATATTTAAAGTTGTATTATACAAAACACTTATCAAGTGAGTTTTCAGAAGACATGGGAGTTGTAAAACGCACAAAAATGCCTCCTGAGGGGCATGGGTGGCTAAGTGGATAGCTTCAAAATCTCCTAATTTTCCGCTCCCAGGTTCAAGTCCGGTGGTTCCTCTGGATAAGTTGATCCCACCAAATCCCTTTCAACAGGATGAGGGTTGGTGACGCCGAATACACCTGGTAGTTGGTGCGTCGTTAAAATCCAACAGGCGAACAGGCGATCTCTATTACTATAAAAAACCCTGAAAAGTCAAGGCACCCAAGCGAATAGTTATCAGCCGCCTTCATCCACCGCCTTCTTCCACTGCTGTAGAGTTCCAGCGGCGTGATCACAGCGACAGGTGTGACAGTATCAGCTGCCTCATTTATGTTGTCACGCCAACGGCCAACAGGGTATAATGACCATCCTGACGACAGTGCGCCGACCCCTCCCGCTAACACGCAGTGTCGCCGCCGACGGAACGACGCGACGAAGCAGCCCGCTGTAGAGCCCAGTTTTTGTGTGGGCGGCACAACACCGCGCACGGCGGATCAAAGTTACATGCGAGTTCGAGGAACTGGGTAACGGTTAACGACTCATTCCACACAACATCGATCGGCGCCATAGCTCACAGACATCTATGGTGTCGAACTTACGTGACAGCAGCGAACAGGTCGCAGATCGAAATCAGACAGTGCGGTTTGTTAAACGCTGCATGAGGACTATGAGAACCCGACAGGGACGCCACAGGCCTTTTCACCCATTGCATTTTTTCAACTTTTCACTGGTGACTAAGGAAGGAAAGGGTTCTTTTTACGTTCCAAAGGGTTACATCGTCACAGTCCAATGGGAGCCCTCACTTTTCACGTTTCAAGCATAACAATATGTTTGCTACTGATATGATCCCCGCAGTTTCTTCCAAGAGGATATAAGTTGGCAACACCATATAACCATAGCATTTTGTGGATTGGTAGTCCCGAACGAAGGCAGTTTTATTTTGCTTTCAAGCGTGTTAAGCCCCCGGCGTGTTAAGCTCTCACCCAAGTGGGACTGTTTCAGCACCCCTCGGTTATTCAAAAGCATTTGGAAGACGTCGGCGAGGAGCAGATGCTATACATGCTTGATTATGGGATACTTTTCCCAAAATCGATCGAGAGAGAAACATAGCTCTTATAGAGCTCTAAAGTTGAAGTGAGGTGACCTTGGTTGACCTCACCTAGTGACCTGACCTTGGGTGACCCGGGGTAAAAAATTTCAGGGATGGTGTAAAAATGATTGAGTGAGAGATAGAGCTCTTAACCGCGATCCTGCGATTCGTTTTTTCTGCTATCCCGAAAAAACCTTAGGGGGCCATTGATGGCCCCTTGGTGGGGCGAGGGTTAAGACTCGGGCTAATTAAATATAAAATAATGGTGATACAGTTTTTATTTTGATATTATGATTATGCTATATAAAATTAACCGGAAATCGCTCATAATAGGGTAAGGGCGGGTAAGAGTACGCAGGAGATAAGAGTACGCAGCAGCTGTTTTGGTTACTTAGCAACCACTGAGATGGTGGGTACCCTGGTATAAAAAAGCAAGGTCAGTGCCCAGGCTGCACACCAAAATTCAGCCTGCTCCTGTTCTTTCCAGCGGGAGTACAGAACAAAATAAGTTTCTGGGCACCCTTGAAGTAATATTTCTTAACTGGGTAAACTTGTAGACCCTGCTTCTATTATGAAAAGTTCTGTATTACGGCCTGTCATCAGTAAGAGCGCTGAGCTAGGAGTATGCTCTAGGACCGGAGCTGACGCTAAAATGCCTGCCGACATGTTTATGAAGACTTTCTTCCCAAGTGAGCATGTCCGGCAAGAGTACGCAGTAGGCCATTGGCAAAAGTGCGCATGCTTAAGAGATAGGAAAATGTAATTTTCGCTCGGAACAGAGTTTGTAGTTCATATTTGGAAAACCAAACGTTGCAACATAGTTCTTGTATATTGAGAACGATATAAAATCATTCAATCGCCTAGTTTGACGACAAAATAACTTCGCGACATGGCCCTTGCACCTAAGGCACAGCGGGACATCAATGCGTACACCAGCCTCCTCTCTTGCGTACTTTTACCGACCCACTCCGGCAAGAGTACGCACGTGACTTTTATTTTTGATGGCCTCGTGGCGAGCTTCTTTCAGAGACATCGAGTTAAAACATGGACGATACATAGACAATTCTTCAGGCTAAACAACCACATAAATATTTTAGCTGTTGGACTTATAGGAGAAAAGGGAAAGCCTTTAGAAAGTTAAGTGCGTACTCTTGCACGGACTTCCCCTATAAGGTAATTGAAAACACCATAGAGTATATTCGATATTCTACCGACATCGGCGGCTATGACCGATAGTGTACATAAAAACGCGAAAGTTGGAAAATAAAACAAGAGGGCGAACAATTATTATAATACTAAAGCTTGGGCTAAGTCAAATATGGAGGCCAAGACACGTAAAAAGGTGACAGTTTTATTTACCAAAATACCTTAGCCTTAGGCTGGTCGTTATGCACATCAGTTGACTGGAAATATCAGTGTCTTTAGTCAATAGAATTTAGAAATATCAATATCTTTAGTTTTAGTTTCAAGGTTCTAGCACAATTACATGAGCTACGGTGGAACTAGCTTTGTAGTGACACCTGGTTCATTGGCGGATGCAGGGGGCGATGGAAACACTTGTCCCCCCCCTTCCGATCGACCCTTGACACCTCGGTGCCTCCCGAATGGTCACGGAGTCCCCCTAAAAAGATCGATGGTGCCCCCCTGAAATATCACTTTCCATCCCCCACAGGATATGAGTATCGGCACCCCCACAAAATATGATTTGGCGCCCACCTGACATGCCTGGCTCTGCAGCCCAAAAAACAATGCCTTCGATCGGAAATTCTGAATCCGCCGGTGACATGAATAAGTATATGAAACTTGAAACACATATCTTAATTATAATATTCCAAAGCCATTTAATGAATCTCAAATCACTTTCAGGCAAGCGTTTCAATTTCAACCGAGTTCAAGTCAGGGTCACAGTTCAAAAACATGGCCGAAAGGTCGTAAGACAACTTTTTTGCAAGATTGGATTTCTAACAAGCCAAGATGTTGTTTGGTGTATAATACACACAAGCAAACATATTTACGCAAATCAGCCTCATAACATGCAAGTTATAGGCCGTTAGCACGCGCATTGACGGGGGTCTGAGCCACCTTCGCTTTGACGAGGGGGACGGGTAGGGTAGAGTGGCGTAAGACGCATACGTTAAGGGAGAATTCGTCTGTACCGATCCTGCCAGGACGGATTACTTTATTTTTCTTCGTTAAGTTCTTTATGGCTTGTCTACACTCAGATAGACATTTGTTATTCTGACACGTGCAAAGTGTGCGTAATTTATTTTTCTTGAGACCATGTAAAAGGCGTTTTACCCGATAGCGGGGTAAAACGCCCAATCCCGGATTAAAAGGCCGTCATAAAACTTCCAGCGTATATTGTCCTTTTGCTTCACGTGAACAAAAGGAATTTTATTATACTTACGTTTTAAGACAACTTAGTGACAAAGTTGGTAGGGTGAGCACATTCACATCGCATAGAGTACAATCGCAACTTTAAGACACCTTGTTTTTAGGTCAGAGATGCAAAAGCAACAAATTTTTGCTGCAAAATAACTGAGTTTGCTGGGCGTCCAATCATGCCCAGGACCGGATCAGAAAGGCCGCTACCAGAAAAATATTAGATGGAAGCTTCAGTTCTTACATCAGCCTTGACATAGTAGTAGGCGTCTTACCCAGGTGGGCGCGTTACCCCACTCTACCCTACCCGCCCCCTAAGATCTCGAGAACCACGGTAGGTAAAGAAAAACGGTAAACGGCGTTGGGTAGCCCATCCACTTTTCCATCGAAAATAACTGAACCATTTTTTGTCAGGTCACATTCCAGTTCACGAGAGGTCAAAACATGCCGTAATAGGGATAACATGTAAATTAAGTTTTTGGCTATTACATCTGAACAAGTAAAGATAGAGGAAAACTACTTGAACTATATGAATTCTCGCAGCAAGCCAAATCAAATGATATATAATTTGACCTTGCTAGATCAATCAAGGATTTGACTTGACCTGAGGTCAGGTCAGGGTAAAATTATTTAAAATGCATATCATTAGAACTGCAAAGCCAAGGCGAGTCTAATGCAGCTAAAATAAACGCCCTATCACTATCCGGTACTGAGTTATACAGTAAAAAACATTTTTCCCATGTATTTCCAATAGAGAGGTCATGCCTCGTACCTGACCTTAGGTCATCGATATCAAAAATACAAGAATACATTTTAGAGAACTCGGCAGGCCCAATGTGTGATATGAGTTTCAATCGGATAAGTTCACCCTGCTCCGACTTATGCTATCTTAATCTTTTTTGAGGTCAGGTCACTTGACCTGTACTGGTGACCTGACCTGAGATAGCCTAACCTTAAAATGTTCACAAAAGTTGTAAAAATGATGAGGAAAAAGGTATGCCAAGTACGGTGGTGCTACACGCCGCCGTTTTTCTGCTGTCTCCGAAAAACCCGAGGGGGGCGGGTACCCGCCCCCCGTCAATGCGCATGTTAAAGAAGAAACACAGTGATTTTTTTAAATTGACTGGGGATATAGGTCCGTAAAATGGTTTCTACTGGGCATCGCTGCATCCAGCGCCCTTGCAATTTTGAATCAAATTTGAAAAAACAATGGTCGGATGTACGTACATGCATAATCTTTTCCTTCTTACAGTAGGTGCAATGCCTCCCCATTTGTCTCCTCTCCTCCAGTTCGTTCTAGATCATAACGATTATCGGTCTCGGCTCTACGTCGTTCCCTCCTTTCCACAGTGCTTGAGTGCGTTGAGCTCCGCATGCGGTCATAGTTATTGAGCGAGTTAGACTGGCCATTCAGTGGCTTGCGAGCGTGGCGGTGTGTGGCCGCGTTACCACGCACAACACAGAAGGCAGGCCCATACACAGGGCACAAACCCGCACAGGGCAATGGCCTCCATTAAACCAACAAACTCAATGGAAAGAGTGAATGTTCTGCACTAAAATCACAAACACAGGCGAGCCGGGTAGGGTAGAGAAGTAGGGAGGGGTCTAATCACTGTCAAACACGCATATTCCGACGGCAAGATATGTAGTTTATATATATATATATATATATATATATATATAGGGGAAAGTGGGGGGTCACGGACACCGTAACGATGGTGTGAGTTTTCGATGACTTAATGAGCTTGTTTCGTTCCCATTTTTGCTGTAGAGATACTTCAGACATTTATCTACCACTGTACAAGCAGCTAGGTGTCTGTAATTATCCTATTAAAATTTGCGTAAAGCTTAGAAAAAAGTAGCAAAAGTCCATTTCACCCCAACTAGTGGGGTAACATGGTCACCACATGGGGAAAGATGGACAAGAGGAACAAAGTGATCGAACCAGGCCTTAAATATTTACATCTGCATCCACCCACTAGGCGACTGTCGTCCGCCGCGGGGAAGGAGGCATTTTTTACCTTTTCCGTCAAAGGGTCAAAGGGGGTCATGCTTTTTCTGATTTTTTTATGGTGGAGGATTAAAGTGTCAAGGGCTGTCGTGGAACTGTGCATAGGTTGATCCTGGATCGCCGATCAGAGGGAGCGGCACCTTGCCGGCGGGCGCCATCCGGATCAGGGGTGGGCGCGCACCCAGGGGGGGCAGCGGGCCCGGACCCCCAAACGCTTTAGCTCCAGAGTGCCGGCTCCATCCATGTGGGGCGCCGAAAGCGCCCATCGAGGGGAAAGATGAGCCTTCACCTGACTTCTAGAGGCAGTGCTATGCTGACTTCCGACCCTGCACCCAACATGCCGCCCCCCTACACTGACTTTGCTGCCCCTGCACCCAACACGGCGCCCCCTAAAACATTTTTCTCTTACCCCCTGAAGTAGGATCGCATAATACGTCACGAGTTTTTGTAACGAGTCACGAGACTTTTAAGAGAGTCACGAGGAAAACGAGGAAGAAGATTTTGAGAGATAAGCGGTGTGTGTGATTTGGGCTGTGTGCGGTGTGAAATATAAAGTAAAAAGAGATTATTGAATTATTGATACAAGCTATTCCGGCTCTTTAGAATGGCACCGCGAGGAAAAGTCACCGAAGCCGACTTACGACTGATCCCCGAGTACGACGGCAATTCTGCTATAACAGAATGGCTTGATAAAGTCGAGCTGGTCTGTAAAATGCGCGGCATTAAGTGTCAGGAAGAGGTGATACCTCTTCGGCTGACAGCCGGAGCTTTTACTGTTTTCTAGCAGTTATCTGGTGACGAAAAGAAAGAGGCGTGCAAGATTCGGGAAGCTCTTACCGCGGCTTTCGCTCCGGACGCTTTCATCGCGTATGAACAGTTCGTGGGTCGAACGCTGATGACTGGAGAATCTGTAGACGTATATTTAGCAGATCTCCGGCGCCTCTCCACATTATTTGGCGGAGTCTCCGATAAAGCGCTCGCTTGCGCATTTGTTGCCGGTCTACCAGAGTCAGTACGGCAGGTGCTCCGCGCTGGCAGTCGCATGGAGTCGATGGAACTGGGGCATCTGTTAGTCCGCGCCCGATCCGTCATGGCAGACGATGGTTCCACGGTCGCAGCTGTGGTGCAAAGGACCGACGGTCGGCCTCCCAAGCGGAAGGCACCAAGCTGTAAAGATAAAGATATTATCTTTGAGCGTGGTAGTGACTCGGACTTCATTCGGCAAGAAACGCGCAGGGATAAAAAAGCACTATGCTACAAATGCCATGGTCCAAATCATTTCGCCCGGCACTGCCTGATGAAGGATAACAGCAGACGCCAGGGGAAAGCGCAACGGCTTACGACTGAAGAGGCCAACGGTCCCTCAAAGCCACGTCTGGGAAACGCCAGAGGAGAGGGGTCGGCGCCAGCCTCTTCTCCAGAACGCCTGTGAGCGAGGCGCTCCCAACTGTGGAAATTGAAGTGGACGGTAAACCTCGGCCCGCACTTGTGGACACAGGATGCTCCGGAAGCCTAGTTCACGCGTCATGCTGCCTGGTATGGACTAGGAAAGATGTGGTTGTGCAGGCCGTCAACGGAAAAGATTTGTGTTGCGCAGGAGAGGGGACTGTTACACTGACCATGCCGGGCAAGCAAGAGGTCCAGGTGGCGGTTATTGTGACGGAGACCAGGCCGCTCGGATTCGAGGTGATCCTGGGCATGAATGCGGTTTCCGCGTTCGGAGGCGTCACGATCTCCAGAAATTCTGTCACCTTTGGTGTGACTAAGCAATTCACCTGTGCCAGTGCTGCTGAACGAGTGACCATTGATGAAAAAGACTTCTGTGCGGAGTTCAAGCCCTCTGACAGTTTCTGGACAGCAAAATGGAAATGGGCCGGAGGTATTGAGCCTGCAGCTCTTCAAAATCGTGTGTCCGAGTATTCTATGACAGATGTCGCTCGGGTCGAATATGAGGCCGAGTTGGAGGAATGGGTCGAAGACGGGTGGCTGGTGCCGTATGACCAGGCAAGACTAGGAAAACCGAAGGGCCTGATTCCACTCATGGCTGTTACGCAGCACAGCAAGGACAGAGTGCGACCCGTTCTCGACTTTCGTGAGCTTAATGAGTTCATAGAGACTCATACTGCCGATGCAGATGTCTGCTCTGAGAGATTGCGCGAGTGGCGCAAACAAGGGGAAAATGTTTCTGCTGTTGATCTCAAAAGTGCGTACTTGCAGATTCGCATCCACCCATCTCTTTGGTGTTACCAGACAGTGTTCTTCAGAGGAAATCGCTACTGTCTCACCAGGCTCGGTCTAGGACTGAACGTGGCCCCAATGGTGATGAAGGCTGTGGTGAACGCAGTGCTCTCCAAGGACGTCCTTGTGCACCAGGGGGCTTCGAGTTATGTTGATGACGTCCTTGTCAACGAAGACATTGTGTCAGCAGCTCACGTGCAGGAGCACATGAAGCATTACGGACTAATCACGAAAGCGCCTGAAAAAGTCCGTGATGGGGCTCGTCTTCTGGGCTTGAAAGTCTGGGAGAAGCACGGTCGGCTGCAGTGGAAGCGTGATAACGCCATCGAGGGCGTGCCAGAGCTCTTGACCCGTCGCAAGGTTTTTTCTCTGTGTGGGAAGCTAGTCAGCCACTATCCAGTGTGCGGCTGGCTGCGCGTCGCCGTCGCCTTCATCAAAAGAAGAGCAAATGCCGTCACAGATGGCTGGGACGACCCAATCCCAGGAAATGAGGTGCGCTCTTCCCTAGACGAGGTCATGGCCGAAGTGCGGCGTCATGATCCAGCGCGTGGCCACTGGAACGTCGACGGGGAGAAGGCCAGAGTATGGGTCGACGCAAGTTCCCTGGCTATTGGGACCGTCCTAGAGGTAAACGGCGCGGTTGTTGAGGATGCATCATGGCTGCGGAAGGACGAGGCAAACCACATCAATATGGCTGAGCTCGATGCAGTGGTCAAAGGTCTCAATCTGGCCTTCGCATGGAAAATGAAGGAAGTTGAGCTCCTTTCGGATTCTTCCTCAGCATACCGATGGATATCGGACAGTCTATCGGGTCGAAACCGTCTCAAGTCAAAGGCGGCGGGAGAAATGCTGATTCGACGCCGAGTGGAAATCGTAACCTCGCTCGTCAAGGAGTACAGCCTCCAGCTTTCCATCAAACTGGTCGC
This sequence comes from Lepas anatifera, assembly GCA_034440635.1. Classification (NCBI taxonomy): domain Eukaryota; kingdom Metazoa; phylum Arthropoda; class Thecostraca; family Lepadidae; genus Lepas; species Lepas anatifera. The sequence continues at coordinate 548,665 of JAOTON010002205.1, forward strand.
CTCGGCTGACAACAGGGCTGACGCTCTCACAAGGGTCCCGAACAGGTGGCTGAAGAACGCGGCTTCCGGACCAGACTTACCAGAGCAGCAGTGCGGCCTGGTAGTTTGCACGGATACGAAGCAACAAATATCCGAGATCCACAAATCGTGTGGGCATCCAGGCGTTAAACGTACACTGTACTTCGGGAGAAAAGTGATCCCCGCACTGAAAAAGGAGGATGTCCGGAATGTTGTGAGGGAATGCGCACAGTGCCAGTCTATTGACCCCGTCCCGGTGAAGTGGACGAGAGGCAGTCTAGAAGTCGCCGAAACATGGAAACGCATCGCAATGGATGTGACGTACTACAGAGGCAGGATGTACCTATCCCTCATCGACTGTGGCCCCAGCCGCTTCGCCATTTGGAGGCCGCTAAGACTCCGCACGAGTGCGGCAGTCATCGCGGTTTTGGAGGCTGTGTTTCAAGAAAGGGGAGCGCCATCTGAAATTCTGACCGACAACGACACCGCCTTCCGTAGCACTACTTTAATGCCTTTCTGACACGCTGGCAGGTGAAAACGCGTTTTCGGTGCGCTTATGTGGCATCCGGAAACGGCATTGCAGAACGCTGCCATCGCAGCGTGAAGGTCATCGCGGCCAGGATGAACTGTTCAGTCCCCGAAGCTGTCTACTGGTACAACGTTACACCACGCGATGGAAACACACCCGAGTCTGCACCAGCTAACGGCGTGCATAAATACGAAGTTCGCGTGAAGGGCACCATCTCACAAGTAGAGACTGACAGTGCGATCGTGGAAAATCCGTACCAAGCCGGTGACCCAGTCTGGATACGACCACCAAACGTCCGCTGCGATGGGCGATATCACGAAGGAGTGGTCAGCCGTGTCCTGTCGGACCAAGCCGTACAAATCAACGGCGTCCCACGACACGTGCGGGAGCTGCGCCCCCGCAGGAGCCCCACCAACCAGACCGGCTCTGACAACTAGCCAGTTTGTCAGTAAGAAGTTTGTTCCGAGGTTTTGTGACTTCAAAGTCAGGGGGAGTGAAGTAGGATCGCATAATACGTCACGAGTTTTTGTAACGAGTCACGAGACTTTTAAGAGAGTCACGAGGAAAACGAGGAAGAAGATTTTTGAGAGATAAGCGGTGTGTGTGATTTGGGCTGTGTGCGGTGTGAAATATAAAGTAAAAAGAGATTATTGAATTATTGATACACCCCCAGGATGCGAAAATTGGCCGCCCTTTGGGTGAACAAGTGTTCCCCGAGGCAAAATCCTGCCACCTCCACCGGCCTGCTGCCCCCTCTCGTGACCCTCCCCCAAATAAAAATCCTGGGTTCGCGCCCGCCAGGGGTGCCACTTTTGGAACGCAAAACCTATCAAGTGGGCGGCAAATCCTCTTGCAGGGCTAAGAGCGCTCCTCCCCCGCTCCAGAGGGGAGGGGATGGAGGCGACACTTTAGGGGGCCCATCAATCTCTCAGGGGGGCACTGTGACCATTTCAGGGGGTGCTGAGAATCGAGGGGTACACCTGCCCCTGGATGACCCCCAAATTTAATATGTTCTCCAGCATTTCGGGCCCTGTGTCCCCAACCCCCGCCCCCAACCATCAGGCAAAACCACCTCCGCTCAGGTGTATCGCTGGCCCCAAAGCCCTTGATAAACTTGCTTATTTAAGCTTATATCATATAAAATTTAATATACTCTTGTGTGGGATAACATGGACACCATGTCCATCTTGCCCCACACGTGGTGTCAGTCTTACCCCATTTTGCTCTCCCTAAACAAATTTGGACATGAACTGGATGCCATTGCGATTACACAGTCAGCGACTTCGGTGAACAAAATGTAACATCTTGAAGAGCTATGTTACGTAATACCAATAATGTATCTATGGAAACATCCATGCAATGATCTTAAGAATTCGGTTGTGAAAATAACACATGAGTTGCAGTTTTTACTTTCATGAAAATTGTGTAAAACCGAGAGAGCTTGCCGGACCCAACGTTGCTCTGCGACCGACGCGCGCTAAAAGGAAGCGTATTACACGCTTTTCCCGGTCGCGGCGCTGTCAGTTCGTCCCAGACAGGGAGTGTCCGTCTTACCCACGGTGTCCATGACCCCCCACTTTCCCCTATATATCATCGTCGCAAATTTTCACAAGGGGGCAAGGGCGTGGACTGACGGACCGGCGGTGACGGGGGAGGGTGGGAGGCAGAAACCGTATTTATTGGCTGTTCTATAGAAGAAAGCTACCAAAGCAGCTCAATAGAAGAATCGGGAACACTTGCTACGTCCACGATGGTAACAGGGACTATACGCAGGAAAACCTTGACACAGCCCCGAAGGTAGTGGGGAGGGGCGTCCCACTCGATCACTAAATAGGAGGATGAATCCCCAGTCCCCCGACTTTGAAGCCATGGTAATCAAACTCTATTTTGGAATTTCAATCGATATGCGAGTCGGACATCTTTGTCCTGAGCTTCACTCCTTCCGCTGACATTTTCGTGGTTGTCCATGATGTCGGAGTATAATTCCTATTTCCTGCCGTTCTCCGTTACTGTATACACTAACATACAACATAGACCTAACAACGTAACAGTGTAGTAGTCACATTTCCCCCACCGCATGGAAGATATTCTTAGGCGTCAGTTTCGAGTCTCAAGCGTTGCAACCCCAATGGTCAAGTCAAAACCGGAACAACCACACGGGACGGAAAAATATTGATTTAATTGCGTGGGCTGTGTCCAGTGAAAGTTGATAGCATTGCACCAAATATGACTAGAGCTTACAAAACACACACAATGATAAAGTCGAAGGGCATCTTTAGACCTGCCTGCTGAATTGAAAATACAATCGTTTATCCGTGCTGCCGCCATTAGTATTCAAAACCACCGCCAGCTATGATAGAACCAGGACTAACCATGTTGATAATCTTATTTTGAACAGGGACTTCTAAGAAGCTCTGGGATATAAAAACATAATATTCCAATCCAACAAACACGAGGTAAAAGATACCGTTGTTTTGAACGGGGTAAAGATACCGTTTTGTGACAAGGGTGGCAGCGCATCACTATCGATGAGCTTCGACACACTGATGTAGATATTTCCGCATTCGTTAACTATTAACTACACACTTCCCCATATGAGAGCGTAAAGCGGTTGCAGGCAAAACCACTGTAAGTTCCTGCAGTTACAGCGTGTTGTTGATATGGCTTCCCTCGACCCCGGTTCACGGCCGAGGAGTGGCCGTGTAGCTCGGAGATACCGGTGGACGGCCACCGCCGCGGCACGGCGCTACAGCGGGGCTCGGTGCGATCCCATGGATGGAAGGTCTGTAGACGAGCTCCGGCCAGGGCCAAGCATCGCAGTACAGAACGTCGAGGTGTGTCCGCCTCTCCGCAACGGGTGCAGTGTTGTTGTGCGCGCTTTGTTGCCGCAGCGTCGCGCTATGATACGTCCAGCTCGCAGCTGGGTTGAAACCAGTGCCATGACCACTAGGGTGTCCCAAAATACCACTTTTTCGTCTGTGCAAGCTTGCCGGTTGACACCCCATTCTCCTTTGAGTTAATAATGAGCACGCAAAATTTGGATTCGATCCTTTGAGGTTTGGTCCCCCACCCCCAAAACTGGTGAAAATCGAAAATCGTTGAATTGGCTCGAAAATGGATTCATTCGAAAGCTTATGACAGCGGAAAACATATTTCCCTCATACAAATTAGTGTAAAACCACTTCTTCGTCGTTTTAGAGAGCTAAGAAGTTCCGAAATGCGGTATCACTAACCAGAGGTGGATCTAATAAACTTTTTGGGGGTAACATGAGCAAAATGGGAAAACAGTGTCTTTTTTTAAGAAAATAGACCAAAATTGGCCAAAGCGAGTAGAGTTTTATCACTTTTAATAGGATGACTGGATTGGTTTTCCTTGCATCCGCCACTGGTATAGGCATGACAAATTGTATATTGTACTTCGCCTGATTTCGGGAAACAAAGCCATTTACGGCATCACTACGGATATATGTAAGTGCATGGTACCATTGTGATTGTTAGAATGAATATTCCATATTTTCGTTCCTTTACAGAGTTGTCGTGTCATGAGTAATTTGCATTTAATGTTGAAGCAGTCTACCTGAAGCAAATTGTACGATGCCTTCAGCATACTCGAAGAAAAGATCCAATGATGAAGAAGAGACAAGTCGGCGACGGAAAAAAACATGCGGGCCGACCTCTGAAGTACTCCAGGGATCAATTGAAACTATGAGATGACTTTGTTGGTAAATCCCTTCAGCTGCCTGCCAATCAGCTACCGACCAAGCGCAAAATCCTCCATAGGTACCTAGGCCTCCGCATACAAGAGCCTAGTACAACGAGGCACTAACTACTTGGACAGATCGCTTTAGAGGTCCAGGCGATATAAGTCACCGTTCGAGTGCCCTGCAATACTGTTTACAGCAGCTGTCAAAATGTGTCATGCGTACGCTAAGCGTGTGGTTCAAGCAATACTGAAATCTGAATCGAGAAACACTTTCATTTCAGCGCCAGCTCTATTCATTTCATCGCCAGCTCATGGCAGTCGGTTATTCTTTTCGTGGTAACAGTGACAAGTTCTTAAGGAACCTGCATATGATCATGAGGGCTAACAACAATCCTTCTTCGCAAGAGGACTTCAGTTTCTTCCTGAATCAACGCCAGGTTCCTAATTCTAGAATTAGATAAAATATTTTCTGCTAACGCTGTTCTTTGTTAGTGTTTTCCTGGCAATACTCTTCGACAAGCTCTCCATGGCCCCCGCAGAGCACCTTCAAGTCAAGCAGATTGCAAAGCTAATCGCCCTCTTTCATGACCCATACTTCTTGCAGGCCCTACTGATTGCGGGAGCTCCACGGCTTGACCTCAGGCTGTTCCAGGACATGAATACCTATTCAGGGCAGCTGCCAACCGCTGCGAAAGCCACTCAGTGCTCTATCATGCGCCAACCGTGGCATCTCACGGGGGAAAACGCCGTCCTCTGGTTATTTGGTGAGGGTGTGTCAATAGATGAAAATGCAGAGGTAGCAGCTGCACTCCCTGACAGTCACACAGCCAGGAACATTGGCACCGGGAAAGCCGATGTTGTCAGGAGCAGATAAGCTGAGGCTCTGTGACTTCGTTCGACCGCACTCCTGGCTGGCATTCAGGTGGATGAACGTCAGCAACCAGTGCTTACCACCCAGGAATCGGTGAGTGATGCAGCCTTCATCAGTATGAACGCTTTCATGGAAAATCTAGCAGTCACAAACGACAGCGCGAAACGATCGGTGAAATACATCATGGACTACACCGACGTTGCCCGTGAAGGTGACATGAGGGCTCGGAACTGACAGTAGGCTGCGCACACCGTCTCCAAGCGCTGAATCTCGAAAAAGCTGGATGACGTGCACGTGTAAAAATATGAATATAGAACTAGAAGTAGTCCAACAACATTTTGTCTGAGCACAAGTTTCCTTCCCCATTCATGGGCTTCCGAATAAACACATTAAAGCCATTGGCTTGATGATATGGTGTGTCGTTTTGACTTCACCGATCGGTTGCGAAAAAATTAAACAACATATGTGCAATGAACGCCCACTTTCCATGCCATTGACAGTCCCGGGGAAAACCAATCTAGCGATGCCCTAGAAAACTGTTAAATTGTACTGAGTGCGGCTGATTCTGGTCCATTTTCTTGAAAAAAGACAATAATTTTTCCTATATTTCCCGGGATACCCTCAAAAAGTTTATTAGATCTGCCTCTGGCCAGTTATCTCGCAATTCGAAACTTCTTAGCTCTTTAAAGTATCAAGAAGTGGCTTTACATCAATTTGTATGAGGGAAATAGGTTTTTTTCTGTCATAAGCTTTCAAATCAACTCATTTTCAAGCCAATACAACGGTTTTCCATTTTCATCAGTTTAAGGGGGCGGGGAGACCAAACCTCAAAGCATCGATTCAAAATTTTGCATGCTCATTATTAACTCAAAGAAGAATGCGGTGTCAACCGGCAAGCTTGCACAGACGAAAAAGTGGTATTTTGGGACACCTTAATTACTCCTGACACGATAATTCTGTAAAAGAACAAAAACATGGTATATTTCTTCTAACGGTCACAACGGTGTAAACGAATATTTCAGAGGTCACCCCGCATGTTTTTCCCTCGCTGACTTGTCTCTTCTTCATTATTGGATCTTTTCTTCGAGTATGCTGAAGGCATCGTAAAATTTGCTTCAGGAAGACCGCTTCAACATTAAATGCAAATTACTCATGACACGACAACTCTGTAAAGGAACGAACACATAGAATATTCATTCTAACAGGCACAATGGTACCATGCACTTATATCCGTAGTGATGCCGCAAATGGCTTTGTTTCCCGAAATCAGGCGAAGTACGATTTATAATTTGTCATGTCCATACCACTAGCGGATGCAAGGAAAACTAATCCAGCCATCCCCTTAAAAGGGATAAAACTCTACTCGCTTTGGCCAGTTTTGGTCTATTTCCTTGAAAAAGACACTGCTTTCCCATTTTGCTCATGTTGCCCCCAAAAAAAGTTTATTAGATCCGCCTCTGGCCAGTGATACCACAATTCGGAACTTCTTAGCTCTCTAAAACGGCGAAGAAGTGGTTTTACATCAATTTGTATGAGGAAAATATGTTTTCCTCTGTCATAAGCTTTCGAATGAACCCATTATCGAGCCAATTCAACGATTTTCTATTTTCACCAGTTTGGGGGGCGGGGGGACCAAACCTCAAAGGATCGAATCCAAATTTTGCATGCTTACTATTAACTAAAAGGAGAATGCGGTGTCAACCGGCAAGCTTGCACAGACGAAAAAGTGATATTTTGGGACACCCTAATGACCACGGACTATCGGTGGCATGGTGTCTCCCAAGTTGACGAGTGCGATTTTATTGTGCGTCTGGAAGAAAGCTTGTCAGTCTCGTACATTTCTCGATGATGTCTAAATGGGACGGGGACTGATTCGATGGGTTGGGCCGAGATCAAGGAAGGAGCGGCGGAAAAATTATTTTGCGAGTACATAGGCTTCAAAGCGGGAACGAGAGCTCTCAAAGATACCTACAGTTAAGGCGCATAACACTAATGGCCTATGTGCAATGGTGCTACAGTAATAGTTCGCCAATGAACATTTCGCGCCGAAGAAGACTATCTGAGTCAGCTGAATTTTTGTTGCACATATACCAGGTTAAGTTTCGAACTGTATTATCTCTTCTTTGCCAAATGATGCATCTGTTTTTGTTTGTTTACGTATGTTCCATCCTCTCGCGACAGTTTACTTCAAGCTTTATCTACCAGGTCACCGCTGACATATCGCATTCCAACGTATAAACACGACACGTGCCTGCAAAATTATATTTTTCGCAAAACAAAATTACAGACTCCAAAACATTTCCCGCTGAAATGACTGCCATGCCACACGCGCCTACACCCGGCTGCCTGCGGCAGTATCAGCTGACTGTGCGAGTCAGCAGCTCCGTCCAATCGACGGTGTCCGTCTCCGCCGCCTCCGCCGCCGCCATCTGCTCCGTCAGCCAATCCGACTGAGCCGCAGCGCGCCTTTTCTTGGTGGCGCGCTTCTTGAGGACGGAGGGTGGCGTTACCGCCGGCGTGAAGCGCATCTCGCGCGTGCTGTAGGTCTCCAGCACGTCCACGGCACTCCTGCGACGGAACAGGGCAGCGCCGCATGTCACGCTAGAGGGTCATACGGATGTTCCATAACTGTTTCGCCGAGCATATAACAGACTGTGTTGATGGTTCCTGGAAAATGTGCTGAAACTCCGCCGTTTAACAAAGGTGAAATGAACTCATTCTGCCCCATACCCAACAGACCGGAGCCATGCAGACAACTCGATTATCCAAATAAAGCGATCTGCATTAAAACCTCAAAATTTATACCCGCCATACAAGCTCAGTCGCCACTCGCGAAGACCAAATCAATGTCGGCGGGCGGCGGACAGCTGTTGGCAGCAGAGCCATTGCAGCCACTGCGGGCGGCGTCATTACCAATGCGGCAGCGGCGGCGGCTACAAACAACGCCTGTTTACCATACCCTCGGGTACCAGCGCAGACCCCGCCCAGTAACCAGCATACAGCCAGCCGTCCATGGCCGTATTGACCCGCGGCCAACACACGTGCGCCAGCCCGCCTGAAACGATCGCAACCACCACCGGTGCTACCGACACCACTACCGGTGCTAAAGACACCGGCAACGGTGCCACTGACACCACCACCGGTGCTAACGACACCACTACCACACACCAACGGTGCTGCTGACACCAGCGACGGAGTTGCCGACACCAGAAACAGTGCTGACGACACCACCAACGGTGCTACCGACACCATTAACAGTGCTCTCGACACCACCAACGGTGCTACTCACACCAGCGACGGAGCTAACGACACCAGAAACAGTGCTGAAGATGCCACCAACGGTGCTAACGACACCACCAACGGTGCTAAAACGACGCCACAAACGGTGGTAACGACACCGGAAAGGGTACGAAATCACCAACGGTTCCACCGACACCAGCAACAGTGCTAATAACACCACCAACGGTGCTATTCGAGGACATAGGATACTGTCCGCGCCGTTTAACACGCATCGCTGAAAAGCTAACACAGATCAATGAGTTGTATAAAAACCCAATATCAGCCCAAATTTGGACCCCGTGCATAGAGCCAGCAGCGTGAAGCTGTGGTGATTGTTGGGGGCGCGTTCCGGTGTACTCACTGTCGGCGGAGAGCCTCAGGCAGGGAGAAGTCGCCCTGAGCGGGACACGAGAGCATCAGGTGTGCGGCCAAGGTCCGTACCGGTTGGTGGTAGCTCCTCTGACGGACAGAGTCGCGGTGTCACCAGATGTCGCGGAACCAACATCAACACTCAGGCACCAGCTCAGTTGAAGGGGTACTGACCACCTGCGTCCGCGGGACACGGCACAACGCGACGCACCGCTGTTAACATCGGAGTACCGCCAAATAAAGCGGACAACCAGGCCACCACACTATGATTATTGAAATGAATTTTGGCACGTCTACCACATATCCCATTATTATTAAACATATTCTTATTGAGCAGATTCTTATTAAACAGAGGAACAGAGTTGGGTAAATAATCATACCACGTTCGACAATAAGACGACACGGTTTTTTTACGAAACGTGCTCGACACGCTATGTCTGGGCATTCTGCGTCACACACACCTTATATGTACCTCAGAAATTCGCGAAATTTGAATTGGCTATCGAACAGAACCTCCAAATAGCCCCGCCAGCCGAATAGATGGGGGGAAGGACGAGACTCGTAACACTTTAAAACCTCGATAAAAAGATATTAGCAGTCATTATCGAAAGACGCCACCTTACAACAGAGAACATGGTAGATCTTGCAGGTCCCGAATTCAGTCGTTCCTCGCATCGGTTCGTGCGATCGATACAGTTCACGTTTTTCTCGATATCGCACCACAACACCATGGCGCCCGTCGCATGTTGAGCTCGATAAAATCAACTTGCACCGTTTACCGGATAGCCGCCGCTTTGAACTCAGATTGGGACCAATTCAGTTCAGCATTCCAACGCTCCTATATGTGACGCGCAGCTTGTGGCATGCTGCGCTGTAAACTCACACAGATGCGAAAAAAGAATAATTTCAGGGGTTTCGATCAGTTTCATACATGATGGTACGCTAGCACCAGTGTTGCGCATAAACAAACCCAATCGATGAGCAAATCAGCTATCGTCGCCAGCCAAATTCCGACTTGTCCCTACTATTTTCGTTGAGAACAGCTATCCAACTCTTTGCCTCACTGTGCGCTTCCTAGTGTCTGTCTTAGGCGCATTCTGCAGTTTACGCTGAAAGCGCTTAAGCAACCAAGTGGCTAGAATACGTGTGAAGTGGTAGGTTTGCCTGTATATTTATCAATTTTATTTTATGCTTATTTATTTGACATCGACAGAGATTGGTTACAGGTACAAATAGTACATCAAAACAAATAATCATGGATTCAGTTCCAACAACTGCAAATGACTTTGATACCGTTGTGTACAAAAAAAACGAAAAAGTATGTATACTGCTCAGAACGCTGGGATAAAATTCCCGACCATGAAAAGCATACTAATTCAAACCTACCTAGCGTGGAAAGAGGAAGCTGTTCTGGTAATCTAACAGTCACAATAGCGAACTGTTAGGCTACAAAACAAATGAAGAAATTAAAAACTGAGTTGTCCTTAACCAAATACGAATAAAAGGCCGCAATGGCTAAGAACTTAGGTGGTTAGACTTGACGTCCGTATGACAACCCTGCGATGGGAAAAGGACCCACATTCCTGATATGCCCCAGTCCGGTTCGAGACAACGTTGTGCCTTACCCTGAGTGTCGTCAGCTCGTACAACAGGGAGCTGCCGGCGCCGCAGTACTCGGGATCCTCCAGCTCCGGCCGGTACAGCCCGCTGGCCACCGACTCCGTGTCCAGCAGCCGGGCGGTCACGTTATGTGCCTGCGGGGCCACCGCATACAGACGGGCGGTCACTTTATGTGCCTGCGGGGTCACCGCATACAGCCGGGCGGTCACGTTATGTGCCCGCGGGATCACACTGTGCATATGGGTGGTCACACTGTGTGCCTGCACGATCACACTGTACATACATATGGGCGGTCACACAACCAACCGAGCCCAGCCGCATCTCACGGCGCCGCCACCCCTGCGGAACCGCAGTGCACTGACCAGGGAGACGCCGCGCAGCATGACGAGGGCGGCGGCGGCGGCCGGATGCGGCGCCCGCAGCGCCACCGCCGACAGCCGCTTGGCGAAGGAGAGCACACGCTGCGGCGACACCTTCTTCCGCCTCCGGATCAGCATCAGCTCCAACGTGGTCAGTGCCAGCTGCAGCTCGTCACTGGAGTCGTCTGCCGCGCAGGGAGGGACGTACTGACGCGGAGGTGGGAGGAGGTACAGAGCACAGGACGACTGTGGAGGTGTCTTCTAACACCGAGACGGAAGGAGCGAGAAGGCACAGGTCGACCGCAAAGAGAGGACGGAGACTTACTGACACAGGTACAGAAGGAGCGAGAAGGCACAGGTCGACTACACAGGGATATACCGACATCGAGACAGAAAGAGCGATAAGGCACACTGCAGCAGGGGACCTTATGACACCCAGACATGGGGAGCGAGAAAGCACAGGACGACTGCAGAAGAGGGATCTACCGACACCGAGACGGAAGGAGGGAGAGGGCACAGATCGACCGCAAAGAGAGGACCTACTGACACTAAGGTAGGAGGATGGGAAGGGAAAAGTATATTACAGAGCGGCGACTTGCCGACGCCGAGACATGAAGAGAACACAGCACAGGACTGCATAATTGGGAGGCACTGGGACAAAGGGGGGCGGGAACAGGAGTGAAGCAGCAAAGGAGCGGAAGACTGCAGGGAGAGGACGCCTGATGAAGCGGGGATCAGAAGCCTGCACCAGGTGAACCACAAAATCCAGCAACGCGTAGGAAATGGACCCAAAACAGTACACGCAGCACTGGTTTCTCGTGACCGCTTAAAAGCTGATATACCATGAATGGGACACATGACAAGAGACTGGGTATTCGGTCGGCACGCCTTACCCAGACTGAGGCTATTGAGGGCGCGGAAGGCGTGTGCGTAGAACCTCTGTGGGTCGATGTTGATGACCTCTCCCTGACCGGTCAGCATGATGAACACGGTTTGAACGCACAGCAGCACCTGTCGCGTGCTCGTCAGTGTCCCCCCAGCCAGCAGCAGGTGAAAACTTTCCACCAGGTCGTGGAAAAAGTCCACGTTGATCATGTGGGCGAACCTGTCAAGCGGTGAGTGGTAGGAAGACTTACAAAAACACAGATATGAAAGAGCTAGAATCAGTGCTCCGCATGTCTGAAAAAAAAAACAAAACAATATTAGTACCCTCGTATCCCAGCGCGTAAGCAACATCGGTCTGTCGCTTCTATGCCAGAGAACGAAAGGCCCGCATACATTAGCCATACACTTGAGCCGTTGAGCTCATGCAGATGGCAAAGACAGCAATCACAGCGGGCCTACATAATGCAGACAGGCTTTGCCAAATACCGACCCTCAAAACGTCCTTCTAACATGCCTATAGGTAGTTGCAAACTAAAGGCTGAGCCTCATGCGACCTGATGTTAGCGCCAATAAGTTTTGTCGCCAGAGGTATTTCCACACACAGAAAGGGTAGAAGCATCCACCACACCTGCGCCAGAGCCCCCCCTCCATGCTCACTTGGCCAGTCCCTCCAGCACGGAGGCCATCAGCCCCGAGCGCGGCAGCTGCTTCAGAATTTTGAAATAGACAGTGAAGACGACGGTAAGGATCTCCGAGTGTCGCTTCTGCTTCAGGTCTTGGTTTTCCTGCGCATGCGTGGCCAGCAGCTCCCGCTCCAAGCCTTCCAGCTTCTTGGATCGCTGCCGCAGTAAAAAGGACGTGAACAACGACATTCTGACTCTGAACGCGAGGTACTAACTCTGAACGCGGGGTAATGACTCTGAACAGCGGGGGGTACTGAATCTGAACAGCAGGGGTACTGAATCTGAACGTGGGTACTGAATCTGAACGTGAGGCACTGAATCTGAACAGCGGGGGTACTGAATATGAACGTGGGTACTGAATCTGAACGTAAGGCACTGAATCTGAACAGTGGGGGTACTGAATCTGAACGTGGGTACTGAATCTGAACGTGGGTACTGAATCTGAACGCAGGGTACTGAATCTGAACGCGGGGTACTGAATCTGAACGCAGGTTACTGAATCTCAACAGAAGGAGTACTGGATGTCAACAGTGGAGGTACCGAATTTGAACAGTAGGGGTACTAAATTTCAACGCGGGATAATGACTCTTGTACAGCGGGGTACTGACTCTGAAAAGCCAGGTAGAATCCTCTGAAAAGCTTGGTTCGGACTCTGGACAGCATGGTTCTGACTCAGTTCCATCAGAGATCCGGAAACTAAAAATTGTGGTATATGCTCACTGTGCTAGACATAAAAGTGGCCACTTATTGCACAGGAAAAGCCAAATAAGGAAAAAATCACGAAAGTCAAAACTATGCAGCCCCGTTGCGTATCATCCTTATGAAATTCCCACAAGTCTCAGATAAGCTTTAACATCCCAAAATTTGGACAATATTTCAAAGCCTCAGCATTGAACAAAGCCGGAGGAAGCATGCAAACTGTCTAATCAAGTCCTACCTTCCGTTCTTTTCGCGACATATTCTTTAGCTTTTCCTTGTAGGTCATGAACTTTTTAGCTTTGGCCTCCTCTTGTCTCTCTCGGTCCAAGTTGGCGTGGCGTATGCGCAGCGCCAGGAACAGGTCCGTGATGTCGCGCCGGCAGTCCCACTGTTTGGCCTTGATCAGCGCGTGAAGCCGCCGCACGATCTGGGGACCGGCAAATATCGGGTCAACAGCACTCGGCTAGAAACAGCACATCCACCAGGGAAATGTGCAAGGTAGGGACGCGTGAGAAATAGAAAAATAGCTATCAATTAGACAAAAATATCATAAACACCACACATCATGAGTGGAAAAGACAACTAGACATTGGCAAAAGAAAAGGAATGAAACCAACAGACACACCCACAAGAAACACGTAAGGTCAGAACACACGGTAGAACATGCCAACCAAGAGATTCAGCTAGGCAAATCCATCGCGACCTGGCTTTCAGACCTATGAGCAAGAACGTGACGTCACCAGCGTGCGGCCCGGACTCACCTCCAGCGTTATTTCCGCACTCTTGTCTTCGGCAAACACGGTGCGAATAGTGGCGCAGACGGCAGCGCGGGCTCCGTCGTCGGCGTGGCTGGTGTGGGGCACCAAGGGCGCTCACCAGGTTGGAGGCGAAGTTGAAGTCGCGGAACCGCAGCAGACACTGGCACAGCATGTCCAGACAGAACCGCGCCAGACCCTGATCACAGACGAGGGAAAACGTGGGACGGCTCCGATGAGAATGTATGAGACTTTCAGAACACCAAAACGGGCACAAATAATATTGATAATATGAATAGATTGTCAGGTGCTCCTCGTATGGTCATGCGACATTCCAGCAAATTCAAGACGTCGTATTAGCAAATACAGTTGTGCCTGTAAACAACGCGCCGCCCGACAAATATACAGCTTGACAGCTTTGACAGCTGTAACAGCTTTGACGAACTCCGCACAAATACTCTTTTCCAGCAGCAGCCGAGGTGTACTAACCCTGAGCGTCATTTGCTTGGACGACATCAACTTGCTGTACTCCTCCAGTTTGATCAGGAACTTCTTGTAGGCGCTCAGGAGACCATTCTCATACTTGTACTGCGCAATCGTCTCCTTCTTGAGCTTCTGCGTGAGATCGTGTTCCTCGATCCTATAAGAGGGCAGCACGTCCTTGAAGACCTCTAGAAGGGAGGCAGCAGCATACTTCCGCACCGTCACCATCACCGTGGGGTCCGACTCGCAGAGCAGCTCGTGCAGACGATGCAGGTTGTCGTACTGCCGAACAGGGAGCTAGTGTGACGCAGGGATATCCGTTCCATGCACCAATTCTGGAATACGGAACATCAAGAACTGTTGGTAGAGAATGGGTAGGTCCGCTCAAGAAGACAAGACTCATCTGCAAGCCTACGCAAATATAAAAACAATTATAAATACTAGCCGACTCAATACTCTTTACTGCATGCTGAAACCTACCTCCAAAAACACAATATTTTTGAAGGATATTTGTGTACTTCTAAAATTGGGCGAACGGATTGTGTTTCATTATTTGCCTCTCCCAAAGGGGAGTAGCCAGGCTTTCAGCTGTCCTGAACTCCTGACACCAGCTCTGACCTTCTCTTGGGGCGCCTCGATGACGGCTCGCGACAACAGCCCGATGCGCAGCTTGGCGGCGTCGATGCGGGCGCGTCGCTCGGCGTACAGCGTCGCCACGCTCTTCACCGTCTCTTCGGCGGCGGGCAGCTGCTGCTCCGCCGACGCGTCGTCAGCGTTGGCCGTCGACTCCTCTGCCGACGCGTCGTCAGCGACGGCCGTCAGCTCTTCCTCTGCCGAGAGCCACAGCGCTATGTACATGACTAGCCGCCTGGCCGGGTGTGGATACATGTGCAACGGGAGTGGAAACATCTATCCAACTACAAGAGGAAGCAGAATCGCAAGAAGCGTCGCCTGAGAAGAAATAATAACAGCATCACTTATAAATGCGCCAACAACACCAACACTGACAGGTTTCGAACTCAAACTAAGCAGCAGCCGCTGGGGCTAAACGACGCACCAACCGCTGAGGTCTTACAACAGCCTCGACCCAGAACGACATGATCCCCTAAGAAACCGAGGACTCACTCTCAGGGACGACCATTTTCCGCTGCACCACCCCCGCCTTGGTCTTGATCGGCAGCAGGTCGCGGACCACAGGGAAGGACCTGGGCGTCTGCTCGTACTCCGGCTCCTCGTTGTCTTCGTCGTCTGACGAGTCATCTGAATGTGTGTCCGAGTCAGCGGACCGGTGCTTCTTGCGAGGCCCTGAGTCCGCCGCACCTGCCCGCCGCTTCT
Organism: Lepas anatifera; assembly: GCA_034440635.1. Classification (NCBI taxonomy): domain Eukaryota; kingdom Metazoa; phylum Arthropoda; class Thecostraca; family Lepadidae; genus Lepas; species Lepas anatifera. The sequence continues at coordinate 564,253 of JAOTON010002205.1, forward strand.
TGGCATCGCTACCACTGCAGCGCGCGTCAGGTCATCGACAAACTCTAGCTCAAACACGGGCCCAATCTATACCGCTCAAGTGAATCTAGGGCGACTATTAACACAGTGAATCGACATTACTGATGCATGTAATAGATATGTGGATAAAATACAGAAAAAGACAAAAATACATAAAAACAAGACAAAAAGAAAACAAAAACAAACAATTTTTTGGCGGGGGTTGAACTAAAGTGACCTACAACTTTTTTGGAATATATCATATCTCACTAAAAAAAGATGAGCAGCAAAAAGCAGAATCTTAGGTCCCGTTAGCAGCATTTCCACAGACAATCTCCGTTCACAGGTACCACCCACGACCAGCTGACTGATAAACCGCTACATAATCGGTAGTCACATGCAAAATGATAATCATTTGAAATCACTATTTAATTAAAAATCTAAACTAGCTTATCCACTTTTTACTATTCATAACTAATACCTTGGAAAGTACAAAATGCACAGCTAAAACACACGCAATGTAAGAAGGCGGTGTTGATGTGTACGGATGATCCGGGCGGAAGCCGTGAACAAATACATATCAGTGGGAACTAAGCGATGTATTCACCCTGTATCTAAATAGCTCTCGCACGCGTTTTTTTTCACACGCAAACGCTGGAAACGGATATTGATGCATAGACATAAAGCCACACCGTCTCATTGTAAAACCGGGACTGAAAATACCTTTCCTCGTCGTCCAAGATGGAAATTTGGCCGCGTTTGGCAGCTTTCAGGAGGTGTCCTAATCCTTCCACGTCAGCTCCTCGCGGCTCTTTTCCTGAAAACCAGGCACCGTGAGAAAATAAAAACATTTGAAATGGAAGAAAATCCCTTAGGCTGCGTATCAGGCATACACTACAGACCCGCAAAAATAGAAAACTGATATAAAGTCTGCACGAGTAAGGGAATGCCGTTGAGTGCTTCCACGATTTATGTTCCGGAGCCAACCGCGATAAAAGCGCACTCCCAATGTATGAGAAAGACTAGAAAACATGGGCGGGGTCACACTCAACAGTGAAAGCCAAGAAAACATACTGGAGACTACTTTGGATTCTCCAGAGAGAACAGCGTAGAGGTGGCGTGGCTGACCACCGGTCCCAACCAACTACTGTGCCAATACCGAAATGGGGTCAGCTTGGGCATAAATATCGTCGCTAATGCGGTAAGGTGAAATTAAAACGCAGTAAGTACCGGCTGCACCCGCGCTTATTCAGCTTTTCAACCATGCGTTTATTATAGAGTTAGTATCAGAATATGGTGAAGCAGACAAGGATCATTTGACATGTGAAATGTGTTGTCCATGTTCGAGTTCAACCTTTTCATTGATGTAAAAATGTGATTCAAGCATGCAAAAAACTCAAAGATGTAAAGAAACAAGGCGAGCTTTACGCACCAGCCAGCATTATCATTAATTTTTCCTAACACTGGCAGCATTCTTATTAATTTACCAACACCTGTGTTGATATATCCAGGCCTGGAAGTGTCTACGGGGGATGAAAGATTTTCTCGCAAGGTAAAAAGAGTGCACTGTGCCAGGACAGTGACATGTGCATTTGAGAAAGTGACATATACAAAACGCTTGAAGGGGCTTCTTTGTGCCAGATGTGCCCCTAGGTTAACACGCGCCCCGCTGGGGGGGCGAATTTCGCCCCCTCCTGGTTTTCCCCAGATAGCTAAAAAACAAAGTGAGGCAGAACAACGAAACTTAGTACCTTATTCCTAATCAATTTTACACATCTGACCAAAGTGTTGAGTTAAGGTCATGTCAGGTCAAGGAGCTATTCAGGGTCAAGTGACCCGACCTCAAAACCTACAATCACGTGTTTGAAGCAGCGCCCAGGGAATATCAGCGAACCGATCAGTTTGAAACTTCAACACTATGATAAGGGCATTAGGGTCTACAAATCTGCTATCTCAGAATTTTGATATTGTTGACCTAAGGTAAGGTCAATTTTTTGGTCACCCCATTATAAGTCTATGGTGAGAAATAGAAAGGGCTGGTTTTCAGTAAATACTGGATAGATAAAGCTGAAAATCCTCAAACCATCTATTCTTACCACGATCTTGACCATTAAGTTGAGAATTTGAGCATCTGACCTCTCAAAGGTAATATCAGGTCACGGGAGCAGAGAGTAATTGTTTTGCCAATAACTTCTCACTGAATTAAGATAAAGCTCCCATTTTGCTTGCATTGTGCTTATATTGTCACGGGGAGTCGATTGATATGCAACATGACCATACCAGGTCACTCTGTGACCCTGACCTAGCTCGAGGTCAGGTCACTTTCACTATTTGACCTAGCAACGTCATATTATATATCACTCGATTTGCCACAATTAGAGGAATCAAATGATGCATAAAAATCTGCTCTAGTTCCCCTGAGGGCAGATCTAAAGAAGGGAAACGTACACTGCTCTGTTGTAAGTCTAAGGAGCCTTCTTTGACCTATGCTGACCTCAATATTGACCTGACATAAAAATTATTCGTATAAAATCTCTTCGTCTTGTCAAGAACTTTCGAACACCGCCCGTAATTTTCCTTTATCTTTCGTGGGGAACGAGATACGGAGGGGGGGCGAAAAACACCCCCAGCGGGGCGAGTCATGCCAGGGACCGCAGTGGGGCGCGTGTTAAGAAAGGTAGCCCTGCACCAGCAGAGGTGCCCTCATGGCAAAAAATCCTCATCCCGAGAAGTTAATCTATATTAAGACAGATTTTTTTATAAAAGGCACCATCAAACCCCATAAGTACACTTACAGAATGGAGAGTGTCCTTGCACTAGATGAGGACATTATCATGTGATGAAAGGCATTAATTTACTGTTAAAGCTTTCTTGCGCTAAGAGAGCTTCCTCTGCAACAGGAAGGATGTCTAATGCAGATTAGTCACTTTGTTCTGCATTAATTTCCCATGGTAAAACAGACAACTCTGTGCAAAACAGGTGCCTTCGAACCAGAGAAGGCATGCCATGGTAAAAGCTGAGGTGGATTCATTTGGGGAGCTCTTGATGTAGGAAAGACTAATTTGAGCTTAACTAGGTGTTTTATGCCAGAAAAGTTTCCCTATGGTACGTGATGTACCATGATCCCAGAATAGATGTTCTTATGCCAGGAAAGGTATCCTGATCCAAAAAAGGGAATCCTTGTGCTGAGAGTGGTACTTTGACATTGCACCATTGTTTTATCTCCTCTACTTTGCCTTTTATTGGGGTCAGAAGTCAGAATGTATTCGGGAACGTCCACACACATTGATAAAACACGTAGGTGGTTTTTCACGTTTCCACGTCATATGATAAGACAGGGTAGGTAAAACTAACGATAAAAACTAAGGATAAAAGCATACCATAAAAATAAGATAAGATCACACGGCACCCGCACCGCGCACAACAACATACATAAAACAAACGCTGACGAAAGTCTCCCCACTGCCTCTCTATTAGCAGGGCCCTCACAGTGGGTTTGAACGGTATGTCCTCTCCGATGTCCAGCTCGTTCAGCAGAGCTGCCCCCGGTACGCAAGCCGACGTCGGCTGGCCTCCGTGCGGATTCGCGGCAGGGACAGCTCCGCTGACCGGCGTGTTACGTGGCGGTGTATTGTGCTGCGTGGAGGACCTATTGTGTGTACTATTTGTGGTGGTGTGCGAGTGTGCATGATTTTGCGTACGGAGCATGCAGTGTGATAATGGATGAGGTGTTTGGCGTCCAGCCACTTGAGTCGTTCAACAACGTCGGAAATGTGGCCTCGTTTTCGGCACCCGCGGACGACTCTGGCACAGAAATTGATTATTTTTTAATTTTGTGCACCTGACTGTTGTTGCAAGAACCGTAAACACAGAGGCAGTATCGAACGATGGAGGAGCACTAGAGTGAATAATTTGGGGTATGAGCTGAGCTGGCACGGCATGGCGGATGTGGGTGAGTGCGATAAGAAGGCCCGTGGTGTTTTTAGTGACTGAATTTACGTGCTGTTCGAAGTCAAGGTGGCGATCAAGCAGAACGCCGAGACTTGACGAATTTCGAGTCGATGATGGTTGAATTTCCGAATTTGAGGCGAACGGGAGGAAAATTTCCAAGCATTGCTCTAGTGCCCAGGACCATCATCTGTGTTTTAGACGTGTTTACTTTCATGCCATTTGCACAAAAAGGGAATTTAGGATAACGGGAATTTAGCTTGGCTTCCATGCGTTGAATAAGATGTTGTAAGTCTTGTTTTTTGCCTGTTATGAGAACGGAAGTGTCGTCGGCAAACTGCGTGATCGTCACGTCGTCTTCGACGTGAAGACAGATGTCGTTAGTGAAGAGAATGCACAGTACACAAGAGAGACTTCCACCTTAAAAATTCCAATATTGTTATTTTTGAGCCAGATCTGATGATTGTGCCCTCACGCAAGGGATTTTATCTGAACTTGTTGAGTATGGCCTTGCAAATAATTTTCAAACCAGACTGTGTCTATGCCGTAGAGTGTCATTTTCTGCAGTAGGCTGTGGTGGGGAACCACATCAAACATTTTCGACAAATCCAGTAGAACAAGAATACTAATTTCACCTTCGTCCATGGCACGATAGACGCGGTCAGTGATCACGTTTAAGGCAGACTCTGTAGAAAAATCTCCTCCGTAACCGTGCTGAGAATCGGACAGTAAATGAGTGGTTTCGAGGTAGTTTACAAGTTGAATTTGGACTACTTTTTCGACTAGTTTCATGGGTGGGGGAAAAATTGTAATGGGTCGCGTATCGGCCAGGCTCGCTGTGATTTTCTTTTTGGAATTGAGGTTATCAGTGCGTGTTTCCAATCTGCTGGGACTTGGTCAATGAGGAGACTAGAATTAATGATATCTACAAGGAGAAATCCAATTGAAGAAAATAATTTAGTGAACATAGCCATGCTGAGCTCATCACTTTCGGTGTTGTTGGACGGCTTCATGCTGAGTATAGTGGCGTGTAGGGTTTGTATGTCGATGGGCTGAACGGTGAAACTGGATGTGGTGACGCGAGGCAGTCGCACTGGGACGGGGATCGTCGGGGCGGGTACGGCAGCAGCAGTGGTTGGTCCTACCGAAACGTAATAATCGTTGAGTACATCTGGTGTCACGTCGAGAAGTATAGAGGCCGTTTGCTTTTTGCCCAGGACGGATTTCAAGATTTGCCAAAAGCGAGCACGACCTTTTCTTAAAATTTCGCGTTGGAAAAATTCGCGCGAGTCACATTGAATCGCAGATTTACTTCAACGGTTTAATTGTTTATACTCTAGACGAGATCCCCGAACCAGTGAAAGTTGCATCTGGTGAATGATCTGCCGCGTATGGTGTGTAAGTGGCAACACGTCCGGCTTACGAGCCGGGACAGAGCGGAGAGGGGCAGCACGATCCAACTCAAGCAAAAAGGCTCTTTTAAAGATTTGCCACTTAATATCAGGCGGTGCACACATCTGCATAGGCGACCAGTCGATCGAGGAAATCCGCACCTGAAAGTCATCAACATCTACGCGCACCAAACATCGTTTCCTTTGCCTGCAAGCTACTTGTCGCGTCTGTGCGTCGGGGCCGCGCAGTACAATGCGCGTAGTCATGCAGCCCACCGAAATGACACCTGGTCACGCCGCTCCGACGGACACGTTCAGGACAGTTTGTGGCAATAACATCAAGAATGGTACAAGCTGGTCGGTAAGTATTACGAGTTGTATTAACAATGCTGAATCCGTAATTTTCAAATAACTGTCGCAACTGAAGCCTACACTCACGCTGTTCCTTACGCAAGCAGTGGTTAAAATCACTGATGAGGTCATCCTGTGGGTAATAAATTAAATAAATACAAATGCAAAATACACGACATAAGTGTTCTTTGTGTGGAAAGGTCGACTCTGCGCTGGATTATGTGTGCTGTGTTACTATAACAAGAACAAAAATTTCCCTAGCATAGAGGGTACTCTCTTGGTGCAAGAAAGTCAACACTGTGCTGGACAATTTTACCTTGTATTTCTTCAATTTCCAATACAGTCCCTCTGGAAGAGGGTGCTCAATTGGCTCAAATATACCTATGATACACCTTTGATAGCAAAGGATTCCTCTTCCAGCACAGAGCCACCTCAAATACCACATATTCCTTTGTGAAACGCATTTGTCAAACCTGTGTTCCTCTTTGCCTAAGGGCCCTTCCACCACCACATTTGATACAAAAGTCCACATTTGATACAAAAGTTCAATGTTGTGTGATAGCATGGGCTAGGATACCACTAAGCCCAAATCAATAATTATCTGATACATTGTGGGTCCTCCTTTCTTTAGCCTTCTTTCCTGGAATGATGGTACCTATAGAAGAAATATATATATATATATATATATATATATATATATATATATATATATATATATATATATATATATATATATATATATATATATATATATATATATATATATATATATATATATATATATATATATATATATATATATATATATTTTTTGTGTGTGTGTGTGTGTGTGTTGTGTGTGTGTGTTTTTTGTGTGTATTCTCTTCTCCATGCATTATATTTTACAGTGTAAAGGAAGATTTTCATTAAGGGTGTTTTTCCAGGCACAAATACATCACCAAATGAACCTGGTCTCTACTACCTGGGATGCCACATACTACAAGAAAGTGTCAGCCCACCCATTGGGTGTGGTTGGAGTTCTTATACACAGTCCATGATGCATAAGAACCTCCCCTGACCAGAGCAGATCATTCAGATGGCACTGGCCCTTATAAAATCAAATGTCAGTTTTGTATGAAGGAATTACTCTCCAATGGAATTTTCTTAAGAAGCATTGAACAATTATGACACAAAGTCATGGAGCATAAATTTGCAAGAAGACTATTGATTAAACACTGATAGCCATATACTAAAAGATATGATCTCATGCAGGTACAAGAAAGAGCCTCTTACCAAAAAATATTTTATCACCATTCACATCATCAGGATGACTGCCTGTCTCCATTCCAAGAGACTGTTTCAAATTCCGAATTCGCTGCAGTCGCTCTTGAGTATCATCATCTTGAGCTGAAATTTCTGCTGAATAATGTTTTTGCTTGCGCTGAGTTGGTCCATGAAATTTTCCACCCTTTTGCTTTCCATGTGAGCCTTTCTGGTGCTTGTGCTTATTGGGCTTGGCTGGCTTCTTGGACTTTGGCTGTCCCATGCCGCTTCTGCCCTTCTTTGCCATTATTACAGTGGATCAACCTGAAAAACATTGGTTATTCCAAACTATTGAACACCCAGGCATACACAACACCAGGAATTTTCCCCATTAATAACTACAGGACCGATCATTTACACACCCATCTAGTGCAAAACCATCAATGTGTAGGTAGGTAGGTACCTAGAAGTAAACGGATAAGAAATGTACCAGATTTTGACACCAATCTTATATTCAAGACACACGCTTCCATGATATTGGAGACACAAGTGCTAATGGAAAAATAACACCTTCACTGCCCTCACCATCCACCACCCCAGGCAATACCAGTATCATACCAAATACAGTTAAGAAATACAAAAAATGGGAGTGCCTTGGCGCATAAAATGAGTTGTAAAAATTTCAGAACAACACCATACTGCATGGCCCATATCCAATACAGCATTATAGCATATACCTTAGTGTCTTGACCATACCCTTCACCAGTTCAATTAGCACTCACTCTACCCCTTGACTCTACCCACGGTTAGAACCACGGTGGTTGTTTAGTACACCAGTACCACCTTGAAGTTGAACTGGGGTTCTTTGAAGCAGGCCAAAATTTTATCTAGCGTCTATTTGCTTTGTTTAGTACTCTACTTACTTACCCTGCTGTCTGGAAAACCCATCGGTTCTATTTTTTATTATCTCGAAACACTCACGCACACGCACTGGACTTTACACCACGAGACGCTGATTGTAATCGATCCTTTCTTAAGGTACGTTCAGGGATCCTTCAGCCCGTGACGTACCCGGGCTAGGAATTCCTTCCCATTGGGCCGTGTGTTATGTGTAATGGCACCTCCCGCTTAAATTTGTAAGAATCACGATAATAATTTTCCAATGCAATGATACTTTTTTTCTTCTGAGCTCTTTGAAATTTATATTGAATAATTATTTTCCGTGTTATTGTTCTGTTGTTGGGGGGATTGTAATATCTGCGTCACTTATGGATATTATGAAGCTTTCTGCCCTTACATCTACCAAAAATACTTTATAAACATTTGTTTAATGCTTAAAAGTTTGCAATATTCCAAATTATTTCATGAACAAACATTTAAATCCACTTATTGTCCATTTATGTTCATTATCTAACTGAAAAATTTCCTAATCATGATTTTATTTCAAATTATCCCTTTACAAAAGGATTAAAAACCTCATGCCTCCTTTAATATGGCTGCTATCTGGCAGCGCTGAGATATTTCAGCATATCCAACAACACGAGCGCAGCAGCCAACAGCAACAAAAGAAGTCCAAGAAGCAAACCAGCATCCATCGTGCGTGTCGAGTTTCTGGTCAAGCTAGTCCACGGATAGAAGAGACACTTAATACGCCAGAAGTTCTAATTTTTATTTCATTAGTATGGTTTCTGGCGCTGGTCTCGTTGCTGGTAGACTCGTCTGTGTGGTTCCCGGCACGTATTATGGTAGTAATAATTGTTAAGATTACAGGTCCCTATCGTCTATGTTCGGCACTTAAATTTGACTTTATAAAGTCGAGTTAAGGCCAGTGCCATGGTTATGCGGGTTAATATTATAAGGCATGAGGTTTTGGTTGTTGTGGCTGGTGGTCTTGGTTGCTGTGGTGGCGCGTTGGTGTGTTGGTTAGGTTGGTTGTTTGGGTGGTGTGGTGGTGTGGTCGGTAGTAGGTGGTAGGTGGTGATTTTGTGGCCTATTTCTTTACCTTATTCTAGTTATTCCTTTGAATGTTTTAAATATCCCCCATTCTGCAAATCTCTGAGGTGACATAAGGGGTTGTGTGTTGTGGTCAACGAGGTGCACTATCTAAGGGTTACCCACAAATAGGACCAGTCACACTGACCTGACCTGACCACTACCTGACCTACCTCCTACCTAACCTACCTAACCTAAAATAACTAACTCCAACCTACCTAACCTCATCTCCTAATATTCTTGCCTATCAACCTCAATTCTGCTTTACTTTGTTATTTAAGTTATTTAAGAATAAGCTAAATTTGAACTTTGACATTTATTATGTTGTAACCTACCTAACCTCAACCTACCTACTCCTACTAACCTACCTCATTCTCCTTATCTTCCTTAATACTACATTGCATGCCTCTTACCTTTTGATTTTACTATTAAAGGTCTACTCAAGAATGAAGCTAGAACATAGACCTTTGAACTTTGACATTCTGTGTGATCTTTGAACCGTAGAGTACCCCCTCCCCGGCACTGCACTGGTTCCGGAAGAAAGTATTTTGTGTCAAGGTATTTTCTTCTCTTCCAACATCATCATAATTCACCACCACATTGTTATTTTCCCAGGTAACCAAGAAGTAGATAGGAAGCCAATCTTAATCCTAGGCGTGACATCCAAGATCAAGATACATTCACCTTTACTGTAGCATCTACGTCTACAAAGAAATCATCACTCCTGGTGTTTGAACATGAAAGTAAAATGCTTAGTGAGGAATCCGGACGACTTCCTACGGGAAACCAAGAAGGATATATTTAAAAGTAAGTGTTTTTTTACTGTTTTTTATTAATTTTTAAAAGAGATGAAATTGCCTTCTACATTGTCAAGGAGAATACTCAATACTAGCATTTGGTGCAATCTATATATAGGTAGTTGTCAGTGTGATTGTGGTGTATGCATTTACCTTTTGTTGGCCACCTTTCATCTTTGAAAAAACATCCTTTCTTCTCAAAGCAGAATTTTTTTATATTCTTGGGTTTTCTTGATTTAACACTGATGGCTTGCTTTCTGATTGTTTGACCTCAGGAGGGTATTCATAACAAGTTATTCAAACAATAACTTAGTGATAATTTTGCTTGTTTTAGGGGTGAGTTGTGTTAGAGTATCATTTTATAAAACAATATCCTTTGTCCCAACTTTACCTTCAAATGGACAAACATTATATATTATATGGGACAAACATTATAAAAAACTGGAAATATAAGGTAGAAGGTAAAGCTGGCAAAGGTATTAACTGTACTGTCTGAGCTGGCCCTTGCTAATTTTTTGTTTGCAACTTTTGCCATGCTGCCCTTATTCCTGTAATCAAAGGCCTAAGGATTTTCTCTTTGACTTTTTATGTGTGGATAGGCTGTTTCATTTTGAGTTATACTTGATTTGGACATGGCCTTACATTACCTAAATTAATGGCAATGGCTTAGTTTATTGGCCAGAATACAACCAGGATCCATTCTGCATATGTTGGGCCCAACAAGGGCTATTTCTGCAGCTGGTGCTGATGAAATACTGCTTACTTCCATCCATGAATTCAGGTGCAATTCCACATCCCATACACAGCAAATTTCAGAAGGAAAGCACTTGACAGGATTGAAATAGAATGAGGTGAATTTTTCTTAAGAGCCACTGTAAGGCATATTGATGCTTGGTGGGGAATGACACCACTTGATGGATTCAATACATCCACAATATTTTCTGACTGACAATCCAATCTTGACTGATTTTTTACTGTCATGCAAACTACCTAATCCATTATATGTAACTAGCTCAGACAAAACCTCTTCTTTAACAAAAAAACATCCTAAAAATATGTAATGATAAAGAGAGTAGGGCTGTGAAGAAAGCCAACTTTTGCTTGGGCTGTGAAGAGTTCTACTGTCCTATTGCTTGGGCTGACTGCCCCATCCTGGCCCTATGACAATAAGCTAGTCCCCATGGCTAAAATGTGATCCATATTTGACTGACAACAGAGTCCATCAAGTGTTATTTCCCAAGTACTATGGCATGGTCCATGCTAAAGTGCTGGAAAATGGCACTTGATCAACTCGACGACTCCACGATGTATCCTGATCGGCGGTCCGATACTGATCCTATTTTGACAATGGAACCTTAGCTGCATCCCCTATCCCCCTGGGGCTCTTCTGGTCCCCAGCTACTAATTGTTAGTATCTACCAGCAGGAGTAACATGTCTTGTATGTCGGCAGTGCCGCGGAACTATGACCCGAACCTGCACCCGTTCGCGGCGCCGCGTGAGTACACGCGGGCCATGAACGCCGCCAAGCTGGGCCGCATGTTCGCCAAGCCGTTCCTGGGAAGCCTGGACGGCCACAGGGACTCGGTGACGGCCCTGTCCAAACACCCCACCCGGCTGTCCCAGCTATACACTGGCGCCGCCGATGGCGAGGTGCGGCCGCCGGCGCTACATTGCCGCCTGCCTAACTGATGGTGCTCGCTCTGACGGCGGACATTCTAATTCTGATATGATGATTATATTTTATTTGAATGGTTCTTTTTTGTAGCGTTTGTCTGAGTTTATTCCTTCTTGTTTGTCCTTGAGCGATTTCTAGCCGGGCAGAGCGGCTGCGGGATGCGTAACGTGTCGTTTTCGGCAGTGCGTGTTTCCCGCTGCGTCTGAACCTCGGCCGCCGACAGGTGCGTGTGTGGGACCTGGCGCGGATGCAATGTCTTCGCACCATTCAGGCGCACGAGGGCTACATCCGCGCACTGACGCACACAGCCACCGGCGATGCCTTCTTCACCGTCGGCGACGACAAGACGGTGAAACGGTGGCGCGGTGCTGCGCTAGAGGAGGAGGGAGATGAGGCAGAGGAGCCGGAGAATACGATACTGCTCAGGGTGAGACATCAGGGTGGTAAACAGCTGGGAGAATAGGGATGAATGGGGTTTTATTGGAAAAGGGCATATGGTTATAATAATCATTGGGACACACCTACAGCTATGTTCATGCGACATCGCCAACCTTCGTCTCGTCTAGAGGAGTTTCTGTGTCTGAATTGCATATGTAGATAGTCTGTCAGGCTAAAAACACAGAACGAATTACTCAGGAAGCATAGACGGATCCAGGATTACCGATCGGAGGGGGCGCCATCCGGACCAGGGGGCGCCACTTATGACCGGCAAAACCTATCAGGTGGGCGCCAAATCCTATCGGTGGGCGCCGACTTTCGTATCCTGGGGGGGGTGGGAAGCGACATTTCAGGGGGCGCCATCGACCTTTCAGGGGGCGCCGAGGGTCGATTGGGGGGCATGTGCCCCCCTTGGCCCCCCTGGATCCGCCTATGTCAGGAAGTGTGTGACCCAGGGTTGGCACTGCCCCCTACCCACTGCCCGGGTTTTGGTTTTTTAGTGTTATTTTTTAAAGGATAAAACTCACCTGGGTTTTTTTCAGAAATCATTTTCTAGATGCCCCTGAGTAAATTATTGTCTATTTTGCTATTCACATCACTTTTAAAGCTACTAAGCCTTGGTATGTGTAGAATATGCCAAAGTTTAGTAGAATTAGTACCATATGCCACCTCATACAACCCACTGGAAAACTGCATTAAAAGTGCATTTGGAAATCCTTGCCGTCTTACCAGGAAAATCATTCCCAAGAATCCACATGTCGTATAAATTGCACATTGTACAACACAAATTTCTATTATTTTTTGCAACAGGTAAAAGTCATTGGATAAGACCAATACTCTCTGAATATGACGTTAGTTTTTGTCTGTATGATGCAGTTTTTTCCAGAATTCAATCTTTTTTTTTTTTTTATATATATATATATATATATATATCTTAACAAATTTATAAACATTTCTGCAGGTTCAAAATATGCCAAAGTAACTGTGCAGTCTCAGATTTTGACTCTGACTGACTTTGGCCTGAGACACACGAATAGTTTCATTGTCCAGCTCATGGAGCTTCTAAGGGTTATCGTGGTGGAGTCACGTGCTGTACCCCAGGCGCGCAGCCAAGGTGGGGCGACCGCCTCTCCCCTTGGCTGAACTTAAGCTCTGTAAAGAGCTTCCCGCGCGGCCTCCTGTCGTTTTCTGATTTATGTTCCCCAAGTTGATTATAAGAAGACGGACACCATCACAATGTTTGTCTCGGAGACTCTCAATAGCATGTCTCAGGGGCCCGAGCGCTGGTCTGGCAGGGCCCACCAAATTTTTGAATTGGGGGCCCCCATATTCAGCTATCGGGATACCAGAGTTTATCTCTGGGCCCCCCAGACTTGGTCTCTGAAGCAGCCCCAAAAGTTTTCCCGGGGTTTCCAGAGTTGGCCTGGAGGACCCTCAAGAGCTTGTCACGGGGGGGGCGTCCAGATCTGGTCTCTGAGGGCCACCAGAGTTGGCCTTGGTGGGCCCAAGAGTCTGACTTGGGGATCCGAAAAGTTTTCTCGGGGAGTCCAGGGTTGCTCTGGGATGGCCTTTAAGAATTCGTCTCGGTGGCCTCAGAGTTGGTCTCCAAGGCCTTCGAGGGTTTGTCGCGTCGGCCCATCGAGTTGGTCTCGAACCTGGCTGAAAAATTGGTTTCGGGGGTTCCTAGATTCGGTCCTTAGGGTCCCCGGAGGTGGTTTCGGGAGACCCCAAGAATTGTTCTTGGGGCCCCTAGTGTTGATCTCGAGAACCTTGAAGAGTTTGTCTTGGTTCGTGGGGCCCCCAGAGCTGGTCTCTGGGATCCCTAGACCCGTTTTCGGGCGACTCAAAAGTTTTTTTTTTCTGGCGGAAGGGGAGGTTTTGTCTCAAGGCGCCGGCCAATTTTTATCAGTCTGCCCAAAGAATTCGTGTTGGGGGCACCTCAGAGATGGTCCCCGGGTCACAAAATAATAAAAAGGATACTACGCTTTATTCAGCTAGATAAGCAAAGAAACATGCAAGGGAGGTAAAACAGCCAATAAAAGTCACGTGAACCACACCGATTCACTCCACAATCACATCAGCCACCGCTGACATTCTTTTTATTTTCATTAGCGATCTTTGCACTTGGGGCCCCGTGCAGTGCCCCCGAGTCTATATTCACGCCCCTTCCCCCTGAGCAAATAATGGATACACCCCTGCTCTGCTCTGAGAATTGTGATCTGACCCTTATTGATGTACCAGTCTAAGTTTTCCAGTGCTAGCATTTGTCCCTGAGGAATATGAGCTGATTTAGAAAAGTGAAAGTAAATTTTTGTGGGGCGCAGTGGTGCGATACTTTTCGCACTTGCTTTCTACGAGGTTGTCCGGGTTTATTTCCGTTGGATTTCTCGAGTACGGAGAACCGGCTCCTAAGAGAAAGCAGTAATAAGAGTCAACAACGCCGTATAACCATAGCACTGGATGAGTTGATAAACCCCAAAAATTGTTATTCTGGTCAAAAGTCTGTTCACTTTTCTTATCCATGGGTGTCCATAAAACTATGAAGGGTTCTGCACGCAGCCGTCAATTGGGTACTTCAGAACAGCTTGGGGAATAGGAGCTTCTTCTCCACTCCGCCACGTGAGGCAAAGACTGATAAGGAACGATGATATTGAAAGCATCACAGTCTTAATGCGTGCTCAAACAATGACATTAATCTAGAAACGGTGTGACGAGAAAGCTATAAAACAAAAATAAAAACAGAAAAAACCCACCAAAAAACGCAAAAAACCCGGACCCGCGGGCTTTTTATAAAAACCCGGGTTTTTTTCCAACCCTGGTGTGACCTATGATGCTCTACCTTTCAGAAATGCATCTTTCAAATAAATATGTGGTGGGTATCGTTAGCGCTACGTCCAGTGTTCTGTTGGCGCGTGACTTCCGATCCGAGTGTGCAGTGTGTCAGCCTCGATTTCTAGCTGCACACGTGGTCGGCGCCGTGGTACCAGCCGTGCGTCGGTTGCAGACGATTGTGACCAGCATCAGTCACGCGGTGGGCCGCCCGGAGTTCGCCACCTGCGGGGAGACGTGTCAGATCTGGGAGGAGTCGCGCAACGAGCCGCTCAAGACCTACAGCTGGGGCGTGGACTGCCTCAGCTGCGTCAGGTTCAACCCCGTCGAAACCCACGTGCTTGGTATGCACCTAGATGCTTGATAGCGATATGGGGCCCGTATGTTGCTCTGCGCTCTGTCTTCAGTGTGTATTAAGAAATCGGTGGGCACTGTATTTTAAATGCATGGTTATATTCCGACTTCTCGCCTCACGTCGCAACGACAAAACATCTAATGGCATGCAGTGTTATTATCGCTCAGTACGTGTCTCCATGTATTATTCTCTGTAAGACCAAGATGCTTGCTGTTACCTCTAGCAGGTAGCTGCGCCAGGGTCCGATTGGAATTCCTGTGAACTTCGTGGTCAGCACAGATGGGTTATTTTTCACTTGTCTTGTGACATTCGGCGGCAGGCACGTGCTCCAGTGATCGTTCGGTGATCCTGTGACGTTTGTTGGCAGGCACGTGCTCCAGTGATCGGTCGGTGACCCTGTGACGTTTCTCGGCAGTCACGTGCTCCAGTGATCGGTGGGTGACCCTGTGACGTTTCTCGGCAGTCACGTGCTCCAGTGATCGGTCGGTGACCCTGTGACGTTCGTTGGCAGGCACGTGCTTCAGTGATGGTCGGTGATCCAGTGACGTTCGTTGGCAGGCACGTGCGCCAGTGATCGGTCGGTGATCCTGTACGACACGCGGGAACAGCAGCCGGTCAGGCGGGTCACCACCAAACTGCGCTCCAACGTACTCGCCTGGAACCCAATGGAAGCCTTTATCTTCACATGCGCTAACGAGGACTACAAGTGAGCCCGTTTGCCCTTTTTCTTGGGTTTCCTTCTGCTTAATTTTTTTCTGCCGCAGTGCTAGCGGAACCATCCACATGCCTAGCATGCTCGTTAAATGATATTGATACAGATAAAGGGTTCACTGCTATTCCTGAGGTATGTCAGCCGCCGACCCAAGTCCCAGCGCTGGTTCTCGGGCTGCAGTATGCGCTCGGCTGCTGACCCCGCTGTGTCCGTCAGCTTGTACTCGTGGGACATGCGGAAGCTGAAGCGGCCGCTGCTGATTCACAAGGACCACGTGGCCGCCGTCATCGACGTCGACTACTCGCCCACCGGCCGCGAGTTCGTGTCTGGAGGCTACGATAAAACGCTGCGGCTCTGGTCGGCGCGTGAGGTCAGTTCTGACGCCCGCCGAAGGTGGGGTGAGAGAACATTAGCAGGCATGGACATCGCCGACGCGCGTGAGCGAAACTGGGTGGTGGTCTCTTGTCTTTGGATACTCAACTCGTATATTTAACGAGTGTTTCACTTGTTTGCATTTATAAAAAAGAAAGTTTTTACGGATGACAGAAGTTGGGGATTGTGGAAATCACCCTTTTTCTCGCCTTGAATCGCTTGGAACAAAAAAGTAGCCGTTTTCTTTTCGAATGACTTCATCAAAGCAACAGTTGTCGTCTGCGAAATTATATCCTAGTTCAAAATCACAACATACACTCGCTTTGAGCTGTAGCTGAATGCAGTGCACCATTGGCATTCCATATTCCGTCCTATTCTTCCTCCGGAATTTAAACTCAAGGGTAATGTTGGCATGGAATTTAATGTCCTTCACTTACTTATTCGGAAATATCTTGTTCCCCTTCAAGTTTACCGACATTTCAAGCTAGTATATTACAAAGTACAACACAGTCTAGTAAGGATGGCTCACAGTCTAGCATACCAATTGCATTGTTGCAATCTCGATGCAAAGGAACCTCTTCAGGGACTGAAGGGTGTTAGTGCCCTTTAGTTTGAATTGTACTCGTAAATTGCGCGGAAGTTCAATCAAGCGAGCTTTGAGAGGAACGGAGCAGGCTAGTTGTTGTTTCTCGCCATACTCTACCAAACGGCTATTTCTATTCAAAGCGAAAACCACTACTAGCATGTCCCATTTCACTCAAAGCTCCCTGGACTGAACGTACGCACAATTCATAAGTCAAAATAAAGGGCACTAGGACCCTTCAGTCTCTGAAGAATTCCTTTCCATCGTTTTGCAAGAATTCTTGGGTATAAATGCTAGGTGTGAGCCATCCATAATATAGCCTGTTGTACTTGTAATTTACTTACCTACATTCCATACACTTCAAAGCGATTATTGACATATTTCCGTATAAATATATGACCGATATTAATTTCCATGCCAGCCTTACCCTTGGGTTTAATTTCCGGAGGAACAATAAGGATGGAATACGGAATGTTAATAGCGCACTACATTCGGTTACAGCTGAAAGTGAGTCGATGTTGTGACTATGGTCTAGGATGCTATTTTGCAGAGGATGAAAATTGTTGCATGGATGAAGCCATCATTTTACAGGGAAAAGGCTATAATTTTGTTCCAAACGATTCAAGGCGGGAATAATATATGATTTTCAGATTCTTTCCGCTGTCGGCGATGGGAGGTATTCCGGGCAATGAGGGCGGGAACACGGCATTCGTTTGCCGCTTTCCGTCCAAAGGCTTTGGATACCTTGAGCGAATGGAGAGACCACCACAACAGTGGGATATAAACGCAGCTTGGTGCGTGCCAATCGTGTATGAAGCTGGGAAACTTGGTTAAGTGTTCGATAGTTTTAGGGATATAATCACCTCTTAACCTACATAGTATCTTATGTTTCTATGTTTTAATTGGCATTTACGCACCACGTGATATAAATTAATAGTATTGTTAGGACTTGAGAAATTATCATTATGGTGTGCGCGATATAGGTAAGGCGCCCTAAAGCGCCAATGCTCACACACTAGTAGTGGCGCGCGGGAAACGGGTAACGTATAGTTCGTGTGATGGCCGCCCAGAGGCGCTAACCTAGCCGAATTGTTCAATTTAGGCTGCTTTTGGTGTTAACATTAGCAGAATCACTAGTATTCACGAGGGGTCCGTTCGGGTTTGAATGACATCCTGTACTGATAATGCGTAGGTCCCGATCTCTTGGTTTGGTGTCGTGCCTGCAGAAAGGCGGGTTTGAGATAATTTCGCTGTTGGATTAGCAAAATTTGTGTCTCTTTAGTTCAGGGCAGTGAATTGTACCGGACAAAACGTTTTTCCTTAAAATAAGGCTGCCCCAAATACAGGGTCTTCGTGTGGTGAAAAATATTGGGTGGAAAATAATGGGTATGTTCGAGTAACTTCTCCACACTCCTCCCAGAAGAGTAGCATGCTCTGCACCCAGGGGAAAATAACACTTGAGTAAGGCACGAATTCTTACGCAGTGGGCTTTCAGACAATTATTGATTTTCCGCCGTGCGCCATACTAGAAAATACGCATCATCAGAAACATGTTGAATTTTTACGCATTTTCGTAAAGATCAAGTAAATACACTTTTCTTATAGATTTTTATTTTTCTTGACAATTCTGTAAAACTTTCCACGACACCATTCCCGCATCAAATAACATTTTTATCAATCCTTAACACTGTTGGAAGTTACCCACGATTCAACTTACGTTACGGATTTTTGCTTACTTTGTACCCAAAAGTCTTGGGAAAACGCAGAGGACTTCGTGTGGTTCGCTCTGAATGTTTTTAAGGCCATGCCGCCACTCTGCTCTATACACATCTTTACATGATGTGTTCTGGGATGGCAAACTTACGCATATGACCGGAGCTTCCAAATTCTACGCCGTGGTTTCTCGGCGCAAATCAACTTTTATTTCCCCCTGTCTGCACCAGCTTTCTATCAGACACTAGAGTTAATTATAGTATTTTGCATCTTTGTAGGAGGTTGGAGAGGGTGCTGGAACATACCTTAGAATTAGTCATTTGATGAAGTCACCCATTTCTCAGTCTGCCTGGCAACCTAATGTGACGTTTTACAAGGCTATGTGTGACTCATATACCACCGGAGGTGTATTCACCACCGATGGTGACTAAAGGGGACCGACCTCTGCCCTGTTCTTGGTCCACCCACAAGACATGCACCTCACGCGGTGTATATAGCAGACCGAACCGTCTACCGTGTCCCAGGGCCACTCGCGGGACATCTACCATACGCGGTGTATATAGGAGACCGAACTCTACCGTGTCCCAGGACCACTCGCGGGACATCTACCATACGCGGTGTATTTAGAAGACCGAATCTACCGTGTCCCAGGGCCACTCGCGGGATATCTACCACACGCGTTGTATATAGCAGACTGAACCGTCTGCCGTGTCCCAGGGCCACTCGCGGGACATCTACCATACGCGGTGTATATAGCAGACTGAACCGTCTGCCGTGTCCCAGGGCCACTCGCGGGACATCTACCACACACGGTGTATATAGGAGACCGAATCTACCGTGTCCCAGGACCACTCGCGGGACATCTACCATACGCGGTGTATTTAGAAGACCGAACTACCGTGTCCCAGGGCCACTCGCGGGATATCTACCACACGCGTTGTATATAGCAGACTGAACCGTCTACCGTGTCCCAGGGCCACTCGCGGGACATCTACCACACGCGTTGTATATAGCAGACCGAACCGTCTACCGTGTCCCAGGACCACTCGCGGGACATCTACCACACGCGTTGTATATAGCAGACCGAACCGTCTACCGTGTCCCAGGGCCACTCGCGGGACATCTACCACACGCGCCGCATGCAACGTGTCACCTGCGTCTGCTGGAGCGGCGACGACAAGTACGTCCTCAGCGGCAGCGACGAGATGAACATCCGACTGTGGAAGGCGCGCGCCTCCGAAAAGCTGGGCGTGATTCGGGAGCGCGAGCGGGCCGCCCGCCAGTACAACGACAAACTGGTGGAGAAATTCGCCAGCCATCCACAGGTATCGGGTTCGTTGGAGAGTTTGTTTTTGCACAGTAAAAACTGATAGTCGAAAATCATTTCTTCCAATAAGTTTGCTAGTCAGATGTAGCTCAAAGCACCAGTGAACAGTATGCAGCAGAGGGCTGAAATCTCTATGAACTCAGGTACTCTTGTCAGATTTAGCGAGATAGGAGGTCGGGTGTCTGGAAATGCACTGACCCGCTCATGTCTGACTTTGTCATCAAGCTATGTACGAATATTCAGCACGCTGCATAACATGGTACCGACAACAACGGTCTTAATCTTCACCGCGCTCCCCAGGCATTGTACATGCATGTATGCCCATGCAATGTTGTAATGCCCATCACACTATCACTACAAGCCTTCTTCATCGTTATACTCCGTATCAAGTTCTTGCGCCCGCGCTGCAGCAGTATATGACGTACTCTGTGCCGTGCTGTAGCAATGGTTGACTGCCCTGTACCATGATGTAGCAGAAGCTGACATGCTCTGTCCGTGGAGCTGACGTGCTCTGTGCCGCGCTGTAGCGGTGTTGACTGCTCTGTATATTATGTAGCAGTGGTTGACTGCTTTGTACCGTGCTCTAGCAGTTGCGGACGTGCTCTGTGCCCGTGTTGTAGCGGTCGCTGACGTGTTGTGTGCTTTGTTGTAGAAGTCGTTGACGTGCTCTGTTGCTGTGCTGTAGCAGTTGCTGACGTCCCTTATGTCCGTATTGTAGCGGCAGTGGCCGGTAACGTGCGCTGTCTCCGTGATGTAGCAATAACGGTTGCTGACATGCTCTGTACCGTGCTGTAGCAATATCGGTCGCTGACATGCTCCGTCTCCGTGCTGTAGCGGTCGCTGACGTGCTTTGTCTCCGTGTTGTAGCAATTGCTGACATGCTCTGTCTCCGTGCTGTAGTATTTACTGACGTGCTCTGTCTTCGTGCTGTAGTAGTTGCTGACGTGCTCTGTCTTCGTGCTGTAGCAGTCGCTGACGTGCTCTGTCTCCGTGCTGTAGTATTTACTGACGTGCTTTGTCTTCGTGCTGTAGCGGTCGCTGACGTGCTCTGTCTCCGTGCTCAGGTGCGGCGGGTTCATCGGCACAGACAGGTGCCGCGCCAAGTACACACGGGCAGGAAGGAGCAACAGGCCATCCGGCAGAGCCAGAAGCGCAAGGAGGCCAACCGGCGAGCCCACAGCCGGCCCGGCTCCGTACCTTACGTCGCCGAGGCTGAACAGTTTGTGCTCAAGGAACAAGAGTGACTGTAGACTATACTGCTTTCATTACCATGCGCGTCATGTAATATATTTTTATGTTTTCCCAGCTATCGGTTTGGGTCGTGTTCTGAAGGGTCACAGGGCGAGTCTCTTCCATGGCAATTCCACGACACATCAAATAAGAAATATTGAGATGATATGCTACTTGTCAGCTTTGGATGATGTCTAGTTGGTTGTCTGGGGCTTAAAGCTCTGCTGCGTCGATAAAGCTTGTGTATGGTTACCATACCATACCATACGTCGTACACGAGATCAAACTACACGAGATCAAACTAAGTATCGTCTGAACTTGAATTCAGGCTAGAACAAGGCTGTGCGTTAACATTTTCTAAAGTAAAAACGTTTATACGATTTCAGTTACTGGATGTGACCACTGGAATGTTTATTTTTATTGGTTAAATTTAAACGGAGCAAGTATCCCTTTAATATGAACTGAAGAGTAATGACCTTTTGTGTCCGCGTTTTATCACAAAACCACTGTTTTGGTAGCATATACTCATATTTGCCGTGCAAAAGAAAAATATATCAAATGCGTAAGTAATGTCATATACTTTTTTGTGCACAGCAGAGCTACGGTATCTTGCCATACCATATATTTTACCAGGACCGTCTGCATATATTCCATCTGTGTATATCTTCCTGATCAAGGTTGAAGAAAACACTTAATGTGAATAATATTCAATGTATTTATCCTGTTCACCAACGTGCTGTTCTAACATTACAACACTGAAGTAACTAATGTTGCAGGTTCGGTAGAAAATAACAAAAAGTCGACGAACAAAAATGAACGCATTTGTGGAATTGTACTTCTCTGCAGGTGACAGTTTTGAGGTTTATCGGTCTCAGTGACCGAAAATGTTTGTAAATTATCCGCTGAACATTCCTCGTTCCGGATTAGAACTTTACATTCCTCGTTCGTTAGCAATACGTAGGTGAAGGTAAAATTACGTTTGACTTATTGTTATTAGGCTAATTTAACCATTAATTAGCCCAACGCCTCGCTTTTTGCAGCCTCATTAGAGGTAAAAAATATTAAGATGCAATACAAAAACACATAACACGCAAGTAAGTTAGGCAGCCAATCACATCACGCTTCAAAAACAGACTAAATCGAAGCAATAGAGACACTAGGTGAAATTTTCGCCGGGTTTAAAACATAGACCAGCGCCTGCATGGCTTTGCAGCGCTCCAAACGCTGATCTTTGGGACCAGATTTTCCAATATAATCATTGAATAATCAAAACTGCAACACTTTAGAATGTTCTAAGCCAGTTAATGTACTAATCTATTTACCCAAAAATATTTAAGTACGTGGTTTGGATTGTTGGTAACTGCTATGGCAGAACTAGGATGGTACAACTGCGTTGTCAATATAATTATTGAATATCCAAAATATCATCATTTTAGAATGTTGTGAGCCAATTAACACTCGCATTGACGGGGGGTGGGTAACCCCCCCTTGGTTTTTTTTTAGATTGGATAAAAACGGTGGTGTGTAGCGCCGCCGTACTTGCTATTCCATTTTTTCGGATCATTTTTACAAATTTTGACCAAATTTTAAGATTTGGTCATCTCAGGTCAGGTCACCTGTACAGGTCAAGTGACCTGACCCCAAGTTTAAGATGGCATAAGTCAGAACAGGGTGATCTTATCCGGTTGAAACTCATCACATAATGTGCCCACCAAGTCCCCTAAATATGTTTCGGTATTTTTATATCGATGACCTAAGGTCGGGCACGGGCCATGACATCTCCATCGGAAATACACGGGAGAATGGTTTTACCTTATTAACTTAGCAATAGATGGTGATAGAGGGTTTATTTTAACTGCATTATATTTGCTTCCTATTTGCAGTTCTAATGATGTGCATTTTACCTTATGTTACCTTGACCTGACCTCAGGTCAGGTAATATCCCATATTTGACCTAGCCAGGTCATATTATATATCATACGATTTGGTTTGCTGCGCGAATTGCCATAGTTAAAATGTTTTGCTCTATTTTTATTTCTTAAGATGTAATCACCGAAAACCTTTATTTAAATGTGGTATGTCTTGACATCTAGTGGCCTTAAATGTGACCTGACATAAAATGGTTCAAATATTTTCGATAGAGAAGTGGATGGGCTACCCATCACTGTTTATAGTATTTTGCTCTCTAGCGTGGTTCTCGAGATCCAAAGGGGGTCCCTCCGTCAATGCGCGTGTTGATATGTTAGCCTATTATATGTTGTTATCGTTCTAAGGTAGCCACTATTTCCCACCTGATAGTGTAGAAAATAGTTGTCTACCGCGTACAAAATCGGTTCTTCGTATTTTTCTGACAATGCCCTGGAGAAAGCATTATATAAATAGAGCAGTATCAAATGCATATCATAAGGCAAGTCTACAAGTTGTCAAGATTCGCCCGGCTTCCCCGCCGACGGCCAAGATCAGGACTAAATCTGCGTGTACACTTTGTTTTTGTTGCAATCCTATTCACGACACTATGCGAAAACAGGAAAGCACACGCGACTGAAAGAGACTGATATTTGTTGTAACTGATGAGTATACACTATGAGATGTTATCATCGCATAATGGTAGCGTAATTGGCGCGCTTTAAATTCACAAGCATTTTTGGATGACGTGGGCAGGTCACACTGGGTTCAGTTGGTAGACCGGGCAAACTCATGCGAGCAGCAGTGGGACCCATTTTCTGGAGAGATTAATCGCATTCTAAACATTCATGCCCCAATACGACGTTATCGTGTACACAATCCGAACCCACCACCTGTATGTGACGAGACACTAGAATTGATGGGCCAGAGACGTTTAGCTAAATCCAACTAAATCCAACAGATTCAGCAGAATACATCCGTTTAAATACATTAGTCAAAAGAGCAATCCGACGAGACACACGTGAGGACATAGCGCGTAGGGTTGCCGAATCCCCACCATCAGATCTGTTTCGGCAATTAAAACCAGTAATTGCCCCAAAACGTGGTCCTCTAACTCATCCAGAAAATCTATCACCCGACCAAATTAATGAATACTTCACTTCAGTGGGTAGAAAAACCAGAGCAACAGTAATGAATCAATTTCAGCAGTCTAACATTTCCCCACTTAGTGTGCGCCTGCCTAGAGTAAATGCGGGTGCACTTAACTTAACGCCGATTACGCTGAGTGAACTTGGAAAAATTATTTCTTCTCTACCAAACAAAAACTCCTGTGTAGGAGATATGCCCATTAAAATTATTAAGATGTGTTTCGGTATCATTGGAAGAACCCTCCTTTAGATCATAAACGTCAGTATCGTTACTGAAACGGTCCCAGCAAGTTGGAAACGAGCTGAGGTAATACCAATTCACAAAAAGTGTGGTCCGGCAGACCCCACAAATTTCAGGCCAATCACAATCGTTCCAGCGATCTGAAAAATTATAGAAAAAGTAGTGCACAACCAGCTGACAACATATTTGAAAAATCAATACCTCTTTGGCTCTGATCAACATGGTTTCATCTCACAACACTCTACTGATACAGCTCTTTTAACTGTAACTGACGAAATTTTGGCGGGAATGAATAGGTCAGAAATTTCTTTGTTAACACTATTGGACTTGAGTCGCTGCTTTGACGTTGTGGACCATGAAACGATTGTTACTAAACTTCAGCTATTACAAGTCTCCCCCGGTTGGTTTAATAGCTACCTTTCTGGACACACTCAACGAGTTCGAGTTGGCGACACACTATCGAAACCTCTTCCAATCACTATTGGCACTTTTCAAGGTACAATTTTAGGAGCCTTGCTGTTCAGCGTCCGATCCAACGATATTTCGTGTCATATTCCCGAAGAAATAAATGGATTTCCGGTTACCTTTGTACGCTACGCGGATGACACACAGGTTGCCATTACTGGACCACGCAATAAGTTGGCCTTAGTTCAGAAGTCAATGGAAACAGTTTTAGAGACTCTCAGCACATGGTTTTAACAGCACGGGATGATGGTGAACGCTGCCAAGACTAAGTTGCTACTATGCGGTGATAGACGTCAGCTTAATCGTATTGATGAACGTGTCACAATTAGTTTTATGGGTGAGCTAATTCAATCCTCAAGGTCCGTCAGAAACTTGGGTGTTATCATGGATCCTTACCTGTCATGGGACCAACATGTTAAAATGATGTCTAACGGTTGTTTTGGAATACTCATAGGCTTAATTCATGCCAAACACGTCCTACCTCCATGTACAGTACCTCGTTTGATCGACGCATTAGTGCTATCTCATCTTAGATACTGCATTCAAGTCTACGGCAGTGCAAACTCAAGTGTGATCTCCCATCTTCAGAAGGTTTTAAACTTCTCTGCTCGTGTTATCTCTGGAAGGAAAAAATTTGAACATATTTCTGATGTAATGCATGAGCTGGGATGGCTATCCATGGCGAAACTTATTGATTATTTCGATGTGTGCATGACCCATAAGATACTAACTACAGATGTACCACCATCCTTGTGTTGCAATTTTGTATACAACCACCAGAACGTGTGCCGCGCAACTCGTCAATCATTTCATCTATCGCTACCATGCCCAAGAAACAACCACGGAAAGCGACGCTTCATTTACCGTGCTTCTCATCTGTATAACCAGATTGTCATTTCCAACAATATTCGTTGCATTAGTCTGCCATCTTTTAAGAAGACTGTTCGTGATTTTATTACGCGTACTTGATTTTGTATTGTTGACTGTGACCTTTGTACGGCTTGTATGACGATGGTTCCTGAATAGCCCTATTTAGAGAGGAGGAACCAGATAACGTGTAATAAATAAATACATAAATAAAGTAGCATATATTCGCATTCAACTATGAATCAACAACATTGATATTGCAGTATTTAGAACAGCCACAGGGACGATAGCAATAATAAGTTGCTGTCGTTCCTGTAACTGTCGTCTCTGTAAATATTACGGTATGAGGGTTGTTTATTCGTGGTTGAGTGCATCATGTAATCTTGCGCTGAGGTATTTGGTTATTATTTTTATCGATCAATTCCTACGTCGAGGCAAACAAAACGATGTTGAAGCGAAAACTGAGTCCCATTCCCTGCAAAGTTATTGACTGAAGCTTGAATACGTGTTCCATTGCTCCCAATTGGCCCCTGGGGGGTCTGTGGTTTGATACTTTAGCGTGATCCTCGTAGCTGGCCCAAGGACTCAGGGCGATGAGAATTTCAGACAAGTTTGAGCTGTGTATACTAAGATAAAAACATCATTTGACGTTCTGTTTTCCCCGTGCATTTCCCATTGGGAGGCGCTGACCGTGCGTGATGCAGGTTACCCGGGAGCACCAGCAGCTTCCCGTTGGACTTGTTCCCCTCTCTATTCCATCTGGATGAGTTTGTGAGACACAGGCCGGGCTACGCACGGCTGGATTCCGCCTTGAACACGCTTATTCCGTACTGCGATTCTGAGTGCCAACATCATTTAGGTTATTCAATTAATTTCAAATTAAAAAAATGCACGTTCTTATCACGCACCTAGCTGGGGTCCCTGGCATGACACGCCCCGCTGGGGGCATATTTCGCCCCCTTCCGTATCTTATTTCCCAAGAAAGCTAAAGAAAAATTACGGACGGTGTTCGAAAGCTTTTGACGAGACAAAGAGAAATTATACGAAGTATTTTTGTGTCAGGTCAATATTGAGGTCCGCATTGGTCAAAGAAGGTTCCATAGGCTTACAACAGGGCAATGTCGTTTCCCCCTCTAGATTTTTACTCAGCGAAGCTAGATCAAATATTTATGTATCATTGGATACCTCTCATCGTGGCGAAAAAAAGATGTATAATACGACCTTGCTAGGTCAAATCGTGAAAATGACCTAACATGAGCTAGGTCACGGTCTGAGGGGGACCTGGTATAGTCATGTTGAATATCAATCAATTCCCCGTGGCAATATAAGCAGAATGCAAGCAAAATAGTACCTTTATCTCAATTCAGTGACAAATTATTGGGAAAACAATTACTGTATGCTCCTGTGACCTGAAATGACATTTGAAGGATCAAATGATCAAAAAGTCAACTTTAAGGTCAAGATCGTGGTAAGAATAGACAGTTTGAGGATTTTCGGCTTTATCTATCCATCATTTCATGAAAACAAGCCCATTTTTTTCACCATAGACTTATAATGGGATGACCAAAAAAATTGAACCCACCTTTGGTCGACAATATACAAATTCTGAGACAGCAGTTTTGTAGACCCTAATGCCCTCATGATATTTTGAAAGTTTCAAATTGGCTAATGTTCCTTAGGCGCCACTTCAAACTCGTGATATTAGGTTTTGAGGTCGGGTCGCTTGACCTTGGATGTCTCCTTGACCTGACATGGCCTGACCCAAAAAAGTGATCAGATGCATGTATAAAATTAATCAGGTATAAAGTACTGCAAGTTTCGTTGTTCTGTGTCTCTTCGTTTTTGCGTTATCTGGGGAAAACCAGGAGAGTGGGGGCGAATTTCGCCTCCCAGTGGGGCGCATGTTATCATACAGGTGTCACATTTTTTTCAATAAAAAAATCAAAGTCGGTCTTTGCTGCAGGATTGACGATTTAAGTGTATTCATTTGACCTGGCCTGACTTTTGTTTGCTCTTTGGGGAGGGGGACTGTGCCTGTGTCTGTGTTCGCCACTGATGTGTACGCGATTCTGCCAGTCTTGCGATACATCCGTCAGCTACCCGGGAGACAGCACCTTGAAGTCACTGACTTAGCCAGCTCACTGGCAGCTCTCCATTGTAGTCAATCGCATGCATCATGGTTTGCTCCTGCTATTTTAAAGCTATTGACCACTGATGCAACTCAAGTTGTCGAAATAAAATTGTTGTGGGTTCCAAGTCCTGCAGGCATACCCGGGAATGAATCAGAGGACGAAGCAGCCAAAACAGCGTCGTCGCCGCTGCGTTCGCCAAGACAGTTCAGGGTACCATCAGGTGACCTGAGGGCCCTTATCAGCAACATTTTACGTTTTGAAAGGCTGACGAGATGGGACGTAGAGCCTGACTGCGTGTTAACCATCGCCCCGCTAGGGGGTGTTTGAACACCCCCTCAGGGTTTTCCGGCGGCACGAAAAGCGGCGACGCGAAGCGCCTCCGTACTTTCCACACCTTATCCTTGATCGATTCCGCAACTTTTCCCTAAATTTTAAGGTTGGGTCATCTCAGGTCAGGTCACCAGTGCAGTTCAAGTGACCTCACCTCCAAAAATGTTTAAGTTGGCATAGGTAAGAAAAAGGCGAATCTATCGAATGGAAACTTTTACTACATAATGGGCCCACCAAGTACTACAACATATATCCCGAGATGTTTTCGCATCGATGACCTAAGGTCAGGTACGGATCAAGAGAGGAAGCGAATGGTGCCTAACCATTCTCATTGAACTCTGTCAGACGCTAGAGCCCCCAAACCCTTCTCTAACACGCCACTTTCTTTGATCTGTCATGACTTCAATATTGACCTGAGCCAAAAAGTGACTGATGTAGTTTCTTCATGAATTTGTATGAGATATCCACCAGCATTCGTGTTTTCGCTATCCCGTATAGGAGCCGAGTTCGAGGAGGGGGTATTTGAGTAGCCCCCACCACGACAAAGGTGGCTCGGAGGCCAGTTGGCTTGGGTGTTTAGCGTCTCCGAGCAATAATAGGCCGCGAGAGTCCAGTGCTCGGCAGTATAGAAGAGAGGAGGTATGTCTGACTCGGCTACAGATTACCCACACGTATACCACATACGGACATGATCTGTTTGGTTCCGTCCCAAACACCTGCTGCCAGTGTGGCGCGAGACTGAGCGTTTGCACTATCAGACAACGAAGTGTGTGCAGGCTTACGTGGAATCCGGGACCTACTCCTCGGCCTGTCGATGACAGATATTCTTGGCGACAGGTCATCGGCAGGCTTCAAACACGTTTTATCATACGTGACTGAAATAGGTTTCGGTATCATTACCAACCCACACAGAGCGGGAGAGTGTGGGTGAGTCTCAGTGTTGTTGACTGAACATATGAGATCGAATATTCCACTAGAGCAAGTAGCGTGGGGGCTTAGACGCATAGTAGGTACGCAGGATGAGGTCTATATTAAACTAATTATTAGCAACTCATAGGTTATCGTAACGAATGGCGCAAAAATCCCCCCAAAAAACCGGCATGCACCTAAATCGTTTGAATAGCAACGTTTGCTAGCTGCATGTTACCACTTGTGTGTCTCGACTCTGAATGACCCGTGGTGCACACAGTTCATTGATGAGTATGCACGTACAACATGGCCTTTGGAGCCTTCGTTGGTGATGTCGATTTTGCAGCTGTCAGTGAGATGTACTGATTTTGCAGCTCATTTGTTAGATGTACTAGTCCTTTGCAGTGTTATCGGTCTCACTAAATTGCCTTGAATGTACCAGTAAAAAATGGGTGTGTTTTTTTCTAATTACACTGGTCAACAGCCAAAATGGATCCGGCACGTGAGCACCTGTTCCCGCCTATTTCGATACCGCTAATTTCAAATTTAGGAACCGTTTTTTGCCATCGGACCTGGTTTCTTCTCCAGAGCATACTGAATGTATAGCCCTTACACGTTCCACACACAGTCCTGAGCCTAGCCTTTTGTGGAAAATTTAGTTCAAGGATGTCGAGAACCCGGGTTGTCTGCACCCAGACAATGCAGCTTATCACCCATAGGTACATGTGAATTTATTGTAACGGAAGACTACCTCGCATTAAAGTGCATGAACGTTGTACATTGAAAAAGGCTTGCGCGCGGTCGCACTAGCTCGCCGGTATTGTAGACCGAGTAGTCATGTCGCCACATTATATGATGAGAATTTTATTTCAGAGTCACCTTCCTTGAAAGTCAAGTCCAAGTAAAAAGTCACAGGTCAAGGTTATACCACCATTTCAAGGTCATTGACCCTATCGCCTTCGGTCGGATAACGTCGCTTAATATGACGTATGTTATGCTATGACGTCATAGGTTAGGTCACCCAATATTGATCTCAAGGTCGCAGGTTCAAGTCAAAGGTCAAGGTCAAACCTGATTTCCCGCCCAACGGCTGCCATAGTGTTAGTTGCAGTATATGTTATAGGCCATTTAGTGTCGGGAGTGGATGAGGGTGTGCCCGTGGCAGCCATGTTTAGGAGCGCCCACAGCTCTCTTCCGGGAGGCAGAATCACCAAGTTTTCCATGTCGACCCAGACCGGGTCACTGGTGGCCGAGCGGAGAGAGCGCCTGGCTGGCATGCAGGAGATACGGGTTCGAGCCGGGACGCGGCCGGTGTTTTCTTCACCGCTGCTTACTTGTTGCTGCTGCTCTATTCGGCCAAAGGTGAAACCCCATGTCCGATCCTGGATCACACGACATCAACTGTGAATCGGAGCCACCAGAACTTCACCAGGGGTAGAGTGGGCAGTGTCTATACAAAATCTGCTTCCTCCTACAAACGTACACTCGAGAACGGACTGGCCGGGGTCGAGCTCCTAGATACTTCCGGTCTAGGGCCTGCCACGACACCAAGTCGGTATCGACGTTCAACGTGACCAGACTGGTGACATCAGGAGACGTGGAAAAAACCCGGGGCCTGTCGCTGCTTCTGCTCAACACGGACCACTCCATAACACTGACCCTGGACATCTGGTGTCTTCAGGCAGCGTCCGCATTATGCACCAAATGTCCGAAGCATTCGCAATAAGCTCGCTATTATGCGAGCCCACTCGCCAGAACTGGTGAAGCAGGACGTCATTGCCTTCACTGAGACGTGGCTGACAGAAGACGTGACCGACGCCGAGCTTCAGGTGGGGCTGTCCAACCACACTTGGTTTCGCCGAGACAGACCCACCCACGGCGGCGGTGTCGCTTGTGCCGTCCGGTCAAGCTTTTCCCCGTGAGACGGCAAGATTTGGAACCGGCTGGAGCGGAGCTGCTGTTAGTAGAAATAAACACCTCGCCTAAAATCATCATAGCGGTCAGTTACTGCCCTCCAGTGGACGATGGGGCGCTGAACTGCACCATGGAGGCACTGCAGGACATCATCAATCGCTATCCGGATCGCTGCGTTGTCGTTGTCGGCGACTTTAATATTCCAGAGATTCAATGGGCCCGAGAAGCTTCTGGATGGGCGAAGCCGAACATCACACTGCATCCCGACGTGCAGTGAAATTTATGGATGCAACTGAACTACTGAGTTTCAAACAATATGTTTGGCAACCAACGCGTGATGCCAGCACTCTTGACTTAGTTTTGTCTAATCGTCGCAATGTAACTGAGGTCGATGTCATGATGGTATTTTTGACTCCGATCACAAGGGAGTATGGTGTGTTATAAGACAGGCCAAATCACCAGCTACTCTGACATCTCGTACCACAGCTTTTAACTACAAGGATGCTGATTTTGAGAAGTTGCGGTCTTTGCTGAGACTACTTCCATGGAATGTTATCGACGATATGCCTGTAAACGATGCTGTTGATGTGTTTTACGATTGGCTACATGCGTCGATTCGTGATTGTATTCCCACCGTTAAGGTGAAGCGAAATTTTCCGCCTTGGTTTGATCGTGAGCTCCGTAACCTACTGAGGGAGAAAGAGGCAGCATTTCGAAGATTGAAAAGAAACCGGTGTGACGAGTCGGAACGCAATTTCCGAGATAAGAGAAGGGACTTCAAAAATTATGCAAACACGAAGTATAGTAGCTATCTTATAGGACTCACGGAGGACTTTGCTGCGAACCCTAAGCGTTTTTGGTCGTTCCTAAAAACAGCCAGATGCGGAAACAGAGCCTTGTCAACTCTAGTCGTAGACGGCATCAAGGTTGGTGACGACCAGGAAAAAGCTAATGCTTTTAATCAGGCGTTCGCGGCAAAGTTCACCAAATCTGACATTACTGTGCTGCCCGATGCTCCATCGTACGATTTGCCTCCACTTAATCATATAGACTGTAACATGAATCTTGTGAAATCCATATTAGAGAACATACCTGTCAGTAAAGCGTGTGGCCCAGACGGAATCAGTGCCCGGATTATTCATGAGTGCAGCGAACCCTTGTCGATACCAATGACGAAGATATGTTTGCTATCGATTCGGCAGGGTGTGTTTCCTGCCTTGTGGAAAAGGGCAAACGTGGTTCCGATTTTTAAAAAAGGAGATGTGAAAGATCCAGGCTGCTACCGCTCAGTGTCGTTGATTCCTCTGTTCGGAAAAGTACTCGAGAAAGTCGCTTATATAAGTTTGCTTTCTCATGTGAGACCTGTTATCTCACCAGAGCAGCACGGTTTCGTAACTGGTAGGTCTTGTGCGACTAATCTGGCATCACTTCTGAGCACTGCATGGTCATCTATTGAAGAAAACATCCAAACAGATTGTATCTACACAGATTTCTCGGCCGCATTCCAATCTGTTGACCATGCTCTCTTGGTCCACAAATTGAAAAACTCGTATCATGTCTCTGGCTCAACTCTAAATTGGTTTTCCTCCTACCTGAACAATAGAAAGCAGCGAGTTGTTGTAAACGGAAAGAGCTCAGAGTGGTGTCAGGTTGAGTCGGGAACACCGGAAGGTGGTGTGATCTCAGCGTTGTGCTTTGCACTTTTTATAAACGACCTGCCAATGGGAATCTCCTCTCGGGTTCTTATGTTTGCCGACGACGCAAAAATTTACCGGAAAATCTCACGCCAAGCGGACGCTGATGCCCTTCAGCAGGACCTATCTCATCTCTCCCAGTGGTCAAAAATTTGGAAACTGAAACTAAACGCAGCTAAATGCAAATCATTTCGGATGACACTGAAAACTAAACCACTGGCAACAAATTATACCATTGGAAACACTGTGCTAGAGCACGTGGAGCAAATTCGTGATTTAGGCATAATTCTGGACACAAAATTGACCTTTAGGGCACACATTGACCAAACTGTGAAGAAATCAAATCGTGCGCTGGGCGTTCTCATTAGATCCTTCCAGAAGGCCAACCGAGAGGATACCTCAACGTTCCATCAGTTTTAACTTCATACTATGCCTATGTGCGGTCGAACATGGAATACTGTAGCGTTGTGTGGAACGGAGCTGCTGTGTCGCACACCGAGCGATTGAGCCGGGTAGAACACAAGTTTTTAATATGGCTCAACTCACACAGTCGCCACCCATCACCATCCAGAGGTCAAGAACATGTCAGGTTGGCTACCCACATCCCTTGACGCGACCAACATGGCTACCTGAAGCGAAATTAACTTTTGCATGAACTGAGGCTTTAAATGGCTCCCATAATAACTGTCTTAGTGAGTGAAAAAGTATTCTCAAAAAGTGGAATTATGAAAGTAATTATATTTACAGTGATTTGGAGACTAATGAATTACATATAGCATACTCTTAGTTTAAAACAGCAAAGGTGAAGTATATGTGCAGTGATTACAAGTTGTGTGTGCTGTAATACAAGCATGCGTCCATTAGCTGAGCATATTAATCAGTCAAAAATGTTGTCAAGTACCTAATTAAAAATACATGAAAAATAATATGTGCCGTCAGAGTCTAGTACCCTTACTGCAACTGCTTGCTATGATCAATCATTGCTTAGATCATCATTGCTAAGATAGCAGACAACCACCATTTGACTGTAGCAGTCACCATGCTGAGACTTAAGCTAGCTGAAGGATACATTCAATTAACACTCTGTTAAAAGAATACATATAATTTAAATATATCCAATGCATGCAACCAAATATAGGTACTCAGCCAGAGGACAAGTACCTCCTAATACCACAACCATCATCCAGCAAATTCTAGAAATATTGAAGCAGATCAATAAACAGCACCACATTCACCTGCTGAATGGAAACTTTTGTGGAATCATTACAATTTTGTTAAGTTTGATTTGATAAAATTGACACCAAAACTGCAGGTGGGCACCAGAGAAACCTACCTGCAGTTTACCTGACTTCATGGGCACCAAACAGCATCTAATTTTCTAGGTGCAAAGCCAAAACTTGCAACTCTCATCTCCACATGTCTACAGTTTTGATATCTCGCATGCACATGATAAAAATGTGTGCTCTTATTGACACCCTCAAATCACACTACTCTCCTGGGCTTTTGAGATCTGGCAGAGTTCACTTTGTCCTGCATTTCTCTGGCTGCGGCATAATATATAAGAATTGGTAGTGGGTTTACCACTGGCAACAAAACCTCCTATTTTGATTTAGGTCAAAATATACAGCCTCATAGTAAGATACCCAAACAGCAGCTTCAACAACACGTATATCTGACTGCTTTCTTCTCGCTACTCCCGCGCCAGAAACGCAAAACTTTGTGGTTACCCAAGTGGCTACCTGGTGTTCCCTAATCGTAATTTTCGTTGGCGGCCTGGCTACCAGACCATCTCTAATTCCGCAAAACGAGTCCTCAAGTACAACGTAAGCAGTGGATTTACTATCCTATGCAGAGTAATTTCACTATAAATCCTGATATAAATTGTTAATTTTTCTCCTTTTATTCAAAATAAATGGTCAAATTCATATAAAATAATGAATATTACCGTTTTCATGTCATCGCAATTTAGAGTACCTTTTTCTCATGGCTTTATATGGGTCAATTTCGTTGCCGATGTGGTTACCTACCCATCTCTAACTTAGCTGTGAAATAACGCGATTGGGTATGGATAAATTATTTGTCACTAATTTTCATCGTCTGTCACTAAAGTTATAATGTTACCTAAAATCAGTCAAGGTAGCATTGCATATTATGGATA
The DNA here is from genome assembly GCA_034440635.1 of Lepas anatifera. Lineage (NCBI taxonomy): Eukaryota > Metazoa > Arthropoda > Thecostraca > Lepadidae > Lepas > Lepas anatifera. Next base: position 598,969 of record JAOTON010002205.1, read on the forward strand.
GTTCTTTTTACGTGGCGGTAAGATCGTGGAAATACTTGTTTTGTGCTGGTAAATGCAATTCTTGATCTCTGTCAAATCTCCGTGATTGGCTACCTAAGTTCTGGTCCTTGAACCTCATTTGGCTACCCACGAGCGTGGGCGAGTTGGCGAGATTCTTGACCTCTGCACCATCACTGGCCTATGTAAACCTGCTCAAACACTTTGGGGTTGTTTCTGTAGCAGCTAGGCGAAACAGCATGACCTCATGTTTGTCCGAAACATTCTGAGAGGGCGTATCTCTTCATCATCTCTTCTCGCGGCATTCTACTTGCATGTCCCATCTCGTGCTACCCGTCAGCAACCACGAACCCTGCTGAAAGTGCCGTATGCAAGGGTAGGCACCGCCAAAGAAGGCTTCTTTACGAGACTTCCGAGGCAACTGAATTTATTTTTACAAATGTGCCCGACAGTAGATGTTTTCACGGATGCCTACCAATCATTTCGGTCACAAGTTAAAGCCTATGTCGCCTCTCTGTAGCTTAGCTGTTCTATGTACCAGTGATGTACCCTATGATGCGGATAGATTTTAGTGATTTTTATTGCTTTTATTGTCTTTTAGGAACTTTTATGGCTTATTGTCTTTTAGGGACTTTTAAGGTTTTATGATATTTTATGTCCCTCTGTTGTCTTTTATGGTTTGTATTGCCTGTGTGTATTCATAGGTATTATTTGATGCGCTACTTCCTTTGTAGGTCATTTTAATTAAGGTCTTGTAGGCTTCTGCTTTAATGCTGTGTATGTAAATATTATTCAATGTTTTATCTCCTGTACTTCGCCGTTTATTGGGGCCATCCCGTAGGTGATAACTCAAATAAATACAAATACAAATACAAAATGTAATATTTTGACGTCAAAGGTCAATGACCTTAAACGACCTTGACCTAAAAGTTTCAGAGAACATTGCCTCAGACCTTTTCTCCGTTAATTTAGGTCTCTTTCTCTCAATATCCGGCTTCTCATCGCATAATCACTGCATTTCCCAATGGCTACCCTGCACGGACAGAATTTGACCTATATGGCCTCGTTTTACCTTGAATATGTTGACCTAGGTCTATGAAAATCGGGTTTAGGGTAGAATACCCCAGCCTCCACAAACACCCAAACGTTCATTTTCCTAGACCTCTTGGGTTTTGCACTGTCAATGTCACTGATGCCAAGTAGACTGAAACAAAGACGACACACAGACATACTGGATCTCAAAATTCTGATCTGATACGGCATTTCTGCTGCCAGATTCGTGATCAGCGCCATAAATTACTCTAGAAACTGACTTTTGTATTGGATCCATGACAAAAGTTAAATTTTGTTGACCAGTGTTATCGTTCCTGCTCTAAAAAAAACTAGGATGCCGTTCAAACAGGAGGGCTTGCATGCCATCAATGGTGCCCCACCTTCCAACTACTGATCACGAGGGGTAATCTCATGCTTTTCTGGTTGCGTTACGTGAAAGTTCAACTCTACAAACCATTCCTCAACGTTTCCCGAAATGTTACCGGCAAGAAGCCCTTCTCAGCTCAGTGAGCACTGTTCTCCGTCTACGAAAACTGTTGTGGAAGTTGTGAGTAAAAGCGTCACGGCGACGTTGGTTCTGGCGCGACAACCGACTCCAGATGTGTTTGCTCTGCCACGTAGTGTCCGACTTTGCCTTTGGCATTTCCAATGATTGTGCTGGAAAGTATGTCGACTCACTGTGCCGTCCAATTCGCTAGCCGTAATTCTACGAAAAGTAGTGTGAATACTAGGAATCTGACCAGACCTAAAAACTGGATATTCCAATGTTTGGATGGTTATCTATGCAGATATCGAATCCCACTTATATCTAAGTCGTGGCCGATTTTCGGTCGACCTCGCCGGGACTAAGCAGGAAACTCGTTTTACGCCGCCTCCGGAACCGGTTGAGCATCAAAACAGGTTGGGAAAGAAGGCACGACGCTGACATACAATACAGGTGGGAGTCACCTTTATCAGCACGCGATGGAAGGTGCAGATATTGGGGGCAAGAGGTAATTCGAACATACGCGGCCGAGGCCATTAGTCTCGGGCTGGGTTCCCCTGTCCTGGCTGGGTCGGTCGTGAAGGTGATAGGAGCACCACTGCACTGACTTCGGGACCGCAAGCCTTCAGAATTTGGAAATGGGCGGAGAAGAATGGCCCGCACTTGAGCTACCGAGATTGTTAATTCGTTTAAATTATATCGCTGAAAATGCGTATACTGGAACATTCTCTAATCCTGGATGTAAAATGCACTTAGAATATATATTCGGGTGATCTTCTTAGATCCGCCCTTCGTCAAAATCAGGTCGTTCAAATATCAAATTCTCAGAAAGTGGTAGAAACAATGCTAGATAATCATTCACAGAATATCGATACTTTCAGCCTGACCATAGACGATATTTCTAAACTTCTCAACCAGTGTCTTAGTGACAATGTTTTCTCATTTGAGGATCGAAAATTTCTACGGACGAAAATTAGGGCTAGCTATGGGAAATCCCTGCGCACCGCCTTGGCCATTCCGTTCTTAGACCTGTTTGAAACTATTACGTTAGCCACATGTCCTGTCAAACCAAAGTTCTTGGTTGGTACATTGACGACTATGCAGGCATCTTCTTACGTGGGCAGGAAACATTGGATGAGTTCCTCAGCTATTTGAACAGTAGACATCCCCACCTAAAATTGACCATAGAGCACACGGGCAGTGGAAGTGGGATGCCCTATTGGGATGCGTTAGTCACAGTAGAAACATGCAACACCCAGTCAAAGGTGACTGCACGCAGAAAATGTAGGGTATCAAATATACTGTAGACTGTGTAACCGAGATCAAAACAGAGCTAAACACTAGGAGAGTCGAGGAGGGTCATCCGATTTCGATTTAACGAACATTTGCGAGACGCGAAGAATAAAACTAGGAACACGCCTCCGGGAGATCATTTCTTCCAGAAACACAAAATAGTTCTCTCTGCCTCTTTAAAAAATCTCTGCTCTTTTATTCCTCCTGTGCTTGGAAAGACGGACTAAAGCGTTTAGATCTTCTTCTGCATTTATAAAGAGAATTTCCTCTGCATTTATCAGCTAGAGAATCAAGCCATGCCATATATTTGAGTCAGCGAAAATGAGTCTGGTTAGTAGTGTGTTGTGAACGAGCAGAGGTAAGGTCATGGGCGCCGCCACGGAATTTTCACAAGGGGGACGGACCAAGGCTGGTGGTGCTGACCGGGCAGGCGAATTTTTAGCATATTCGGTACCTGAAAGCATTAATGACGCTGGACCAAAAAATTTGGAGGACGTCCCCCGTTCCCCCGCTTTCGGCACCCGTGGATAAGGCAAACCTTAAAACTCATTTCATTCCAGTCAATGGCATAGGATGTGTTGCAATTTATCGTTCAAAGAGAGTGGCCCCTCTCTGAAGTAGCTCTCAACTCTGTCCTGTGCGTGGTCATTGGCGGACGCGGAGGGGGGCTATTCCGTCCATGCCCCATCCCCGCCAAGCGCTGGAGGGGGAAAACTTTTGGCCCCCAAACGTCGGATTTTTTTAAAGGCGTTTATATTAGGTCTGTCAAACAAAAAAATATTCGGGAAATTTCAGTTTTAACGCATTAATTATCAGATTTTCAACACAAATTATCACTTCCATTAATTTTCTATCATTTTCCTGGTTTAATCAATTAGTAGGCTCGTGTCTAGATATGCGTGTGAAGTTGTCACTCGCACAAAAATAGCAGATGAATGCATTTTTTAATTGCCCCTTATTTTTCTGGAGCGAAATTTGTCCCGAAACTATTTTTCTGTGCACATACATTTCGAAAAACGTTCGAGCCAAACACGGGGTGTTTTTTGTCTCTCTGACGAGCCTAAAACAAAAGAAGCTAAAAAATTAGAAATCAACATTCGGTTTAACACTTTTTATTAGACATGGTAAATGTGTGCCCATTCTGTTTAAAGTCGAAGTATATGTGTTTGGAAAATTTGTGTCCTCGGCCGCACGATAAAGTAGTGATGATTTCTGTGAAATTTACCGTTTAATGTCCCTCCGGGATATTTTCCACCGATGGGATGGAACCCATCGAAGCTGCCTCCCCTACCCCTTGGACGAAAACATTCCGCCGCAACTAAGAGGAACACATTTTCATCAACGAGCTGACTGGTTTTCGGAACTCAGTTGTGTATTAATTTGGAACACGCACAGCCCTCTCAAATTTAATCTGTACACACTATGCTCAGAAGTTTTTTGCTAAATTCTGGGCAACTAATGCTCCCTCGACCATGATAAAATATACATCAGTGTGTCTTGCCCTTGGCTTTACATATTGTCCCAAGAACTTAGTTCCAAATTTGTGGTCTGAAACTGAGTTCAAGAAAAAGTTTTCGATGGTTGTCTCAAGGCACTTTTTACCTTTTGGCTATTGATTTCTAAAACATGAGGCAGCAGAGTGTTAGTGGGTACGTAATCGATAGCTGAGAGCAAAATGCACAGACTGTATATTGAACCACGACTCTGCAAACAGTAGTTCGCTCACACTACAGCACAACTTCTGCGCCTAGTGTGTACCTACAGATTCAATTGCGGGGAACCATACACGGGCAATGGGATTTCCCGCCGCCAGCCTGATTGGCGTGTGACGTCACATTCGGCAACGCTATATAGCTGATGATAGGTGGCTTGCAAGGCATATCAAACGCTGCAAGCACGGAGGCAGCAACGCAACTCTAGCGACGGCTTATACTCGGAATCGACACATATCAACAGGTGAGCTTCCGAATCCGGGGGGCTCTTAACGCTAAGACTTTATTTAAAAAATTGGAGGCAGAATCTCGGGCTGGACACAGAAAGGAGGGATTGGGTGTTGTTCGGAAATATTTATATTTTCAACTGGTATGTAACGACATTACGCGTGGTAATACATGGCGCTAGAACCTATTGAGACTCATAACCTTGGCTGAGGAATATATCATTGGTGTGGATACGATTTGTGTCTGCCACAAAACCGTATAAAAATTTAACTTTGCTAAGAAACCCGATCCGTAGTGCCACGAGAAACCACCCAAGTCATCTCATACAGTGGGTGGCGCGACTTGTTTCTAGCACAAGAGTTGGTCTTTGGTCAATGGTCAGTAACGGGAATGTCGTGAATTTATGATTCTTAACGACGACTTGGAAACACCCATGAAACACCCATAAAGGGTGTAAGGTGACAGGATCGTGGCATATTTAGAATGGAGTTGATCTTTTATTCTGACCACGATATTTACTAAAAACGTGTCGGACGAAATCTGACCACCAATTGTGAAGAACACTAATTCGTTCACACTAGTAGGTATCTAGCATGACAAAATTATCACTTATGGCTGTTCAACCATAGAATGTTGTCGGAGGCTATATTCGCAAAATCACCTTATTATATCCGATCAGCTTGTCTTTCAAACAAACGACTCTCCTTCCAACGACTTTTTGCCGCTGTTTCTTTGGGCCGGATACTTAGCTTGGGGTAATTGCAGCGACATCACTTGGTTGAGGTTGAAATACCTAAGTACTTGTAGTTTTACCGGGAGATAATAATTTTTAGGTGTGCCATTGTATTTAGCTTGATTTTTGTTCGGTCTGCCACACACATTAGCAGATCACGAAATTAGGTTTGGTGAGGTGAAATCCCGTGGTTGGCTGTCAGACTATCTAGCCTGACCAGTTGTCCTCTCCGGCAGGGATGCGTGTGCTTCTGGTGCTGGCGCTGGTGGTGGCGGCGCGGGCGCTGCCGCAGCTGCAAGAGCAGGCGGGTGACCCCGGCTTGTCCCAGTTGACGGACTCTGAATTCTTGTCGGCTCTGGGAGGCGGGGAGGCCCCTATCGACCCCAACCAACCCGACATCCCCCCAGCCGGCCCTGTGGAGCCAGGACTGCCTTCGCTTACCGATGAAGAGCTTCTGGCTGAGCTGGGCGCCGATTCCGTGGAGAGATGCCAACAAGATCAGTTCGTTTGCGTTCCTTACTACCTGTGCCGCGAGAATGAGATCATCACCGACGGTGCCGGCCTTATCGACATCAGATTTGGACAAAACAAAAACAACAACGCAACAGACGCGTCGCTGACCCATTCAGAGTGTCCTAAGTTCATCGACGTCTGCTGCCGTGATCCCACAGCCAAGGTAATAGAGCCCACTCCCGAGCCATACCAGGCTCAGTGCGGACGGAGGAACGAGTTGGGAGTGAACGCTCGCATCACTGGATTCGCAGAGGGCGAGACGCAGTTCGGCGAGTTCCCGTGGATGGCGGCTGTTCTCCGCGTAGAGGAAGTCGGGGGTGAGGAGAAGAACCTGTTCGTTTGCGGAGGTGCCCTGATCCACCCACAGGTTGTACTGACGGCTGCCCATTGCGTCTACCAGTACAACTCTAGTAATCTGCGCGTTCGTCTCGGTGAGTGGGACACCCAGGACACTCTTGAATTCTACCCACATGTGGACGTTGCGGCCAAAGACGTTCACGTGCACGAACAGTTCAACCCCAGGAACCTGCACAAAGACTTCGCACTCATCTTCCTGAACGAGCCGGTTCAGCTACAGGAGCACATCGACACGCTGTGTCTGCCAGACAGCTCGATCGACCTCACCAACTCCGAGTGTGTCGCCACCGGCTGGGGCAAGGACCGGTTTGATGGCGGCCAGTACCAGACGGTGCTCAAGAGTGTAGAACTGCAACGCGTCGACAACGAGTACTGCCAGCAGCAGCTCAGAACCACACGTCTTGGCTCCAAGTTTTTGCTGGACCCATCTTTCACTTGCGCCGGCGCTCCACCTCCAGTGCAGCCCCTGGACACTACTCTGGTACGTGACGTCAATGAGGAGCAGAAGGCCAACCAGAAGGTGGCCGACACGTGCACCGGCGACGGCGGCTCACCGCTCGCCTGTCGGGACCCTGCTGACCCCTTCCGCTACGTCCACGGCGGCATCGTGGCCTGGGGTATCGGCTGTGGCGAGAAGGGTATCCCTGGAGTCTACGCCGACACACAGTATGGCAACCAGTGGATCGATGAGCACGTCAGCAAGTATTTCAACCTGAATCCCTCGTACTTTGGCTTTTGGCAGAGCCAGCCCCTGGGTTCACAGCCTTGAGCGCTAACCCGCTGTGATACTCCCTCATCTGCCTCTTCACTTCCGCTGTTGACAAGCAGTGCATTCAGGTCTGGTGTTTAACTATCTCTGGGCGGTTGATGCGATCAGTGAAGGACATCCACCTACTCAGCCCTCAAATTTCAACAGAATCATTGCAAGCAATCGTTAGTTGTTGATGTTAAGGCCTGGCTTTGCTGCTGCTCGGCCAGGCCAATCCGCTGCTGCATTGTTGAGATTTAGCGGAGCCGGGCCTAGGGCGCAAAACTAAGACTATCTGTAACTTTGTATTCCGGTTGAGCCTGTTTTTGTGAAATGGGAGGATGTGCATTGTTATGTATTGAACCAGGTATAATGAGTGAAACGGATATTTTGCCTGTCAGACATCTGTGTTTTGTGCTTAAGAAACCTCACGCCATCTTTTTATTTAAAATGTATGCTTAAGCACTTGTGACAAATGCGTAAGCCAGTGATTGTCTATTGTGGTTTGCTAAAATAAAAAACAATACTCAACAAAATTATTGGTATTACAAAAAAGTTGGAGATAAGATATTCAAAACATCAAAATGGCATGATGACCCACACCCAAGACCTCTACACACAGATAAAAATTGATTCCTTTTGGATAAACTGAGTCAGTGCTGAAAGCGAGTCTGGATTCTGGCATCAAACTCGGTTGGAATCAGGTAGAATTAGGCTCATTGTATTCCCGTCGCAGACTCAATGTAATCTCTTGGACTAGATTGAGTCTAGCACGTAGTGTTTTCTGAAGCTCATAGAATGATCACCGTTATCTCGGGAATAAAATGTCTGATGACTGGTTTCAAATGATTCTTCGCTCGGTATACAAAAACTCCAAAGCATCAATGTATTCCATCAGAAAAAATCGTCATGGAATCATTTTATTACAGCTCTCCACGAGACATGGTTTATAAAAAATATGCCCCTCCACTCAACACAGCAACTGAATTCGATGCAAGTCTCAAACGATACCCTCTTTTGAGTCTGCATTTGGCATAAAATTAGTCTAGTAGCAAAACTGATGCTGGTATAATTTTACTCGGTGTGACATACTTTAAGTCGTGCCTGGAGGTTCATTGGGTTCACTAGATGTTCCTCGTTAGTCTTTGTGTTTTTTTCGTAAATCGAAACTTCCTGTAAATAATTTATTTATCGTGCTGCTGTGGCCTTGCTATTACATTAACTTTGTTAAATTGTAATGAGGGTAATCAAATTTGTTTACCACAGTCTGCTTCAGCCTCAAGAAAAGATAATATAATCATAACTTTGTATTAGGACACAACAATTAACACACGCATTGACGGGGGTCTGAGCCACCTTTGCCTTGACGGGGGGTACCCGCCCTCCCCCAAAATCGCGAGAACCGTGCTAGGTAGCAAAAAACAGTAAAGAGTGTTGGATAGCCCATCAACTTCTCCATCAAAAATAATTGAGCCATTTTTTCAGGTGATATTTAAGGTCAAAGAAGTCAACACATGCCGTAATAGGAATAACATATAAATTAACTTTTTCAGCCATTCCATCTGAACAAGTAAAAATAGAGCAAAACGATTTAAACTATATGAATTCTCGCAGCAAGCCGAATCGAATGATATATAATATGACCTTGCTAGGTCAAATCAAGGATTTTACCTGACCTGAGGTCAGGTCAAAGTCAACTTGGGCAAAATGCATATCATTAGAACTGCAATGACAAGACAAATCTAGTGCAGTTAAAACAAACCCTCTATCTCTATTCATTACAAAGCTATTCAGTTAAAACTATTTTTCTCGTGTATTTCCAATGGAGAGGTCATGGCTCGTACCTGACCTTAGCTCATCGATATAAAAAATACCGGAACACATTTTAGAGAACTTGGTGGGGCCATTATGTGATATGAGTTTCAATTAGATAAGTTTACCCTGTTCCGACTTATACTATCTTAAACTTTTTTTAGGTCATGTCACTTGACCTGTACTGGTGACCTGACCTGAAATGACCTAAGCTTAAAATTTCGAAAAAAGTTGTAAAAATAATGAAGGAAAAGTATGTCAAGTACTGTGGAGCTACGTGCCGCCCTTTTTTGCTATTTTTTTAAAAACCCGTGAGGGGGTGAGTACACGCCCCCATCAATGCGCGTGTTAAGCAACAATCACGTTCAACATTTTTCGGACACACATGAAATGCCTTTAATGAACAGTCCTCTCCCATATCGCCCAGGTGCGGTCCAGGCTTACACTTCAAGTACATGCCGCTGTCGTCAGAGATAGCAGTCCTCGCTTACTTTGGATATTGATGTATATTGCTATATGGACACAGCCCTTACATGCGCAACCCTCACTCGCAGAGGTAAAACCTGGACTGCCAGGGTGACCGGTCACCCAGCGGGGCCGACGAGGGTCACGTGACCCGCACCAACGACACCGCTCCGCCTTCCCCGGCTAGCAAGTCCGGATATACATCACTTTTACCCACTTGGGAAAATATTCAGTGCATAACAAAGAAAAGAAATGCCTGGGAATATAGAGTGTAAGGAAAACAAATACAAGAACCAAACTTAAGCATCGGTGTACACGACCTCAACTCCTATCGAGGCGACAAAAGTTGTTTTCTTATCCTCTCAGATCGTCTCAGTAGTGTAGTTTTTTGGCACGCATCGTCTGTAACGGCACGTGGGACTTCACCCATTACACTACCACTACGCCTCCGATATGCGCGCTCTAAGCCCTGTTCCAGCTGTCAGCACAGTTTTGTCAGCAGGACCTCTAGCCACTCCTCCAGAAAAGAAATATCAGCGCCATAATCGCCTCTAGTTTGTGGTAAGCAAAAGGAACTTCAACCTTTATACCATTAAAAAATATTAGGCTGCCACTTCGTGCACTTGCTATTTTTCATCAGCGCAAACAGCAGGCCATCAGCCCGTAAAACCTCTAGAACTAGTTCCCGGGGAGAGGCTACAATCCTGTGACGTAGGCGCAACACGGCCCGCTGATTGGTGCTGATAAAACTGTGCTGACAGGTGGAGCAGGGCTCTACTTTGGTTTCGCCCCGCTGACGTGGTGATCGCAGCGGGCGTTGCTGCTCCGTTACTCGGTCCCGGCTAGGCAGTGGCGGTGCTAGCTCTGTACTCGGCACCGGTATCGGCCACTGATCCGTCACCGGTGTATTCATTGTAAGAAAGGTCTGACTTTCCGCTGAGATTGGGAGGTGTTCGTAAGCGTTCGCCAAATCTAACTTTGAGAAGGACTCGCCATGTACTAAGGTGCTGTAGATCTCTTCCGCAGTGGGGAGACGATACACTTGCTCCTTTACTCACTGATTGACGGATACTTTGTAGTCCGCACAGATTCTCACGCTACCGCCGGGCTTTCGAACGATAACTAGTGAAGATGCCCACTCACTGCTCTCTACCGGAACCACCTCACCTTCTTCGATCTGTCGTCGCAGCTCCTTGTTTACCGGCTCCCGCAGAGAAAACGGCACCGGCCTGCATTGGAAAAATTTAGGTTTCGCCCCCGGCTCTATCTCCACATCTGCCTGCATACCCCGGACCTTCCCCCAACTCGTCAGCAAACAGTTTGGGGTACTTGTTCTGAAATTCATTCGATGATACCTCATGAACATGTATCGGTGTTGATTCCAACTTCCTGGCGCCGTAGAAAATTTTGTTCTAGTCAAGACGCACTTTATGCATCCAGTCTCTGCCCAACAGAGGATACTTACTTTTCACATCAACAACCAGAATGGTATCATCAAATGCTTGTCCTTGATAATTTACCTGAACTGACATCTCTCCCATCAACTTGAGCTGGGCTCCATCATACTGGCACAGTTTTCGGTTTGACTTCTCAATATTTTGATCAGCAAAGTATCTTTCATAAACGTGCTTGGGCATCGTGCTGATCTCGGCACCAGTGTCTAACTCCATTGTGATGCAAACTTCATTCATACTGACGTCAGTGAGAAGCTTACCGTGCCTTTCCTTCACGCACAGAATTTAGGCGTGCTATTCTGCAGGCAGAACGCATAATAGTACGCCACACTCATGCGCAGTTCGGTATCATGGACTACAAGATACCGTATTGCGCATGCGTGCGGCATACTAGTATGCGTTCTGCAGGACAGAATAACACGGCTTTTGCATCTCCTCCTCCGACTCGCTGGATCCGCTGTCCGCTCCAGGCGCGTGCTGGGTGACCACGTGACGCCCGTGCACGGGCGCTAGCTCCGCCCCCCACCGGCTCGCCTCACAGCGGCACCTGTGCCGGCTCCCGCGGAGCCTTTCCTGGCGTTGGGAACACGATCAGTTTCACGTCCCTGAAACCCGCACATGGCCCGGACATGCCCGCGGCGATGGCAGATATGGCAGAAAGTTTTTTTGAACCAGCACTGATCTGCGTTGTGATTGCTCCGTCTGTATCGTACGCAATCCCTTTGGGGCCCTTGCTTTCTGACATTTTTGTCTCATTTCAGGGCATTTACATCGGCAGTAGCCCCCAGCTTTTCGCTTTCGCTTGCAACTGCCTCAAAAGCCTTAGCGTGTTGTAAGGCAGTTTCCAGGGTGAGGCCTTTCATGCACAGCAGTCTTTTTGACAGCGTTCGTCTCCGATACCACAGACCGTTTGATCCCTGAGAGCTGTTCCCTGATAATCTCCGAAGTGGGACGTTGCAGCTAGCTTCCTCAAATCGGCCAGATAATCAGCTATGTTCTCTTCCTAGTTTTGTACTCGTTGGAAAAACTTTAACCGCTCCGCGATTTCGACAATCTGAGGTTTGAAATGTTCTAGCAATTTCGTTGTAATGAGCTCAAACGTAGCATCCTCCACTGAGAGAAATTTCATGACACCCAATGTCGCAGTGACTCCCTGCTGCGGAGTCTACGGCTCCAGTTTTAGTGGTCGACCCCAGCCTAGAGCGTCGCTGGTCTTAAAGAAAAGGGCCAGTCCCCAATAATAATAATTATTGGGGCTTATCGACGCACCAACTGCCAAGGTCATATGGCATCGCCAACTCTTTCCCTGTTGGAAGGGTTTCTCGGGAGCCAGCTTGCTCCTTGTTCAGGGAAGCCGCCGGGCCTTGAACCCGGGTCGGCTGCGTGGAAGCCAGCTACGCCGACCACTCCACTACCGCGCCCCCAGTCCCCAATAAATGGTGTCACTTCCGAGGTGTCCGATACCCCAAATCCATCAATGATTATTTTGGGGTGTCAGACACCTGTTTTGGCGTGCTTAGACACGCTCAGAAGGACTGTCTGATTCTACAAAGGAGTCATCTCCACCATGGGCGCCGAAGGCGGGGGACGGGGGACGCGTCCCCCCCTGTTGGCCAACCAGGGGGGGACGTCCCCCCAAAATTTTTGGGTCAATCGTCATTAATGCTGTCAGGTACCGAATATGCCAAAATTCGCCTCCCCGGTCAGCACCAGCCCGGGTCCGTCCCCCCTGCGAAAATTCTGTGGCGGCGCCCCTGATCTCCACCCTTATGGGAGTGATTTGGAGCGATTGACACTCTTAAAAACAACGGCTAGTTGTTCTAAGAGTCAGCTGACTCCCTTCTGTGATCTTAACTCCCTAATGCATACTGTCCGACGCCTAAAAAGGTGTCAAATATCTCCCAAATGCGGAGTCGGACTCCTTTGCGTGCACGTGCGTTGCTTTTTTACTGAAAGGCAAACCATGCTGCCGTTGAGGTAGCCATATTGACTTGATCGGCCACACTGTTCAGTGGCGTTTCCGTTGTGATCTCCGTGAATAATCAGCAGCATTATTATTATCTCAGAGAAAATGCAAAACTGCACGAGAGCGTCAAAGGAGCTACTGATCAAAAAGCCGCAAGCCACCAATACACGAGGCAATCAGTTCAAGGTCGCCTATCCTCGTGCAAATACCCGTGCTCGGCAGAACCACCTGGGTTAAAGGGCCGTGGCAGAATGGAACAGTTCTATCCTGCGTTATCGAGTGCGAAACAGTGAACAAGTTCAGGAACAGCCCGGGTGAGCACTGGGCAAGAGTGCAGTGGGATTCTCTGAACTCGTGGTGTCACTAAGAAGGGGCATTGTGGGTGACATGCCCAAGTGATAAAGGCATTTTCGGAAGCATATAAATATTCGGCTTCCATAAGAATCATTAACAATAAGAAACCACTTGAGAGGTAAGTCGTACCAATTCGGCCTGCTGTCGGTTTGTGTTCAAGTGCTGTGGTATGGGACCGTTGAAAGTGGCGGATCTAGCCGGTAGGTTTGGGGGTAAGCCAGAGTCCAGAGTCGAAAAGGGAAAAAACGTCACATGGTGAAACATTTTGCCATAATTTAATTGGACGGTATGTTTTGAGGGTAAACCCAAAAGAAAAAGAAAAGTTGAAAAAATTATCACGGGGTGAAGCATGTAACCAAATATGTCGTTGTTTTTCTCTCTAAGCCTAATGTTTACACTGAAGTTTAATGGTTTTGTCTGAAGTTGAGAGTTAAAGCACCAGAACCTTACTTTTAAAATAAATATTAGTCGGGCCAAAAAGCAGGTTGACAGCTTTGGGGGAAACATAGTTTTTCCCTGATATTTTCCGTTTAGGGGCAAATGCCTTTTTGCTCCCCCCTGGATACACTACAAATATGAAAATGTATTGATTGCCTTTGGCCAACTAGTGAGAATGCGCATCGGGACGGTGACTCAACGGCGTTAAACTTTTCTGGGATTGGGAGACCCTGCGAGTCAGACAGTGGCAGATCCAGGAGAAGGACAAACTGTGCAATTGTCGTCCCGAAAACCCCTATTTTTACTAGTTTTCCTCAAAACGTTTTTTCACGATTTTGGGCCCCGTTGTCCCTCCCTCTCCTCTCCCAATCGTCCGTCTGGATCCGACCAAGTAAGGGTGTGGGTTGATGAACAGATGTCCATTGGGTTTGTTTGCGAGTTTGTGTGTCGTTTTTCTTAGATCAAATACAATGGTTCTTTTTTTCTTCTGTGGTTTACATGAAACGCTCAGGCAAGTCCTGTGGTTGGATTTAAGTCGGAGAATCGGAGCATGCTGAAGCATTGACCCCAAAAATACAAACAAGTGACACCCTGTCTAAGCGAAAAGAACCCATATTTGGGGCCACGACTTTTCTCATGACACCTTACAGGGGGTCATCAGGACAAAACAGGGGCGAGAGACGACCCCTAGACTCCCTTCAGAGGTTTCAATGGACTCCTTTTCACGTATCATGACTCCTTTAGGAGAGTCCTTTGGGGTGTCTTAACTCCTTTATTGGGTGTTAAATGACACCTTACGCGGAGTCTGATGACTCCCTAAGGAGTGTCAGATGACCCTTTTTGACTCCCTTATCAAGAGTCGGGACTTCGAAGATAGGAGTCTGACACCCCTGATCCCAAATTTGGTGGGGAAAAACTCCCCAAAGAGGGGTCTTCCAGATCCCCCAAAAAGGTGGACTTTGTACGGCATCACCTGATACCCCAATCAGGTGTCGTTTTTTCTCTCAGTGTCCAAGGACGTGAGATTCAAAAGGTCCTTGATTTTGCCAAACACCTTCTGCCCTAATGATGTAAAAAATACGGCTTTTTTCTTTTGTTCAGCCCTTATACCATTTCCCGCACAATAGAACTGAAAACGTTCCAAATAGTTCTCAAAACTTTCCTCTTCGCCATTGAATGCCTCTAAAGATCCATGCACCATACTGGGTACTTCCCTTTGGTACGTAGGTGGTGAGTCCAGTTGTCCTTGCTGTCCTGCTGGGCTGTGTATTGGATCCATTTGCATGTGACGCTCGCGTGACGTCCGATGCTGGTCGCCAGTGATGTATATTGCTATATGGACACAGCCTTCACATGCGCAACCCTCACTCGCAGAGGGGTCATTCCACCATAAATCGACCAAGGCATAAAACCCTACTATTTTTAATTTCCTCCAAAACTGGTACATGGGGACTCACAAGGGCGTAGAATCCACCCATGACACCCAAAAAGATATTTGAAAATTGGTTTCAGAGAAATGGCCTCCGGCAATTTCTGAAGGTCATTATACAGGCATTGATAAGAATGCCTATAGCTCCAAAAGTGTTCAAGATATTTCTCAAAATTTTATAGTTGTAGGATGTAAATTCTACGGGAAACATTTTGAACATCTTCAATTTTGAAATTTAAACAAAAAAGTTTGATGACCTCATGACCTAGTTTTATAACGGTGACCTTGACCCGTAGTACAGTGAAATTCATAAATTCTCTTGAAAGCGTTTTCACATATGGTAGTAGTCTTTAATATCAAATAAAGAAAAAATGGCTTTCGAAATGCATATACTACTTTTAGCTTCATATATATATATATATATATATATATATATATATTTTATATATATATATATATATATATATATATATATATATATATATATATATATATATATATATATATATATAACACTAGGTGTCACTGTGGAGCTATGCTATCGTAACTCATCTTCTAATTGGCTTGCAACTTTAGAATAAAAACATTTGAAGAATCAAAATCAAGCAGTCAACCTAGAGTTGAAGCATTTTACACAAACACAGGAATAGGGAGTTACCCTCTCCTATTTTGAATTCACATTATTGTGCCTTTGGGAATGAACTTAATTGTTGTAAATGTCATGTATGGTTGTTTGGATAATTGTACATCTTTTGAAAATAAATGTGTTCCCGTCACATTGAATCACCGAAATATGATGTCATTTCCAGAAGCATTTAACCCGCGCCCCATGGGGGTCCGGCGCCACCTTCGCCCCACTGGGGGGCCATCAATGCCCCTAACTCCGAAAATAGCAAAGCTGCAATAGGCATTAGAAAGCTCATGTGAATTCAGTAAGATTTAACTTACATGTTTAAGCGCTCATGTCTATGTTTTGACCTCCAGAGGTCAAGTTATGTCGCGATAGGCTATTTCCAGTAAAACATGTAAGCCTTAACACGCGCATTGACGGGAGGGGCGGGTACCCGCCCCCTCGGGTTTTTCGAAGATGGCACAAAAACGGCGGCGCGTAGCGCCGCCGTACTTGGCATACCTTTTTCCTCATCATTTTTACAACTTTTGTGAAAATTTTAAGGTGTAGTCATCTTAGGTCAGGTCACCAGTACAGGTCAAGTAGCCCGACCTCAAAAAAGTTTAAGATAGCATAAGTCAGAGCAGGGTGAACTTATCCGATTGAAACTCATATCACATAATGGCCCCACCGAGTTCTCTACAATATGTTCCGGTATTTTTTATATCGATGACCTAAGGTCAGGTACGAGTCATGACCTCTACATTGGAAATACATGGGAAAATGGTTTTTACGGAATAACTCAGTAACGGATGGTGATAGAGCATTTATTTTAGCTTCATTAGACTTGCCTGGGCTTTGCGGTTCTAATGATATGCATTTTATATAATTTGACCCTGACCTGACCTCAGGTCAGGTCAAATTCTTGATTTGACCTAGCAAGGTCAAATTATATATCATTCGATTCGGCTTGCTGCGAGGATTCATAGAGTTCAAGTCGTTTTGCTCGATCTTTACTTGTTCAGATGTAATGGCCGAAAAAACTTAATTTACATGTTATCCCTATGACGGCATGTGACGGCATGTTTTTGACCTCTGGTGACCTTAAATGTGACCTGACAAAAAATGGTTCAAATATTTTCGATGGAGAAGCGGATGGGCAACCCAACGCCGTTTACCGTTTTTTTGCTACCTACCGTGGTTCTCGAGATCTTAGGGGGTGGGGTATCCGCCCCCCCGTCAATGCGAAGGTGGCTCAGACCCCCGTCAATGCGCGTGTTAAGAAACCTGAGCTTAGCCATTAGAGCTATTGAGATCCAGCAAAAATCATTTGACAGGAAAATGCCAGAACTTTCTCTGCTATGTGGAACATAATAGCCTCCCGCCAGTGGTTTGATCTCCAGAGGGTACCTCGTGACTTAATATGGCCGGAGGCCTCGAAAGGTGAGAAAGTGACCGTGCTGTATATCAAATGAAAACTGGTGACGAGACATGCACGATGACCTTTGATTTAGTGTTGTAGCCTAATTAGGTAAAAAAATTCTTAGAAATTCTGTTTTTGACCTCTGGTGACCTCTGATGATCTCAGATAGGTCAAAGGGCAACATCGCCCCCAGGATTCATTAACGGGTGTCCAAGAACGCTTGTCTGAGCAAATTGAGCATTTACGATTATTTTGTGGCTTTTAGCTCATAAGACAGCTTTTCCCATGTTTTTTCTATGGAAGAGGTTACCTGGTGACCTGACCTCAGGTCACCAAATCGAAGAAGCCCGAAGATAAATTTTGTAGACCCCGGAGGGTTCATTAAGTGTCGAAAGTTTTTAATCGATCGGCTTAGAAATGTAGCCATGGTAGAGCTCAAAAGTTAAAGTGAGGTGACCTTGGTTGACCTCGCCTGTTAATCTGACCTAGGGTGACCCGGGGTAATAAATTTCAGGGATGATGGGAAAATAATGGGGTAAGAGGTAGATTCCTCAACCGCGGTGCTTCCCCTCGTTGTTTTTCTGTTGTTTTGAAAAAAACCTTAGGGGCACCATCGATTTCATTATCCTAGGTGGAGCGAGGGTTAAGGAAGATTTTTGGATTTTGAGGCTTTGTGTCGCGTTCCCCGTACGTAGCTTGAATTTAAAACATGTTATGACCTCAGTTCGGCTTTTTTAGCCTTTAGTAATCTTTTGTGGCATTTTCAAACGTGTTTAAACTTGGCCTACGATAATCTCGCAGTGAATTTTGCTCAGCATACTCATTATTTTAGCTCTTTTATAATGAAGAAGTTTTAGGCACTAAAAACAAATCATTGGTGATTTTTAGTGGTACATTGCATTGCATGGGACTGGTTCAGAGCTCAAGAGTAATCCTTAGAAATGAAAGGAACTAGTTCAGAGTCCACATCATTTAAATGAACTATTCACAAGCGATTCTGAATCATTTACGCCAATATAGTGAGTTTATAATCATCTGTCACTGCTTTCACCCCCTTCAAGGTCAAATTAGTTCAAAGGTTGAAAAAGGTCAGGTCCGTTTTGGAAGAAAAACTTCTTGTTCGGTGTCATTTTCACGCAAATTGACTATTCATAAGAAATTTTGCATCAGTTACGCCAAGTGTCTGCTTCATCATCTGTTATTGCTTACACCCCCTTCAAGGTAAAATAAGGTCTAATTTCGAAAAGGTAATGTCTATGAATTATGCAAACCAACTAGTTAAGTGTCCATATCATTCAAATTGACTATTCATTAACCGTTCTGCATTATTTACTCCAAGTTAGTTTGCTTTTTCAATTGATTTTGCTTATCCCCTTTCGAGGTAAAAAAGGTCACAAGTCGAAAAAGGTTAAGCCCGTATCGGACGCAAGTCAAATAATTTGGTGTTTTGAAATAATTCTCATTTAGAAATACCGAATTGAAACACGCATCTGTAGTCGATATTCGACACAGAGTTATCACTGAGGTCACGCAAGGTCAAATAAAGGTCATTGAGTGTAAAAAATTCATAGAAGGTCTAACGTGATAAAAATGAACCTCGAAGACTGGACGAAAATATCCTGGGACAGTTCATGAGCAAATGATGCAAAAGAACGATAAGAGTCTGGAGCATTCACCTGAAAACGGGTACAGGCGCCCAAATGACCCCAACATGCCTCCACTCTTGAGGTCATAACTCAGTGGCCTTGAAGGGTAGGAACAATTCTTTGCAAGATGTCTGCAATGAATGCGTCAGAGGCTATACAATATTTCAAGAGTCTAACTTAAGGAGCTCGTTTTCAATTCCTGAAAAACCTGAGGGGGTTGCAACACCCCCTGTACGTGTAAGGGTTAAAACCCCCTATGGCGTTGACGGGAAAGAAATTGGTTGAAAAGTACATGGCTCCCCTCTTAAATTCGGACGTTCCGTCGTCACTGGCATTAACCATACCGTGAGTTACTATGGTACAGCTCCATAGTGGCACCTAGTGTCATGTTTCGAAAGTAAGAAGAACTGTATTTTGTGCGAAAGCCATATTTTTATTACTTTACCTAAAATATTATTTCCAAAGGTAAAAATTCTTTTACACGAATTTATAAATTTCACTGTACTGCGGGTCAAGGTCACCGTTCAAAAACTAGGTTACGAGGTCATGATGTCAATTTTGCAGAAATATAAAAATTGAAGATAGCCAAATTAAAATATGCTAAATGGTGAAAAAAGTGTAAAATATCGACACAATCATTAAAAAATGGCAGAACTATAGGCTTTCAAAATATTTTATATTTATATTTGACATACACAGCATCTCCACTATCCATGTGGCTATTCTGACGCCGGTCGTAATGAAGATGAGGGACATGTAAATGACAAACTTAAGCAAAAACACACTGTAGGATAAGGATAAGGATAGGATGGTTGATGGGGAAGGACAAGGATTATCCACGGGGAGGGTCGCCACAGGCGCCGCGCTCAACCCATGGAGTGAGGTAGTGGGACTTGATGAAGGGATCCGGTGAAAACAAAACATGGAAAACAACAAACAAACAAGGCGTGACGATGACGGTGATGATGAATTATTCTCGTTATTTGTCGACTGGTTTCTCTTTTCATTCTTCGCTTTTGTCTTCGTGATTCCTTGTTTTCGTTTCTCAGGTCTTAAAAGATGATGATGTTGAATGTTCGGTTGATACATATTCTTAGAGACCACTCCACATGCAAATCGTGTAGGTGCTCTCAAACTTAAGTTGTTCCAATATGTGTGCTCCTTGGGTATTTCTGTTTTCCTTTAAAATGTTGTCTTCAAGTTATACATCACTTTTTTCTGTGTTCCTCTATTAGCCTTGCCTTCAAGTTGTATGCATCTTGAATCTTGTATTATAAGTTTAGTCTGGAAATGATATAAACCGGTCAAGGCCTTCATCGTTAGCGAACGTTGGCAGCGGACAATATTTTCAGTTTCTGATCCGGATACTTCTTTTTCCAAGCGGCACTAAAAATCACGTGGGTCGCAGCGAAAAATCGAGCGAAAAATTAAGCAGCTAAATAATGATGGACGACCAAAAGTCAGGAAATATTCCATATTTTATCTTGCTGTATCTCCTCCCACAAGTGTTGGAGGCAAAACAATGCCTACATGGTGACCCCCAAAAATTCCGGAGGCTATATCTGCCATACCAAATTTTAGTAATTTTGTTTGACGCCATGGTTAGATTTTACACCTTTGAAACTCCCTTAACATCAATTTTGGAGAGAATCAAAAATAGAAGGGTTTTATTTTACGAAACTTTTGGTCGATTTATGGCGGAATGACCCAGAGGTAAAACCTGGACTGCAAGGGTGACCGGTCACCCAGCGGGGCCGACCGAGGGTCACGTGACCTGCACCAACGACACCGCTCCGCCTTCTCCGGCTAGCAAGTCCGGATATACATCAGATATATAGCTATAATTTTAGACATGTTTGCTTCAAAGTATTCCGTCATGGCTGAGAAAATCTCATTCTGTGCACGATATTGTACAGAATGAGACTTACCTCTGTCAAGCGATGAACGTTTGTTCAGAGGCTCCTGTGAAAATCCTTCCAATCTTTTTAAGCGCCCCTAATCTGTGCTCGAAGTGAGCTGAAAACGATCTTTAGAACACGTGAGTGACTGTATCCAACAGTAACAGATGCTTCTCACTACTTCATCAACTTTGCATAGCAAGGGCTGTTCTGCGCTGCCAAAGTTGGGGCTTCAGTGCATGTTGCCGTCCTCAAGCTGACACACATGTCCTGGTTTTGGCCACCAGTACAATGAATGCCTGAACTGTCGCAGACCCAGTATGCTTCTTCACTCTCACTTGCTTTCAGCGGAGTCTGTCGGTCATCAGACTCAGCTTAAGCTTCTCCTCTTGATCCGTTATCACCGCTAGGTCTGTCGATGTGGCTCCTCCCGTAAACCATGCCAAATGCAGCGTGACTTCTTCAGGTCCCTCAGGTCAAAACCTGAGTTGGATCGATGTAGAAACACGTGCCAACGTAAAGTCAAAAGAGTCAGCTATTTCTCTCAAATTTCTCTCGGATCACGACGCCAAAGCTTTGTGGTCAGCTCTGCGTGCAATGGCAGGAACACAGAAGATGGCACGAAGAAACGGCAAGTTTTCTCAATGGCAGGTCGAGCACGCGCACACAATCTCCGGATACGCTTTGACGTGGGATCAAAATACACGGGGTTTCGAATGATTCGGCAGCTAAAGCTCCCATATTCTTGGTTATTTCTGGTGGCAGAATATATTGATTCCTAGAATAAAATGAAACTTTGAAGAGGATATTAATAGCTCTTTGAATTTCGCGGCTAGAATAGGTCGAGCACCTATGGTAAAATGATGCTTTGTGGTATAAAAAAGATCCCACTTGTAACACCATATTGGTATCATACCTAAGCTTCTTCCCATCATGTTTAGAAGCCGAGAATCATCTTAAGCTGTCAAGGCCTACAAAAACACTTCCTATGCTGTAATTATGCTGGGAAGAGGATCTAATGAGAGCAAGCATGCTCAAATGTTCCTTCATAAGGTTTCATGGCATCATTTTATGCTCGAGTAGACCGTGATTCCGGATTAGATAGAGCACATAGGAATAAAAATTTCTCTCAGTGCAGGATGATGATGGCAACTTTTCCCGTGTATTATGTTTCCAGCAAAACACCAATTTTGACGGAAACTCAGCGGGCGCTTGGGTTAGAGGTTGATGTAGAAGATGAAAATAGTCACAATTTGTTAACTCGTCAGAACTCCTCGGTTACATATGCAACTTCTTGAGGATTACCATATTTATTTTTGATTTCCGTGATCGAGGCCTGTCAGTTCAGCCGCGATACAGCAATATATCATAAGCAATTTGCATTTAACAGGATATACAAAGTATGGTTACAATCATTGGCAGACGCAGGGGGAATTCCGGCCATGTCCCCGCCCCTTCAAATCGCTGGAGGGGGAAAATTTCTTTTGGCCCCAAAAGCCAGCTACATTTTGGGGAAAAAGTGTCTACACTAGGTCTTTAGAGCAAAAAATACTCGCTACCACCCCCTCCCCCCAGGAGAGCGATCATGTACCCCTCCCCCAGGAGGAGAGGCAGACATGGGTTTGGCACCCACCAAATCTCGGGTCGGCGTCCGCCCCTCGTTACAATCCATGAAAATTATATAGTAGTCTCACTTTGAAAGCAAATAGTTTTATAGCAGTGTCACAACTAAACAAATATATCTTTAACATTTTGAAACTAATCATTATCTTTTTTGTCCATGTCAAGCGCAGTTATACATTTTACTTGCTTACTTTTAATGTGTCTTTGAGTATGGCGTCAATCACCTTGCATGTAAATGTTTTTAGTATTGGCGACTCCGCTTGTTAGTGGTGCGCAGCCTCTGTTTGATATTGAATTGTATGAAGAAAAATGAATTGACACAAACCCTTTTTCTTTATGGAGTTCTGTATCAAAATTATTAATGATAATAATTCGGATTAATTGTTCGTAACTACAGTCAATGAACTCTCCTTCACGAGTATAGGTATGAAACGTCTAAATGTCTGTGGTAATAGGCATTTTGCAGAACGACAGTGGCCCGTTTTGTCCGGACCGGAAGTACGTCGAAATTCAACAAACTTGTTTCCGACCTGGAGTGAAATGATTACCCGAGCGAACACGAGGCGCCTGCAAAGTATGCCTCTATCTTAGAAAAAAGTTATATACGAACCTGCTCGACCCAGTCCGGCGGTATTACCGCTTTTGGCGAGGCTATAACTCTACGAGTAACTGTAGCAAGGGCGTGAAAGAAGGAAAGGAAAGCTACCATCGGGTAGCTGAGACTTTCAATTGAATAAATTCTATTTTCAAGCAGTACCTTTACCGTAAATAGCTGCATACCAAGCGTGTGCGTTTCCCGGATCCTGCAACACACTCTGAATAAAGATCTTGGAGAGCTTCAGTGCTTAGAAACGAAACAAAAAGTAACAAACTAGCCATGTAGCTCTAGGCAGCATTCAACGCCAGGAGATTCATATTTTAGACTGGTTTCTAGTTCATTACAAAACCATCATCAGTAAGAATATTTACAATATAGCATTTCAACACACATATGTCACAAAACTATTCCAATACAAATGGCTGATCAATGACAATATTTCAGGAGGGGAGGGGGGGCTAGGGGCTCGAGCCTGCCTGCCATTACTTTGAAACAGCCTCCGATTATGCGATTGCTTGCAATGATTCTGTTGAAATTTTAGGGCTGAGTAAGTGGATGTCCTTCACTGATCGCATTAACAATTCAGAGGCAGGTAAACCCTAGACCTGAATGCACTGCTTGTCAACAGCGGAAGTGAAAGGGCAGATGAGGGAGTATCACAGCGGGTTAGCACTCAAGGCTGACTACCCAGGGGCTGGCTCTGCCAAAAGCCAAAGTGCGAGGGATTCAGGTTTAAATACTTGCTGACGTGCTCATCGATCCACTGGTTGCCGTATTGTGTGTCGGCGTAGACTCCAGGGATACCCCTCTCGCCACAGCCGATACCCCAGGCCACGATACCGCCGTGGACGTAGCGGAAGGGGTCAGCAGGGTCCCGACAGGCGAGCGGTGAGCCGCCGTCGCCGGTGCACGTGTCGGCCACCTTCTGGTTGGCCTTCTGCTCCTCATTGACGTCACGTACCAGAGTAGTGTCCAGGGGCTGCACTGCGGAGGTGGAGCGCCGGTGCAAGTGAAAGATGCAGAGGCGTGTGGTGGTGTGGAGGCTTGTGGAGGCTTGTGGCGTGTGGTGGCTTGGAGCAGAGGCGTGTGGTTCTGAGCTGCTGCTGGCAGTACTCGTTGTCGACGCGTTGCAGTTCTACACTCTTGAGCACCGTCTGGTAATGGCTGCCATCAAACCGGTCCATGCCCCAGCCGGTGGCGACACACTCGGAGTTGGTGAGGTCGACTGAGCTGTCTGGCAGACACAGCGTGTCTATGTGCCCCTGCAGCTGGACCGGCTCGTTCAGGAAGATGAGCGCGAAGTCTTTGTGCAGGTTCGTGCAGTTGAACTGTTCGTGTATGTGGATGTCTTTGGCCGCAACGTCCACATGCGGATAGAATTCAAGAGTGTTCTGGGTGTCCCACTCGCCGAGACGAACGCGCAGCTCACCGGGACTGTACTTGTAGACGCAATGGGCAGCCGTCAGTACAACCTGTGGGTGGATCAGGGCACCTCCACAAACGAACAGGTTCTTCTCTTCATCCCCGACTTTCTCCACGCAGAGAAGAGCCGCCATCCACGGGAACTCACCGAACTGCGTCTCGCCCTCTGCGAATCCAGTGATGCGAGCGCTCACTCCCAACTCGTTCCTCCGTCCGCACTGAGCCTGGTATGGCCCGGAAGTGGGCTCTATTACCTTGGCTGTGGGATCACGGCAGCAGACGTTGATGAACTTAGGACACTCTGAATGGGCCAGCGACGCGTCTGTTGCGTTGTTGTTTTTGTTCTGTCCAAATCTGATGTCGATAAGGCCAGCACCGTCGGTGATGATCTCACCCTCGCAGCACATGTAGTAAGGCACGCAGACGAACTGCTCCTGTTGGCATCTCTCCACGGTATCGTTCTGAAAAGTTTTGAACCCTCAGGCGGGGGTTAGCTTATACGGTCAAAAACGCCCCCCAGCGGAATGTTTTTTTACAGAAATTTGGTGTCAAGCAGGCCCAAAATATGGTGTCTCCAAAACACCCCATTCAGGGGCTAATCGGTGGAATGGGGTGTGAATTTTTTCCGAGTTATTTATTTCAGTCAACAAACAGCAAGCAGAAAACACTTCCTTCACAAGCCAGCCTCAGCACAAAGCACTTCAGTTTTACGTTTTTGCATCATCTTGTGCACAAAAAAACAGGACCAACACGTCTGAAACATGCCTTACTGTTTAAGGAATGGGGTGTGAAAGCACACCTTGTACTGGTGCACGCCCATCCTATAGCACCCCTTTGTGGTGTCCCATTCCATTCCCACACTTCGTCAGGGTGTTGCAGCACCCCGAGTTCCCGCTTATGGTGCTAGTAACCCTGTGTAATTGTGCATTCTGTACCCTTAATGGGTGTAAAGGGAAGTAATCATCATGTATTACTCACACTTCCACACAAATGAGGTGGCTTTTAAAGTGTTGTCGCAATGAGTATGAATTGATTATAAACTATGGAAGGAGATGGTAAGGATGAGGAAATGTGAGGATAACGAGGATGGGATTCTTATGTAATTATGGTGCTTTGTGTGAAATGTGACCTTTATTTGGTGCATTGGGTGTCGGAACCAACGTTTCGCTTCAATACGGCTCCTCCATTGTCATTAGTGCCCTCAAGTGCTGGGTACCTACTTAAGACTTCTTTTACCATCGCTCTGCACTAAAAGGCGAGAAAAGCCTGCTGACATGTATTTCAATATACTCCAGAGCTCCAAACTCTACAAACGCATCAACCTAAGCTCCACTGATAAACAATTCTGTCGGTTAAGTACTCGGCTATCTGAAGAAATGAAATGCCTCCGTCCAAAACAAATATTTCAAAAACACTAAGCACGCAGTCCTGCATTATCTCAATGCCCACAGCTGCTTAGTCACACTGCGCCTTACATCACATCTTCGGCAAGGGGTGCTAAACACACACACACACACACACACACACACACACACACACACACACACACACACACACACACACACACACACATATATATATATATATATATATATATATATATATATATATAAATCGCCACTTACCCAGAGGAAGGAGATTAAATTTTCGTTCCTATCGCTATTTGAAGATAAGTACAAATTGGGGATCGCTGTTGCTTCCACCGACTCCTTGCACTGACCCATGCTGCAGCATGCGCGGCGCGGCGTTGAAAATTTCCTGTTCTCGACAAAATGCATGTGCTAACACCAAGTCAGGGTGTTGCTACTAACTTACAATCTGAACCCAACACTATGCTTGGGAAAATATTTCTCGTTTTAAGTATTTGACGCTTGAATAAGGTGCGGACAGAATGGGAGTTTGCCGTAGCCGTTTAAGGTGCAGGTGTACAGCACCTACTTGAGGTATTACTGGCCATCAGCACTTTATTTAGTTGTTCATTCGCACCCTCAAATCCATCTATGGGAATATGCACACCTTGCATGGGTGTCTGGGTGCTAAACTAAAGGTGTCAGGGTGTTAAAAATTTTCTAGTGCGGCGTTCAGCTTAGCCAGAAGCTCTTCATCGGTAAGCGAAGACAGTCCGGACTCTACAGGGGCGGCCGGCCGGATGTCGGGTTGGTTGGGGTCGATAGAGGCCTGCCCGGCTCCCAGAGCCGACAATAATTCAGTGTCCGTCAATTGGGACAGGTCGAGGTTACCCGCCTGCTCTTGCGGCTGCGGCAGCGCCCGCGCCACCACCACCAGCGCCAGCACCAGAAGCACACGCATCCCTGCCGGAGAGGACAACTGGTCAGGCCAACCAGTCCGTTGGCCAACCACGGGAGTTCTGCTCATCAGACTTAATTTCGTGATGTACTAACGTGTGTGGCACACCGGAAAAATCAAGCTAAGAAATATGACCTCCCGGTAAAACGACAAGTTCTCAGGTATTTAAACCTTAACTCATTAACGCCCGCACCTACTTCCATCTTTCAAATTGGCGAAACAAATGTTTTTCTATGTTTAGAATATGCCAAATAAGATGTTCCGAAAGTTTTAAGCCGATGTCACTGATAGATTCTGAGATATGACACCGGACAAAAATGACCCGCTGGGCGTTTGGGACATCGGCTGGCACTGCGCGGCCGGCTCCCGGGCGGCGCAGTCACTGCACTCAGCGGCCCAATGCGCATCGCTTTTGCTGCAGTTTTGTGAAGTAATTTTATTTCCTCTTGTATGTTTGCCATAGTAAAATGTTTAGACAGTTTTATGCTCTTAAGGTTTAATTATAGACAACACTAGCTGCATATTTGCAAATAGTATACAATAGTGGTTAACCTAGACTGATGATTTGCGGGAAATAGACTAAAATTTTGAACATTATAGCATTTTAAGAATATTGGTGAATATCAAAGGTTTTGGGAAACCGTTTATTTTGTCTCTAACCTATTCGTCCTCCACCTCCCAGACTTTGTGACGGATACTCACTGAGCTTTCAATGAGCAATCGTAATATTCAGCATACAGATGAAAGGTTTTGAAAACTCAATCCGTTATCTCCCCACGCGGTGTAAATTTGCTTGATTAATCTCCAAATTTCCAAACGGGCCCATTTCCATCTTTCCAACTTTTTTGGAGCAAGTAGTGCGCTCCATAGTTGTATCAATGTAAACTTCCACGTTTCATTGTAACGCCGGTCAGCTCATCATCTTTCTTATCCTCATGACTAATATATTTTGTGATGGCATAATCATGATATGCACCTGATCCGCTCCGCTATCTTGCGCACTTAAAACAACTTATTTTGCTTGTTTTCCTGCAAAACATTTTATCTGTGGCATCGCTAACAACTATGATTTCGATATATTTATGTCTCCATGGCTGGATATTTCTTCTCGAGCTAGGAGGGGTTCTGGATGGTTTAACGCTGGCACTGCAATCCAAGCCCTATGACAAAGTCTGTGGGAGACCAAAAATCCAGGCGGGTCTTGACCCCTCCTCCTAACCCCGGGATGTCCACTCATGGTAGTTTCACTTGACTAGAACTAAACCGCAACAGTGCTAGTTGCGTTTTAGACAGAAGTTCTAGAACTTCCCTTGCATTCACCCATTTTATACTGCTCCGGACGTTTTACACTGTACCATCTTGTCACAACAAACCAGCGGGGCGGCCGCGATAATTTCAACTCATTTTGTCAGCTGGTCATTGACTTTTAATCAGTAGTGGGCAGAGGGGGCTAGGAAGGCTCAAGCCCCCACCGAAATGTCAGTGTGCCTATAGTAAATGCATTACTCAGGGCTGTTCTGAGGCAATGGCGGGGAGGCTCGAGAACCCTAACCCCCTCCCGCCCCACCACCCAATGAAGTCCTCAGTCCGCTACTGTTCTCTATCCTCTCTATCTACTACACACAATCCTGCTAGCTTAACAGTGAAGTCAGTGGTAATATTTCGATAAGTTTCCAAAACCCCTGAAAATTGTATTTAATAAAGCCATCACAAAATACTGGAACCATCTTGCATGTTTTCGTTAACAATTATGATAAAATTACCAAAATCAGACAGACCCCGAAAAGCTAGGAAACATTTCATGAACTTCAAAGTTTCCAAACGTATCGAAATTGCACTAAAAATCTTCAGATTTGATGAAAACTCTCTAAACTGGCAACCCTGAATTCGCAAGACCCACAATGCCTCCCTTCCTTCTAGGTAACATTATGCACCTAACGCACCAGACGGGAGGACAGGACACATCTTTTTCCTCACTTTCAGCTTCCCGCAGATGTCCGCAACGCCCAGCGGGTCATTTTTGTCCGCTTCATATTTGACGATGTCTCATGACAACGCCGTTCAAGAAAATCTTACTGTTTCTTCACCATCTGACACCTAGTGGTCTTGGCTTAATGTCAATCATGCAAACCACTTTCAGCTTTCCACATGTTATTGCGAAAACAAAATTTGCAACGCTATCTCACGTTGACCGAAACCTCGCCAAAATAAGTTCCACCAAAATCGTCCCATAAGCACTTAAAATTTTTAAATGCATTTTTCCAGCTTGTCCACACTCTGAAACACACATCCATATCATAAACATGAAGATGACTTCACTGGTACTGATTCTGCAGCCTGTCAAAGTCAGAGGACAAAATGACCCGCTGGGTGTTAATGGGTTAACCAAGTGATACAATTGCACTTATCCCATGCTATGTACCTATGCCCCCCAAAGAAATAGCAGGAAGAAAGTCACAGAGAATAATTCGCTTGGAAGACAAGCTGATCGGAAATAATACAATGAATTTGCGAACATAGACTCCGATAACAATCTTTGGCTGAGAAGTCATAAGTGTGGTATTTCGTCCTGTTAGATACCTAGTGTGAAGGAATCAGTATTCTTCGCCATTGGTGGTCTGATCTCGTCCGACACGTTTATATTAAATGATCATGGTCAGATGAGCATAGTAATTCCATTCTACAGATGCCACGATCCTGTCACCAGACACCCTTCATAAGACCATATCAATGGCCGACCATTAAATAAGATATTATCTGATCCCTACAACCTCAACCAAAGCGGTGCAAGTTGGGGGCACCATGTAGCCTCGGCAATTGGTGCATCGTTAGAACCACAAATTCACGACATTCATGATACGGAACATTGACCAAAGACTATCGCTTTTGTGCTAGAAACAAGTTGCGCTACTCACTGTGTGAGAGGACTTGGGTGGTTTCTCACGGCACCATGGATCGCGTTCCTATGCAAAGTTTAAGTGTTTGATACGGTGTTTTGGCAGGCACAAATAGTATCCACACCACTGAAATATTCCTCTGCAATGTCATAAATAAGTCTCAATAGGTCCTAGCGCCATGTACCTATTAATACACCTTATGTCAATGCATACCAGTTGAAAATGTAATTATTTCTGAACAACACCCAATTCCTCTCTTCTGTGTCTAGCCCGGGATTCTGCCTCCAATTTTTGAAATGAAGTCTAAGCGGTAAAAACCCCCCGGACTCGGAAGCTCACCTGTTGAAATGTGTCGACTTCAAGTGTAAACCGTCGCTCGAGTTGAGTTGCTGCCTCCGTGCTGGTAGTGTTTGTTATGCCTTGCAAGCCACCTATCCTCAGCTATATAGCGGGGCCGAATGTGACGTCAAACACCCATGAGGTTGGCAACGGGAGATCCCCCTGCCCATGTACTGTCCACCAGGGCCTTGTCTAACATCTTGTCCCACCTAGTTTGGCCAGATCCCACCCAGTTCAGCAAAAAATCCCACCTAGTTTATACTGACTTGGGTGGAAACCGGGTGTAGTAAAAACTCTTTTAAATTCAAGAACACTTTAGAATATAAGTGCATCAATTCAGTCCTACTCACGACCTGTATTTCCCATGCTCCATCTGATGCATTTTTTATTCTGGACCATCATAAGCTGAGCTTATTCTGCGCCCCACCGGAAGCATCAATGCCCCCCCTAAATAAAAAATACGGGGGTTAGCACAAATTTGAAAAGCGCATTAGAAAGCTACTGTAAATTGAGATTTTAATTCGTATGTTTAAGCGCTCAGGTCAATGGTTTGACCTCGAGAGGTCATGTTCGGTCACGATAGTCTATTTCCACCAAAACGTGCAATGCTTAACCCGCGCCCCACCAGGGTCCAGCGCCACCTTCGCCCCACCGGGGGCCATCGATGGCCCCCTATAACTCCGAAAATATGCGCGTTAGCGCAAATCTGCGAAGTGCATTAGAAAGCTTTTGTAAATTCAGTAAGAAATTACTTTGCATGTTTTTGCGCTTAGGTCAATGGTTTGACCTCCAGAGGTCAAATTAGGTCAAGATAGGCTATTTTTACTCAAATATGCAATGCTTAACCCTTCCGGCTCCCGGCTACCCTATTTCCGCGGGGCAATATCGGCCCCAAGATCTCGTAACTAACCGGCCGATTTTAAATTAAGTGCCAGATTCCTCTGCTGCTAAACTTTATTTTGAAAAAGAAAATTTAAATTTTTATTTTTAGGGGAGGTGTGCAAATATACAATTTTTGTGTATTTTTTAGATTTTCCATAACCTTGTTCTCTTGTACGATTTTCACAAACTAGTTCAGACTTACAAATAATTGACCCAAATTTTCATATACTCGAGTTACGCAAAATTGAAATTCATGGCAGTTCAGGACCAGGACTTGAGGGAAATATATACAACCTAAAAGTTTTGTTACGCGATTAAGCCGTCATATACTGCTTGGCATCTTCGACACATAAATAAATGAGAAAAAGTGAAAACTCATCGGGGCGGATGCGAAGGTAAACAGTGGGGTAAAATACAACCAACAATATGCGAATGATATGCATGAGTATATTAGTCCCTCGACTAGTTGAATTTAATTTCTGATAATTTTACCCTCCCA
Source organism: Lepas anatifera (assembly GCA_034440635.1). NCBI lineage: Eukaryota > Metazoa > Arthropoda > Thecostraca > Lepadidae > Lepas > Lepas anatifera. The sequence goes on from JAOTON010002205.1 coordinate 630,149, forward strand.
TGACAGCTCTGGGAAAGGGGGACATAGGCGGATCAGGACTCGTCGGGGGGGTGGGGGTGATTGAAACACATTTTCAATATACAACGATATTGAGTCGCGGCGGTGATACTGGCTGGGAATATACATTTTGAAAATGTGTAGTGACTGGACACGCCTCTGGTAATCTAGAATTTGGTTATAACTATTTTGAATTTTCATATACCCAATTGTATTCGCCCTGAACGGCTGTAAGCAGTCTCTCACTTACTAACGTTTAGTCCTTCTTGATAACATTCCCCCTTTTGAACTGCTGTAACCGCCCCTGATGAATACAAATAGTGACAATGTGAATGCACTATCATCTCACATAAAAATGATATAATAAAACCATATAACTGGTATCGATCAGCGAGACGGCTTCCTTTCACAAAACCCATCGCATACGATAATACTTGGTTTGTGGATAGAACCTCCCCAAACCCAGCCATAGCTCCGCCCTGGTAAATATATAATCTTGAAATTTCGAAACCTGCCTTACTAGTTTTAGAAAGTCGAAGTTTAAGTTCTATCGAGCCGTTTCAGATATTCTCGAAAAACCTGAAGGGGGCAATATACCCCCTGCCGAATGGTTAAGCAAACTGGACATAACTCTTACGTCACTAGAACTATTGAAATCTGGTAAAGTACATTTGATAGGAAATTGCCAGTACCTTTTCGCTTGTGAACGTAAGACCTCCCGCCAGTGGTTTGACCTCCAGAGTCCCCTCTGACCTAATATAACCTGGGTCACAAGGTCGTGACCTTGCCTATATTAAATGAAAGCAGTGACAAGAAAACACGATGGTGTTTGTTTCGCTCTAGCTTAATTAGGTCAAAATTTATTGTCAAAATACTCTTTTTGACCCCCTGGTGACCTTGGATTACCTTGAAAAAGTCAAAGACCAAATATGATCCCTGGGATCCGTAAAAGGGTGTCCAAAAAACGCTGTTCTGAGCAGTCTGAGCATTTGCGATCATTTTTGTGACTTTTAGATCATAAGACAGCTTATCCCCATGCTTTTTCAATGGGAGAGGTCGCCTCGTAACCTGACCTCAGGTCACGAAATAAAAAATCCCGGATATACACGTTGTAGACCCTGAAAGGTTCATGTAGTGTAGCAAGTTTCAAATTGATCGACTAAAATGTAGCTCTTATAGAGCTCCAAAGTTGAAGTGAGGTGACCTTGGTTGACCTCGCCTGGTGACCTGACTTTGGGTGACCCGGGGTAAAAATTTTCAGGGATGGCGGGAAAATGATGAGGTGAAAGATAGATCCCTCAACTGTGGTGCTGCACCTCATAGTTGTTCTGCTATCCCGAAAAAACCTTAAGGGGCATCGATGGTCCCGCCTGTGGGGCGAGGGTTAAGAGGCCTGGGCAGGGCCAGGAACTATTAGATCTGACCATTAGAGCTATTGAAATCTGGTAAAATCTTTTGATAGGAAAATGCCTGGGCTTTTCTCGCTATGTGACCTCTGGTCAGTGATTTCACCTCCAGCGGTCACCTCGTGACCTAATAAATCTGGGGTCACGAAGGGCCAGATTGACTTTGCCGTATATCAAGTGAAAGCCACTGTCTAGACATACACGATGACGTTCGGCGCCTTAGCTTGGTTAGGTCAAAAGTTATCGTCAAAATGCTTGTTTACCCCTGTGACCTGAGATGACCTCAGATAGGCCAAAGGGCAAATATCACCCCTGGGGCCCGTGAAAGGGTGTTCAAGGACGACTTTCGGAGCAATCTGAGCATTTGTAACTTTTAGATCATAAGAGAGCATTTCCCATGCTTTTTCTATCGGAGAGCTCACCTTGCGACCTGATCTCAGGACACCAGATCGAAAAATTTTGGATATAGATCTTTTAAACCCTGAAAGGGTGATGAAGTGTAAAAAGTTTCAAATCGATTGACTTAGAAGTGTAGCTATGATAGAGCTTAAAATATGAAGTGAGGCGACCTTGGTTGACCTCGCCTGGTGACATGACCTAGTATGTCCCGTAGTAAAAAATTCAGGGATGATGGGAAAATGATGGGGTGGGAGATAGACCTGTCAACCACGGTGCTGCACCCCGTCGTTTTTCTGTCATTTTGAAAAAAAAACTTAGGGGGCCATTGATGTCTCTCGGTTGGGCAAGTGTGAAGAATGCTCGCTTACGTCGGCCTACCCCAACGTGTGCGACGAAAACCCCGCGAATGCGCCGAATAATCACAAAGCCGGATACAGTCTGTAGCCAATAAATATGCTCGTCTCATCTAACCGAATGCCATAAAAACCGTCATGTCACTTGTCAACCTGGGAGTCCGCCTATCATGCCTGAAGCGGGGATTGGTAAAGCCAGTGTTAATTTTTATTCGTAATGCTTTTTTGATTGGTGGCTAAGAGTTACATTTTATATAATTCTGTGAAGGACGAAGAAAATAGCTGTTCAGATGGATGCAAGCTTATTCTTTTTCCGAAAAGGTGGTTAAATATTTTGAGGTTTTTGTTGTTTTTGAATAGCAATTTAACCTTGACAAGAGTATAGCAGCAATGAAAGGAAACATAAGGGTTATTTTATAGAAGTATCAAAGGCCTCCCCACAAATTGTTCTTGCGACGACGGACTCCCTGTGGAGTCTGTCGTCTGGGAGTGTGCTCTGGGGGAGGGACAGCATGGAAAAAGCATCCTGCATGAACTAAATTTTGTTCAGTTTCACGAAACTGGTTTTGTTCTTCAGCGCAAAATGTTTCTCAACTATCGTGCCGCTGCCTCCATTTACATCTTGGTGCATTGCGTTGCTTACAGTGTAATATATGGGGTGGATAAAGCTTATCATGAGCAAAAAGAACAGTTTTAACGTGAAAATAAATGAGAGTTTTCGTTCCATCCGTCACGCACCGATTGCACCACCCAACATTTTTTATTTATTTACCTTTTCGCTTGTTGACTTCGCTTTGTCTCCCAACTGAAACTTAGTTCTAGAATTTCTGCCTTTGTAGGTATCGGGTAGGGTTGGTTGAGTTATATGAAATCCCACCTAGTGAAAATTCCTTAGAAGAGGCATTGCGCTCCCCCGCAATCGAAATTTTTATGACTAGTCTCGACTGGCATAGGATAGATATCTCAGAACCCATGGTGTTTCTAGCTTTAAAAATGGTTTCATCATGTGTTTTTTTCAAGAGCTTTCCAATGCTTATCATTATTTCTTAATCTGACATTTGCGCGAGAAAACAGCACACAATAACTAATTTTGCTACGTTCTGATTGGGTAATCTTCGGCTGACTTGCCATCGCCTCTGATAATACCCGACACTGGCACGCATACCTGGGTCACGTAATTATTACGTGTTTACAAGGACAAGTGCAAGGTCACACGTAATAAGTAGTGTGTGGGGCGCAGTGGGCACGGCGTTTTGAACCGAGGGAATCAGTAACTACTGTCTCGCAGGTGCTTAGCCCCAGGTGATCCGTCCAGTAACTGAGGCGCCTGGGCACGGGAGTTCCAAGACTGCGTATGTTTGAGTTATGACTTCAATGTTTCCATCCTCATAAGGCTCACAGCTTCATTGCCGAAATATTTATTTGGGTGGATATAATTCATGGGGTAAAGCTACCCAGTGACCGGATTTTTTGCTATTTATGCAACATAAACCTTGCCTAGGATACTACGATTTGGAGAATGGGAAAGTGTTAAATGCTGTATCTAGAGAAAGAGAGCCATTTTCGCCCAATCTACGTTTTTCACATGCATTTCCAAGGGAGAGGTCATACACCGTACCTGACCCTAGGTCATCGATATGAAATTCCCAGAACATATTTTGTACCATTTGGTGGGACCATTATGTGATATGAGTTTCAATTAAATATATTCACACTGTACTTACTTTTGCTATCTTCAACTTTTTTGGAGGTGAGGTCACTTGAGACATGAGATGACCCAACTTTGAAATTCTAGGAAAAGTTGAAGAATTAATCAGGGCAAGGTGCGCTGAGCACAGCGGCGCTTCATGCCGCCGGTAAAACCTGGGGGGTTCAAACCCTCCCCTCCACACCGGGACGAGGGTTAAGACAGTTCATATTGAATCTGATTAGGCTGAATCCAGACGGGTGCAAACAATATTCATGGAGTAGGTTAACCAAACACTGCCTGGTCTTTTTTCGCACCAACTGTGGCGTGGGCGGGGGGGGGGGTCAAGCCAACTCCCTTCCCCTGTTAAACTCAGGAACCAAAGGTTATAAGAAGAATAGGAATGGTACTGAAGGCTCCTTTCAGTCTTTTTCTAAGGTTATTTTCCACGCAACAGGCACAATCTCCAAGTGATTTAACACTCACTTATCAGACACAAAATTAAACATCTAACAGATAAATCAAATTTTCCAAAAACACCAACACAAGAAGACGGATAGGTGTCGCGCCATTTTGCGCCATTTTTGCCAATCCCCACAGTGTTTACCATTATAGCACGCACGAGTATTGCATTGGATTTGCAAGCCACAGTTCATCAGGTCAAGTGTAGATAAAAAACATCGCTCGTCACCACCTTTTGGAGTCTTGGTGATTTGCAAACAGTCTGGCTCTGTGAAGAACGACACATTGAGCACGGTCAGTTTTCAAAGGTTACATACGATTCCCGTCTGAGCCGGCATGCTCTGACGAGCTTCGAACGCACGAGCGGTGACGATAGTTTTTCACGCTAGTTTTCCAGTGATACAGAGCAAATCACACTAGATAGATAAAACCCACAAAAACACTAAAATAACACAAAAAACACAAACTGACCGCTGAGTATTCTCCAAAACTGCAAACCAAAGCATTATTTACACACCTTAAGCTACCCTGGGCTAACTGTAATACCTAGAGGTGTGCTGCGACATTCTCTTTATTGCTCTGGGTACGGCAGGAGGAGCACAGCTTTGATTTGAATTTGGATCTTTGGCACATGCAGATGCAGGTAAGCTAGGTTAACGAACTATTGGGTGGGAGAATGTTTGACTAAAGAGCACTTGGGAACCTCAACACTTTTCTGTTCTCATAAAGTACCTAATCAAGAAATGGATGGTTGACCTCCAGGACTCACTAGCATTCTGAGCATTCTTCACACATACATACGGACTTGAGGGAACCTTTGGAAGGTAGGAAACTCTGTAAACTTTGAGTGCCCCTGATACTGGTGTATTTCTGAGATTCTGAAGAAAAACTTTGGACGCTGTTTGGCAATAGAGGTCTCTTTCATTGCGCACATCTAAACTAGCACTGTAGCATTTAGCAGTCAAACCAGAACTTGAGTCATGGCACCAAAAAATAATTACAAAGAACAACTTGATGACATGCGTCTGAAATATGTGGCTCTTGAAAACCATGTGACCGAAATGAAATCAGAAATTCGAAGGTTGAAGGAGGACCAACTCTCTTACCTTGCCCTTCGTTCAGAAGCCGAAACCAGACAGGTAGAGACAGAGAAGTTTCTTGACCAAGCCAGATATGAGAATGAATCACTGAAAGTACAACTATCCAAAATGGCCAGGGAATTAGATAACTTAGACCAGTATGGGAGAAAGTACCAACTCATCCTGGCTGGCAAAGCGGTCCCTGAAGCATGTAGAGGTGAGGATATCAGAGATATAACTCTCTGGTTATTGAGCACATTCCTGGGCATACAGCTGCAGAAGACCGACCTCACTGCATGCCAAAGGCTGGGGGGGGAAGACAACAGTCTTTGTGAGATTCAGGGACCTCGATGCCAGGCAGGCTGTTTACGTAAAGCGCACCAAGCCCGTGCGAACTGGCCTGCTGGTGTTCGAATCCTTGACCAAACCTAGGATGGAGGTTGTTCGCACCCTAAAGGGGATGAGGGATGGCAGGCTGTGCCCATTCAAATCCTACTACACCTCAAATGGCACAATATACCTGAGAGTTAGGGAAGGGGCTCCTCCTGTAAAGCTAGAAGTGGGCACAAGTGAGGATCACATCTGGGACATCTGCAGAGGAGAAAGGAGTGCACAGCCTGGGGGGAACTGCTCCTGTTATGGGCCAACAAAGGGAGGTCAAAACAGATGATTGGAGGACTGTCTCTAGGGGTCGCAGAAGGGATCCAAGCAGGTCTTCCCCACGTCAAGCAGACAAGGTAGAAGAATCCAAGGCCAGATGCCAAGGACGTTAGTGAGACGAGTGACACCTCCCCCTACTGTGGGTAGGGGACTGTCCCTTCCCCCAAATGATCCATCTGCTCCTACAGAAGAGACCAGGACTTCCTCTGCTGATCCAGTGCAGGGAGCATGCAACAGTCAGACAGCTGCATTGTAAATGCTGTCTGGAGGGATCTGTGACCCAAATCCACAGACTCTGACTCCAAAAGCCCCTGCCAGCATCTCAAGCACCAGTTCTGTGAGCGGTGACGAGACCTTGTCTGACAGGGTATCAGTGTTGCCTGCCAATGATGCTAACCCAAATCACTGCAGAAGGAAGAGCTCCCAAGATGAAGTTGACACAGATACCATCCCCAAAAGCATAGCTCCAACAGCAGACTAACCCCCTACTCTGCAGGTGTCCAACATGTATCCTGTTGACTGTATCAAAATACCAAAAACAATAATAAAAACACATTTTTATTATGATCATCAACAGTAACACAAACAAAAGAAGCAATCTCAAATGAACATAACAAGAAAACAGTATGAACATGAACAGAAATACAAAACAGCATTTGTAACAAAGACAGTAATCAGTAACATATAAAATAAACTATTTGCTCTCCCTGGTCAAACTAGTTTCCCATCCGGTAGTTGCCAAACACAGAACCCTCTGAAAAGAAACAGGAAACCCTCCCATTTTTGCTCTCATTCACCTATGATCATTGACAATGGACCCACCATAGCAGCAAACAATACAACTTTCCAGTCTTGGCTTGATATAGAACACTTAGACAATGGTTCTGAAAACATCATTAATTCTATCAATGATCTCTCAAACAAATGCAAATATTACAAACCCGAAGAAGTCCCATCACCCCAAGATCTGGGAATCTTACATGTAAACATAAGATCCTTGCCCAAAAATTATGACAAACTCGTTAATCTCATCAATCGGTCTAATTCACAGTATGCTATCATATGTATTTCTGAATCATGGCTAAGTGAAGATCTAAATGCAGGATATAATATTCCAGGATACACATTTGTCAATGCCTGTTTGGATTCACATACACGAGGGAAAGGTGCTGCACTCTATATAAGAGACAATCTCAACTACAAAGTCAGATATGACCTAACCACCAAAATTACTGAAGTCCAGTCCCTTATAGTGGAAGTAGCTCTATCAACTGGAACAAAAATTTTGGTCGGGACCATCTATAGATCTCCCTCATTTCATCCAGACATACTGTTCGGGTACTTGAACAATATTATGCCAAAACTTTTGACTAGCAAGAAAACTTGTGTGATTGCAGGACACTTCAACATTGACTTAAAGAATAGGCAACACACAGAAACAGCAGAAACGTTTATGGCCTCCATGGCAACTGGTGGTTTTGTACCATCTATATCTGTTCCTACTAGGAGCACCAGTACCTCAGCCACCTTAATTGATAACATTTTCATTAACAACTCACAGGCTGTTGAATCCTCCGGTGCCCTAATAGAGGATGTTAGCGATCACATGCCGGTCTTCATCAAGCTTAAGATAAAGTTTTCTTCAGAATCACCACAAGTAACTTCCAAACCCTACTTTGATATTAAGCAAGCAGACGCTCTTGGACAAAATGTCCGAGCAACTCTAAATCTTACTGCGAGATCAACCAATCCTCATGAGCATGCAAAAACTCTTACTGAAACAATCACGAAATGCAAAAATTGACCAAAACATTCAAACAAAAAGGTATGACCCAATCCAACCATGGATCTCCCATGCCATTCTTCGATGCATCAACAAGAAAAACAAACTCCATAAAAAATTCATCAAAAACAGGTCGAACCTGAGGGGAGCGGGTACCTGCCCCCTCAGGTTTTTCAGAGATAGCATAAAAACGACGGGGCGTAGCGCCACCTTACTTGGCATACCTTTCCCCTCATCATTTCTACAACTTTTGTCAAAATTTTAAGGTTAGGTCATCTCAGGTCAGGTCACCAGTACAGGTGAAGTGACCTGACCTAAAACAAGTTAAGGCAGCACAAGCCGGAACAGGGTAAAGTTATCCGATTGAAACTCATCTCACATAATGGCCCCACCGAGTTCTCAAAAATATGTTCCGGTATTTTTTATATCGATGACCTAAGGTCAGGTACGGGGCATGACCTCTCCATTGGAAATACATGGGAAAATGTTTGTTTTACGGAATAACTCAAAAACGGATGATGATAGAGCATCTATTTTAGCTGCATTAGACTCGCCTGGGCGTTGTGGTTCTAATGATATGCATTTCATATAATTTACCCTGACCTGACCTCAGGTCAGGTCAAATCCTTCATTTGAGCTAGCAAGGTCAAATTATTCCTCATAATCTTTAGAATGTTTCAAAATTAGGATCCAGTTTCCATATCTGCATTTTATGCCACAGTTTGGAAATGATATAATAAAGGAAATAATAATTTTGCAGGAAATGACGCTGAAGCTTTTATTTTGATACCATTATGTTTGGATTGCTATTGCAATTCGATTGATATGCATATTGACTATGCTAGGCTGGATAGTGACCGTGACCTTACCTCAGATTAGATCATTTCAATATTTTGACCTAGTATGGTCATATCATACATCATTCGATTCACCGTAACAAGAAAAATGAATGGCACCTAAAACATTGGTCTAACTTCACTCTGTCAGACGCTAGAGCATGGAAACTCTTCTGTAACATACCACCTTCTTTGACCTGTCATGACCTCAATACTGACCTGAACCAAAAAGTGATCATTGTAGTTTTTCAATGAATTTGTATGAGGAATCCAACAACTTTCTCCTTTTTCTTTTTGCTATCCCGCATATGAGCCGAGTTCGAGGGGCTGTTTGAACCTCTTCCCCACCATGGCGAAGGTGGCTCGGAGGCTCACCTTGGCGAGCGCTAATCAGAAAAGAGTTATTGTTTTCTTTATGGGAGTTTTTGGTTCACTACCTTGCCCCTTCTTGCCTGGTTATGTGCTCATAACGACCTTCATCATAGGTCGCATTCGCCGATGCCAAACAGGAAAAGGCCTTCAGGTATTTCGAGCTAGAAGGGTACTGTTTGCCAGTGACGGAATATTCCAAGGGCCGGGTATCATTGGTAGGGACTGCCCACCAACAATGGCGATCAGCTTACATGCAAAAATACCCTGATTTACATAACCCGATATTCAGATGCAGGGATGTCCTCAACTTCATCTGAATGGTAAGGCCGCGGTAGTGGAGTGGTCGTCGTAGCTGACTTCCGCGTAGCCGACCTGGGTTCAAGGCCCGGCGGATTCCTTGAACAAGGAGCAAGCTGGCTCCCGGGAAACCCTGGCAGTTTGTGCATAGATAAACGCCAAAATCATTGTATATGTATATATATATATATATATATATATATATATATATATATATACATATATATATAATTGAATAGCAGCTCATTGGAAGGCATCATGCTTGCAATTTTCATTTGAATTCACTTAGGATCAGATTTCCATGTCTGCATTTTATGCCACAGTTGTCTCCTCGTTTAGTTGTCCAGGGTAAGACACATTAAATGTATGAGAGAAGGAATTGAAACCTGCCACCAGACCGCAAATAGCTAAGACTATCGATTTTTATAAGCATTGAATCCTCACTATGTTTTAATATGTGTCGAAATTTATCATTTAAACTTGTATGGGCCGGGTAAGGGTACGCTGCTTCATGTTACATACAGTGCCCGTACTGTGTGAAATTTCCATGCTAGGGTGCGTTATCAATGTTAACCCTATGGGAGCATATTTCGTGAAATATCTCGTAAAGTAACGTGGCTATCGTCGTGATTTTTTCAACACAAGTAAATGTTCAGTGTATCTTTACGGCAGTCTCTATTTTAAGCTTGACATATTTCTAGTTTTTGTACACTTTAACGTTATTTTTCAAATTTCTCAAACTTAAAGTTTGAATAACTTCTTACATTATGTTATCATTGAAATAGTGTGGGTGAGCGTATATTCTACAAGTCAGTCTCCAAAACTCTGTTGTCTTACTTTTTTAATTTTTGTCTCATAAGAAAGATATAAGAAGCTGAAATTTGAAAGCATTTTTCCGAAAATTCAGGGAAAAATCGGGAAAACGGAAACAAGAGATTTTTGCGGCTATCTCTTCTGTAACATTCCCATACAAATTCAAAAACAAAAAAGGCTCGGCGAAAAAGTTATTTCAAGTTATATAAAACTTTTCCAATAGATGGCGCTAGCGGTACCGGATTCGAATGAGTGGCCGGTGTGGCAGGTCTGTTCATTCATGCTTTGGTGAGAGACGGGAGCAGTGGCATGGCCAGAAATATGTCAAAGTACTTAAAAGCAGAGAAACTGCAGTTAGAAGCAAAATTGAAGATATTCACGAATGTTGATAGGAAACATTGAACAAAATGAGAGCGTGTAGCCTGGTCACCCCTTGGCTACGCCACTTGCATACGGACACCTGTTTACCGGCGTGACCGGTGCCTCTGCGCCTCGGGCGCGCGCCAGTCACGTGGCAGCCGACTGAGGACAGGATCCAGCTGCTGAGGCCCTGCGGAGGGACAAGGACGTCTCCATTTAGCAGTGCCGGATCTAACCGGTCGGTTGGGGGGCAAACCAAAGTCGCAACAAAAAACGTCACGCAGTGAAAAATGTTGCCGCAATATCACTTGACGGCAGGTTTTGGGAATACCCAGGGCGAAAGGCAAAAAAAAGTCACGGGGTGAAAGATATGGGCACGAGATGCTTGTTTTTGCTATCCATAGCCCTATATTTACACTGAAGTTCACTGGTTCTGTTTGAAACTTAAAGCAAAGCAAATTTAAAGCAAAAAAAATCTCACTTATGAACTCATAAGGAGCCGGGGCAAAAAGAGGTCGATCGCTTGGGGGGGCACAAAAACAGTTTTACCCCGGGCTTTTCCGTATGGGGAGGAGGGCAAATGCCTTCCCCCTCTGGATCCACCACAGCCATAGTGTTTGCATTGAATTTGACTACCGTGTTTTCAAATCAAATATTTGAAATGGGAGGGGGAGGGGTTGAATATGAAGGCATTGTAACAAAAAAGGGGAGTTACCCTAACTAATATTACATGATCCCGGGCATCAAAACTTTTTCGGTTTTTACCACTCCAACATTCAGTAGTTTCAGCAAGGTGTTCTCTAATTGGATCGATGATCTAAACAAGGGAGGGGTGAACTACAATGCTGTGTCAATGAGCTTTTGTCTTTGAAAAAACTGCCAAGAATCTATAAGGGTAAATCGTACCTGCTCGTACCCAGAAGTGAAATCTAGGAGCTGATGTTTCATCATTATAAGCCAGCCTAAAAATTTGCTGTCCCGCAAAAACCATGATCAGTGGTCCTAAAATCACCTAACTGAGCTCCAAAACGTCAGACTTCACCCGACCGATTATCCAATTATGATTGGTGATATTTTGCTAACTTCTGCATTCTACTGCCGAGAAAAGTAGCAACTTTTCGTATGAAAGAATATTGTGATAATAATACGAAAATGGCTAATTCGGACTTGCAGGTGTCCCCAAAAAAATGTCAGAATTGTTAATGACTAACCAACCGAGGGAGAGAGAGAGAGAGAGAGAGAGAGAGAGAGAGAGAGAGAGAGAGAGAAGGTAGACATGTATTAACAAAGAAAGATTTGTATAAACAAAGAAGTCTCGTTAAAAACATGAATATGGAGTTAAGAATATCTAAAATGAACAGTCTGAGTTCGAGCGCTGTTTTGCAACACGGCCTGACAATATGTGATTAGAATACCTGCGAATTGCGAATTACATGTAATATGCGAATTACATGAAAACAGTCGCAGTCTGATCCCCAAAACCCTGCCAAAAGGCGAGGGATGACCTGGGTACGTCGCTTGACCTCGGCTATTTTGGTACACTCCAACAATTACCCAAATTGCTTCACCGCTGGAAAGTTACCTATAAACTCCTCTCTCGGAACAAAAAATCCTTCATGAAAACGAAATTATGGTTGCCAATGGCAAAAGCTGTGTGACTTCGTTCTTGGGGGTTTCCACGCGTTCATTGCGATGACTATTTCGTGCCCATCCGATTATATGGTGAATGCATTGTTGGTGGATGAGTACTGTATCTGGTCGTCAATGGGTGGATGTGGGCAGTGGCACTCCCCAGATTTGGTGACTTATAATTTTATTAACTGTTTTCTATAAATCCACACTCACTATATATATATATATATATATATATATATATATATATATATATATATATATAGTCATTCGTGTGAGTCACGAAAATGCGTTTCTATCTTGTTGAAATCAGTGTTCGCCAAGCAAAATAGCTGAATATATTCCTAACATAATGTCCAAAACACGATTTGCGGAAGGATTCATATATCTGTGGGTGCTTGGACAACACCATTGAAACGTTCTAGTGTTGTTGAAATATAGGTACTTAATTTTTTCGTATTCTTCATGTCAATGATTTTGAATAGGGTTTGCTCATCAACAGGTATGTGAGAAACCTAAAACTCACTTTGAATTATGTTATCACATTTTATTATGGTAGTCATTGACATTGTTTCAAATTTGAGTACCCCAAATCATTATCAAGAATCCGTGCCCCTGGTTCGCGGATTGCATCCAACCCAGGCTGGAATGGTAGGTAGGTAGCTGATACCATAGGTAGATCCAAGGGTCAAGGGGGACGCTTTCCCCTGATCGATCCTCAGCGCCCCAGTGAAAGGTCGATGCCGTCCCCTAAAATTTCACTTCCCCCAGAATGCGAGTATCGGCGCCTCTGCAATAGGATTTGGCACCCATCTGATAATTTTTTTCCGCCCAAAAAGTGTTCATCCCACCTGGTTCGGATGGCACCTCTCGACCATGTGCCCATCCTGATAAAAATACTGCATCCGCCCATGGGGACACCGTGGACAGAGGAACAAAGAGAAGTATGTTATTCGTTAACCAATTTCTTGAGTCTTGTACAATCAGCTCATTAGGGGTGTCGCCGAAGATTCGTTTTTTCCAAAAATACTATATTATTATGAAAAGTAGCCACAGCGAAAAAATAGGCAAAGATATATGCTGCAATAAGTGCGAGTCAGGATATGTGCAAGACAGGCCGCACTGATGGAATGAAAGCAAAAACAAAATTTAAAGTCTAACAAGTACGGTGACGAATCTTGGATTTCGTTAGGGGCAGGCTCGGGAGAGGGGCGCCGGACCAGGGGGTGCCGAATCTGAGGGGCACAAATTTACCACCCAATAGTCGGCTAGTGTCGGAGAAAAAAGAAGAGTTTAAAAAGCGTATTTGTAAATGCTTATTTTCATGAAAGCTACCTTTCAGTGAGACATATTCACGTTTACCATCAAACATATTTCGGGCCGGCAAGGTTTCGCCCAGGAGTCTCGTTAAAAATATGAATGCAGTTTTGCGAATAACTAAATTTTTAGATTGGAATTGCTGTAATTTCCCAACAATATGATTGACTAATAAAGCATGCATAACATGATCAGAGGGACTGAGCATCATACTCAGCCGATGGCTGCCACAGGGTGTTAGGTTTTTGGACCCCGAAACCGTCATTATGTGCAGATCCTACACTGTCAGTGTCATGGATGCGATGTTATGCCCATGCAACAACACCGAAAATCATGGATCTGTCGATGTTACCCTTGTTCTAATTGATCCCATAGATCCGACGGAGAGAAGCTTGTTCTTTGTGACATACAAAGAAGATTCAGCACAAAGTCGTAATTTGTCAAATGTATTCCTGCGTTCACTTCCTTGCTTTCGGTCGTAAGCTCACTCCTTCTGATGACTACATTTCAAGCACGTTCTTTCTTTCAAGTCGTACCTTCTCTTGTGAACCAGTGAGGGTAACAGACAGGCTGGAATCACAAACAGAGCCTCAGGTGAGACTAGGCCAATTAACTTCCAGCAGAAATGTATATTTTGTTTTTAACGGATTTGGGGGCACAGGACATGTTCAAAAGTATTTAACAAAAATGGGTCAGAATCTGGTTAGCTTTCCGTTTTGCTGTGGAAAATGTAGTGTCAGACTTGGAAGCTGAAGGTGTATGGTCTCTCTTACTTTCTGGCTAGTTGCGACCTGCCTGGCCGAAGCTGGATGGCGCACATTGTTTGTTAGTAGACTTATGAAGGCTCATATTGTCTGATTGCATGCAACCAGACAATATGAGCCTTCATGAGCCTACCAACATATGAAATGCTGCGGAGTTGGTGTTTTGATAAGAAATATGGCTTCATATTTTGCACACTTTTGTTTCAAATGAGTGTACCCGCAAATTTGTCATTATTTGGTTCATTTTGGACATCCGTTCAAAATTTCGACGTAATCAAGTCACCGTTTGCGGTCGAAAAATCAGCCTGAAGTAAATTTTGCATAATCACAGCTCATCAAAAATCGTACCGGAAAGCTACGTGGGTGTATTTTCGAAATAATATTGACATAATCGAGCATTCTAAACCTATTTAAAGTACAAATGAAGTTAGGCTGTGCGTTACATTGCATCTGATTTGCGTCAAATAGCCTAGTTGACCCAAGAAGGTGTTTTTACCGACGTAAGCTGTGTGCAATGGTAAGGAGAGGTGGTTGACAGGGAACGATCTTGAGGGAGGTTTATGCCGAATTAGCCCACTTGAATCCTGTTCGTACTTTTAGGTACATAAATAAGCGATTTTTGGGGACATGTAGAAATTGATTGGCCTATGATCACTAAAAGCAAAAGCCGCCACTGGAGATCTGTCTCAACGAGTGAAAGCCCAAAAAATTAGGCCTCGGCGTCAGCTAAAATATATGGAAGCCTTCTTCATTTGCTGCCCATCATCCTCCCTCAGCAGAGCAAATCTTCCGAAGGCGCCCGAGGTTCTAGAATACGACCTTATCAACAGCAGGGAATGGAGACACTACTGCTACCAGCTCAAGTGTAAGTGTGAATACATTTTGAGCCATGGCGTTCACGAAATATACCTAACTGCAAAGGGAACTTGCGACGGCTGCTGGATGGAAAATTTTGCTGACAAAGAACAGAGTGGGAAGGTGACGCTCAGAAAAAATGGAAGACGCGCTCAGTATGCTGGATAATATTTGGGATGTTGCAGCGCCCCACTCCGCAGTGTCTCAAAACTGGTTTTGCACTGGGGTACTGAGTGTAGAATTCATGCTGGAAAATATAGCAGGCGAGTAAAAAGTCCAAACACTATACCCTTGTTGGAGCTATTTGAAACTCAATTACATTCCTTAGTTAAACTTCGCACATTTTCATCAAAATTCCACACTAGATGATTTTGTATACACTAGGATTGTTGAACTATGCCAACGAAAATCCAGTGAGTAAGAAAAAAGTGAATGGGAAATTCAGAGCGCCTGGGTGTCACTCTCCACTAAGCATTCTAGGATTTATATCACTGTGCCTCCATCACCATGGTCAAGGATAACACTCTCCCTTCATCGGAATACAAACGGTAGAACACTAGGCTATACCAATATCAGCAAGACCCATTTCTGGTCGCCATGAGCTGGAGTGATAAGAACTTTCAGGGAAAAAGAAAACGGCGTCTGTCCCGGGAGCAGAGTGCTCGCGACAACGACCGCAGAGCAGAAATCCACTCAACTGGTGTGTCCCCATAGTACACTCTTCATAAAGAAAGGCAAACAATTGTGGGAGTCAGATTTCTGTGTCATATATGCCAGCACCTGTTATCGCCGACGCTGCTGACTAGAGTCACTTTTGAGTAGTCATATGAGGACTTGCGTTTCCCGTTGTTTAGTCCATCAGCTTTATCGCATTCAATGTTCCAAATTTTCGACTGGTAAACTCTCTTCACCCTCGTTGCTTGAAGCTCATGCCGGATGCAATTTTTTTGCTGCTGATGGTGCCACTTCACTATTTTTTGGCAAAATATCCGTGTATTTTGC
Organism: Lepas anatifera; assembly: GCA_034440635.1. Taxonomy (NCBI): domain Eukaryota; kingdom Metazoa; phylum Arthropoda; class Thecostraca; family Lepadidae; genus Lepas; species Lepas anatifera. The sequence continues at coordinate 646,223 of JAOTON010002205.1, forward strand.
TTGTGATTTATACACATATTTTTATCCTCTGGCACATTACGGTGTTTTTCTGTGTCTTTAGACTCCATGAAAGTCATCCTTGAACCTGTAAATTACCAGAAAGAACTTCATCGCCCAATTGAACTATGGCTATCCCTGAAATAGTCACGATACGCCTTGAAAGGTGCGGGGGAGGGGATGTTGCATCACCTCCTAATGCCGGCCGAATGTTTTAGAAACGTCGTTCAGGTCAATAAAATATAGAGAATAGGTATATAGACTATAGAGAATAATATATAGAATATGGACTATAGAATACGCATTGTGCGTCTTTTCCACCAACTTACATTTAGTTCTTAACGCCAGGGAACTATGGTCTGATGACTGGAGGGATGTGATGGTAATTTGGACGTGGGACACGTTTTCCATTTGATGACTGGAGGGATGTGATGGTAATTTGGACATCAGACACGTTTTCCATCTGATGACTGGAGGGATGTGATGGTAAATTGGACGTCAGACACGTTTTCCATCTGATGACTGGAGGGATGTGATGGTAATTTGGACGTCAGACACGTTTTCCATCTGATGACTGGAGGGATGTGATGGTAATTTGGACGTCAGACACGTCCCCTTCTGTTTTCCTGATGTACTTTATGGATGGTCTCTTATATGTTTCGGAGACCATCCTTCGATACTGGTCTGAGTCAGAGCCGATAACTTAGGAGACTGCTTCCAATACATTACAAAGGCTTTGGTTTATCTTGAACTGATGTAGTCAGTAAGGGTCTGGACGGGATTGAGACCGTACATGTGTATTGTCGATTACATCACAAACTATCCTGTAATCAGAACTACCTATCGATCACAGTGAGGACAACTCCGCACATGATCGAGGGGTAGAACGCCCCCCTCTCCGAGCACCAGGACAATGTCCACAATAAATACATTTGGTAAACATATGGACCTGCGCGCCTCAGAGTTCGGGATTGAGCGAGTCCGTGAGCCCTGCGCAAACGCACGCCCGAGGCGGGGGACCTCCACGAGGCGGGGGATCCCTAAGATACACCAAGGCGGTCACAAATGAGGGACACGCGGCCCATATGTCATGTGTATGTGCGTGTGTGTGTACGCACGGGAAATGACGAACCACCGACGTAAGGCGGGCCGAGAATATAATGCTAAAAACGATAGCGTTCAAAAGTAGACACTATAAATTTACAAAGTCAGGACACTCCGTTTATAGAGGGAATGTAATGTGACGGGGTATGAGTTAGGACCACGTTTTTTAGATTTTTTTTGTCGGGATGGAAGAAGGTTGTCATTTTTCCCATTTCCCTGAGGTTGTCACGAAAAGAAGTAAACAAGAATGTTATGGGAATATACATGATTTATCATTCATCATTGTGCTGATATATTTTCCAGGACGGAAAAGGACTAGCCGAGTTTGGGAGGATGAAAGAGGGTCTACAAAGTTTGGTCAATAAAGCTGACGAAGTGGAAAATTAACGGATCCTACAGCTGACTAGCTGTTAACTGACGCAAATCGCGTAGCCAATCCACAGCCATGCTTGAACTGTCATTTGGCTAGCTTTGGTCCATCCCAGGTGACAGTGTTGCGAGCCGCAACCGCTTTCTCATTTAGAGAAATCAAGACATTTGCCCAATACCAGTCTACCCTCTGAAAAATACTGGACCCGCCTCTGCTAGGACACCTGTTACTGCGACCCGTCTGACCTTGCCCGCAGCGGTTCTTTGTCACCTGAAGGGTCGTAATGCGTGGAATGCGCAGCGTACTACGGTTTACAACCGACGTGTCACGTGGGCGATATGTGTATCAAGATGAATGAACGAATGACCTGACATCTGTTGTTGGGGAAACAGGGTATTAGTTCTGACGGGTCATGTCGTGTGGTGCATGTGTCGTGGGTAACGCACCCTTAAGTTGGTATTGCCGAACGCAATCATAGAAGGACTTGATGTGGCCTGGGTCAACTTTATTACTATTTAACGGAGTAAAATGACTGTCGAAAAACTTGTGACATCTCGGGGATGACGCGTCAGAGACACTGGCACACATATTTTCGAATTCGAATGATCACCAAAGGATGGGATGACTATGATGGAATAGACGGTAGTATCTTTTTTGATTCAGGGAGTCTTAAACCCGCGTCCCACCGGGGGTCCGGCGCCACCTCCGTCCCACCAGAGGAGGGCCATCGATGGCCCCCTCTGACTCCGAAAATATGGGGATTAGTGCAAATCTACAAAATGCATTAGAAAACCCATGTGAGTTAATTAAGAAATTACTTGCATATTTAAGTGCTCAGGTCGATGGTTTGACCTCCAGAAGTCAAGTTAGGTAACGATAGGCTATTTCAACTAAAATATGCAATGCTGAAGCAGATTGGGCATAGCTCTCATACCATTTGAGCTATTGCACTCTGGTTAAGTACATTTTATAGGAAAATACCAGACCTTTTTCCTATATGCGAAACATAATGACATCCAGCCTGTGTTTTGACCTCCAGAGGTCACCGCGTGACCTAATATGACCTGAAGTCACGAAAGGTCAGAAATTGACCTTGCCGCACATTAAATGAAAGCCAGTGATAAACAATACACAATGACATTTATTTTAGCGCTCTAGCTTGATTAGGTCAAAGTTAACATTATAATAAAAAAATATTATTATAAAAGTTATCGCCAACATAATCTTTTTGAACCCTGGTGACCTGTGATGACCTCAGATAGGTCAATGGAAAAATAACGCCCCTGGAATCCGTGAAAGGATGTCCAAGAACGCTTTCCTAAGCAGTCTTAGCATTTGCAATCCTTTTTGTCACTTTCAGATCATAATGCAGCTTTTCCCTATTTTTTTTCAATGGGTGAGGTTATTTCGTGACCTGACCTCAGGTCACAAAATCGAAAAATCCCGGAAATGTATTTTCCAGACCCTGGAGGAATCATAAAGTGTAGGAAGTTTGGAATCCATCACGCTAGAAATGTAGGTATGTTAGAGCTCAAAAGTTTAAGTGAGGTGATCTTAATTTACCTCGCCTGGTGACCTGACCTTGTGTGACCCGGGGTAAAACAATTCAGGGATGGTGGAAAAATGACGAGTTGAGAGCCCTCAACTGCAGTGCTGCGGCTCATCGTTTTTCTGCTCTTCCGAAAACCCTTAGGGGCATCGATGGCCCCCAGTGGGATAAGGGTTAGATATACTTTAACACGGGCATTGACGGGGTGGGTACCCGCCCCCTCGGGTTTTTCGGAGATAACAGAAAAACGGCGGCGCGTAGCACCGCCGTACTTGGCATACCTTTTCCCCCATCATTTGTACAACTTTTTTGAAAATTTTAAGGTTAGGTCATCTCAGGTCAGGTCACCAGTACAGGTCAAGTGACCTGACCTAAAAAAAGTTTAAGATAGCATAAGTCGGAGCAGGGTGAACTTATCCGATTGAAACTCGTATCACACATTGGGCTCACCAAGTTCTCTAAAATATGTTCCGGTATTTTTGATATCGATGAACTAAGGTAATGTACGAGGCATGACCTCTCCATTGGGAATACATGGGAAAATGGTTTTTACTGTATAACTCAGTAACAGAAAGTGATAGAGCGTTTATTTTAGCTGCATTAGACTCGACTTGTCTTTGCGGTTCTAATGATATGCATTTTATATAATTTGGCCCTGACCTGACCTCAGGTCAGGTCAAATCCTTTGATTTGACCTAGCAAAGTCAAATTATATATCATTCTATTCGGCTTGCTACGAGGATTCATATAGTTCAAGTCGCTTTGGTCTATCTTTACTTGTTCAGATGTAATGGTCAAAAAGCTTAATTTACATGTTATCCCTGTTACGGCATGTTTTGACCTCTCTTGACCTTAAATGTGACCTGAAAAAATGGTTCAAATATTTTGATGGAGAAGTGGATGGGCTACCCAACGAAATTTACTGTTTTTCGCTACCTACCGTGGTTCTCGAGATCTAAGGGGGTGGGTACCCGCCCCCTCGTCAAAGCAAAGGTGGCTCAGACCCCTGTCAATGCGCGTGTTAATCTATATTGTACAACAACCCCAACGAGTCACTCAAAACCCATGGAATCCTAAACCCCAGAACTCCAAGGAGGTCTGGCTCTCCATAACGGTTAGCAAATAATTTGGAAGGATCGTTTATCAAGTCGACCCCTAGTTACTACGAGAAGATTATACTTCCAAGTGAACCCTATGCTCCAATTCCAAATGGAAATTTTAGGACATGTAATCATTCATAGAAGAAATGGAATAGCTTGTTTACTTGAGAAAGTGTAATTACGGAAATATATAATTCGGTCCATGTCAGACGTTTTCCCACCAAACTGGGACAATCAAACTGGAGACCGAAATTAACTTTTAATTACAGGACAAATCAAACAATACAAATAAATAATATTAAACCAAATATATATCAAGATCCTATTTGTCTGGTCAAACCAATCCCATTAACAAAGAATTCCGGGATCCATTCGAGTATTCGAACCGTGACAAACTCTAGTTTACATGCACGAGAAAATCATCCACGACATTTCACATGATTTCATGAGTAAGGGCTGAGAGCTTACTGCTCCCGTTTCTTCCCAGGATGACAAATACCATTGCCTTTCTTATTCGCTGTGTTTGCACAAAACCCACCCACACAAAGAAGCTCAGTGAGCTGTGTTATACAAAATTCGTTTATGAGCTACAGTTTCGGAACCATTCACAAAAAGAATATAAATCACAGGTTGATGATGTCCATCCCGGACAAGATGGCCTGGTAATACTGTCCCCTAGCACCTGGTGCATTCCACGACAGATCGACCATAAAAATAGCAAAATCAAACCCTGCATCTCAGATTTACTGATATAGTATTATATGATATAATGCAGCTCTGATATTGCTGATATGATACAGCTCTGTAGCTGACGGTGCGCAAACATCCCAGTTTCCAGTCCAATTCTAGTCGTTATTATGCTGGTGATAACATATAATCTCAGGTCAAGGGAGCAGCGTAGGGGTTTGTTACAAGGTTCCCTGGGTAATATTCCGGTTTCACCCAACCAGAATATGCAAAGAACTGTTCATCCTAAAAATATTTCCTATTCAGCGACACCTCGCAAAACTTCGCCAGCGACATTATCTGAAACCGATGTCGCACTGAGGTGGACTTTATCAGAGAAACATTCACTATTCACTGCTCTTCTACCCCCGGTGGTCGCACGTGGCAGCGAGACCTCTCAAACCGCATCCATTTTCAGTGCCGAACCCGGGGTGGGGGAGGGGGTAATAGGCATTTTCTCCCAGAACGCAAAAAGCTCGGGGCAAAACCATGGTTTTGTACCCCTTCCCCAAGCTGTCGACCTTTTGCCCCGGCTTCTTTTCAGTTGATAAGCAAGGTACTGGTGCTTCAAATGAACCAATGAACTTCAAACAGAACCATTCAACTTCATTGTGAATATTGGAACTTGATATTCAAAATGACTTTCGGGTGTATGATCCTTGGATAGCAAAAGCTATCATTTTGTGACCAATTCTTTCACACCGTGACATTTTTTGTTCACTTTTTTTACTTAAGCAGAAGAATAAATTTTTATTGACCAATGATTTTTTACAAAAATATTGCCAAGCAACTATACATTGAATTGGCGCAAAAGTCGACAATTAAATCGGAGCGCGTCTCCAAACATATTCAGTAGATAAATTAAAAAAACACAGTGATTAACACAAACAAACAAACACAAGCTAACAATTGCCGCCGCCACGGTCACTTCTGGCCCACGCTTCCTACTCATTCAAAAGTGAAGCGCCGCCGCCCCCGCCGGACAACACACGGTTGGACATAAAAGCGCGACAATGAAGTCCTGCACTGCTCAGGCTAGGGCCCGGCTCTGCTCGGATTTAAGTGCTGTGCCCCGTGCAAGAATGTTTATAAAGTGTGTTGTTTGTGCTTGTCGGATGTCTACATTATAGACTGTTCGTTGATTTAGAAGAGTTTGGCGATGTGTGTTGTATAGAGGACAGTGAAGGGTGAAATGCCTGAAATTTCCCATTGGTGATCCACAAGGGCAGCCTGGACTGGAGGACTTTTACATTTGATATAGATAAGTGGTAAGTCGAAGTGTCTCAGTTTTCAGTCTGGTGTAAAGTGTGCTTTGTTTTGTTTTCGTGCCGTGCAGAAAGTACTCGGCTGGAGCTGGACGACGCAATACTTTGACAATTTCTTTTTGAACAGAGTTGAAGATGCTTGGAGACGAAGATTTATTTATTCCAGCCACGAATAGTGGAGGGTAAATCCAGTGACCCAAAATAGGTTTTGCGCTAGGGTGTCGAGTGGAAAATTCAGCTCGGAATGTATGGCGAGTGAGTGGAAAATTCCCCTCAAAATGTATGGCGGAGTAAAAAATTTCCAATTTGTGTACTCAGGTGGTAAACTCTCAGAGTCCTTGTTTGAACTGAAGGATGGATATTTCCTTTAATTTTCTCAAAGTAAGTATTTTTAAATCGTCCCCAAGCAGCATTGTTTGACCGTTACCATGTGAAAAATTTGGGTTAAGCAGGTAAATCTTTACCAACTGAACCCCCTGATGCAGTCTCCAATTTTCTTTAAGGCATTGGTGAATTTCCACAAATAAAAACTTTTGGGGGCCTCTGAGACCAACCTTTGGGGGAAAGAACTCTGGGAGCCAAGAAGACTAAAATTTGTGGGATGAAGATCAACTCTTGGGGGCTTCCCTAGACCAACTCTTGTGCCCCTCCTCTCCTCTCCCACACGACCAGCTCTATAGGGCCCCTGAGACGAATTATCTGACCCCCTTAGACCAACTCTGCAGAGGAGGCCTCCGAGACCGGCAGGTGGTGAAAAATAAAAGGGATTTTTTCATGCAACACCTAGTGCCAAAATTAATTATCTAACCATACACTGTATAGTTTTTCTGTCCGGGACAACGCCCCTCCTATACCTATACCTATAGTTATCGGAATTTTGGAGGCCATTCCTGACCTCAATCACTGCACCTCGCATACACCTATGCTAGGGCCCAGTAGAGCCTTGGTTTACACTTAACTAATCCAGACGAAACTACAAACTTTCTATCATGGCAGTAAACTCTTCCAGACTCCTGCTAAAAGTTTCTTTTCTTTACCTGTCAATCCCCCTGCTCCTCTTCACATATCTACTCACCTTCATATGAATATTATGCTTTCTATCAATCTAATCGAAGCTACAGCTTTCTTTCTGTTGTTTCTTCCTTTCGTCTACAATCAGCCAGGTGCGGCGGGTTGCCACAGCGTCAGAGCGACTACTACTTTAAATTTCTGATCGCTTGCCGCTTGCCGGTCGCATGAGCTACATAATTTGCATTTCAAAAATTGCTCTAAATTAATTTTCTAAATCCTTATAGACTAGAAAATTATACAACTAAAAAGCACACCAAAAGGAAGACTAGCAACGTTCTGTCAATAGCGAATAAGAAACCGGCCTTTCAAAAAGCCTAAAGATGCCGCTTTTATTTACTAGATGTAAAGACGGCGATTTGGTAAGTCCACGCCGTAGACCAGCCATACAAAAAGCACCGATGTTTGAAGGGTAACTGGATGCATTCTTGTTGCCCAAAAAAAATCATTTAATGAAAATGTAGAGTTTCAATAGATTCAAGTACCGGACACTTTCAGTTCAACTTAAATATCAGCGTATTTATGCCTAGGGTGTCGTAGGGTGTCGTGAGTGGATTTGGGTGTCACAGGGCGTGGACGCAGCAATGAAGGGCTGATATGGATAAACATTATTTTCGTCGCAATAAATGGTCAATTTTCTACCATACAATGTCAAAAATATGGTGCCTAGCATACAAATTTCAAGATAATTACTTTTTAACAACAAGATGACCAAAAATGGTTTTTTCACTATTCTCGGTACCAGAAATACAAAAACAACTTTTCAAGGACGTAAGCCTAGAAATCATGTGCACAGATAAACTGTTTTCCAGAAATATACCTTTCAAAGCTGTCAGCTCATTTTTTTGGCAACACAAGGTGTCTAATTTTCCACTCACCAATTTTGTGAGTGGTGGAATTTAGTGGCGGTGTTCACCCATTGGAACATTCTCCGGTGGGGTAGGGGGTACTGAGCGTCTTGCCCGCGCCAGAATTTCGATTCAGTTGTTCCACTGAAATCGGTGGAGATAAGGATGCCAGGTATAATTGGCCAGAAAAATAGAAATCGCCAGATTTTCTTTCAGGAAAGTGAAAGAAGCCCATAAGAGCCGAGTTAATTTGGCGATCTTCTAGTCGATTCTGCTGCTCACTTTTTCCAGTGGACGCTGGTAGAGGAGGCAATGGAACTGGCCTTTGTAGTAAGTATTGTTGAGTAAAATTCAATAGTAGTAAGTATTGTTGGAAGTGAGTGGAAAATTCAGCAAAAAATATAAAAGTGAAGGGAAAATTCTGCTTGACTGGGTGTAGTTCTGCACCCAGCACCCCAGGTTTTGGGACACTGGGTAAATAAGACCAACGAAAGCTCAATGAATGATTATTTTGGAAGGAAAAAAGTCGCGTCTCCTAACATGCGCCCCGCTGGGGGTCTGTGGCATGAAGCGCCTGCTGGGGGCGTATTTCGCCCCCTCCCTCCGTATCTCATTTCCCAGGAAAGCTAGATAAAATTATGGAAAACATTCGAAAGCTCTTGCCGAGACTAAGAGAAATTATAGTACGCATTTTTATGTCAGGTGAATATTGAGGTCAGCAAAGGTCGAAGAATGTTCAATAGGCTTGCAACAGGGCAGTGAAGTTTTCCCCCTAGATCTTTACTCAGCAGAGCTAGAACAAATAATTATGCGTCATTGGATTCCTCTCATCGTGGCAAATCGAATGCTGAATGATATGACCTTAATAGGTCAAATTTTGGAAATGACCTGACATCGACCTATGCCAGGGTCACAGAGTGATCTGGTATGGTCATCTTGCATATCAATCGACTCCCCGTGACATTATAAGCACAATGCAAGCAAAATGGGATTTTTATCTCAATTCAGTGAGAAGTTATTGGCAAAACAATCACTCTCTGCTCCCGTGACCTAAGATGACCTTTGATAGGTCAGATGCTCAAAAACTCAACTTTATGGTCAAGATCGTGGTAAGAATAGACGTTTTGAGGATTTTCAGCTTTATCTATCCAGTATTTACTGAAAAAGAGCCCATTCTATTTTTTACCATTGACTTATAATGGACTGACGAAAAAATTGACCCCAACTTAGTTAAGAAATATTAAAATTCTGTCATTGCAGATTTGTAGACCCTAATAACTTTATCATTTTGTGAAAGCTTGAAACTGATGGATTGGCAGATGCTCCTTAGGCACCGATTCAAACTTGTGATTTTAGGTTTTGAGGTCGGGCTGCTTGACCTTGGCTAGGCTCCTTGACCTGACATGACCTGACCTAAAAAAATTGTGAGATGCGTAAAATTAACCAGGGGTAAGGTACTGTAAGCTTCGTTTCTTTGCGTTTGTTCATGTTTGCGTTATCTGGGGAGGACCAGGAGGGAGGGGGGCAAATTTCACCCCTCCCGCAGGGCGCATGTTAAGTTTCTTTCTGTTGCTGTGAGCCTCGTATCAGGAAGAAGATTTTAAAAATACGCTGGAAAGAGGTGTGAGTGATACACTAGTTTTTGGAGGAAAACGTCAGTAGGTGAATTTCTGGTCTTGTCAGTAGCGATTCAAGCCCTAGTTCATGCTTCAGTCTCTTCGTTCCTGTTATTAATCTTGCAAATTCGGTTTTGTTTTTATTTAGTATTATGTTATCGTGTGCCGTCAAGTTTTCATCATAAACAATGTCAGAGTGGTCATAATAGGGTAGAATGTATGTATTATCAATTTGTCATATTGTATGTTAATTAATTCTTGGGGCTTATCGACGCACCAACTGCCAGGGTCATGGCGTCGCCAACTCTTTCCGTTGGAAGGGTTTCTCGGAGCCGCTTGCTCCTTGTTCGGAAGCCGCCGGGCCTTGAACCGGGTCGGCTGCGTGGAAGCCGCTACGCTGACCACCCACTACCGCGCCCCCGTCATATTGTATCTCTGGGTAAGTATTTCGATAATGCGTATTTCTGACTTAGTGCTATATTTACTTTCTTTATGATATTATCAACGTGCTGTTGCAATCTCAGATCTTTCGATAATACTAGTCCTAGATGCTTGTGATTTTTCTAGTTTGGTATGTTTCCCCTTAATTTAGGTTAAGTATAGGTGGATTGTTTTTGTGGCTAAATGTTTGCTGAAGAGTTTTTGCAGCGTTAAAAGTAATTGACCATTTTTTACCATTTTCGTCAGAAGTGTCCATTTTGTTTTTTAAAATCTGTTGTGGCTTGTCAAGGTCATGTCTAGTGTGATAAGCTGGGATGGTCACGTCGTCGGCGTATAAAAGAACTCTGCATTTCTGTCATTTGTTATACCGTCTAGGAACATGTGGGTTTACATAAGGGTTTACCCCCTCCCAAACTTACCGACTAGTTAAATTGTGCCGAAATCTTTCACAGCGTGATGTTCCTTGCTTTTCGATTTTGGTTTGCCCCCAAGCCTACCGGCTAGATCCGCCACTGCCCAATTTTACCGCTGGTGATACGCTCAGCAACGATCAATATCGCCGGTGAAGCTGCCTCAGAGGTTTCCATATTTTTATAATACTAAGAAAATATTTGATGTTTTGCGGCATAAAATATGACAATATCCTTCCCATTATGTGCGGATAATTTCAGATGTAGGCAAAGGCTCTCGCCAGTGGCGGTGCTGCCATAGAGGCACATTAGGCACTGCCTAGCCACTTCTGAATGTCGAAGCAGGTATGCAGTTTATGTTGAATAAATATAATTTGACTCGGTGTTTAAGTCTTCTTTTTCGAATCACTGGCACAAAGAGGCCGATGATTTGCATCTCTGAGAATCTACGTTCGCAGATCTTACCGTCAACAAATGTGAGCTTAGGCACTTGGCGATTTCCATCTATAACATGTATTGGGTACAACAACAACAACATATTGCATATATAAGACACGCATAATACATCATAGATATTTCACAGCGGCATTTGTAACAGAGACATATAGACATAAACACAAAGTGATTCAATATATTTCTGGCGATGGTAAGAAGAAAATATAAGGAGAGTTAAAAAAGGAAGAATCTACGACCGGGTATCAACGTTGTTCTGGGATAAAAACACAGCTCCTGCATGAGGCAAGGGTCAGGTGCAGTAAGAGCAGGGCCAGTTGTCAGCACCATAACCTGGACCATACAAATGAAAAGTGTTTCAAGACAAGAGAGCCTGTTTTTGGAAACTTTACTTGAACTCATACGTTTGTTTTCTTCTCTATCATATTCTCTTTTATTTTAATTAGGTTAATTTATGCTTGAAACAGCTCGAATTTATGAAGCGAAACATTTCGAGAAAGTATGGATAGTTTTTAATTCTAGTGACAGCAGTTCCTTTCTACCACAGAAGTTAAATCATTTTTACCTTTTATTTTAGTCAAGATGGATATGTTTGCTAATAATAGCTATAACAGATGCAGATGCTAAAACATTATTTTAAGACATAAAGATCAGAAAAGGGGACAGCAGTGGACCAATTGTCTTAAGTTTAATACTGATCTACAAATAGTTTATACAGAACAGTTCGGAAGAATTGTTGGTTACGAGGTACATCAACCAAGCCCCTTATCCGAGAGGTAACCACAGTATTCCATGTGTTTGGTGCCACCCAGTTTAGAGCAAACCTCCTGTAGTTTCGAGATGCAAGGGGAATAGTAAAGTGATTGTTTTGTCTAGTCGCTCGTATATCCTGGTTAGCTGAAAGTTCAAACATACGACAGAGTGGTTCTGGAAGTTTCTGAGTAGTGGCGGCGGATAAGGGGGCAAGGGCAGTTACCCCGTAAAATTATCAGAGGGGGCCCTGAAAAGATTTTAGTTTGGTTTTTTTAAGTTTATTACGACCTGACTGAGCCTACAGTTTCTCGGTTTTGGACAGTGTCGAGCTTTATCTCAGGGGCCCTGAACTCGGGCTTGGCGGCCCCTCTAGCTTGGGCTCCTCAGCTTGGCCTTTAGGCACCCAGCTTAGCCTAAGGGTCCCCGAGCCTGGTCTCAGCGGGCCCAGAACTTGGTCTAAGACCCCCGAGCCTGGTATCAGAGCCCTCACTCTTTTCGGGCTGAGCTGTTCCTCCCCACTTTGTCTCAGGACCCAAGCTTGTCTGCGGCCCCAAGGCTGGTCTCAGGCACCAGCTTAGCCTTGAGCCGCCCCCCGAGCTCGGTCTCAGGGGTCCCGAGATTGTCTAATGGGCTCCGGAGTTTGTCTAAGGGGGCCCGAGCTGTCTCAGGGGCCCTCAGCTTAGTCTCAGGGGCTCTCGAATGTGATCTCTGGGTTCCATATTGGTCTTAAGGGGCCTCAGCTTGGTTTCAGGCCGCAGCTTGGTCTGGGGCCCCGAGCTTGGTCTCGCCCTGAGCTTGGGCTCGGGTCATTCGGGCTTGATCTCAGGAGCCCCAGCTTGTCTCAGGCCTGAGCTTGTCTCAGGGCTGAGCTTGTCTCGGCCTCAGATTGTCTAAGGGGCTCCCGAGACTGGTCTTAGGGGCCTTGAGCTTTTTCGGCTTAGCTTTGTTTCGCCACAAACTTGTCTCCCCGGCTTTCTCAGCCCTGAGCTTGGGCTCGGGCCTGATTATCTCTAAGCCCCGAGCTCTGTCTCAGCCCGAGCTGGTCTCGGCCGGCTTGGTCTTGGTTGCTCAGTCGTATGCCTGTCATTTGCGTTTTTTCTGTGCCGATATAGACGACAGCATCAAAGCACCCCGTCTCACTCTGCAGACGAATTCCAAAAAACACAGACTTAATAATTCGTGTTACCTACTATGTTTTATCATGGAGATGCAGTACGAACAAACAGCGTGCGCTTTTTAAAGTAGACTTGCCGCCGTACTTGGTATACCTTTTCCCTCATCATTTTTCTAAACTCCTATCTGAAGATTTTAAGGTTAGGTCATCTCAGGTCAGGTCACGCAGTACAGGTCAAGATGACCCAACTCCCACGCTCGGAAAAAAGTTTAAGATAGCATAAGTCGGAGCAGGGTGAACTTATCCGATTGAAACTCATATCATATAATGGCCCCACCGAGTTCTCTAACATATGTTCCGGTATTTTTGATATCGATGACCTAAGGTCAGGTATGCGGCATGACCTCTCCATTGGAAATACATGGGAAAAATGTTTTTTACGGAATAACTCAGTAACGGATGGCGATAGAGCATTTATTTTAGCTGCATTAGACTCGCCTGGGCTTTGCGGTTCTAATGATATGCATTTTATATAATTTGATTCTGACCTGACCTCAGGTCAGGTCAAATCCTTGATTTGACCTAGCAGGGTCAAATTATATATCATTCGATTCGGCTTGCTAAGAGAATTCATATAGTTTAAGTCGTTTTGTTCTATCTTTACCTGTTCAGATGTAATGCCCGAAAAACTGAATTTTACATGTTATCCCTATGACGGGCATGTTTTGACCTCTCGTGACCTTAAATGTGACCTGACAAAAAATATTTCAAAATGTTTTATGATAAAAAAAACGATGGAGGAAAGCATTTTGGATGGGCAGCCCAACGCCTTTTACCGTTTTTGACGCTACCTACCGTGGTTCTCGAGATCTTGCTAGGGGGGCGGGTACCCGCCCCCCGTCAATCACGAAGGTGGCTCAGACCCCCGTCAATGCGCGTGTTAAGTGTAAATACTTGATTAAATCATCAAACTTAAGGATGTTGTGTTTTTTTGAAGAGTGGGCGAGAGTGAGCTAGAAATGGTGCCTTATCAATAATTCTTATCATTTTCTTCTGCAGCACGATTACTTTAGAAAGTTTGGACGGGTTGGTACTTCCCCAAACTTTCAATGCGTAAGTCATTGTGCTTTGAATAAAGACATTATAAAGAGGCTTGAAGTGTTTCGTCCTAAGAATATGTTTGATTCTGTTGATTAGACCTATATTTTTTGCTCGAGTGTTTTCAACACTACGGATGTGGGAGGACCAGCTTATATCTTCGTCAACAAAGATCCCTAGATATTTCGCTGTACGAGTTCTCCTAAGTGGCGAGCCATTCACGGTAACATCCAATCCTGGATCAATTGGATAATGTGAAAATAACTGATAGACGGATTTACTAGCATTAACAGTGAGACGATTTGACCTTAACCAGTTTTCAATGTTTGCAATAGAGGAGGATATTTTGTTTTGGAGTTCTTCATGGGTATTTGCGGAGAACAAAACTAGGGTGCCATCTGCGTAGATTAAAAACTTCGCTATAGGCGAACTTCTATAGATATCGTTGATGTAAAGCAGGAACAGTAAGGGCCCCAGCACTGAGCCCTGTGAAACACCAAGTCTCGCATTTTGGAAGGAGGACTTGATGGAATTGTATTTGACTAGCTGGATACGGTTGGCTAAATATGATGAAAATAATTTATGTTCAATGCCTTTGACTCCATATATAGCTAATTTTTTAAGAATAATTGTATGATTGACTGTGTCAAACGCTTTACCAAAATTTCGCTGAATCTGCCTAACACCGTGGCAAGCCTGACGTGTGCTTCTTGATTGACACCTCTAATACCTCATTCATTCGGACGCGAGTACCGGCTCGTTAATCCTCGCCCCACCGGGGCCGTCGATGGCCCCTAAGCTTTTTTCGGAATAACAGAAAAATGACGGGACGCGGCACCGCGGTTAAGGAATCTTCCTCTCACTTCATCATTATCCCACCATCCCTGAATTTCTTTTTTACCCCGGGTCACCCGAGGTCAGGTCACCAGGCGTGGTCAACCAAGGTCACCTCACTTCAACTTTTGAGCTAAGAGCTACATTTCTTAGTCGATCTTTTTGAAACTTCCTACCCTTTATGACCCCTCCAGGGTCTACAAGGTGCATATCCGGTATTTTTCGATTTCGTGACCTTCTGCTTAGTCCTTCTGCTTCATTATTTTCACTGGCGCTAGCACTAGCAAAAAACTGCTTTCAGCCATTCTAAACGAATCAGAAGCCGAGACAATTATCGAGGGTGGTTGAGCGCAGGACTCGGGGGTCTGTGTTGAAGTGAATCCGTTCGCACCCCGCTGGCAAGAGTTGGGGTCCGTTGGAGCTCGGCTGACAAGCTGGCGCAAGCGTTGCAAATTGCTATAGAGCACAATCAAAAGATGTGCGCTGGACTCGACTACATAGTCGTTGAGGGTGTTGGCTCCAAGGCCTTGTGGACTCTATTGCTTTGGTTGTGGATTTGAACCTCGCAATGAAGAAGGTTTATACCAATCACAGGAGCAAGGAAGTAATAGAGTAAGGAAACTGAGACTGGTTGGGGGCGCATACTTGATGCGCCCACGCGCGGCACACGGTCCATGCCGGTTTCATATAATTCCAGTTATTTTTTCCAGAACCTTTAAGAACTGCGACGTGAAGTGGACTTTTAACTGACCAATGCTCGAAATGGATGACAGGGGGGAGCATGATAAAATGATTCGTTAGACAATTTGTAACATCCCAAGGTAAGCATGCATTACTTTAGGTACCTCCCTACCTTCCTGCAAATAAGACTCAAGTTTGCTTTGATAGCTTAAATGTTTCAATGGACACAGTTGTAACTTTTACTATCAGCATATCATGCTGTGGGTATGAAGTGCCTGTATAGTTAAATTTTCCATGATCTTTTACTCACCATTTGTCATCAAGCTGAAGCTGACAAATTTTTAAACCAGCCAGTTTAGTTCTATGATTTGGAAAAATAAACTTAACTTTGCAATTATGTGTTTTAAAGAAATTAACACGCGTATTGACGGGAAGGGCGGGTACCCGCCCCCTCGGGTTTTTCGGAAATAGCAGAAAAAACGGCGGCGCGTAGTGCCACCGTACTTGGCAAACCTTTTCCCTCATCATTTTTACAACTTCTGTGACAATTTTAGTGTTAAGTCATCTCAGGTCAGGTCACCAGTACAGGTCAAATGAACTCAAACAAAGTTTAAGATAGTATAAGTCGGAACAGGGTGAACTTATCCGATTGAAACTCATCACATAATGGGCCTACCGAGTTCTCGTAAATGTGTTCCGGTATTTTTGATATCGATGACCTAAGGTCAGGTACGAGGCATGACCTCTCCATTGGAAATACATGGGAAAAATGGTTTTCACTGAATAACTCAGTAACGGATGGTGATGGAGCGTTCATTTTAGCTGCATTAGACTTGCCTGGACTTTGTTATTCTGATGATATGCATTTAATATAATTTGCCCCTGACCTGACCTCAGGTCAGGTCAAATCCTTGATTTGACCTAGCAAGGTCAAATTATATATCATTCGATTCGGCTTGCTGCGAGGATTCATACAGTTTAAATAGTTTTGCTCTATCTTTGTACTTGTTCAGGTGTAATGGCCGAAAACTTAATTTACATGTTATCCCTATGACGGCATGTTTTGACCTCTCGTGACCTTCAATGTGACCTGACAAAAAATGGTTTAAATATTTTCGATGGAGAAGTGAATGGGATACCCAACACCGTTTACCGTTTTTCGCTACCTACCGGGTTCTCGAGATCTTAGGGGGGCGGGTACCAGCCACCGTCAAAGCGAAGGTGGCTCACACCCCCGTCAATGCGCTTGTTAACCCTCGCCCACCGGAGGGGCCATCGATGGCCCCCTAAGGTTTTTCCGGGATAGCAGAAAATGACGAGGCGCAGCGCCGCGGTTGAGGGCTCTACCTCTCACTGCATCATTTTCCCATCATCCCTGAAATTTTTACCCCGGGTCACCCAAGGTCAGGTCAACAGACGAGGTCAACCAAGGTCACCTCACTTCCCTTTAGAGCTCTGTAAGAGCACATTTAAAAGTCGATCGATTTGAAACTCCTACACTTTATAACCCTCCAGGGTCTAAGGTGTATATCCGGGATTTTTCGATTTCGTGCCCTGAGGTCAGGTCACGAGGCGACCTCTCCCATTGGAAAAGCATGGAGAAAAGTTGTTTCATGATATAAAGCCACAAAAATGATTGCAATACTCAGACTGCTCAGAACAACGTTTTTGGACACTCTTTCACGGATCCCAGGGGTCATATTTGCCTTTGACTTTTCCAAGGTCATCGTCACCAGAGGTCAAAAACAGTATTTTACAATAACTTTTGACCTAATTAAGCTAGAGCGGTGAAACAAACACCATCGTGTTTGTCTTGTCACTGGCTTTTATTTGATATACGGCAAGGTCACTTTTTGACCTTTCGTGACCTCAGGTCATATTAGGTCACGAGGTGACCTCTGGCGGTCAAACCACTGGCGGGAGGTCTTTACGTTCCACATAGCGGAAAAAGTATGGGCAATTTGCTATCAAATGTATTTTACCAGGCTTCAATAGCTCTAATGACATAAGAGTTATGCCCAGTTTGCTTAATCATTGCATATTTTGTGAAAATAGCCGATCTTGACCTAATTTGACCTCTGGAGGTCAAACCATTGACCTGAGGACTAAAACATGCGAAGTAATTTCTTACTGAATTCACGCGAGCTTTCTATTGCACTTTGCAGATTTGCGCTAACGCCCATATTTTCGGAGTTAGAGGGGGCCATCGATGGCCCCGGTGGGGCGAAGGTGGCGCCGGACCCCCGGTGGGGCGCGGGTTAACACGCGCACTGAGGGGGCCTCGGACCCCCACCTGTTTTTCCGAGGTGGCCGGAAGACCGAGTGGTGAAGTCATAACACCATATAACCGGTATTATATGTCAAGGTCACCTCACATGAAGGTCAAGGTCAAAGTCAAAGGTCACAGGTCAAGGTCATATCTGCACTTTCAAGGTCACTGACCACAGTGCTTCCGGTCAAATGACGTTCTCCGGTCTGACGTACACTATGTTATGACGTCATCGATAAGGTACCCCAATACCAAGGTCAAGGTCAAAGGGCAAGGTCAAAGGTCATTTGCAAAGGTCAATCCTCATTTCCCGCCAAACAGTGGCTATAGTGTTAGTCAAAGTGTACATTATAAGTAGTATACTATATTGTGACCTTACAGGTCAATGACCTTGAATGACCTTAACCCCAAAATTGAAGGCAAGGCTCTTTGAGACCTTCTCTATATGACCCTGGTCCGCCTATAGCTTATTCCCGCCATTTTCCCGCATAATCACGGCATTTACCGGTCGGTCCCCAGCATGGCCAAGTTTTGACCTTTATGACCTAGTTTGACCTTGAAGATAATGACCTAGGTCAATAAAAATTGGTCATGATGTAGATCATAACCCCCACCCACCTCTTAAATTTCGTTTTTCTATGCCTCTTAGTTTCCGAGATCCTAGGGGGGCTACCAGGCCCCCTCCAGTGCGCGTTAGTGCCAGACCCCCTCCAGTGCGGGTGTTAATGATGCGCTCTTACTCTTGTTGGGACAACACATGTTGCTTACCTATAGTTTTTCAGGATTATTAGGGAATTTAAAAAAATTGGTGGTTGAATTTGTTTTAGACTACCTCTGAAATTCTTGAATTAAATTTTGTTTTGGAAAAACACATGGTCCATTTCTTAATTTTTATATCTCTTATCAAACTTAGATTTCATGCACAGATTTTTAATGCAAATGTCAGAAAACATGTAAATACAAATCTTGAAAGCAATTGAGTATAAACTGTGAGAGATATTGGGTTAGACATTAAGGCCTTTACGAGTGCGTCATACACTTATATGTCCATAAGTTTTGAAATTGCCAACATATCTTAAGTATATTTTTTGTGAGAATCAGTATCCCAGGTTACTTAAGAATATGTTTATAGAAAACAATATTTTAACCCCAAAAATATAAAAGTATCATACAATTTTGGATTATTTTACACTTTGAAAATATGTTTTACTTTTTCTGGCCTCTCGCTGCAAACAAAGTTAAATCACTGTTTAGGTCGTTTTACAAGAATCCTCCCTAAATACACAGACAGGTGAGGAGAGCCCCGGCAGCCAGTGACAGCCAACATGTTTTGCAACCCAAGTATAAGGATGGATCCAGGAGGTAAAATGGGTTTGCTTTCAGCTCCAATCCAATCCTCCAATCCAGTTTCAGCTCCAGTTTTTAAGAAAATACCAATAATTTTGTAAGTATGGTTTTGTTTAATGTAACACACCATTATAGACAATCACTGGCTTATGTATTTGTCACAACAGGTGCCTAAACATAGGTACCTTTTACATAAAAAGATTCCATGGGGTCTCTATAGCACAACACACAGATATCCAAAAGGCCAAATATCAGTTTTACTCATCATACCTAGGTCAATACAAAACGATGCACATTCTCTCATTTCACAAAAACAGGCTCAACTGGAATACAAGGTTACAGATTGTGTCAGTTTTGCGCTCTAGGCCCGGCTGCGCTAAAAGACTGGCCAGGCAGCAGCAAAGCAAGACCTATAAATCAAGAATTAACGATTGCTTGCAATGATTCTGTTGAAATTTGAGGGCAGAGGAATCAAGGAAGATCCTTCACTCATCGCATTAACCCTCCAGAGATAGGTAAACACTAGACCTGAATGCACTGCTTGTCAACAGCGGAAGTGAAGAGGCAGATGAAGGAGTATCACAGCGGATTAGCGCTCAAGGCTGAGTATCCAGGGGCTGGCTCTGCCAAAAGCCAAAGTACGAGGGATTCAGGTTGAAATACTTGCTGACGTGCTCATCAATCCACTGGTTGCCGTACTGTGTGTCGGCGTAGACTCCAGGGATACCCCTCTCGCCACAGCCGATACCCCAGGCGACGATGCCGCCGTGGACGTAGCGGAAGGGGTCAGCAGGGTCCCGACAGGCGAGCGGTGAGCCGCCGTCGCCGGTGCACGTGTCGGCCACCTTTTGGTTGGCCTTCTGCTCCTCATTGACTGGAGTTGGAGCGCCGGCGCAAGTGAAAGATGGGTCCAGCAAGAAATAAGGGCCAAGACGTGTGGTTCTGAGCTGCTGCTGACAGTACTCATTGTCGACGCGTTGCAGTTCTACATCGTTTAACACCGTCTGGTACTGGCCGCCTTCAAACCGGTCCTTGCCCCAGCCGGTGGCGACACACTCGGAGTTGGTGAGGTTGACTGAGCTGTCTGGCAGACACAGCGTGTCGATGTGCTCCTGCAGCTGGACAGACTCGTTCAGGAAGATGAGCGCGAAGTCTTTGTGCAAGTTCCCGGTGTTGAACTGTTCGTGCATGTGGACGTCTTTGGCCGCCAAGTCCACATGTGGATAAAATTCATGAGTGGTCTTGGTATCCCACTCACCGAGACGAACGAGCAGATCACCGGGACTGTACTTGTAGACGCAATGGGCAGCCGTCAGTACAACCTGTGGGTGGATCAGGGCACCTCCGCAAACGAACAGGTTCTTCTCTTCATCCCCGTCCTTCTCCACGCGGAGAACAGCCGCCATCCACGGGAACTCGCCGAACTGCGTTTCGCCCTTTGCGAATCCAGTGATGCGAGCGTTCACTCCCAACTCGTTCCTCCGTCCGCACTGAGCCTGGTATGGCCCGGAAGTGGGCTCTATTACCTTTGGCTGTGGGAGCGCGACAGCAAACGTGGAGAAACTTACGACACTCTGAATGGGTCTGCGACGTGTCTGTTGCGTTGTTGTTTTTGTTCTGTCCAAATCTGATGTCGATAAGGCTGGCACCGTCGGTGATGATCTCATCCTCTTGGCACAGGTAGTAAGGAACGCAAACGAACTGATCTTGTTGGCATCTCTCCACGGTATCGGCGCCCAGCTCAGCCAGAAGCTCTTCATTGGTAAGCGAAGGCAGTCCGGGCTCCACAGGGCCGGCCGGGGAGATGTCGGGTTGGTTGGGGTCGATAGGGACCTCTCCGCCTCCTAGACCCGACAATAATTCAGTGTCGGTCAATTGGGACACGTCGAGGTTACCCGCCTGTTCCTGTGTCTGTGGCTGCGGCAGCGCCCGCGCCGCCACCACCAGCGCCAGCACCAGAAGTACACGCATTCCTGCCGGAGAGGACAACTGGTCAGGCCAACCAGTCCGACAGCCAACCACGGGAGTTCTGCTCACCAGGCCTAATTTCGTGATCTGCTAACGTGTGTGGCAGACCGAAAACAATCAAGCTAAGTACCATGGCACACCTAAAAACATGATTTCCTGGTAAAACGACAAGTTATCAGGCATTTCAAACTCAACCAAGTGACGTTATTGCAATTATCGCATGCTAAGTATTTGACCCAAAGAAACAGCGACAAAAAGTCACGGAAAATAATTTGCCTGAAAGACGAGCTGATCGGAAATAATAAAGTAAATTTGCAGATTCCCCCATAACATTGTACGGTTGAAACGTCATAAGTGTTTTATATTGTCATGCTAGATACCTGCTAGCGTGAACGAATAAGTGCTCCTCACCCTTGGTGATCTGATCCCGTCCGACACGTTTATAGTAAATTGTCATGGTCAGGGGAGCATATTAACTCCTTTTTACACATGCCACAATCCTGTGACGTTACACCCTTCATGGGTGTTCCATGGGTGTTTCCAAGTCTATGGTCGGCCACCCAATAATATATTATCTGATCCTCGCAACCTGAACCAAAGCGGTGCAAGTTGGGGGCACCATGTCCAGTTGTCCAGTCCATGTCCAGTCCACCAGGGCACCTTGGCAATTGGTGCATTGTTAGAACCACAAATTCACGACATTCATGATACGGACCATTGACCAAAGAATATCGCTTTTGTGCTAGAAGCAAGTTGGGCTGCCCACTATGTGAGAGGACTTGGGTGGTTTCTCGTGGCACCATGAATCGCGTTCCTCATCAAAATTTAACCCGCGCCCCACCGGGGGTCCGGCGCCACCTTCGCCACACCGGGGGCCATCGATGGCCCCCCCTCTAACTCTGAAAATATGGGCGTTAGCGCAAATCTGCGAAGTGCAATAGAAAGCTCGCGTGAATTCAGTAAGAAATTACTTCGCATGTTTTAGTGCTCAGGTCAATGGTTTTACCTCCAGAGGTCAAATTAGGTCAAGATCGGCTATTTTCACTCAAATATGCAATGATTAAGCAAACTGGTCATAACTCTTATGTCATTAGAGCTATTGAGGCCTGGTAAAGTTCATTTGATAGGAAATTGCCAGTACTTTTTCCGCTATGTGGAAAGTAAAGACCTTCCGCCAGGGGGTCTGACCTCCAGAGGTCACCTCGTGACCTAATATGACCTGAGGTCACGAAAGGTCACAAAGTGACCTTGCTGTATATCAAATGAAAGCCAGTGACAAGACAAACACCATCGTGTTTGTTTCACCGCTCTAGCTTAATTAGGTCAAAAGTTATTGTCAAAATACTGTTTTTGACCTCTGGTGACCTTGGATGACCTTGGAAAAGTCAAAGGGTAAATATGACCCCTGGGATCCGTGAAAGGGTGTCCAAAAACGCTGTTCTGAGCAGACTGAGTATTTGCAACCGTTTTTGTGGCTTTTATATCATGGAACAGGTTTTCCCCATGCTTTTCCAATGGGAGAGGTCGCCTCGTGACCTGACCTCAGGGCACGAAATCGAAAAAATCCCGGATATACACCTTGTAGATCCTGGAGGGGTCATGAAGTGTAGGAGGTTCCAAATCGATCGACTTTGAAATGTAGCTCTTACAGAGCTCTAAAGTTGAAGTGAGGTGACCTTGGTTGACCTCGTCTGGTGACCTGACCTTGGGTGACCCAGGGTAAAAAATTTCAGGGATGATGGGAAAATGATGCAGTGAGAGGTAGAGCCCTCAACCGCGGTGCTGCGCTTCGTCGTTTTTCTGCTATCCCGGAAAAACCTTAGGGGGGCCATCGATGGCCCCCCGGTGGGGCGAGGGTTAAGTGTTTGATTCGGTGTTGCGGCAGAAACAAATCCTATCCACACCAATGAGATATTCCCATCCAAAGGTCAGAAGTCTCAATAGGTCCTAGCGTCATCTATTAACACACGTAATGTGGTTACATACCAGTTGAAAATATAATTATTTCCGAACACCCAATCCCTGTTTTCGGTGTCCAGCCCGAGATTCTGCCTCCAATAGAGCCCACCGGGTTCGGAAGCTCACCTGTTGAAATGTGTCGATTCCGAGTATAAGCCGTCGCTGGAGTCGAGTTGCTGCCTCCGTGCTGGAAGCGTTTGTTATGTCTTGCAAGCCACCTATCCTTAGCTATATAGCGGGGCCGAATGTGACGTCAAACACCCATGAGGTTGGCAACGGGAGATCCCCTTGCCCATGTACAGCCCCTTGCTGTACGTGCAGACAATCTGTCATGTCTGCTGTACAGACAATCATCATGTCTGCTGTACAGAAAATCTGTGCACACTAGGCACAGACGTTTTTGTTGTAGTGTGGGCTAACTACTGCTTGCAGTGTCGTGATTTAGCATAAAGCTTGTGTGTTTGGCTCCCAACTATCGATTACGTACCCACGAACACTTTGCTGCCCCATGTTATAGAAACTGATAGCCGAAAAGTAAATTGCCTCGAGACAGCCATCAAAAACGTTTTCTGTAAATTATTTTCAAACTACGAATTTGGAACCCAGTTTTTGACAATATCTGAAGACAAGGGGAACACACACATGCTGTAAATTTGATTATGGTTGAGGGATCAATATTTGTAGAGACAAAAAAAGTTGCTGGTGTGTCATAATTTCGAATTCCACATCAGAAATATGTCACGGAATTAAATGTTATCAAAACGCTTGGTTCTCTGAGTTATTACACCGCTTTCCCTTATTTTGAGTTTATGCTCTCAATATAAATAAGGGTTAGAGTTCTAACATCTTTCTCAAACTTTTGAAGTCAGAGAACATATATGCACGCAATCAGCAGGAACGAATCCAGGAACTACCCAAAGTGGGAACCCTGACATGGGGTCCGAAATAGCTTTGGGGCTGGGCCATGCGACGACGAACAAAAACGGTGAACGGGCCATCCGCAAAATCATCGAAAACAACGTGACATGCACCAACAAGGACACCAACCTGAACATCGTCATCTACTACAAGAGCGGCAAAGTCAGCAGCCTGCTCATCCGGAACAACATAAAAAAACCAAGGACAAGCTAAAGCAAACCAATGTGGTATATAAATATGAATGTACCCACGAAGACTGTCTGCTTCGAAAAGACATGTGCTGCATTGGTACGACAACCACTACCATCTCAAGGAGATTCACCATGCATCTTCAGCCTGGATCAATTAAAGAACACGATAAACAAAAACACAAAACAGAGCTCACAAGAAAGGACTTAGTAGAGCAAACCACCATCATCGGCCGAGCCAACGACAAGCGGCGCCTTGCCATCCTGGAGGCCCTACTCAGCCCCGCCATAAATGTTCAGGCCGAATCGCCGAATATCCTAGAGATTTTCAGCCGACCCAGTGTAGGGTGAAAATCTTAGGTGTTGTTTACTTGCCTTCTACTAGCAGAGGTCGAAAGAATTTCTTTACGGGAAATAATCAACTAACTTACTTGTTTTTCATATTGGTACTTAAGATTAGACAGTAGCACAAATCGTAATCATGTTAACTTTATCGTTGTTTTGTATAATCAAGTATTGAGTGTTTAAGTGCATAATTAGATCAAAATATGATATATATTTTTTTGAAAATGGAGTAGGTGCTCTGAAACGTCAGAAAACGCTATAATATATAATTTGGATAACCTTATTGGTTCGTTACAAGAAGAACCCAGGAAAACCATACATGACATCGAAAACACCACAAAGAAAACACTAAAATACAAGCTTTCCCTCGTCTTTAATGAAATATGTTTACAATAATATAATATGTTATATATATATATATTTAACATTCGATATATTCGGTATATCATTCGATTTGGATTTCTGCGAGGATTCATATAGTTAAAATTGTTTTGCTCCATCTTTACTTGTTCAGATGCAATGATCGAAAACCTGCATTTATATGGTATCACCATGATGGCATGTTTTGACGTCTATTGACCTGAAATGTAATCTGAAAAAATGGTTCAAATATTTTCGATAGAGATGGGGATGGGCTACCCAACGCCGCTTACCGTGTTTCTCTATCTAGCGTGGTTCTCGAGATCTAAGGGTACCTGCCCCCTCCTCCGTCAAAGCAAAAGTGGCTCAGACCCCCGTCAGTGCGCGTGTTAAAGGTCCACTCCAATGACGACATTATAAAACAAACATATTCGCTCACTTGGTGATCATAAACATCTCTCAGACCCCACCCCCAGCTAGGTCTCGTGCAGCAGTTTCGGGATACACCACGAGAGCATTGCTCGGGACCGATGTTCAGGGATCCCCCAGACCGATTCTCGGGTGCTTCTGAGTGTCATGCTCGGGCTGACCTTGCTCATTGAACGAACACTTCACTCCCTTTGAGCTGACTTTGTTCACTGCAAGTGTGATTATTGGTCTCGGGCCTTTGAGCTTGACCTCGTGGGGAGGGGGGCGGGCGGGCGGGAATCAGTCTCGAAGGCCCCTGATGGTCTGTCTTGGACCCCACGAGCATCGCTTTGAGGCCCCGAATATCTGCCTCGCAGCCCCCGAGAATCACTCCGGGGGCCCCTAACCTGGTCTCGGGGGCCGCAAAACGATGCTGGGAACGGATATTCGGGAACCCAGAGACAGATTCTCGAGGGCTTCCAAGACCAGGCTCGAGAAGACCTGGAGATGCTCCGAAACCCCCGAGAACAATGTTCGGGGGTCTAAGAGAGCAATGCCCAGGGTCCCCCAGTCAAGAGCAATGTTCCGGGGCCCCGAGACCGCTGTTCGAGACCCCTAAAGTGTTCACCTCTATCAATCCCAGGAACATCCTACTCAACGAGCATTATATTCTCAACGCAACCCATCTTCCCGAGCATCACTCTCCGAGGCCCTCCGATCTTGGTCTAGATCAGTGGTTTCAGGGCCCCAAAGGTGATATTCGGGGGTTCCCAAGACCAATGTTCGGGCCTTCCAAGACCGATGTTCAGGGCCCCTGGGAGCAATGTTCGAGACCGATGTTTAAAGACTCCCGAGACTGATTATTGAGGGCTTAAAGATCTGGGGCCCCGAGAATGGTGTTCGAAGCCCCAAGAATGTTCGGGAACCCAAAAGACCGATGTTCGGAGGCCATTGACCACGGACTGGTTATGACCAGGCCGTCAGTGGAAAAAATACGTTTTAAAGCCTAACTAGTTTTCATTCCATTCAGGCAGACAAAGTCAGCGTTATGAGTCTGAAAGAATTTTTGATCTCGATGGACAATTTTGCTCTTTCAGTCTAGATAATACTTAGCAAATATATATATATATATATATATATATATATATATATATATATATATATATATATATATATATATATATATATATATATATATATATATTTAGCCAAGTTGTTGCCAAAAGGTGGTACAGTCCGAAGCAGGGGTGGTTTGGACATTGTAGGAGGTAGTAAAAGCGTTTAAAAAATCATTTTCGAAGGTAGTCAATAGGGGGTACAGTGCAGAAGAAGAGGTGGTCATGCCGTCGTGGGTGGTGTTTAAGTGGCGGTACACGCGGAGCAAGAGGTAGTGAAGAGGTAGTAAGGAGTAGCAGGCTGGTAGTCAAAGGTGGTCGAAAGGTAGAAAAAGTATTGCGGTAAGGGTCGTACAGAGGTCGTAAACGCCAGATTACGACCTTAACACGCGCGCGGCTGGGGGGGGGTGAAATTCACCCCTCCTTCTGGTTTTCCCCAGATAGCTCAAAATGAAGAAACGCAGAGCAACGAAACTTATAGTACCTTATTTCCGATCAATTTTACACATCTGATCAAATGTTTCAGTTAAGGTCATGTCAGGTCAAGGAGTTATTCAAGGTCAAGTGACCCGACCTCAAAACCTAAAATCACGAGTTTGAAGCGGCGCCTAGGGAACATCAGCGAACCGATCAGTTTGAAACTTCCACAATATTATAAGATCATTAGGGTTTACAAATCTGCTATCTCGGAATTTTGATATTTTTGACCTAGGGTGGGGTCAATTTTTTGGCCACCCCATTATAAGTCTATGGTGAAAAATAAAATGGGCTTGTTTTCAGTATATACTGGATATTTTTATATACATTTTGTTCAAGTTGTTCCTAGTACGGCTGCTGGAGGCGGAGTCTCACTAAAGTTATCAAGAGACTTGCCACGGAGACCACGACCCCACCACCCGAACGAGCAGCTTCCTCAATGGAGGGTTAATTTAGAAGTCAAAGTTTGACGTCCCACAAAGCACAGGAACGGCCGCCCAGCTTAGGTCACCCTCTCACCAGTCAGTTGAGCACAGGAACGGCCACCCAGCTCAGGTCACCCTCTCACCAGTCCGTTGCCAGCCGACCTACGTCGGATAAACTATTGAGCGCCGGAGCGTCTCAGGGGAACCGATCCCAAGCCTGGACATGCACTGCATGCTTCTGATCAACGGGCTGGAGCCCAACGCTCTGCCAACTGAGCTACCGGGGCGGCGCATATAGATAAAGCTGAAAATCCTCAAACTGTCTATTTTTTACCACGGTATTGACCATAAAATTGAGTATTTGAACATCTGACCTCTCAAAGGTCATGCCAGGTCACAAAAGCATAGAGTGATTTTTTGCCAATAACTTCTCACTGAATTGAGATAAAGCTCCCAATTTGCTAGCATTGTGCTTATATTGTCACGGGGAGTCGACTGATATGCAACATGACCATACCAGGCCACTCTGTGATCCTGACCTAGCTCGAGGTAAGGTCATTTTCACTATTTGACCTAGCAAGGTCATATTATACATCATTTGATTTGCCGCGATGAGAGGTATCCAATGATGCATACAGATTTGTTCTAGCTCCCCTGAGGGCAGATCTAGAGAAAGAAACGTACACTGCTCTGTTGTAAGCCTGTGGAACATTCTTTGACCTCAGCTGTTCTCAATTTGACCTGACATACAAATTCTTCGTATAAAATCTCTTTATCTTGTCAAGAGCTTTCAAACGCCGCCCATAGTTTTCCTTTAGATTTCGTAGGGAATGAGATACGGAGAGGGGGGCGAAAAACGTCCCCTCAGCGGGGCGCGTCATGCCAGGGACCTCAGCTGGGCGCGTGTTAAAAGATTGGACAAATGATTTCTAGTTATTTAAAGCTAAAAGGTCATAATATAATATTTTGGTGTTATTGACTTTCTCCGGGAAAGGCACAGCCTGTTGACCAGTGGTGCCACGGCCTAATCCCTTTTTGCATTGGGAGGTCTGCTTATACCCTGCGTTGTCGGGGATTCAGTGTCAGGCACCGACAGCACTACAGCCTTTATAATTCTAGAGGTACGTCACCTGCATGCAAAGCGGGCGGCTTTTGTAGCAGGCCGGTGCTTGGATGTTGCATTGGTACTCTTATCCCGATGCAAAATTATACTGGAGCTGTCTGCGCCGTTCTTGGCGATGCTATCTCGACGGAGGCTCACGTCGCAGCCGCACTAGGTGCTACAGCGGAATCCAGCACGTGCGGACTGAGGAGCCTCGTCGCATATTGATTGACTCGGCTGCCCGACTAGGGGATTGGCTACCGGTATGAGGGCGCGCAAAACCGGTTCTCGAAAAGTTCGCTGAAAACACGGGGTATGTGTTACACGGAGGAAGGGGTAAATCATATTCTGCATCAAAATGAAGAGCTCAGGTATGAGAAATCTGTAAGAGTGGTACCAATATAACGCGTGCCGCAGCCAAGACCACTAGAGGACACCTAATGTTGAATAAGTGCAAATCAAAACATGATGGACGAAAATCCTATACAGTGGTTGTATAGGAATGTTACATTTTTATTTATGCATGAAATTAACACCATGGCACTGATATTGCTGAAAATTTTGTCAGGTCTAAATAGAAAATACGTAATCGAATTTGCTCACAGCCCAAAGCTTTGAAAACATTTTGTAGGGATAATAGAGTTTCACTTTAACAGTATACACTCCATAATATTTTTACACTATTCTATATAAAGAAAATTCAATACAAGTGCTTCAAATTGGTGGAGGAATAAACACTGTTAGCTAACGATTATCTGGTTTCCCAATCTTCCCGCTCACGTTTTGATGTTTTTGGGTGTAGTGACTACGTAGTGATAAAGGTCCCAAATGGTTCATATAATTTAACTGCTATTATCTTGCCTCCTCGTTTGCAAGTTTTTACCGAAAACGTTCATCATCGAGAAGTTGGCACTGCCTGGTTCGAAATATCCACTGGGCTAGAATGTGTCAAGCAAAGCGCTCTCAATTTTTGGACTCAACACTTTTTGGCTACCCTCAAATAACAAACTAAGGACAAAAAAGTGATGAAAAAGAAGAAACTCTGCTGTTTGAGACCGTTTTTCTTCATACCAGGTTATTAAAACCAATAACGTTAAGAAAAGTTTTAAGGGTTTGAAGTGTTGTTTTGAGCGTAGTAGTCATGATGATTATGCTATATAAAATTAACCGGCAATCGCTCATAATGTATTGTAATTGAAAACGCCAAAGAGTATATTAATATTTCGACGACGTGTCTTCTTCAGGAAAAGTTTTGAATTTGAAAGTCATCAATAGCAATGATTTTTAAATTCAATTTGAATTGAAAAATCATTGCTATTAATGACTTTTAAATTCAAAACTTTTTTTCTGTGGATGACACGTCTTCAAAATATTAATATACTCTTTGGCGTTTTTAATTACATTATATTATGAGCGATTGCCGGTAAATTTTATATAGCATAATCATCAACGTTAAGAAAGAGGAAACATGGACACACCAAAATTATACTTTCAAAGTTTTTCTTCCCCCTCTCCTTTGTCTTGAATTTGTTCCTTAGAAAATTGCAATGTACAAAAATTCTGAATTCTAAGCGACAACCGTGTAACTTAACTGCCACCCGGTGTTCTAACCAAGACGCAACGCGTCGCAAGGCGTTGCACGCCGTCGATCTGCCGCAACGACCCGGATTTTCGGTCAGGACACAAAACGCACTGCCGCAACGCGTCGCACGGCGTTGCAACGCACCGCAGCAAAAGTTGAACAATGTCCAACTTTTGACTGTAAAACATATTTTAGAAAAATTATTCAAATTGGATTTCATGCTGAAAAAATATATTGAAACTGGACATGATTACCTTTTTCTCCTAAATCGTTCTTTTAATAGTTCTTGATGCCAGATAAGTTTTGGTTGTTGGCAAACAACATTCGTCGCAGTTTGAGCTACCAGATTGGTACCAAAGCTGAACATTTCCTCTGTCGGCCAAACCTCCAAAATTACCGCTCTGCAACTGACGCCGACGGTCGCCGACGGTTAGCGACGGTCGGTGACCGTTTGGTTAGGACACTGGGTTACTATAAGCAATATTTATAAATTTCAAAATATGGGCTAGGTGGAAAGTGCCGTACGAATTTGGCTTTCCAAACATACCATGCTGCTCTAGCATTGTCCAGAGCATGCAGAAAATAAATATGTCAGATTTCTAAAACGCGCAGTGGAGGAGGATCCTAAAGTGCCCCCACCCTCACCTATTTGTCTATGGTGGCCGAAGAACCGTCCGCAACTAAGAAACACTACGTGGCTACATGTAAAAGAATTAATGCGCCCGTCGATTGGTTAACACCCACCCCAGTGGGCCTCCGAGCCACATTCGCCATGGTGGTGGTATTCAATTACCCCCCTCGATCTCGGCTTCAATACAGAATAACAAAAAAGCGCAAATGCTGGTGGATACATCATACAAACCCATTAAGCTACCACACTGAGAGAAAAATTGAGTCCTTTTGGATAAACTGAGTCGGTGCTGAAAGCGAGTCTGGATTCTGGTGTCAAACTCGGTTGGAATCAGGCAGAATCAGGCTCATTGTATTCCCGTTGCAGACTCAATGTAATCTCTTGGACTAGACTGAGTCTAGCAAGTACTGTTTTATGATGCTCATAGAGTGAGCACCGTATATTCTTATATATATATATATATATATTCTTATATACTCTAGAGTTATTCACCGTAAGCTCTGGAATAAAATTTATGATGACTGGTTTCAAATGATTCTTCGCTCGGTATAGAAAAACTCCACGGCATCAATTTATTCCATCAGCAAAATCGTCAGGGAATCATTATATTCCAGCTCTCCACGAGACATGGTTTAGAAAAATGTGCCCCTCCACTCAACACGGCAACTGAATTCGATGCAAGCCTCAAACGAAACCGCCTATTTTGAGTCTGCATTTGGCATAAAATTAGTCTAGTAGCAAAACTGATGCTGGTATAAATGTAGTCTGTGTGGCATACTTTGAGTCGTGCCTAAAGTTTCATTGTGTTCACGAGATGTTTCTCGTTAGTCTTCGTGTTTTTTTAATTGAAACTATCTGTTAAGATGTTACTCATCGTGCTGTTGTGGCCTTGCTATTACATTAACTTTGTTTAATGATAATGAGGGTAATACATTTTTACCGCACTCTACTTCAGCCTGAAGAAAAGACAACATAATCATAACTTTGTATTAGGACACAAACCTTAAATAACAATCACGTTTACCATTTTTCGGACACACATGAAATGCCTTTAATGAACAGTCCTCTCCCATATCGCCCAGAAGCTTGCACTTCAAGCACATGCCACTGTCGTCAGAGATAAAAGTAAGCAATAGCGTGAAGTACATTGTTTGTTCTGCTTATCGAGTGCCAAATAATACTCTCAACCAGCTGAAAAATGATTTAGACGATTTTGAGTTTCAACTTCAGACCATGCTTGCGAAATATGTAGATTTCAAGTTTGTCCTCACAGGGGATTTTAACCACTGTTTGCGTAAAGAACTCCGTGAGTGTCGGCCTCAGTTGCGACAGTTATTTGAAAACTATGGATTCAACATTGTTAATAAAACTCAAAATACTTACCGACCAGCTGGTACTATTCTTGATGTTATAGCCACAAACTGTCCTGAACGTGTTCGTCGGAGCGGCGTGACCAGGTGTCACTTCGGTGGGCCGCATGATTTTACGCGCATTGTCCTGCGCTGCCCCGTCACACAGACGCGACAAGTAGCTTGTAGGTTAAGGAAACGATGTTTGGCGCGCGTCGATGTTAATGACTTCCAACTGCAGATGTCGTCGATCGACTGGTTACCTATGTTGATGTGTGAATCAACCGATACCAAGTGGAAAATATTTAAAAGGGCCTTTTTGCTTGAGTTAGATCGTGTTGCCCCTCTCCGCTCTGTCCCGGCTCGTAAACCGATCGTGTTGCCACTCACACACCATACACGGCAGATCATTCGCCAGAGGCAGCTCGCTCTGGTCCGGGGATCTGGACCAGAATATAAACAATTAAACCGTTTAAGTAAATCAGCGATTCGGCGTGACTCGCGCGAATTTTTCCAACGCGAAATTATAAGGAAGGGTCGTAGTCGCCTCTGGCAAATCTTGAAACCCGTTCTAGGCAAAAAACAAACCACCTCTATTCTCTGTTTGGTTCATGGCTTTGGTGAACGATATTATTGAAAGTTTTAGTGCTACGCAAAGCCAAAGGTTGTATTTGTTATACGACCGGTTTCGGGGCCATCTCGGTCCCATTATCAAGTAAAAAGAGCAAGATAAAATCACACACACACTACATAGTTATATAAAACGAATTTCAGTAAACTCGATGGAACATGGAACAATCTTTGTCGTGCTACTAGTTGTTTAAATATTCGACATCATGACGCGTGAGTGTTTTCCTCCATGGTCCTCATTGTCGCTTGAGTAGGTCGAGCCAGCCTTGGTACAATACGTATTTGCCTATATTTCTGTTTAGTTTTTCTCTTGCTGTTGTTTGAATTTGGATGGCTTCTTTAATTTGGCGTTGTTTTGTTCTGGATTCGAAAGTGATCACTTTGGCGTCCCAATCAATAATGTGTCCGGTTTCGTACGAATGTTCGGCTGTGGCTTCTGGTTGTCGGTCGGTTAGGGTCATCTCCCTCAGGGCTTTTAGAGACTTTTTGTGTTCAGCAGTCCTAACCGACATCATTCTCCCGCTTTCTCCTATATAAATTTTGCTGCAATCCGTGCACTCCATTTGGTAGATGGGGCCAGGTTTCTTCGCAAATGGAATTTTGTCCTTGGGTTTAACCAAAAGTTGCCTGAGAGTTTTTGCGGCTTAAAGTACGTTCTAATCTTGTATTTTGCGCATACTCTTCTTATCTGTTCCGATGTTCCTTCTTGATATGGTATTACAAGGGTCTTCATTCGTTCTTCAGCGTTGGTGGCTTGGGTGTCTGGTTTTTCATGGTTAAGTCTATTGCATCTCTTAACTCTCTTGATTTGTGAGTTCACGAACTCTTCTGGATAGTTATTATCCTCCAGCATAGATCTGATGTGTTTGAGCTCTTTCCTGAGCCACCATCCACAGGCTCACAAAAGAACGGTCGTGCAAACACTAGCCCAGCGGGCTTTCAACGTTTGCGAAGAGGTGACAGCACGTGAGAAAGAGCTCAAACACATCAGATCTATGCTGGAGGATAATAACTATCCAGAAGAGTTCGTGAACTCACAAATCAAGAGAGTTAAGAGATGCAATAGGCTTAACCATGAAAAACCAGACACCCAAGCCACCAACGCTGAAGAACGAATGAAGACCCTTGTAATACCATATCAAGAAGGAACATCGGAACAGATAAGAAGAGTATGCGCAAAATACAAGATTAGAACGTACTTTAAGCCGCAAAAAACTCTCAGGCAACTTTTTGGTTAAACCCTAAGGACAAAATTCCATTTGCGAAGAAACCTGGCCCCATCTACCAAATGGAGTGCACGGATTGCAGCAAAATTTATATAGGAGAAAGCGGGAGAATGATGTCGGTTAGGACTGCTGAACACAAAAAGTCTCTAAAAGCCCTGAGGGAGATGACCCTAACCGACCGACAACCAGAAGCCACAGCCGAACATTCGTACGAAACCGGACACATTATTGATTGGGACGCCAAAGTGATCACTTTCGAATCCAGAACAAAACAACGCCAAATTAAAGAAGCCATCCAAATTCAAACAACAGCAAGAGAAAAACTAAACAGAAATATAGGCAAATACGTATTGTACCAAGGCTGGCTCGACCTACTCAAGCGACAATGAGGACCATGGAGGAAAACACTCACGCGTCATGATGTCGAATATTTAAACAACTAGTAGCACGACAAAGATTGTTCCATGTTCCATCGAGTTTACTGAAATTCGTTTTATATAACTATGTAGTGTGTGTGTGATTTTATCTTGCTCTTTTTTACTTGATAATGGGACCGAGATGGCCCCTAAACCGGTCGTATAACAAATACAACCTTTGGCTTTGCGTAGCACTAAAACTTTCAATATTAAACCACCTCTATGTTCCTCGACGCGGCACCAGATGCATTCAACGATTATTACGTTTCGGTAGGACCAAACATTGCTGCCTCCATACCCGCCCCGACGATCCCCGTCCCAGTGCGACTGCCTCGCGTCACCACATCCAGTTTCACCGTCCAGCCCATTAACATACAAACCCTACACGCCACTATACTCAGCATGAAGCCGTCCAACAACGCCGGAAGTGATGGGCTCACGATGTCTATGTTCACCAAATTCTTTTCTTCAATTGGATTTCTCCTTCTAGATATCATTAATTCTAGTCTTCTCACTGGCCAAGTCCCAGCGGAATGGAAACACGCTTTGATAACCCCAATTCCAAAAAACAAATCACCATCGAGCCCGGCCGACACGCGACCCATTACAATTTTGCCCCCACCCATGAAACTACTTGAAAAGGTAGTCCAAAACCAACTTGTAAATTATCTCGAAACTACTCATTTACTGTCCGATTCTCAACATGGTTACCGCCGAAATTTTTCTACAGAGTCCGCCTTGAACGTGATCACTGACCGTGTCTATCGTGCCATGGACCAAGGTGAAATTAGCATCCTCGTTCTATTGGATTTGTCGAAAATGTTTGATGTGGTTCCCCATCACATCCTACTGCAGAAAATGTCACTCTATGGCATAGACACAGTCTGGTTTCGAAATTATTTGCAAGGTCATACTCAACAAGTCCAGATAAAATCCCCTCAAGACGGCACAATCATCAAATCTGGCTCAAAAAACAACAACATTGGCATTTTTCAAGGTGGAAGTCTCTCTTGTATACTCTGTATACTTTTCACTAACGACCTCTGTCTTCACGTCGAAGACGACGTGACGATCACTCAGTTCGCCGATGACACTTCTGTTCTCATTACAGGCAAAAAACAATGCTTACAATATCTCATTCGACGCATGGAAGCCATACTAAATTCCCTTTTTCAATGGTTTTGTGCAAACGGTATGAAGGTAAACACCGCCAAAACACAGATGATGGTCTTAGGCACTAAAGCGATGCTTCGAAATTTTCCTCCCATTAGCCTCAAGTTCGGAAATTCAACCATCATCGATTCAAAATTCGTAAAGAGTCTCGGTGTTCTGCTTGATCAACACCTCGACTTCGAACGACACGTAAATTCAGTCAAAAACAAAACCACTGGCCTACTTATCGCTCTCACCCACATCCGTCATGTCGTCCCTGCTCAGCTCATGCCCCAAATTATTCAATCTTTAGTGCTCTCCGTTGTTCGTTACTGTATTTGTGTTTACGGAACATGCAACAATACTCAGGTACACAAAATTCAAAAAATAATTAACTTCTGCGCAAGGGTAGTCAGCGGGCGCCGAAAGCGAGACCACATTACCGACGTTGTTGAACGGCTCAAGTGGTTGGACGCCAAACACCTCATTCAGTATCACACTGCATGCTCAGTACACAAAACCATACACA
The DNA here is from genome assembly GCA_034440635.1 of Lepas anatifera. Lineage (NCBI taxonomy): Eukaryota > Metazoa > Arthropoda > Thecostraca > Lepadidae > Lepas > Lepas anatifera. The sequence goes on from JAOTON010002205.1 coordinate 682,046, forward strand.
CTCGCACGCCACCGCAAATAGTACACACAATAGGCCCTCCACGCAGTACAATACACAACCACGCAACACGCCGGTCAGCGGAGCTGTCCCTGCCGCGAATACGCACGGAGGCAGGCCGACGTCGGCTTGCGTACCGAGGGGCAGCTCTGCTGAACGAGCTGGACATCGGAGAGGGCGTGCCGTTCAGACCCACTTTGAGAGCCCTTCTACTGGAGAGACAGTCGAGAGAGTCTGATCAACCCTAGTTTTGTTTCTGTCGTTGTGCGCGTTGTGTGTGTGTGTGTGTGTGTGTGTGTGATATTATCTTACTTTTAAAGTATACTCTTATCCTTAGATTTTATCGCTAGTTTTACCTACTCTGTTTTATCATATGACGTGGAAACGTGAAAAACCACCTACTTGTTTGATCAACGCGTGTGGACGCTTCCGAATATATTCTGATTCTGATTCTGATTCTGATAGCAGCCCTCGTTTACTTTGGATATATAGATATGATTGTATACTGTACTGTAGATTGTATAGTGGCATTAGAAAGTGGCATTATAGGAATTTGGAAGTAGAAGAGTTTAAGGACTCTAACGTCTGACAGGGTTGAGCTAGAATAATTTTTAGGCCCCATTCGCTTCCTCTCGTTACAGCAAATCGACTGTTGTATGATATGACTATACTGGGCCAAAACACAAAATGACTTGACCTGAGGTCAGGTCAAGGTCACTAGCCCATCTAACATAGTCAGCATGCAAATCAATCGACTCGCAATAACAAAATTAACGCAATTGTATCAAAGTATAGGCTTAGTCGTCATTTCCTGCAAAGTTATTGACCCAAGCCTGAAAATATATTTAAGTAGCTCAATTGAACTCTCAGAGGTCACGGGTAAAAAATTCCAAAATTAATCTAGAAAGGAGCCCAGGATACTGCGATTTAGAGTGTGAAGGTATTCTCATATTTATCTACACAAACACAGCTCAATTCTTGTTTTCTGCATGCATTTCCAATCGAGAGGCCAGGATCCTTGCCTAACCCTAGGTCATCGAGATAAAAAATTCCCGAATTTATTTTGTAGCACTCGGTGGGCCCATTATAATAGTAAAGTTTCAATTCGATAGGTTGACCCATTTCTTACTTATACCACCTTGAAATTTTTGGAGGTGAGGTCACTTGACCTGCACTGGTGACCCGCCCTGAGATGACCCAACCTTAAAATTGTAGAGAAAGTTTCGGAATTGGTCAAGAACAAGATGGAAGAAGTATGGCGGCGCTTCGCGCCGCCGTTTTTCGTTCCGCCAGAAAAAACCTGAGGGGGTATTCAAACATCCTCCATCATGGGCACTTTAGCAGAGATCTCGAGGGTTATAGCATTTCAAAACTTGGTCTATAATTTTGTTATGTTGTAGACTTTCAAAGTCAGACTTATATTTTCAGACAGTTACAATCGCCCGGTCGATCCAGTTCACCTACACTGTAAACCGAGTAGTGACCTAGTAACGCCATATAATCGAGATTACATGTTAAGATCACCTTATATGAAGGTCACGGTCAAGGTTAAACGTCATATATCTTAGTGATACAAACTTTTTTAATGCGTTGGTATGACTCCACAGTTCAGGTCAGTCCAATGTTAGAATAAAGGTCACTGCTCGAGGTCAAATGTATTTTGTCAAGGTCAAACCCTAATTTTCACATCATAGGCTGCTTAAGTGCCAGATATATCGTACATTATTGGGAATGCCATATTGCTACGTCGTAGGTAAGTGACCTTGAATGGCCTTGACCCCAAAAATCCAGAACACATAGTGTGGACATTCCCTATATAACCATTGTACACTTTCAGTGTATTCCCGGTTTTTCCACATATTTATTTTTTTAATTCGTTTTGTCCAAGCTGCTCCCAGTACGGCTCTTGGATTCGGAGTCTCACTAAAGTAATCCAGGGACCTGTCACGGAGACCCCGATCTCACCAACCGAAAGAGCAACTCCCACAATGAAGGGCTAATTTAGGAGCCAAAGTTTAATGTCTCACAAAGCACTAGAATGGCCGCCCCGCTCAGGTCACCCTCTCACCAGTCAGTTGCCGGCCGACCTACGTCGGAAAAACGGAGCGTCTCAGGGGAGCCGATCCGAAGTCTGGACATGCACTGCCACCACATGTTTCTGAGCAGCGGGCCGGAGCCCAACGCGCTACCAAATGATTTACCGGGGTCGCCATTCCCAATAGGTTTCCAGCAAGACCCACATCTGATTTTTACCACCGCGTTTGACCTTGAAGATTTTGACCTAGGTCAATAAAAATAGACCAACAAACCAACAAACGGGCATTTTCCAACCCGCTTGGTTTCTGAGATCTCAGGGGGGACACTTTAGAACTCACTTCTACAGTGCGTTAACGCCAGACCTCTTTCCACTGCGCGTGTTAGGGGTCCGCCGCATGGAAGATTCATCGATTAAGTTTTAGCTTCAATGTTTTTGATGCATTACACACGTTTGTTACTGCTGATTAAAATACATATAACCTGCTTTATTGACTGGTTTGAACTGCAAAATATATATTGATACCTATATCAGTAAAAATATAGGAAATTGACCAATATCACTTTACCTCCTGATAGTAAATAATCTATTTAACCTAAAAATGGTTCATTTGTAGTGCAAATCAAATTGGCTCAATCTGTCACAAAATATTACCGGCACTAATTTATAGGAATTTCATTGATAACAGGAAAAAGCGAAAAAATGGACTATTAGCCATTTTTAGCCGTTATAAGGCCACATCTATTATCTTCAACACATATTGTCCCTAAGACCACCACCGTCTGAAATTGCACCACGATGCCACATTCCCTCAAACGACATCTTATGAGTCACTGTTTTGTGGTATGGTGAAGGGATGGTGGTGGAAGTTATACTGAATTATCAAACTAAAATTCAAACAAGCGGGCTCTCAGAAGAATTTGATTGATGGCTGACAGTTTTATTCCAAGCAGCAGGCGTTCAGTCATCGTTCCGTATCAACAGACCTTGCTGAGACCAGGAGCGTAGCCAAGGGGGCGGCAGGGACAGCCGCCCCCCTCCCCCTGAGGGCCCAAAGGGCTCTCCTGAGGACACGATTCTGTAACAAGCAGGGCACTTTTTACCCATCAGGACCATTTTGGCGCTGTCGCAGGGGCCTTTTCGGGGCGCCGCCCCCCCTTAGTGAAATCCTGGCTACCCCTCTGGCTGAGACTTTTACTTACTCACGTAATGGTGATTCAAAAGGTTGGGTGGCATCAGCAGCAGGAAAATGTGGCATCAACAGCCGGAAAGCGTGGCATCAGCGGCAGGAAAAGACACTCCTTGATAATGAGCAAATCATGCCAAAGCGTCACCTAAGCAAGACGCTTTTAGCGTGGGACAGCTCCCGTGACCTTGCGGGGCCGATTGACGGGAAGAGACGGCAGCTACCTTCAGATACACGACCGACAAGTATGGATCAAACCTTCGGTGTTATTCAGGTAAAATTGGTTTGCTGATTCCTGAGTGTGGCTAGAATATACGCACGCGCAAGTTCTCTTTCCTCTCGTACCTATTCCCACTGATGCTTTAAGTAGTGGAGTCTCAGCAGTGACGGCGCCACGTCCGAATTTAAGAGGGGACTTTTCAACAATGGACCTTTCAACCCATTTCTTTCTTGTCAGCGCTATAGGACTAGTGTTAAGAATTCTGATTTAAGGGGGGTGCCGTGCCCCGGTGCCCCTCCCCCAGTTCCGCCGCCAGTGCTTCTCAGGCATCCCGTTTGGCCAATCATCGATATGCGGTGAGGCCCGCCGCCTGCGGCGGCTGGCCGTGAACAAAGCCGCCCGGCGACCGCGGAAGCGTCGCCTAGCAACGCGTCACGCGAGCAGGCCGAGCCACGCCGCCGGCGGTCCCGCCGGGCCGGCGCCGCTGTTTTTCACAAAGGCACGCCAACTGGAGAGCAGGGGCGTCTGAGATGGGCGCCGGGACGTTCCAATCAGGGAGCACCGACCGCCAACACAAAAAAACGCTATCTGTCGCCTCCATCGGGTTGGCATAGCTGAGGTGGACGGCCGCCGCCGAGCGGGGCAGTCGCGCGTTGGAGTCACTGAAACCGGCCGTTCAGCCGGGACTGTGTCGGTCACTTAGAGGTCACTGCCGCCGGCGGGTCTGTAGCGGACCGCTGGGCTGTGAACAAGTTTTTCGACCTGATGGAGGAACAACGGTACGGCGTATTGTCTCTTTCTGACTCTTTGGAATCAGCCACGCCCTTCAATTCCAGAATGAGATGATCAAGAATACCAGCACGCCGCGCTGTGCGTGGTGTGTAGTACAAATACAGGTGTATGCATGGGCGTCGAAAACGGGGGAGGGACGCTTCCCCTTCTACTCGCGAATCAGGGGGACGTCCTCCCCAAAATTGTGAACCTCGACTCAATTTTGTTTTGCATTCTGTCCATGTTACCTGCGTGAGTTTACAGTAATTGTGTTGATGTGCATTGTCGTTAGTGTTTCATACGCAATCGTCTCAGAATTTGCCTCCACCGCCTACCCCCATTCATCACCAGCCCGGGATCCACCTCCCCTGTAAATATTCCGTGGCGACGCCCCTGGGTGTATATACATATGTTTGGTATGAACATATAACGTTCAGAGACTGAGAGCATGCGGAAGGTAGGTTCCCCATAATAGACACGCAGCATCGGAGGCAATTTTACGGATCACCATGTAACCTTTTGTCATATGCGTCAAATGCTTGATGGTGATGGAGCCGAACAGTGAAAGTTCGAGACTCTCTGGCTCTCTATTCCCATCAAATTCATCACCAGCAGGCATACATAAATAATATCCCGGACTAACACCACATATCAGGCTGCGGTGGATCCAGGACGACATTTCGGGGGTTAGGGGCTCAATCATCTCCATCATTGCCTAGGAACAGCCTCCAGCTATACATTAACTTTAGTCACTCGGGGAGGGGGGTGGTTTGAGCCCCTAGTTTTCTTATATCCGTCACTGCTACCAGGTTATTTCTGACCGTTTTAGTAAGATGTCCCGTGAGGTGTGCAGTGCACGTGTCCCGTCGCGCCATCCTCTGGGCTGTCGCTGGGAAAATCCGCTGACACCTGTGCGCCCGTTTTCCTCGTTGCGACATACGCTTTACCTACCGGTACAGGACAGAGTGATGCTTCGAACTCTCCGCAGTTTCGCGAACGTCGTCCCCAGGCCAAGGTGAGACGGTGAGTAGCCTTGAACCGCTGCATCGCGCATTCTGCAAGCCACCCCTGGTCTGATGCGGCCATGGGCGGCGAAAGTGAGGGGAACGGGGCGGCTAGCCCGGCTCGCTTGGTTAGCCAAAGACTGCAACTTCATTATTTGCATTTCGTTCAGTTTGGTAACGCGGACATACGTTGTACTTGCTTCTAGATTTGTCATAGGCCGGTTACGTTTTCGAGAACAGTCATCAAGTAGTGTTTCGCCTCCCAGCCCCATCCCCCGTCGCCGCCAAATAGGAGTCCACTCCCTCGGTAAAAAATCGCAAGCAACGCTCATGAATGGAGCACTGCTGGCCATTAAAGTGTAAGGCGACGAGTGGATGCAAGGGTGATTCAGTCTCACATGTTACACGACTGGAATATCAACATATCAGGAGGGTGGATTTTAGCATTGGAGGCTTAGGATATTCAAGAATATAGCTATTCAACCAATGAAACATAGCAAATATATTGTATGACGGGTCCTGGGATACATAGAGAATAAATATACCAAACACAACAGGAGAAAATTCATTGCTTGGTATTCTTAGATAGGTTCGGCGCCTATTCTAGATAGGTTCGGCGCGGTATTCTCGGGTTCGGCGCCCCCCAGGTTCGGCGCCCTCGGAGCTTGGCCCCCCTTAACGAAATCCTAGATCCGTCATTGTACAGGCCCGGCCGTGGCCACCTGTCCTTCGTGCAAACAGAAATTGCTGGACATCACGAAATTCTAATTTGATTTTCCTTCTCTTCTCTTATTTTTCGCTGATTGTAATGATTAAGTGAAACATTCTTGGTTGTGATATTATTTTCTAGTGTTAACTGCATCTTCTTTCTTTATCCTTAAAAGAACCCACTCTTGATTACTGTTTTGTATATTGTACGACACCATGGTACACAGTTACTGACACTCTTGTCACATCAGGTAGTAAAAGCACGACTTCTGCATAAAAACATAATGAAACGTCTCTTTCACACAACCTCAGAGATACCCACGAAGCAAATTACCTGCTGCTCTCAGCAAAGTCAGGTCAACACGCAACAACGTACATAGCCTTACTTCCAAAAAAAACTTAAATAGGTGAAAAAATGAACGTCCTTAGTTTTGCGCCCTACAGTGGCTTTTATCGAACAATACTGCCTGGCCACGGAGTAAAAAGGCAACAGAACCCAGAACAAACCATTTGTTCGTGTCGGTTCTTCATTGACGTTTGCGAGAGGAGTACGTGGATACTTATGATGGGTCGCATTAACAATTCGGAGGCAGGTAAACACCAGACCTGAATGCACTGCTTGTCAACAGCGGAAGTGAAGAGGCAGATGAAGGAGTATCACAGCGGATTAGCGCTCAAGGCTGAGTATCCAGGGGCTGGCTTTGCCAAAAGCCAAAGTACGAAGGATTCAGATTGAAATACTTGCTGACGTGCTCATCGATCCACTGGTTGCCGTACTGGGTGTCGGCGTAGACTCCAGGGATACCCTTCTCGCCACAGCCGATACCCCAGGCGACGATGCCGCCGTGGACGTAGCGGAAGGGGTCAGCAGGGTCCCGACAGGCGAGCGGTGAGCCGCCGTCGCCAGTGCACGTGTCGGCCACCTTTTGGTTGGCCTTCTGCTCCTCATTGATGTCACGGACCAGAGTAGTGTCCAGGGGCTGCACTGGAGGTGGAGCGCCGGCGCAAGTGAAAGATGGGTCCAGCAAGAACTTTGAGCCAAGACGTGTGGTTCTGAGCTGCTGCTGGCAGTACTCGTTGTCGACGCGTTGCAGTTCTACACTCTTGAGCACCGTCTGGTACTGGCCGCCATCAAACCGGTCCTTGCCCCAGCCGGTGGCGACACACTCGGAGTTGGTGAGGTCGACTGAGCTGTCTGGCAGACACAGCGTGTCTATGTGCTCCTGCAGCTGGACCGGCTCGTTCAGGAAGATGAGCGCGAAGTCTTTGTGCAAGTTCCTTGGGTTGAACTGTTCGTGCACGTGAACGTCTTTGGCCGCAACGTCCACATGTGGGTAGAATTCAAGAGTGTCCTGGGTGTCCCACTCACCGAGACGAACGCGTAGTTCACCGGGACTGTACTTGTAGACGCAATGGGCAGCCGTCAGTACAACCTGTGGGTGGATCAGGGCACCTCCACAAACGAACAGGTTCTTCTCCTCACCTCCGACTTCCTCTACGCGGAGAACAGCCGCCATCCACGGGAACTCGCCGAACTGCGTCTCGCCCTCTGCGAATCCAGTGATGCGAGCGTTCACTCCCAACTCGTTCCTCCGTCCGCACTGAGCCTGGTATGGCTCGGGAGTAGGCTCTATTACCTTGGCTGTGGGATCACGGCAGCAGACGTCGATGAACTTAGGACACTCTGAATGGGTCAGCGACGCGTCTGTTGCGTTGTTGTTTTTGTTCTGTCCAAATCTGATGTCGATAAGGCCGGCACCGTCGGTGATGATCTCATCCTCGTGGCACAGGTAGTAAGGCACGCAAACGAACTGATCTTCTTGGCACCTCTCCACGCCACCCTGGTTGGCTCCAATGCCCAGCTCAGCCAGAAGCTGTTCATCGGTGAGCGAGGCCTGTCCAGGCTCCGCAACCTCCACAGGGCCGGCTGGCGGGATATCGGGCTGGCTGGCGTCGATAGGAGCCTCCTCGCCTCCCAGAGCCGCCAAGAAATCAGCGTCCGTCAATTGGGACAGGTCGGAGTCACCCGCCGGTTCCTGCGCCTGCGGCTGCGGCAGCGCCCGCGCCGCCACCACCAGCGCCAGCACCAGAAGCACACGCATCCCTGCCGGAGAGGACAACTGGTCAGGCCAACCAGTTCGACAGCCAACCACTGGAGTTCTGCTCATCAAACTTAATTTCATGATGTGCTAACGTGTGTGGCAGACCGAGCAAAAATTGAGCAGCACGTGTTGTAGACCTATTTGAGACCGTAAGAACTGAATTGTATTTTAGTTCTCAAGATCGGAAAAATGTAGGGCAGGAATTTTCCGTATATGCCCAATGACCTATTATATTCTAAAACTCACTGCCGTTATTTTTGTCGGCGTAAGTGCTCATTTACCGCATTATAATTACAGTGTGGAAAAATCACTGCAAAATTACGACGCCGAAAATATAAATTACGTTAGGTAATATCAATTACGAATACGTTTTTGTTCCTTAATGATCTTCGTGTGCCATCATGGATGGTGTGCTCTCAACCTTTAATGCTTAGTTCGTTATTTTTCCTTTTTCATGAGTATATTAGCCCATATCATGATTGTTCCCATTATCTTTTCGGCACGTGAAGTGAAAAACACATACAAAAGTGAGTCTTCGAGGGAAATTAAAATATAAATTCTGAATAAGTGAGCATTCTGGGCGACTGGTTCAGAATGCTCACTTCAGAATTCATGCTCATGTTCAGAATTCATTTTCTGTTCAGTGGAACTGTGTTTTGAAAGTTGAGCCACAATTCGCACTGCCGTTGAATAATTTCGCCTAAGACTCTCAGACTGCCTGGGACCGGGCGGTTAGTGTTAAGGGTTGGTTTCTTGTGCTGCAGTCAAGGCACCAGTAACAACCATCCGTTTCGTGAGTAGATGCTGGTTTAAATGTAACGCTGATGCAGGAGAGCCACCGGTCGCGTTTCTTAGATTCAAAATAATCATGACTGTGAACTGAAATAAATGTTATTACCCACAAAGAAATACGCCATAGCAAAAGAGAGCTTTGAATGGGAATATTCATAGCTTCTGGCAGTTATAAGGCCTTATGGGTTTGGACTGATCTCTTTGAGCATGTCCGGGAACCCCCAGTGAATCGTCGAATTAGCGTTGAAATATGTTTTAAATATTGTGGTTTTCGTTTAAAAAAACTTAGAATGGATTTTATGCATTTTAGCAGACCTATAGGAAGGTTGAACTCCTCCATTTTAGCCGGTCACTTTTTAATGTGGTGGATATGGACATGGTTTCAGATATGACACCTCCGATCATTCTAAAACTTTCACGCCTTGTTTATACTTAAAACTATTTCCTTAGTCTTTACAACCATCTTCCTGTTTTTTTAATGTGATGATATGTGTACTAGTCGCAATATCAGGATTTTGGGATAATGTTCTGGCCATGGCTCGATACTATGCATTTCATTGTATGTATGTATGTATGTACCTATTCACGTTTTAAGCTACCCGAATTAATTTTAAGCTAAGCTTTCAAATGAACCCAGAAGCTTACCTGTTGCAATGTGTGAAATCCAAGAATGAAGCGACGTTTCCAAGTGTGTTGCTGCTTCTCTTCTTACGTGGTTTGTTATGCTTCTTCCCACGTCCTGTCCTCGGCTATATAGTCTGATTGGGGGTCTGAGTGTGACGTCATCGAGTGACGTCACACACCGAATCAGTCGGGCGGCGGGAAATCCCATCGGCCATTTGTCATTTTACACACTATCATATGCTGCGGATAGCCGAAAACCGATAAAGACGTGGATCAGACAGTGATTTTATTTATATTTTCGGCGTTTCCGGGGCGATCAGCTCCACGAGTCAGTAATTGTTTTGGTCAAGTTAAATATTACTTTTTTCTGCCAGCTCTTTAACAGTTTTATCTCCGTTTAAAATCAAGCAAGAAATGCTGCATCTATTTCAAAGCCTAATATTCCATGGCCAGCTTACTTCCATGGTTTCCCCAGAGGTAAGAAAACAACAGCAAATGACTAAGTGGTCACTAATCCGTTTATTTATCAGGTGCTGAAATTCGGTACGCAAGCTTAGAATGCCGCGTGGGCGAACCAACTGGGCGGCGAAGGTGGAATCAAGAGGACACACAGACGGAGGAATCGTATGTGCAGTGAGGGCGTTTGCTCCCCCACCCCCACATTCTGACTGTGGGAGGTGTGCCGCCCCCGCCCCTCCCATATCCCCAACTTTGAACCGATACCCTAGTTCCCCGTGCCAGTTTAAGCGGTGGCCAAAACGATGAAAAGGCGGAGTCAGAGTCCCGCGACGTTGCGAACGTATAAATGCGCTTCATGGGCACGGGCTCTTCTAGTTTGATAGTCAAACTTTTTACTTAGTATATTCGATAGGCGGAGAGAATTCAGCAGTATCGGTTCTGTGATTTCGGGAACGGGGAGAACTGTGATAGCCGCGCCAATGTGGATTGGACGTGCATCCAGAAGAGGGCAAAGGGAACATCAGAACACCCGCTGGCCCTCCACCAAAGGAATGGAAAATTAACCCCTTCCCGTTGTTTTAACCTACCCGACTTTTGGGTGAGTTGTCTCATTTAGGGCAGAGTAGGGTGGTCCAGAAGTGACCAACTTCTTCAAATTTGAGGCTGCCCGCTAAAATCCCATTATTTGGTGGATTTTTAGGTATCATGTAAAAAATGATCATTTTTAAAGAACACCTCTTCCACGCTCTTTTCCAACGAAAAATCTATGTCGAGTGCACAGCCGGCTAACGCATTCCCAATGAGTGCATACAGCGTCAGCATCGCCTGTCAATTACCTACGTTTCTCTGGTCACTTTGTCCGGTCTCGTTAGTTGTCACAGCTTCTATTACTCTTTAGATATCAGTAAATATCTGAACGACTATTATTTACCGATGCATACCTTTTATCATCACTTGAATACACCAATAAATAAGAAGTCCACGTCAGCTGGTCCATGAAAACATTCCCATTCAGTGTTGTTTGGCTCCAGTTTGCCTGAGCCCTCGTGTGAACTCTACACCCTGGAGGAACTTTTTTAATCATAGGATTATTATACTGGAGTATTAACAGTAGGAATTCAGTTACGTTCAACAAGCTTAGTGTCATGTTTGTGGCACCCATTACATTTTTTGGTAGTTTTAACGAATTCATTCATTTCCAAAAGGCCTCCATTGTGCTTCCATTTCTCAGCGGTCTTGTTTCAGCGAATTCATGCCAAACTCCCAGGATAGCGAGGGGCGCAAAGCTCATCGGCTCAAACCAGTCGGGCAGCTGGGTGGATGTCTTCAGTTTTGGAATGTGAGTGTCTCCAAGGCTGTCTTATCAGAAGGATTGTCAGTGGTGATTGTCCTGCTGTCGAGGCCCGTGGTGTTTTTGTGTGTTTCATTCGAGAGAGAAACCTTGAACATAGCATACTGGGTGGGACTGCTCCTGTGGTTTTCCGGCACATAGCTAAACTTACCAGCTAAATGTCGATTTCAGTGGTGACAGATAGGGTCCTGGACATTTCCACGTCATGTGATATTTTTTTAGCACCGCTACACGCAAAATTATTAAAGTCTCCAAGCTCCCATAAAAATTCCGTCCGGAGAAACTAACATTTTAGAAGCTCTATAAAACTTTACAGCCCAGGCTAGTCCAAAACCTCGACAGAACTAGTCAGTCACACAGGGTAGTCCAAAAGCCTGGCAGAACTACATAGCTACATAGGGTAGCTGTGTAGTTCTTTTCCTAGCGTGTTATTTTTTCAGGACTGAATTTGTATGGAAGTATGGACACAATAATTTTACATACCTACCAGCACTTTGTCTTTTACTTCCAACTTCATTAAAAGGTGCTGAAGACACCGACATGCTACCGTTCCCCAGTCAAGTAATCATTTAGTTTGACATAGCGTGCTTGAATGCAAATTTATTTCTAGTCTAGTCTAGTCTAGAAAAGTCTAGAAATAGAGCCTACATCGTCGGACATCAAAGGCAGTGGCAGTGCTTATTATTATTTTTTATACTGTTTGTTTCTCGTGGAAACACCCAGTGCGCAGCTTGACACTGGGTGCTGAGCCAGATGCATATTTACTTCCCGTACTACACCGACGTGTTTTGTATATTTAGGATGATGATGAGGTGAGAGCGACTGAAGATGAGAGCATAAATGAATATAGCTCCCTCCGTTGCCCCCAGGGCCAGCAAGCGAGGTGAAAACCTGTTGTTCACCAGTAACCGGGAGAAACGAAGGGAATGGTGATTTTCTCGTCTGGTTGTCGATCCAAATGATGTCGATGTCAGAAAAAGAAAAAGTCAGGTCTATACTCACCTTTATAGACTCCCCCGGTTTCTATTCTGAAAAGGAAATGATGAGATGCGAGTGACTGACGATTAGAGCATGAAGTGAAGCATGAATTAATATGTGTGTCAGGCGTGGGAGCACCACAATATGACTCGACACTGGGTGCTGAACCACAGACATGTTTAAAGGGAATGTGGCACCTTGGTTGAATCCTGGAATCTAGTGAAATTAGGCGTACTTTTAGAAACCACGCATTATTTATCTGAAAAATTTACAATAAGCTCAATGTTTTTATTTTTAAAATACTCCTCTAGAAAAAGAAATAAACATCAGCCTGTGGATGATGTCACGATCTGGCAACCACCACCATACTTGAAACGCATCAAGGGTTTCGATTGGCTGATGCTCTTTGTGACGTCAGCATATGTCGTCACACCAGCAGCTCACAACAATGGACGCCCGGCGAGGGGCTGATGAGGGGGTTGGTGTCAGATAGATTTTAGTTTTTTTCTACGGAAATATCGTGTTCCAAGACAAATGATATATGGAGTACCGGGTTTTCCGAATTCCTTTACAACTTGGCTATCTCAGTGAAAATCACGTTATGAAGGAGCCAAATTCCCTTTAATATACGTTGATTATAACGCGTTAGGCTTCCGAAAAGATGCAGAGGCACCAGGACCTCCCAGGTGCAAGCCGCCCGACCGAAACATGACAGACCCAAAGGGAGCCAAATCTGTTGGTGTTGGAACATCTGTTGTCCCTAATGAATATTGACTATCACTTGTCCCTTATGCACTATCCCTTACTTACCCATTGTCCCTTACCAAACGGTCCCTTATGCACTATCACTTGACCTGGAAATGTCCAGGAAACTGTCTGCCGTCGTAGAAATCGACAGAAAGCTGCTCAATTCAACTATGAATCTGCTGGAAAACCACGGGGGACATACCACCAGTAAGGTGTATATGTGTATGCGTATGTATGTGTAATCAATTTTTCTCCTCCGAGTGAAGCCGAAAACGACACCATGACCCCCGACTGTGGGACTATCATCATTATCAGGCCCTCCGATCAAGTCAGCCACGGAAAACTAGGATCCTAAAACTCAGAAATCCACACAGCTGCCCCATTTTTAGGGCCGATGAGGTTTCCACCCCTCGCCATCCTAGTACTGATCATAAATTGGCCGAAACAAGCCCTTCGAGGAGGGTAACAGAGGCCTTTGGGAAATGCATGAGTTTTTCAAACTGTCAACAACAACAACAAAGAATGACTACCACGGAAAATAATGCCACCCGGTAGCTCAGTCAGTACAGCGTTAGGCTCCGGTTTGCTGCTCAGGAAGCAGTGGCAGTGCGTGTGGGGAAGAGTGCCCTGATTGCGCTTCCCTGCCTAATTGCGCCACTCGCCACATCTCCCATCCCGCTGGTGCGATCCTCACAAAATATTTTTTCGCAATTTTCAGCACTGGATTTAGCTGGTGCAGTCTCTCCCTGCACGGTATTTGAATCTGATAACATTTCAATTGTTTGACAAATTTACCAGTTCCCTTAACATATTTGAGATGAAAAAAATCTTGTGTTTCTGATCTAGAGTACTAAGAGATCCTCTCAGAGAAAAATAAATTGCCGCCCCGGTAGCTCAGCTGGTATGGAGCGTTGGGCTCCGGCCCGCTGCTCAGAAACATGCAGTGGCAGTGTATGTCAGGCTTGGGATCGGTTCCCCTGAGACGCTCAGGCACTCAGTAGTTTACTCGACGTAGGTCGGCTGGTAACTGACTGGTGAGAGGGTGACCTGAGCGGGACAGCCGTCCCTGTGCCTTGTGGGATATACTTTGGCATCTAAATTAACCCTCCATTGAGGGAGTTGCTCGTTCGGATGTGAGGTCGGGGTCTCCGTGACAAGTCCCTTGATGGCTTTAGTGAGACTCCAACTCCAGCAGCCGTAGTAGGAACAACTTGAACAAAAATAAAAAAACACCATGGTTACACTGCAGTGGAGTGCCTCCGAGAGTGTCTGGCTCTGTATCAGGTGTAGGAAGTATCCCAAAGAGCGCGACAATACTATGGACACCCGAACGAAATCGTAAAGCTAGTGACACTCATGCTGCATCTTATCAGACCGATGGCACCCATGTGTAGTTTTGAACAGGTGACACCCTATATAGGTGCCAGTCCGAACATTTACACCGGACGCGACACCCCGAGCGACATCCCAGGAGACGGCGCAAACTTGCAATGGGGGTGTCAGGTTATTTGTTTAACCCGCGCCCCACCGGGGGTCCGGCGCCACCTTCGCCCCACCGGGGCCATCGATGGCCCCCCTCTAACTCCGAAAATATGGGCGTTAGCGCAAATCTGCAAAGTGCAATAGAAAGCTCGCGTGAATTCAGTAAGAAATTACTTTGCATGTTTTAGTGCTCAGGTCAATGGTTTGACCTCCAGAGGTCAAATTAGGTCAAGATCGGCTATTTTCACTCAAATATGCAATGATTAAGCAAACTGGTCATAACTCTTATGTCATTAGAGCTATTGAGGCCTGGTAAAGTTCATTTGATAGGAAATTGCCAGCAATTTTTCCGCTATGTGGAACGTAAAGACCTCCCGCCAGTGGTTTGACCTCCAGAGGTCACCTCGTGATCTAATAAGACCTGAGGTCACGAAAGGTCAAAACGTGACCTTGTTGTATATCAAATGAAAGCCAGTGACAAGACAAACACGATGGTGCTTGTTTCACTGCTCTAGCTTAATTAGGTCAAAAGTTATTGTCAAAATACTGTTTTTGACCTCTGGTGACCTTGGATGACCTTGGAAAAGTCAAAGGGTAAATATGACCCCTGGGATCCGTGAAAGGGTGTCCAAAAACGCTGTTCTGAGCAGTCTGAGTATTTGCAATAATTTTTATGGTTTTATATCATGAAACAGGTTTTCCCCATGCTTTTCCAATGGGAGAGGTCACCTCGTGACCTGACCTCAGGGCACGAAATCGAAAAATCCCGGATATACACCTTGTAGACCCTGGAGGGGTCATGAAGTGTAGGAAGTTTCAAATGGATCGACTTTGAAATGTAGCTCTTACAGAGCTCTAAATTTGAAGTGAGGTGACCTTGGTTGACCTCGTCTGGTGACCTGACCTTGGGTGACCCGGGGTAAAAATTTCAGGGATGATGGGAAAATGATGCAGTGAGAGGTAGAGCCCTCAACCGCGGTGCTGCGCCTCGTCGTTTTTCTACTATCTCGGAAAAACCTTAGGGGCCATCGATGGCCCCCGGTGGGGCGAGGGTTAAAGGTACATCGCCGAAGAATGTGTATTGACTAGATCAAAAGGTAGAAAAAAACTGTTTCAGAATTCATATTCCCATTTTTGTAAATCTGGGCTCAAAATAACCCAAAACTGGCCTCAAAGTCAAAATTTTTAGACGACTCTATCGGATCCTTATAACATCAATAAAATGAGGCAAGTTGGGCTATGACCATCAATTTCTCTATAAATCAATTTAAATCTGTCATTTAAAGCATTTCAGAAGCTTAAGCTCATCATATCAAAACATATGTAATAAAAATAACTTTCCAAAACGCTTTCGAAACAGAAATATAGGACTTTGCAGGAAGCACATTAACCAATCAGAGCCCCAGTGCTTATGGGATTCGCCCACATGGGCTTAGCTTACATCAAAGTGATATCATCACGGTGTTTTTTAAGTTACTGATATCTACCATTTAGTTAGGCGCGGTAAACGCGGAGAGATGAATACATATTATATAACACTAATTAGCACTGCGGCCCGGTTCGGCTCCCCTAAAGATTATAATTAATAATTGTTAATTATTGCACGATTGCACTGCAATGAAAATAACACATAACAAATATACGGGTAGTGCAATCCAAAAGAGCCTATTTCGAGACGTGAAGACGGTTTTTGGTGGTCGGGCATAGCCCTTCATTCATATTCTGGCAAAGGCCTTCATCAGAATCCTCATAATACAATAAGCAAAAAACATTATTTCGTGGTCAAGTATGACCAAGGCCTGGAATTGAGATCAAATATGGAACTTAACGCTGGAATTATGTAGTTCAATACTGGAATAATAGAATAGAGCTCTATTTTGGAACTCAATTCGAGTTAGAGGAGTTCTATATCGAAGCTTAATTTGAGGTCTTCCACACACTATGACCAAGAATCATATGTGCTCACGTATTATATTATGAGGATTCTAATGAAGGAATGTGCCTGAATATTTTTCACAGTGCATTAGCCCCATTTTTCAACAAGTATTCGAGGAGGCTGGCCATTAAACATCATATCAGCGTACGCTGATATATTATAAAAATAACAGTGAATATAATATTTATTATCAATCTGATTTTAAGTGAAGTGTTTCTTCAAATGTGTGTGTTTTATTATGAGAAAGGACCTCGTCCCAACTCCCAAGCATGACAAATAAAAGCTTATCATTTTCATAAACAACAGTAAGTACATCTACCACCCTCTCTTCAACAGCTAACGACCGAATGTTCCTCGGGATAGTACGCCTCAATATTTCATATTCTTCAGCGGGTTCGAAATCGCCGAAGGACGCTGCACCGTAAGGCGAATTATCCAAAAGACAGCCAGACTTCGTGCCTGGGCAGTGACAGTCTGCGTTGCCCGAGTGACTTAACCCTCGCCCCGGTGGGGGGGGTGTTTGAACACCCCCTCGGGTCTTTCCAACGGCACGAAAAAACAGCGGCGCGAAGCGCCACCGTAGTTGGCACACCTTATCCTTAATCAATTCTGCAACTTTACCCAACATTTTAATATTGAATCATCTCAGGTCAGTTAACCAGTGCAGGTCACGTGCACTGACCTCCAAAAATGTTTAAGCTGGCACAAGTTGGAAAATGGTGAATCCATGAAATTGAAACTTATACCACATAATAAGCCCACCGAGTAATACAACATATATTCCGGGATTTTTCATATCGATTGACGTGTTAGTTGTTGTATAAATAGCCGTAGATGACGTAAGGTCATGTACGGATCATAGCCTCTTCATTAGAAATGCATGGGGAAAACACAAATTGGGCTGTATTTGCGTAGATAAAGCTGAAAGTAACTTCATATTCCAAAATTGTAGTATCCTGGGCCCTTTTCTAGTTTCATGTTCGAATATTTAACCTGTGACCTCTAGGAGGACATTTGGGCTACTTAAGTAATTTTTCAGAAGTGAGTCAATAACTTTGCAGGAAATCTGCCAGAAACTCTGTCAGACATGTCAGACACCTTTAGCTCCGAAACTCTTCTCTAGCCTGCCACCGTCTTTAATCTGTCATGAATTCAATATTGACCTGAGCCAAAAAGTGACTGGTGTAGTTCCTTCATGAATTGCTATGAGCTATTTATCAGCATTCGCGTTTTTTCGCTATCCCGTATAGGAGCCGAGTTCAAGGGGAGCTGTTTGAACACCCCACCCCCCTGGCGAACGTGGCTTGCCATAAAATTTAGTGCAGTTGGTGGTATTTGAAGCCGAAAATCATGGAAATATCCATGATTTTTCTGACAAAAATGCATACTTAGCTCAATGTTTCGAAATTTAAAAAGCTCCTCCATGGTAAGTAATAAACATCTGCATGTGCATAACGTCATGATCTGACAGCACTGTTACCATATTCAATAGGCTTCAATAGGCTGACTTCTCACCGTGACGTTAGCATGACGTCAAACCAACAGCTGAAAACTGTGGCTGGCTCCTTGGGTACATTTTGGGTACATTTCAGGTAGGTTCTTAGCTTTTCTCTACGGAAATTTCGAGTTCCAACACAAATACTATGCTGGGTCTCGGGTTTTCCGGCATGCCCTACAACTTGATCATCGCAAATAAAGCAACGTTATCAAGATGACACATTCCCTTTAACACGCGCATTGACGGGGGGCGGGTACCCGCCCCCCCTCGGGTTTTTCGGAGACAGCAGAAAAACGGCGGCGCGCAGCGCCGCCGTACTTGGTATACCTTTTCCCTCATCAATTTTGCAACTTCTATGAAAATTTAAGGATAGGTCATCTCAGGTCAGGTCACCAGTACAGGTCAAGTGACCCGACCTCAAAAAAAGTTTAAGAAAGCATAAGTCGGAGCAGGGTGAACTTATCCAATTGAAACTCATATCACATAATGGGCTCACCGAGTTCTCTAAAATATGTTCCGGTATTTTTGATATCGATGACCTAAGGTCAGGTACGAAGCATGACCTCTCCATTGGTAATACATGGGAAATATGGTTTTACTGAATAACTCAGTAACAGATGGTGATAGAGCGTTTATTTTAGCTTCGTTAGACTCGCCTTGGCTTTGCGGTTCTAATGATATGCATTTTATATAATTTGACCCTGACCTGACCTCAGGTCAGGTCAAATCTTTGATTTGACCTAGCAAGGTCAAATCATATATCATTCGATTCGGCTTGTTGCGAGGATTCATAGAGTTCAAGTTGTTTTGCTCTATCTTTACTTGTTCAGATGTAATGGCCGAAAACTTAATTTACATGTTATCCCTATGACGGCATGTGACGGCATGTTTTTGACCTGTGGTGACCTTAAATGTGACCTGACAAAAAATGGTTCAAATATTTTCGATGGAGAAGCGGATGGGCTACCTAACGCCGTTTACCGTTTTTTGCTACCTACCGTGGTTGTCGAGATCTTAGGGGGGGCGGGTACCCACCCCCTCGTCAATCCGAAGGTGGCTCAGACCCCCGTCAATGCGCGTGTTAAGGGATCGGACCTCGTTGGCCAAACCTTTTCTAACGTTTCGTTTCTTACTGGTTTTCGTGAAATAGACACTTCAGGTGTTTACTGAAATTGTTTATGGTCCTCCGGTTTTTCGAGTCTTCGTGTGAGCGTTTTTGATGGAACAGGGATAGAACAATTTGAAATATGTTCTTCCCTTATCTAAGGCTTGATGTACTGCATACAACTAATTTAAAGCCTTAAAAGGAGGACTAAGAAGATTTGAAAGAATTTTAAACCAGTATTTAACGTTTTATGTCCATTGCCTCGGCACTCCAAGAGAGATATGAATCCAGAACTCTGTTATGCTGGCAAGTTCATTAAGGCTACTGACCTTGTCTCACCTCTCATTGGTTTCTGACCTTGGGTGTCCTTTGGCTCACCAAGTTTCAAAGGCTTAGCAGCTTGGTGATT
Organism: Lepas anatifera; assembly: GCA_034440635.1. Lineage (NCBI taxonomy): Eukaryota > Metazoa > Arthropoda > Thecostraca > Lepadidae > Lepas > Lepas anatifera. The sequence continues at coordinate 701,450 of JAOTON010002205.1, forward strand.
AAATATCACAAACCTCAATGCTATAATTAAACTGGACCATCCCAGAATCACCCTAATCCCACCACATTGTTTGACCATAAAGGGAATGTGGAACCTTTATAACGTGATTTTTACTGAAATAGCCAAGTTGTAGAGCATGCCGGAAAACCCGGTACTCAACACATCATTTGTCTTGGAACTCAACATTTCCGTAGAATAAAGCTAAAACCTACCTGAAATGTACCCAAACTGTTCCCAAGGAGCCGGTCACAGTTGTCAGCTGTTGGCGTAACGTCATACTGACGTGGCATCAGAGGTTTATTTCTTATCATTGAGGAACATTTTAAATTTCACAATATTGAGGCTTTGTACATTTTGTCATCAAAAACATTGAAATTTCCATGGTTTGCGGCTAAAAAACATCCCCAACTACATTAAATTCCGTGATTCGCCCAAGGTGCAGCATTCCCTTTAAGGAACATTTGTCTGAAAATTACCAACGTAAGACCTAAGCGGCTTAATGGAGGCACCACGGAAAAACACATCATATTGTGATTTCACGGCTGCGTAACTCGAGATCAGTCTGCAGAGGTTTCTGAGGTTAATCTAAAATCATTTACCCATGTTTCATATTCAAAAGGTCAAGAGACTGCAAGCTTTGTCTGTTTAAATTCTGAACCCAAGCTTGTACCCAGGCCATGACAAATTGTTGTTTCCATACCAAGCGCTTGGAGGAAACAGCTAAGACCCAATGATAGTATTTTAGGAACAACTCCATATATCCATGACCTTGCATGGCCTCAACTTTAAATTTGTCCAAAATGTCAGAATTTGAACTTTTCTTAAACTTTCTGGGTGGTATTTCATCCAATCCAACCGCTGCTCTGCAATTGTACAAACGAGTCTGGGTAGGGGTCGAATCGAAACCCCTGGTTGGACCAGGACTAAAATTCAGTGGCCAAAATCTAGATGCTGTCGTTCAGTTTCCTGTCGTATTCAGTTTCCTTCGAGTTATACCACGGCGTCCACACTCAGAAATACTTTTCATCAAACGATCATTAACTAGAGATGTGAATCGGCCAGCGCCAGTGTGCAGTGATGTGGAGCGGTCACTAACCCCTCAGTGGCGACATCTACGGACAGAGGTAACGTCAAAGGCATGGACCGGTGGCGTCCCACGATGCACCGAGGGCTTAGCTCTCATAGCGTTGCCAACTCTCACCCCATTACCAGGGGGTTTACATATGCCAGCCATATATCAGAAACACTGTTAAGCTGCCAAGTCTTTTGGAAACAAGTTTTTGGGAATTTATGAGACTGATTTAAGTGTTACTCGGAATCGTGTCAATGGTTTCGATGGATACGAGTGCTGTGCAACTTAAAATATAGCGTTACTGCCTTAATATGCTGCCTTTTTGCAATTGTTGGTCGCTGGCTTCATTGCTGGCTTTTTGCTTCGTCTTTTGGAAACAGATTGACCAAACGCAGGCATGAGTTAGGGACAACAAAATCGGTTGTTCTGATCCCCCACCGCTCGACTGAATATTCGCCAGAAGGTTATCAGATCGGGCTGCGTCACGCCTCGAACTGAAAGGCCGTCTTAAGATTCCCCAATTCAAGCGGATGGAGAGCTGGGCACCAGCCCATGGTGCTCACAATTTTTCTTCTGTCTGGTCAGGTTATGCGTTTCCAGCATTGACGGGGGAAGTTCATTGGAATGAAGATGGTAGAGAGACATATCTGCACATTTGGGGAAATAGAAGGACCTAGAATTCATGTGATCAAAATTTTGGGTATATTTTACAATTCATCAACCTGGAAGCATGCAAACTTTCTTGAATTCAGTTAGGACTTTATATTTTGATTATGCTTTCGAGCATAGTTGTTGCCAAGAAAACATGAAAACAGTTAACATTTATTTAGTTAGTTTACAATTAATAGTAACAACTAACAGTTAACAATAGTAGCAGCTAAGAATTAATAGTTGATAATGGGTTTCGGTATTTACATTAACAAAAAGTGTACAAAAATACGGAATTCACCAGCTCCCACATACAGTGACGGTGGAATGTTCAAATTTAAGGGGGCGCGCCATATGCCTTTCAACCCATTTCTTTCCAGTCAACGCCATAGGGTTTGGGTTAAAATTTCTGATTTAAGGGGGCACCTTGTCCCGGTGCTCCCCGTGTTCCACCACCAGTGCCCACATTATCCCAGAAAGGATGCACCCTTTTCTCGCTTGTGGCACTGCCAATGAGTTAGTAGGCATCAGTTAACAATCACCCCCTTGCATTTGTAGTTTACCACTATTTCATTTCAAATCAGAATAATAAAAATCTGTTAATGTGACTTCTGTGACCTGTGTGACCTCTGAGAGGTCATCTAGGGCTAATTTAGCAGGTTTTCATACTTTGGTCAATAATTGTGTAGCAAATGATGCAATTTTTTATTTTGATATCATAACGTTTCGAGTACTATTGCGAGTCGACTGATATACATATTGACTATGCAAGGTCAGATGGTGACCTTGAACTGCCTTAGTTTAGGGCTTGTTGTGTTTTGACCTAGTATGTTCATGTGATTCCTTGACCTGTCATGAGCTCAATAATGACCTGAACCAACAATTAGCCGATGTAGTTTATTTATGTATTTTTATGATCTCTCTACCAGCGTCGCTTTTTCACTATCCCACATTGGAGACGACTTTGAGGGGTGTTTGAACACCCCTCCCCTACCAGGACGAAAGTGGCTTGCAGACCCAACGGGGCGGGTGTTAAGCAAGGTTTCAGACTTAGATCAATAACCGCAGAAAAGGGTTATAGGGCTTTAATTTTGATGTCATTAAGTTTGCATTTTTCAAGCGAGCCGAATGGAATGCATATGGAATATTTTGAGACAGATGGCGACCTTGACCTGACCTTATATCCGGTTATGTTTTCATTTTGGCCTAGTATGGCTATGCTATACATAATTCGATTCGTTGTGACGAGAGAAATGCAACTATGCCTAATTATTGTGTAATCAGGCCAGAGAATAAAAGAAACGTATATTACCGACTCTCGTTGCAGACACGTCCACCCTCTACCCTGCACCGGCGCGAACTGCCCCACGCAACACGTCTCCAGAGCAGAGCTCTCTCATTGGCCGCTGCAACTAAGGCGGGAAGCCTGGCCTCCCTCATTGGCTGCCGCCATCTAACGCGGGAAGGCGCACTGCCGACGCTGGCGGGGGACTTGTGGCGGGAAACAGCGGCGACGGCCGACAGAGGCAACCACATGCCCCCATGAATATAACTTCATTCAAACATAATCACGCATCCAAACAGGGGGTCGCCGCACCCGGAGGCTCCTTCTGCGAACCTGCTCAACACCAGCGATCTCATCATCGCCATCCGGTTCACTGCTAAATCCCTCCCTGGCAACTTCCCCATCACTAGCAGCTTCCTCCTCACTGACACCTTCCTCCTCACTTGTTGACTTGCCTTCCTCATCGCTTTCTTCGAACAGTTTCCGGATGTCCAGGATATGACGGGGTGTACCATCCACTGACAGATTGTTCCTCGATGTCACATCCGACACCCTTCCGACCCTCCATCGCGTGGTACACCTCGCGCCAGGGGGCTTCACCCACACCAAGTCGCCGGGCCGCACTTGGGTCACGCTGGGGAGCTGTCCTGTAGCCACGTCTGCTGGCTCCGCTGCCGGATGACGCCACCGATACCTGTGCAATCCCGCGCACGGCGCGGATTCGGCGTCCTTGCTGTCGGAGGCGGCTAGGTTGTACCAGAACACCGCTTTCAGGGGTGAAACACCGCTACGAGCCGCGATGCGCTTCACCGTTCGGTGGTTGCGTTCCACCACTCCATTCCCAGACGGGCGATAGGCCGCCCGAAACCTCTGTCGAACGCTCCAGTCCCGACACACTTGGGCGACGCGTGCCGAGCGGAAAGCCGTGCTGTTGTCAAACAACAGTTCAGCTGGCGGGCCCCGCTCTCTAAAGACTTCATCGAGCACCGTCGCGACGTCAAGCGAGTTCTCAGATCTCACCTCTCGCCACAGAGCAAAACGGCTTGGCCCACAGTCCACCATCGTAAGAAAGCAGCGGCCACCATAGTGCGTGGCATCAACAGCCAGTCGCGTCCAGTTCTCCGGCACCGCCAAACTTCCGGAGTCGTGGCGTGCAGGTGCTGGATCGATCGACTGACACTGACGGCATCGCCGCACACACTCCTCGACTTCCCGTCGAGACACTGTTGGATCCACCAGTTTTGACAAATACAATGTTCGCTCAACTCCAAAGTGATGTTCGTCATGAAGGGCTTCCACGTCTGCCGCACACACGAGAACATCATCACCGACGAGGGTGTCGTTCTTCAGCCACTTCTTACTCACGCGGGTCAGGGCATCAGCTCGATTCTCGCTGGATTTCACTAGCGTCACCTTCACCTCCACAGAGAAAGCGTCCACCAGCTCTCGAAGCAGCCCTAAACGGCGTTTCACGAGCACCTCTGACATCCCTGAGACCTTAACCCGTGCACTTCTGTTCAGCACTGAGTCGAGCCAGCTTCTCACTGTTGCAGAGTCCGTCATGATTTCAATTGACTGGAGGCCCCACTTCAGGCTCAGGTTTACACCTCTTACAACCGCGTCTAACTCTGCCACATTGATGTGCGCCGCGTCGTCGATTTTCCTGATCCATGCAGCGTCCTCCACGGCAGTACCTCCAATCTCCAGAAGAACACCAACTGCCAGCGAGCTTGCGTCGCACCACACACGACCCATTCGCGAGTTGCTGGGCACCAGCCAACGGCCGCGCACTGGGTCATGGTCATGAACCCAGGCGAGCACTTCGTCCAGCATTGCTGACACTTTGTCTCCGACGTAGCTTTCCCACGATTGTCCTTCACTCATTCGCTTCATGTAACTGCACGCAACTCGAAGCCACCCACATACTGGATAGTGACCAGTGAGGCGGCCGCAGAAGGAGAACAGCTTTCGTCGGGTCAGCGTCTCTCCCTCATTCAGTCTGGGGATCTCGTTTCCCCTTCCGAAGACGAGATCGTGTTTGGCATCGCGGCTTAGTCGTAACCCGAGTACCCGGCCGCCATCTAGCTCCTCTGGCGGCTTGGTTTCTAGCCCGTACTTGAGCAGGTGTGCCGCAACGTCTTCAGCAGACACGATGCTCTCGTCGACCAGTATGTCATCCATATAAGAATCTGTCCCACTTCGGATCTTCTCATCCTGCGCCAGAGTCTCGTTCAAGATCCGGGTCATGATCTTTGGTGCACTATTGAGCCCAAATCCCAATCGGGTCAGACAGAAGGGCTTTCCTTTGAACTCCACCCGCTGGAAAGGCCACAAGGCTTCGTCGACGTGAATCTGCAGGTACGCTGACCGCAGATCGATCGTTCTCAATGGCTCTTGCATCTGCCTCCACCTTCGTATCGTCTCGTCACAAGCAGACGCCTCTTCCCCGATGTGACACTCCACATGCTCGTTGACTTCACGATAGTCCAGTACTGGGCGTGTCTTCTTCTTGTTTGGTTGGACCACGGCCATGAGTGGTATGATGCCCCCTGCTGCGTACCGTACTGCGGTTTAAGCCAGCCCTTGTCTATCCATCTCTGGACTTCAGCTTCGAAATCATCTCGGGCGTCGGCGCGCCAAACGCTGCTGTAACAGTCAAGTGTGTTCTTCAACACAGGCGGCCCGTTCTTCCACCGCCATTTTACCGTCCACACGTGGCCGTCAAACACAGCCTCAAAATCTTCGTCCTTCAGCTCCAACTGCGCGGCTACGGCAACGACGTCCGTCTTCAGCGCCTTAACACCTCTTTGTTCAGCTTGGGGACGCTGCGCAAACCGACCATCACACTCGCTTTCGACCCCAAACGACACACGATTCCCCGCGATCCTCACTCCACCACATCGCCTGATAAAGTCCATACCCAAGATTACGTCAACCCCATCGAACAATTTCTCCACTACTACAGCACTTATCAACATGGCCTCACCCGCACCGACAACATCACCGAAACATCACCTTTGCACCGCACTCGTGCTCCATCTACCGCCACGATATGACAACCACCACTTGTTGTATCACTCAGCCACGGCGCTAGCACTGTCCGCGAACAACCTGTGTCCACCAGCGCACGTACACGGCGCCCATTCACCGTTGCATCCACGATAGGGAGCGCCTTCAATCCTTCTGCAGGAGGGCCGCCGGCGCACCAGCTCTCCCGGTCTCGTTTCCCTCGCATTGCTTGGCGATGTGTCCCTCCTGGCCACACGACCAGCAGACGACTGGCCCCGGAGGTGACCTGCAGAATTTCATCAGATGGGGTCCGCCGCATCGGTAGCACCGCTTTGGTCCTCCAGGCACATCACTCAGTGGAACGCATCCAGCGCGTCGCTGCCCGCCCTGTGCCACAGCCACTACCGGAGACTCCACCAGCTCCGCCACCAAGCAGCGGGCACGCTCCACTACCGAGGAGAGTGGCAGTTTATCCACATCTGGCAGCGCGCGGAGCTCGCGCGACACAGTCGGTGGCAGACCGACCACGAATGCTCGCAGCAGCATAACATCTGAGGCAATGCCGGCCAGTCGCGCGAGCCGCCTCAGATCCGTCATATAAACGTCCACGGGCTCGTCTCTCCAAACACGCCTGCAAAGCTGTTCATAGGCTTGAAACGGATTCGTGCTGAAAGCCTTCTCCAGTGCCTCTTTAATCGACGCAGCACTCCCTTTCCGCTCAGAGTCAAGTTCGTTGTAGACCGCAAAAGCGGCTCCCTCCAGAAACAGAGGAAGGGTCTTTGCCACATCTCTTATCTCTCTCAGTTCCGCCACAAGTTCCAGCTTTGTCAGCCATTGCACTACGTCACCAGTGCCATCAAATGGCCGCAACAAATCGCTAATCTTGATGCCACCACTCATATTAGGGCCGAAATAGCTTGTAATCAGGCCAGAGAATAAAAGAAACGTATATTACCGACTCTCGTTGCAGACACGTCCACCCTCTACCCTGCACCGGCGCGAACTGCCCCACGCAACACGTCTCCAGAGCAGAGCTCTCTCATTGGCCGCTGCAACTAAGGCGGGAAGCCTGGCCTCCCTCATTGGCTGCCGCCATCTAACGCGGGAAGGCGCACTGCCGACGCTGGCGGGGGACTTGTGGCGGGAAACAGCGGCGACGGCCGACAGAGGCAACCACATATTGATTCCGAATCAAACCAGTTAGACGTTATCGTCAAAGAATGATTCCCTCACCAGTCACCTTTTCTGACCTGTCGTGACCTCAATATGTTCCTGAGCCCAAAAATATCGATATGGTTTAGTTCTCATTTCTTATGGGCTATCTAGTATGACTCTTGTTTCTTGTTGCTATCCCGCATAGGATCTGAAATCCAGAGGGTGTTTTCGACCCCTTACCCCACATGATGAAATAATAATACTAATTTTTGGGGCTTATCGACGCACCAACTACGGCGCTAACAGGTCAGGTCAAGGAACTACGGCGCTAACAGCAGTACCTGCACTCTCCTGCACACATTCCAACTCACTAAGTAGCCTTGCCAACTGTGTCTTGCGGCCCGGCTTACAGGGCGGTACTCGGAGTGCAGCCGACGCAGCTGTCGCACACCCGGCCGTCCCATGTCCTAGGGCCGGGCATAAAGACATTTTTTCTCCTCCAAGCTACGACTTTTCCTTTTTTGTTCGCGGTTTGTGTGTTCGTTTTTTGCGAAAAATTTGTCTTATCGTTTGCTTCATATAACGCTTTCGTCTATGATTTCGGTTCACTTTTTGTTGTCCTTGTTCTGCCGCATATGTGGGCCTTAAACCTTAACACGCGCATTGACGGGGGGGGCGGGTACCCGCCCCCCCTCGGGTTTTTCGGAGAGAGTAGAAAAACGGCGGCGCGTAGCGCCGCCGTACTTGGTATACCTTTTCCCTCATCATTTTTACAACTTCTGTGAAAATTTTAAGGTTAGGTCATCTCAGGTCAGGTCACCAGTACAGGTCAAGTGACCCGACCTCAAAAAAAGTTTAAGATAGCATAAGTCGGAGCAGGGTGAACTTATCCGATTGAAACTCATATCACATAATGGCCCCACCGAGTTCTCTAACATATGTTCCGGTATTTTTTATATCGATGACCTAAGGTCAGGTACGAGGCATGACCTCTCCATTGGAAATACATGGGAAAAATGGTTTTTACGGAATAACTCAGTAACGGATGGTGATAGAGCATTTATTTTAGCTGCATTAGACTCGCCTGGGCTTTGCAGTTCTAATGATATGCATTTTATATAATCTGACTTTGACCTGACCTCAGGTCAGGTCAAATCCTTGATTTGACCTAGCAAGGTCAAATTATATATCATTCGATTCGGCTTGCTAAGAGGATTCATATAGTTTAAGTCGTTTTGCTCTATCTTTACTTGTTCAGATGTAATGCCCGAAAAACTGAATTTTACATGTTATCCCTATGACGGGCATGTTTTGACCTCTCGTGACCTTAAATGTGACCTGACAAAAAAATGGCTCAAATGTTTTCGATGGAGAAGTGGATGGGCAGCCCAACGCCGTTTACCGTTTTTCGCTACCTACTGTGGTTCTCGAGATCTTAGGGGGGGGCGGGTACCCGCCCCCCGTCAATGCGAAGGTGGCTCAGACCCCCGTCAATGCGCGTGTTAAAACGTAAACTTAAAACACGGACTCTCAACTAGGATATTTCTCAGCAACCACTCTCATGTCTCTTTCATTACTTTTATTTTGTCATATTTTTGTTTTGCCTATTTGCCTCTGGTTAGGTTTTTGCTCTGTGGCAATCTGTGCATGTTTTATATTGTTTCTAAACTTACATTTGTTATTGCCTTATTTTGTTTGTCTGTTTTGCCTTCTAGTAAAGTTCTTGCTCTGCAGTGCTTGTTTTTGTTCTTAATTTGATCTTGTTATTTCTATTATTTTTGCCTCGTGCATGTACTTACCTTATTATGATAATCTAGCTGTATTACTTGTTTCAAGCAGTATGCACTATTCTACATTTTTGTTTTTGTATCATATCATTTGCATTGTATTGTGTGCTATCTCTTACGTTTCTGGGCTTGGTTTTGTTTTTGTTGTTATTGTTTTACTTTTATTTGCTCTAAACTGTCATTATTCCTCTTTGATGAAGTTTGTGTTTTTATGCCTGCTCTTTCTTCCCTGGTGTCTTATTCTTATTCTGAGAAAATCAATAAGAATACGATGATGAACTGCCAAGGTTATGTGGCGTCGCTAACTCTTTCCCTGTTGGAATGGTTACTCGGGAGCCAGCTTGCTCCTTATACAGGGAAACCGCCGGGCCTTGAACCCTGGTCGGCTGCATGGAAGCCAGCTACGCTGACCACTCCACTACCGCGCCCCCACCCCGCATGATGAGAAGGTAGGTTGGAGGCTGAGTGGCATGGTGTTAATGCCGTTTCGCAGCAGATGTGGGAAATTCAACCTTGAGGAATAACAGAAACCAAAGAGGGTTGCGCAGAAAACGTTTCTCAATTGGGAGTGAATTAAAGTGAGAGATGAGGTGCCTGTGTCCCTGGCACATGCTAGGTGACCACCTGTCAGACCATCCCACGCACTAGGACAATTTATCGGGCCTTCACACCATTACTGGTTTGGTGCCCTCAGCTTCTACACGTCTTGCCTACTGCCTGTCTCATAATATTTGTGACACATCCAAATACATAATATCATGTTACTTCACGGAATAATTTGTGGTAAACCATGCCCAACTCGATCTGAATCCCTGGATCCACCTTTGATGCTTCTTATCAGCTAGCATGCTGCAGCACGCACTTAGATATGCCGTCCGTTGCTACAGGGGGAAATTCCGTCTGCCAATTCATATTCCTTGCTTGATTCTAGCAGAAGCTGTCCATGACCTAGTGCGTGGATATTGCCGTGAAGTCAGGATGTTACTCAGAACCAAGATACTAACTGCATCGAGGGATTTATGGTATACAGGGGCCGGCGTAAGAACAGCGAACCCCAGCACTGCCTCCAGGTAGATACAAGAGATGCCAACCTTGGCATGTTTTGTATTCTAGTGTCTGGAGAGAGAGAGAGAGAGAGAGAGAGAGAGAGAGAAAGAGAGAGAGAGAGAGGACTTCCACTCGTAATGACCAATGTATTTTTCTTTCATTGTAATTAGCCATCTGGTAGCTCAACCAATGCTTGTAAAACCTGTCTAATTGTATTTTGTCTAGTCTTCTTGCCTATTCGATGGTGGATCCAGGGAGGAAATGCATTTACCCCCCCGACAAACGGAAAAGCTCGGGGCAAAACTATGTTTTTGCCCCCCCTGCCCGCCCAAAAAGGTTGGACCCCTCTTCCCCCTCACTCATTTTTAGTTTATAAGCAATATTTCGAAGCTTCAACTCTCAACTTCAACAAGAACCAGTTCAGTTAAGTGTAAATATTGGTCGTGACGTTTTTTTTTTGCTTTTCGCCTCAATTTCCGCAAATTTTGCCGTCAAGTCATACTGTACCACAATTAGTTACTTCGTGACGTTTTTTTTGCTTTTCGTCTTTGTTTTGCCCCCAAACCGACCAGCTAGATCTGCTACTATGCCTGTTTTATTGTCTGGATCTCATATAATTCATTATATCTGTTTATTAGGCCATTAATACATGTTGCCAACTGGTGCATTCATTCATTCACACTCTTCTCAGTCACTCAGTTATTTGGGTAGGGCGCGCTAAATGGCTCGCTAAATTGCCATCCGACGGTTTACCTACAAAACGGTGAGGTATGGGAAAATCGCGCTGATTTTAGTTTCCACAGTAGGTAAAACGCATAGTAGAGGGGTCTTGAAGTGACCCCCCCTCCCACCCATTTTTCCTAGACAGTCAGTGAACCGTTCGCAGTCGGAAAAATTCTGCTTCGTCAAACTTGAGACAATTTATGAGCCTGTTGATTGGCGAAGGAGTTATGAAAATCGGTCAATTATTTTTTACTTATAGGCTTTAAAAATAATACCTATCTTTTAGACAGTCCCAATCGCGCGATTGCACCAGTTCACTTGCACCGTAGAACGAGTGGTGACGTATAACGTCATATAATCAGTTTATATGTCAAGGTCAGTCCACATGAAGATCAAGGTCAATGTTAAAGGTCATAGGTCAAGTTTATTGACTCCAGTATTCCAGTCAGAAGGCATTATTCAGCATGACTATGCTATGCTATGACTTCATAGTTAGTCTATTCCGTGTCAGGGTCAAGGCCACAGGTCAAGGTCAGATATCTTGTTCAAGATCAAAGTCTCATTTCCCGCCCAAACGCTGTTATAGTGTCAGTTATATTGTACATTGTTGGGAATATGTAATTGTTACGTCATGGACCATTGGCCTCGGTTGGTTGGTGTTTTAGGGCACTTCGGCTGCCAGGGCCATATAGCAGACAATTGACCTCAAATGACCTTGACCTCAAAACTTCAGAGAACATTGTACGGGACCTTCCTTCTATGAACTTTTCCCCGTTTGGTGTATTCCCACTTCTGTTTTACATAATAATGGAATTTCTCAAAAGTTCATCAGCACGGCCCAGCTTTGACCTTTACGACCTTTTATGACCTTTAAGATATCAACCTAGATCACTGAAACTTTGTAATAAGGTAGATCACCATTGCCCCCTCAAACTCCCCAACGGGTGTTTTTAACACGCGCATTGACGGGGGTATGAGCCACCTTCGCATTGACGGGGGGGCGGGTACCGCCCCCCTAAGATCTCGAGAACCACGGTAGGTAGCAAAAAACGGTAAATGGCGTTGGGTTGCCCATCCACTTCTCCATCGAAAAAATTTGAACCATTTTTTTGTCAGGTCACATTTAAGGTCACGAGAGGTAAAAAACAGCCGTCATAGGGATAACATGTAAATTCAGTTTTTCGGCCATTACATCTGAACAAGTAACGATAGAGCAAAACGACTTGAACTCTATGAATCCTCTCAGCAAGCCGAATCGAATGATATATAATTTGGCCTTGCTAGGTCAAATCAAGGATTTGACCTGACCTGAGGTCAGGTCACGGTCAAATTATATAAAATGCATATCATTAGAACTGCAAAGTCCAGGCGAGTCTAATGCAGCTAAAATAAATTCTCTATCACCATTCGTTACTGAGTTATTCCGTAAAAACCATTTTTCCCATGTATTTCCAATGGAGAGGTCATGCCTCGTACCTGACCTTGGGTCATCGACATCAAAAATACCGGAACATGTTTTAGAGAACTCGGTGGGGCCATTATGTGATATGAGTTTCAATCGGATAAGTTCACCCTGCTCCGACTTATGCTATCTTGAACTTTTTTGAGGTCGGGTCACTTGACCTGTACTGGTGACCTGACCTTGGATGACCTAACCTTAAAATTTTCACAGAAGTTGTAAAAATGATGAGGAAAAAGGTATGCCAAGTACGGCGGCGCTACGCGCCCCCGTTTTTCTGCTATCTCCGAAAAACCCGAGGGGGCGGGTACTCGCCCCCTTCAATGCGCGTGTTAATCTTCTTGGTTTCCGATATCTCAGGGGGGGCAATTTAGGACCCTCCACTGCACGTTGACGCCAGACCACTCACCACTGCACGTATTAAACTGTATAACTAAATACCTTACTCAATGACCAGGCTTATTTGCCAACTGGTCTTTTATAAATAAACATATCAGCCTTAAGGCTATATGACCTTGCCAGGCTGGTGCGCCCCCTAAACCCAAATAACCAACCTTAAGCATTACGCCACAAAACTCTTGATAATCCATTTAAGCGTTGTATCACGACTACTGGGCGCTGGGTTTGAATATCGGCGTCTCCAGTAATATCGCTACAGACCCAGTAGCGACGTCTGGACTTCCCGCGTCGCAGCGGTGCCCCTCCACAATAGCACCGCCTCCAAGGCCAAACACTGGAAATCCCCGCACACCAGTCGGCGAGACCAGCTCCAAGCGGAAGGTCTGATGACGTCACATTTCCAGAATCTGTCGGCACCGGGCCACCTCCAGCGGGAATACCAAAGGAAGTGAAATACATTAATTGGAGGTGAAGGCGTTTTCTTATCTCCCTTTGACGTCCGGTGCCCAGCTCAACCTACGAAAAATCCCGAGGGTAAGAGGGGAGATAACTGATGAACAAAAAGGATACCTTGGCTGGATCGTTTATGAGGATAAGCGGGTCCATGGAAGGAAGGGGAGGCTACTAGGCTGACGACGATTAGTAAGGGCGATCTAGAGCGATGGTTGGAGGGCATCAAGGTCGAATATCGGTAAAATATAGCACCTACCTATCTGACAAGAAAATTGGTGACCCTTGGAAAGTTCGGAGCAAATGCCTTAAATTCCCCCCTCCCTCCCCATGTATGCCTCTACGGCAGTTGATCGCAAAATTCTGTGACCTAATCTCCAATATCTGAACTTCTCTAAGCCGGTCGCATAATATATGTTTTTTTCTCTCTTTTATAACAATGACAAGAACTGGAGCGATACTTGTAAAACTTTTTGAAATACCTAGAGCAACAGTTGGAGGTTTGGAAAAAAACATTACGGAAACTTGTGACTTCTGAAGACGCGGTCGTATTCAACCTCACTTGCATGAACAACACCTTTCTGCTAGCGTTCACAAATATATGTATAGATAGTAATCCTTATTAATCGGCTGATCAATTATGCAATGCATTAATTCATTGGACTTATCCCGACTCTATGAATTAGCAAGGTGAATTTTACCTTATTTTTCAGATTTCATGCAAAACTACGAAAGAAAAAATACACATTTCATTCGGCAAGACCTAATCTGTAGTTCCAGTTCAGGTGAAGATGCATCTCAAAACACTCATGTTCAATCCAGAGCTACGCTAATTTTTATTTCTGTCCATAAAGCAATGCAAGGGAGGTTCAACACCTTATCATTTAACAAATGACGATACTAAAAGTTGTCATGCGGGATGACCGTCTTCTAAGTACATACCATTTATTTTCACGTGATCCTAATTTGTTTGCTAGTTTTGACAATTTCCAGTCCCCTGATCTAGCGATAGAAGATAGAATACCTACACCAGCTTTTTGACGGAGGGGGAGTGGGGAAGGGTAAAACATTATTGGAAAAAATAGTCGACGGAACTGGGGGGGTGGGATTGGGAAGCATAAAATGTTTTTCTTTGTCCTTTGTATCCACTAGAAAACGTTAGTCAATGCAGAGATTCCGGGCATTCTGATTGATCACTTAACCTAATCATAACCAGCTAAGCACCGAGATGCTGTGGTGCCTGCAGTCCTGACATTTCACAGACTGTTGCGCAACTAGCTAGTCCAGCTCTAGCAGCACCCCAGACATGTGAGTTGTGACCGTACTTCCGATGGACAGATCGTGTAGAAACAAAAAAAACAATCCATTGCACTCACACATCCGATGAGCTTGACGTAAAGCAAAATTGTTCTTCCCCCTCCACCACCACCGCCACCGCCCAGCCTAGGTACAGTCCCCCGCAATTGAAATTGCCATGACTAGGCTCGACCGGTTTAGGATGAATATCTCGCAACCTATGGCGTCTATAGCTTTATAAACGGGTTCTTCTTATGTATTTTTGCAAGAGCTTTTCAGTGGTTACCATTATTTCCTAATCTGACATCTGCGTGAGAAAATATTACACAATTACTGATTTTGCTGCATTTTGACGGGGTAGTCTTCGGCTGACTTGCCACCGCCCCTGATAATCCCCGACCCTTCGCTCGACTGGCACGCATACCTGGGTCACGTGATTACTACGTGTTTACAACGACAGGTGCAAGGCCACACGTAGTAAGTAGTGTGTGGCAGGCAGGGGGCACAGTGTTTTGAACCGAGGTGATCAGTACTGTCTCGCAGGTGTCTAGCCCCAGGCGGTCCGTCCAGTGACCGAGGCGCCTGGGCACGAGAGTCCAAGACTGGGTATGTCTGAGTTATGGCTTCAAACAATGTTTCTAGCCTCATAAGGCTCACAGGATCACTGCTGAAATATTTTTTCTGGGGGACTAGAGTTTATGGGGTTTAAAACGGCACCCTGTGGCCGAATTTTGTTATTTAACACCCGCCCCGGCGGGTGTCCGAGCCATCTTTTGCTGTAGGGGAGAACACTTCCCCTCGAACCCGGCTCCTATGCAGGATAGAGGGAAACGCGAACACTGGTAGATGGTTCATAAGAATTTTTTGCGAAACTGCATTACTCAATTTTTGTCTCAGGTCAATATTTAAGGCATGACAGGTAAAAAAATGTGATAGGGTGTAGAGGAGTTTATGGGGCCTATCGTCTGACTGAATTCAGTTAGTATAAACTGTATGGCGCCATTGGCTTCCTCTTTTTACGGAAAATCGAACCATGTATAATATGACTATACTACATGAAATCATAAAAGTAACGTGACCTAAAGCTGGGTCAAGGTCTTTATCTGATCTAGCATAATGAATATGCATATCAATCAACTTGCAATAACAATCCAAACGTAATGGTATCAAAATAAAAAACTTTTTCATCATTTCCTGCGAAATTATTGACCCAAGTCTACCTGTTTAACCCTCGCCCCGGTGGAAGGTGCTTAAACACCCCCTCGGGTGTTTTCCGGCGGCACGAAAAACGGCTGCGCGGGGCGCCGCCGTACTTAGCACACTCTATCCTTGATTGATTCCGCAACTTTTCCCCAAATTTTAAGGTTGGGTCATCACAGTTCAGGTCACTAGTGCAGGTGACCTCACCTACAAAAATGTTTAAGCGGCATAAGTAAGAAATGGGTGAATTTATCGAATTAAAACTTTTTCCATATAATGGGCCCACCGAGTGCTACAACATATATTCCGGGATTTTTCATATCGATGACCTAAGGTCAACTACGGACCATGACCTCGCTATTGTAAATACATGGGAAAACAGAAATTGGGCTGTATTTGTGTACTCAACAGCTGAGAAAACCTCAATATTCCCTAAATCGTAGTATCCTGGGACCCTTTCCAGGCTCCTGTTGCAATTTTTGACCTGTGACCTCTGAGAGGTCATCTGGGGCTTTTAAGCAGTTTTCAGACTTATGTCAATAACTGCATGAAATGATCCAGCTTTTATTTTGATATCATTGCGTTCAGATTGCTATTGCGAGTCGATTGATTGCATATTGACTATGCTAAGTTAAAAAGTGACCCTGAGCTGAGGTCTGGTCATTTTTAAGTTTTGACCTAGTATGGCTCGTACGATTTTCCGATTTGATTCATCATTCGATTTTCCGTGACGAGAGGAAGCGAATGGTGTCTTTACTCAACTCTCCAGACGCTAGATACCAAAAACTCTACTCAAAATCCCACTTCCTTTGACCTGTCATGACCTCAAAATTGACCTGAGCCAAAAAGTGACAAATGTAATTTCTTCATGAATTTGTATGAACTATCCAACAGCGTTCGCTTTTTTCGCTATCCCACGTAGAGGCCGAGTTCGAGGGGGTGTTCAAACACCCCCCTCCCACCAGGGCAAAGATGGCTCGGAGGCCCACTGGGGCGCGGTTTAAGCAATCCAAGATGACCTTCTCAGAGATCACAGGTCCAAACTTGCACCATGAGCCTGGAGAGGGGCTTAAGCTACTACGATTTGGAGGATGTGAAGGTATTCAACTACATATCAACAGAAATAAAACCATTTCCCTCAATTTTTGTTTTCCCATGCATTTCCAATGGAGAGGTCATGATCTGTATTTGATCCTAGGTCATCGATATGTAAAATCCCGGAATATGTTTTGCGCTAATTGATGGGGCTATTATGTGATATGGGTTTTAAGAAGACAGATTCACACCGTTCCTACTCATGAAATCTTAAACTTTTTTGGAG